>JANHMN010000004.1:34421093-34510975 GCA_030674055.1 Rhabdomys pumilio
ACACACACACACACACACACACACACACACACACACACACACACACAAGTTTGGGAATTAAAGATGTCAGTCCATTGGTGAATGTGTTTGATGTGGGCCTGCCTCTTGAGGCCTGTGTGAAGGCTATACTGCACTTGGCAAGGACTGCCGAGACTAATTGCCCTTTCTTTTCTAGGCGGGCATGTCATTGCTCAGAAGGCTTTTGGTGGCCCAGTGGCTAATGGTCCGGGCCTTCTTTCAGTTGAGCATGTTCAGTGTTAGCTCCTTTATAGCATTGACTGTGGGAGGTCTCCTTCCCACAGTTTTCCTTTGTCTTGTTTAAGAGGTTTCATTGTGCCTGAACGGGGACTGGGGAGGGATGACCAGCTTTCCCCGGTCTCATACATGAAAAGCCTCTGTTGAGTTTTATACTTTTGGCTTTCGATGAACTTGATAAATCCCTCCACAAGTTTGTAGTTGATTGGGAGAAATAAAATGGGAAAGCGCTTGAGGGTTGAAGAGATAATGGTTAGATAAAGATGTATACATAGTTTGAAGAAGCTCTGGGAAAGAGGTTGGGGTATCCTGAAAAGTTACATGAAGGATGGGTCACCTTTGAGTTGGGCCTGCTAGAGAGGCTGAATATAAAAGGTTGCCTTACAGGTTGGTTGCTGATTTCTAGGTCCCCTGGGCTCTCGTGCATTGGGCCTGAAAAGGGCTGGAGTTCGTCGTGCCCTCCATGACCCTCTGGAAGAAGGTGCCTTGGTTCTCTATGAGCCTCCCCTACTAAGTGTCCACGACCAACTGAAGCTTGACAAGTAAGCACATTGGTATTTCTGAGTAGATCTGGCCCACTATAAGTGTCCATGCCTAGGAGGATGGCGTGATTTATTTTTCCTTCTCGATTGACATAGATTGTCAGGGCTCCCATGACAACGCACTGTACTGAGAGCAAGTGGCTGGGAAGGCAATTGTCTGTGGGAGAGTGTGTGGTTGTCATCAGCTTATGGGGTTCCTCACTACCTTCTGGCATGCTCACTGGGAGGAGCAAGTGATGAGGTTAGGACAGGAGTCTCACCCGTTCTGAACTTTCTGACTCCTAGAGCAGGACCTCACTGTGGTTTATCACCACAGTGATGGAGAGGTGCTATCTGGGCTCTCTGGGTCAGTAGAGGATACTACTTACTGAGGGTTGACCCTGTCTGGATCTGATCAACATGTTTTTTGTTTTTTTGTTTTTTCTCTGCTGTATTTCTCAGGGAAAAACTGCCTGTTCATGTAGTTGTTGATCCTATTCTCAGTAAGGTGTTGCGGCCTCATCAGAGAGAGGTAAATGAAAGTCAGAGGACAGATGTTGCGGGGCTGGGCAGTAAGTAGGTGCCAATGTGGACTAATGGTGTTACTCATCAGGGGGTGAAGTTCCTGTGGGAGTGTGTCACCAGTCGTCGAATTCCTGGAAGCCATGGCTGCATCATGGCCGATGAGATGGGCCTGGGAAAGACACTGCAGTGCATCACACTGATGTGGACACTTTTACGCCAGAGCCCAGAGTGCAAGCCAGAAATCGAGAAAGCAGTGGTGGTGTCACCTTCCAGCCTGGTGAAGAACTGGTACAATGAGGTCGAGAAGTGGCTTGGAGGGAGGATCCAACCTCTGGCCATTGATGGTGGCTCGAAGGACGAGATAGACCGAAAACTGGGTATGGAGCCTCAACGAACGTGGCTGTGCTCTTCCACCTGGGCTTTTTACCTGTGTGTTCACTGGTTGGCAGCACTGATGGCCGTGTGGGGACAAGTGGGGAAATTGCCATTGGAAAACAGCTGAAAGACAGTTCTTTCTAGGCTGTGTTAAACAGCCATCAGTCTGTTTTTCTTTAAGTTCCTCTGATGTATTCTCTGCTACCTCTCTGTTGTAGAAGGATTCATGAACCAGCGTGGAGCTAGAGTGCCTTCGCCCATCCTCATCATTTCCTATGAGACTTTCCGCCTGCATGTTGGAGTTCTTAAAAAAGGAAATGTTGGACTGGTCATATGTGACGAGGTACTTAACACTTTGTAGTCTGGGTGGGAGACAATCAGGATGCCAGTCTTGACTATTATTGTCCCAGGACTCCACCAATTATGCCGCGCTGGAGGGGACAAGTGAGTGGAGAGTCTATGACACCAGTTTGCCAAAAGAGGGATGAAACAGTGTATCCCTTGGAATTCCAGCACTCGGGAAGCAGAGACAGATGGATCTCTGAGTTTGTGGCTTGGTTTACTGTAGTGAAGTTCTAGGCCAGCCAAGTCTAACCTGACCCTATCTCGGACAAACAAAACGCTAAGGAGAGTTTAGGTACTATGGGCCAATTGGTATTTTTCTCCCTCTAGTGATATTAAACTAAAGAAGGACTTTGGGAAGATTGGGAGGGATTAAGATGTGAGAGATGGATGGCACAGTGTTTAAGGGAACAGAGTTATCCTTTATTCAATATCCTGCCTCTGTCACTTAACAGTAGTGTGACCTTATACTCAAGTCATTTAACCATGTGAGATGCTTTTTCTGCATCAGGAAAATAGTGATCATACCTGCCTCATAGGATTATTGTGGGGATTTAGTAAATTGATTGGGGAAACTCTCATCCCAGTGCCCAGTATCTTCTAAGCCTTAGTAAAGCTGGTCTTTATTCTAGAGAAGCACAGAAAAGAAAGTCTGATGTTGTACATAGTATGGTGGCCAGCCTAGACTTCTAGGAACTCAAGAAGTTGAGGGGAGGATCAAGAGCTCATGTCAGGGGCTTGAGAGATGCTTAGGAGCTGAGTGCTCACGCCGAGTGACTGTTGTGTGCTCAGGGTCAGGTATACACAGCAGTCACATATATCCGACCTTAGCCGCCATATACTTGTATTAGGAGGGATTGTCTCTCAGGGTACCCAGAAACTCACCAGAAAATCAATAACAGACTTTTCATAAAGATAAAAGGCCAACTGGGTAATAATAGCTCATAACTATCAAGCATGGTCTGCAAAAGTAAGCTGTTTTATCACCATGTAGGGTGACTGATAGGATCCGGGTCTAGGTCAAAGGATTGTATTAGAGAAAGCAAACTGAAGCTCTTGTTCCCTGGGAGTATCTAGGTTTATTTATTTTTCCGTAGATAGGGCCTCATTTAGTCCAGGCTGGGCTCATACTTGGAGCAGTCTTCTTTCCTCAGCCTCTGAAATGCCAGGGTCACTAAACTCAGAAGCTGTTTTTTTGTTTTGTTTTGTTTTGTTTTTTTCCTCTTCTCTCTCTCTCTTTTTTTTTTTTTTTCTTTTTAATCTGATGATAACGATAGTACCTATCTGGAGCCTCAGTGACTAGTCCAGTAGGAGCTAGAGTTGTCTGTTTCTTCCACACAGACCCACAGACTAATGTTCATTCATTAGATTTCATCTAAGTACCTGGTATGGGCCAAGCCCTTGGGATTCTATGATGCCTTTTTTTTTTCTTTTTTTTTTTCAGAAAGCTGAATTGTTGATGCCTACTAAAAGTTAAAATTTTATGTTTAATTATTTCTTAGAAGAACCTTAATTTATCTTACATTCAACTAATAGTCGCTGAGTAGTATTTTGTGCATCACTGTATTCTGTGCAGTGAAAATATTGTAAAATCAAATATGTGGATCTGCTTTAAGAAGTTCATGTCATAATCCCAGCACTTGGGAGGCAGAGGCAGGCGGATTTCTGAGTTCGAGGCAGCCTGGTCTACAGAGTGAGTTCCAGGACAGCCAGGGCTACACAGAGAAACCTTGTCTCGAAAAACCAAAAAAAAAAAAACCTGTATAATTTCCATTTGTTTATGGATTGTGAGGGAGTCAGGGAAGAGTCGTTTAATACCATTGTCAAAGGCAGACTGAGTAGAACATGTCTAATTTGTTCACTTAATTTTTCACTGGTAGTTGAGGTTGTTTTTAATCTTGTTTTTCTTTTGTGAGTGAGTGTGTGTGTGGGAATGTGTGACTTTCCCAGCATGGAACTGAGAGGAAGCTGTGTTTACAGAGACCATTGGCTTGCTCTTGGCCACATGGTTCTGAGGAAAAAAAGTCCTTTTTTATCTTCTTGAAAATATGTGATTTCAAGAGGAGTTAGAGATGGCTGCAGGGAGGACAGGTTAGGGAATAGCTGTAGAACTGTGAAGGGAAGCTCTTTGTGCATATATATATATATACATCTATATCTATATCTATCTGTATCTATATCTATATCTATCTATATCTATATCTATATCTAATCTATATCTATACACACACACATATATAGTATACTATTTAGTATATTATATATTAGATAACATATATAATGTAGTTATTATGTAATATATTAATTACATATAATATAGTATATAATTATCATGTAATATAGTCATATAATATATAACTATATATAATTATATAAAATATTGTATATATTAATATGTTATAATATATTTATGTGTGTGTATATATATGTATATATATGTATGTGTGTGTGTATATATATATGTGTGTGTGTGTGTGTGTGTATATATATATATATATATATATATATATATATATATATATATGAGCTATTTGAACTCTGCCTGAAGGTGGAGTGCAGCTGAGTTCTCTTAGCATCCCTGGCTCAAACAAGACATTTAGTCACATGACTCTGAACTCTGAAAGCTCTGGGTTAGTTGGACTGGTGGGGAGGGATAAGATTCCCTGAATGTCCATGAGAGATTGGGTGAGTAGTAGTTTGGACATGGAAGAATAGGAGGGGACAGAGGGAATCCTTGCTCTTTTGGATGTAGCATTGATCTACCTTGTGAGCCTAATGCCTCTCTTTAACTCATTAGGTGAAGAACCTTATGCTGGCATGCCTAGTTCCTGCAACTTTAAGACCTGTAATGTTGTGACTCTATCTGCAGACTTTGTTATCATTTAATTTTATCATTTAAGAATATGAAATCATCCTAAGTGGGAATTCATTATCTTGCAGGGACACAGACTAAAGAACTCTGAGAATCAGACTTATCAGGCTCTGGACAGCTTGAATACCAGCCGGCGGGTTCTCATCTCTGGTACCCCCATCCAAAATGATTTGCTTGAGTATTTCAGCTTGGTGCACTTTGTTAATTCAGGCATTTTGGGTAAGCAACTGTCTGCTTTGTCCTTAGATGTAACTTCAGCTAAGAAGATTAAGGAGGCATTGTCAATTAGGTGTGAATCACTAGACACTCTTGTAGAAAGGCTTCTCTTGTCAGAGATCAAGTATGTTGGCACATATCTGTAATCCAAACACTCAGGAGGTAGCAGGGCTACACAGGGGACCCTTACCAATAAACAAACAAGCAAATAAAATGAGAAAGAAAAGGAAAAGGCCAGGCATGGTGACTTTATGTTATACCTGTAATCATAATAATTGGCAGACTGAGCTAAGTGAAACTTGAGGTGTGTACTATCATATTCAGTTTAATAATATGTCTTGATATGAAGGTGAATCTTCCAAAATTCCCACCCATTGTTAAAATTCCCACCAATTAATATTCTTAGCTCTTTGCATTCCTGTATAAATACTATTTATTTTTACTTTTGAATAAAAAAATGGTTTTATTCATTAACACAAAGTGTATCAGCAATAGGTAATAGGAGTATATCTAAGTTCTAAGTAAGCTTCACTTTGAAAGGTTCAGGACTTTGTCTTTTCTTTCTACCTTTTTATTTTTTGTTGTTTTGTTTTTGAGACGGGGTTTCTTAGTGTAGCCCTGGCTGTCCTGCTACTTGCTCTGTAGACTGGCATCAAACTCACAGAGATCTGTTTGTCTCTGTCTCCTGAGTGCTGAGATTAAAGGTGTGTGTATGCGTGTTTTGTCTTTGTATGTGCACATGAACTACATGTCTGCAGTGCTTGTGGAGCATCAGATTTCATGGACTTGGAGCATCTGTGTGGGTGCTGGGAACCGAGTCTAGAATAACAAGTGCTCTTAACTGCTAAGCCGTCTCTCTAGCTCTTTCTTTTTACCTTTTTAAAAATGTTTCCCTTTATTTGTTCATTTGTTTATTTATTATGTGGTATGGTATATCTACATGCCAGAAGAGGGCAACAGATGCCCTTATAGATGGTTGTGAACCACTAAGTAGTTGCTGGGAATTGAACTCAAGACCCTGGGGCAACAGCCAGTGTGCTCTTAACCGCTGAGCCATCTCACCAGCCCTTTCTACCTTTTCTTAAGTATTTTATTTCAACAAAATGACAGACAAATTTTTTTTTTTTTTTTTTTAGTTTTCCTTAAAGTCATATTGAGACAATTACAATTGTTCTTCAGAATTTATGTATCATACACAATAAACTAGAGATTTAAGCCCAATTACTATAATTGCTGAGACAGGTGACTTGTTCAAAGCTACCATAACAATTTCTTGTCTCAAAAATGACAAAAATCTGCCTACCGGGTCTTGCTATGTAGCTCAGGGTGAACTAACACTTGAGATCTTGCCTCAGACTCCAGATTTCTGAATTTAAACAATAAGTGTTACTATGTGCCTGGCCTAACCTTTTCTTAAAACTCAAAAAAAAAAAAAAAAAAAAGTTTTAAAATGTTTTTTGTTTTGTTTTTTTGAGACAGGGTTTCTCTGTGTAGCGGCCCTGGCTGTCCTGGAACTCTCTCTGTAGACCAAGCTGGCCTTGAACTCACAGAGATCTGACTGCCTCTGCCTCCCAAGTACTCCACCACTTCTGGCTCTAAACTATTTTTTGTTTTCCATTTTAAACTAACTGTGTAGGATGTCAGAGAGCTGCTTGCTTATAGGAAGTCAGTTCCCTCCATTCGTCATGTAGGTCCTATGGACAAACTCAGGTAGTCAGGCTGGCAGCAAACGCCACTGAACCATTTTGCCAGATAACCTTTTACTTTTTTGAGACAGAGTCTTGCTTTCCTGATTTCTAGACTGACAGATATGTAATGTGGCCAATATCTTTTTTTTTTTTTTTTTTTTTTAAACAGCTATGTTTATTTTATATTTATATATGTGCTTTGCTTGCATGTGTGGCTATATACCATGTGTATGCCTGTTACCCGCAGAGCCAGAAGATGGCATACGATCTCTTGGGGTTAGAGTTACAGATAGTTATGAGCCACCCTCTGAGTGCTGAGAATTGATCCTGGGGTCCTCTGGGAGAGTGGCTACTGAGTGCTCTCTTTGTACCCCATACTGCCAGCATATTTTATCTTATTTTACGACATAACATTACATGGTCTCACTCTGTAGCCCTGGTTGGCTAGGTTCTCCTATGTTGACCAAGATGACTGTGAAGTAAACAGAGATCCACCTGCCTCTGTTGGGATTAACTAAGTACCACCATACTCAGCCTCTTTGGGTTTCTTGTTTGTTTTTTATTTTTTTTAATACATGGTTTCTGTGTGTAGGTAGCCCTGGCCATCCTGGAACTCAATTCATAGAGCAGGCTGGTTTTTATCTCACAAAGATCTTCCTGCCTCTGCCTCCTGAGTGCTGTGATTAAAGAGATGTGCCACCACTGCCTGGCTGTTTTTTAAATTTATTGTATGTGTGTATGGACGTGATTGTATATGGATGAGTGTATCATATCACGAATCTGGAGGTCAAAGGACAACTTTTAGGGATTGATTCTTGTTAAGACAAGGACTTTCTTGTTTCTGGTGCTCCTGTGTTCTCAAGCTTTTAGGCGATTCTCCTTTCTCCTGCCTCCCAGCTCCCCTTAGCAATGCTGGAATTACAGATGTGTGCCAGTACATCTAGCTTTTGTCATGGGTTCTAGAGATGGAATTTAGATTGTGCAGTTTGTGCTGCTTGTGCTTTTTACCCACTGAACCATACATATCCTCAGCCTGTGTCTTTATCGTATTGTTGGAATTTTAGTCCATTTACAGTTACTGTAAGTAAGGTTTTTTATTGGAGCATTACCATCTAATTATATTTAACTACTCAAGTCTTCCCTGCTTTACTGCTTGATTCATTGAATCAAAATTGCCTGCATTTTGTTCAGCTTTGTTCTCAGCAGGGAAGGTGACTAACCACAAGGTGGTCTGTCATTAGCAGTGAGAAAATCATTCTACTTTTACATGTTTTAATATTCAAATCTCTTCTCTGTTTAGGAACTGCCCATGAATTCAAGAAGCATTTTGAGTTGCCAATTTTGAAGAGTCGAGATGCAGCTGCCAGCGAGGCAGACAGGCAGCTTGGGGAGGAACGTTTGCGGGAACTCATCAGTATTGTGAATAGGTACTAGCCTCAACTCTGGCTATCCAAATTGCCTTCCATGCCATCTGAGAACTGCTAAATCTGTGGGCTTGGTCTGTCTGGAGCCTTTAAGGACTGGTGTCTGAGGGCAGGAATGGGATCCGTGCCACAAATTGTCAGTATACAAATAACACAGTTGTACAGGGTAAGGTCTCCTTTGAGTAGAGTTCTCCCTGTGGCCTGGTTTTGTTCTGTCAACTTCCTGAAGAAACTCTTCTGTGGTTCAGTCAGCCTTCTTGAACAAGACGTATCCTTGTTAGGGCTTCGGAAGCTTCTTGGCAGTTGCTTTAGCCTAAAGCATGAGGCCTTTTATGTGTAGACTAGTTGTGTGTTGGGTTAAAGAGCTGAAGAATTTTTGTGTGGCTCCTAGGCCAAGAGTGCTTATTTTTTTCCCAGTGAGTTTCAAATGAACCAAGGGCAGGTACATTTTGGACTCCTGTTATTGGTATGAACTGCTGATAAATTTCATTATGAATGTTCTGCCCTCCCAACTTCATGGCTACCTCTTTCTACCAATTTTAGATAGCAGAGTTATTGTGTCCTATCATGCTGCTGTTCTCCCTTCCCCCTGTCTCTTTTTTTGAGATTGTATCTCATGCATCCCAGGCTACCTCCCAGATAATGGGATTACAGGCATGCGTTATTGTGCCTGACCAGGTAGGTGCTCAGAGGATGCTTCTCTATTCTTCCTGGTCTGCTCAGGAAATAAGAGCTTGCTGACTCTGGAGTTATGTGACAGCTGATGCCTGTGCAAATACAGATAGAAACCTCCCAATAAAGACCTATAATTTAGGCACTGGAGAGTTGAGTTGGCTTAGTGGTTAAGTACATGGATTGTTCTTGCAGAGGAATTTCCAACACCTACGTGGTAGCATCCGTAACTCCCATTCCAAGAGAACTGGTACCCTCTTCCTCTATCTGAGTGCACCAGAGATGAACATAGTGCATAGAGATGCATGCAAAATGAACCCTCATGCACATAAAAAGAAGGGGTGGGGGCAAAGTTTGTGATCCACTTTTTTTGACAGTTGCATAGTGAATGTGAGACCCTAGTTTACTTTTAAAGACCAGCCAACAAGCTGAATGGAAGGAACAAAAGGCATTGTCTGTTTAAGCTAGGTAATTTTGAAGGTCTTTGTTCCCAAGATTGAAACCCTGAAATAACCAAATGAATAAATCTTGTGAAATGATGAGGCTGATATATCTCAGAAATGATAGGTCTGACCTACTATAAGATAGTGAGTCTTTTGTCCTTTAGCTCTTATTCTAGTGCACCAGTTTCATCACCTCTTGCCTTTTCCTCTCCTGTAGGTGCCTGATACGGAGAACATCTGATATCCTCTCTAAGTATCTGCCAGTGAAGATTGAGCAGGTGGTTTGTTGTAGGTACTGAACTTGCTTGAAAGATAGATGGTGAATGGATTAAAAATGGGTTAAAGCTTAGCTTCTGAAGTGTGGTTGAATTCAGTGTTCTCTGGGTAGCTGTGTGTGTGCTCCAGGCTTTTCTATTAAGCTACCTGCCCTTTTATTTTCAGGCTGACACCCCTTCAAACTGAGCTATACAAGAGATTTCTGAGACAGGCTAAGCCTGAAGAAGAGTTGCGTGAGGGCAAGATGAGTGTGTCTTCCTTGTCTTCTATCACCTCTCTAAAGAAGCTGTGTAATCGTGAGTGCATCCATATCCAGTATCTTCTGTGTGAGTGAGCAGGGAGTGGAGGTTTCTGTGACTAGGCTAGTGACCTTCACCAAGACTTCCCTCGAGACCCCATGGAGGCCACATGTGGACTCTTCTGAATTACACCTTTACTTTGAGACTTTTCCATTGTCTTCTGCCCAGTTGATCCTTGAAGCTTGAGACGTGCTGGGCTGTGTATGTGAGTGCTTGTATGCACTCATTCTCTTGAACAACACGATGTTTCTTTTGTTGTTGGGAGCACATATAAGTGATGGAGAGGCTTTCAGATGATGCTGGCTACACCCCGTGGGAACTTTGGAGAGTGTACGCTGAGCTAGTCTAGTGTTATAAATGAGGTCTTATGTCAGCGCCACATACCCAGAAGGTGAGCACCGAAGTACAAGCTTCAGACAATCAGAGGCGCTAGCATTTTTATATGAATTTGTTTAATTTTTTTTTTCAGATCCGGCTCTAATCTATGACAAGTGTGTGGCAGAGGAGGATGGCTTTGAAGGCACTTTGGGTATCTTCCCACCTGGTTATAATTCTAAAGCTGTAGAGCCACAGTTGTCAGGTGAGCCCTCCCAATCAGCAGATGGTCTCCTTGGAGGAAGAACTTATGAGAAGGCTAGGAAATTCCCTCTGTGCTGAAGCTAGCCTGTCTGAAGGCAGGATATCAAGTATAACAGCCCTGGGGCACTGGATGACCAATTGTGAGGACTGATAATAGCCACTCTTCCAGGTAAGATGTTGGTCCTTGACTACATTCTGGCCATGACTCGAAGCCGTAGCAGTGACAAAGTCGTGCTGGTGTCTAATTATACTCAGACATTGGATCTCTTTGAAAAGCTGTGCCGGGTTCGAAGGTAGGGAAGAGCCTAATCAGGCCTGCTAGCAAAGGGATGTGTTTTCCTGACACTCTAGGAAGACAAGAGTTTTCTGATTATTGAATGTTTATCAAAGTGTTGCTATATGAGGATTTTCTCTTACCTTGTGGCTGTGATGGCAGTAGCTCCATCTTTACATAAGGAGTCCTTCAGGTACTCCCACAGATGAGAATTCCTGCCCTTCTGTGTCCTTCTCTTAGAGAAGCCTCAGACTATGCATGAACAGTTGGTTATGTATGGTTCATTTAGTCCTCTTGGTAACCATAGTTCCAATTGATTTATGCTTCTTGGGTCTTGGATCTCCCTCAAGGTACTTGTATGTTCGCCTGGATGGCACGATGTCCATTAAGAAGCGAGCCAAGGTTGTGGAGCGCTTCAATAGCCCATCAGTAAGTACAGCAGTGCAGTAACAGTGATAAGTGTTGACAGAGAAGCTGTGTGGTGGTTGTGCTTCACTGTTTTAGTTTTGTTTTGTGTTCTGGTGGGTGTGGTTAAGATGAAGCTGATCGGTGATGACTGGCTTAGAAACTGATTTTGTGGGTTGGGGAACTGAAGGTAGGCAGACCAACCTGTGGTCCTAAGTGTGAGTATAGAAGAGTGGGAGATAAGTTGGCTGAGCTGAGAAAGATCTTAGCTTAGGTTCCAAGTGTGTGCATCCTACCCCCTCCTTTCTTGTTTCTTTTCTTCCCAGAGCCCTGATTTTGTTTTCATGCTGAGCAGCAAAGCTGGGGGCTGTGGTCTTAACCTCATTGGTGCTAACCGGCTGGTCATGTTCGATCCTGACTGGAATCCAGCCAATGATGAACAAGCTATGGCCCGAGTCTGGCGTGATGGTCAAAAGAAGATCTGCTATATCTACCGACTGCTATCTGTAAGAATGGTGATGGTGGTCAGTGTGGGGTGGATTGTGAAACAAGGCCATCTTTACTGTTTATCAGTGTCTCTTTCTAGTCCTCCTGCCTTTTTCTGGCTACACTATGGACCTAACCCTGACACCTTTATTCTCCTGTTCTCTTCCCTTCTCTTTTCTCTCCCTATCCTCCAGATGCTTTTTTTTTTTTTTTGGTTTTGGTTTTGGTTTTTGGTTTTTCGAGTCAGGGTTTCTCTGTGTAGCCCTGGCTGTCCTGGAATTCACTCTGTAGACCAGGCTGGCCTCAAACTCAGAAATCCACCTGCCTCTGCCTCCCAAGTGCTGGGATTAAAGGCGTGCGCCACCACCACCCAGCCTCCAGATGCTTCTTGCTGTATTCTTTGGATGCTTGGTCAGTGCATATTTTTCATGGGGTACTATTTTCTTTCATACTGTGTCATTTGCTTTAAAATTGTCTCATATTCCATGTCCAATTGGGCTAAGAAGTGATAGATAATGTTCTACTTACTCTTAAGGTGTGGTCCTAATTTGTTTTCAAAGCTTTCTTTTTTTTTAAGATTTATTTATTTTATGTATATGAGTATATTGTTGCTGTCTTCAGACACACCAGAAGAAGATATCAGATCTCATTACAGATGGTTGTGAGCCACCATGTGGTTGCTGGGAATTGAACTCAGGACCTCTGGAAAAACAGTCAGTGTTCTTTAACTGCTGAGCCATCTCTTCAGCTGGTTTTTAAGGCTTTAATAAAGATCATCTTTCATCCTTTCTAGCTTTCTTATACTCACATATTTACTTTACCTTAATGTTTCTAGAATCTTCCACCTTGTCCAAGAAATCTTCCTGCCTCAGCCTCCTGAATAAGTGACCTTCTTTGTTTCTCACCCCATTATGCCCAATTTGTTGACTTCGCTCTTGGCTTCTGATCTACCTTTTTTTTTTTTTTTTTTTTTTTTTTTCCCCTGAAGTCAGCTTGAAGAGAATCTGTTTTCATCGCTTTCTGGACTTCTTGACTCTTTCATGAGACCCTGAGTCTTTGTGCCATTGTACAAGTCTGTTTATAGAGCCTGTCTATCGGAGTGTTCTGTGACCTCTGTGATGACCATCATAGTTCATTTTTTCTTGCATCCTACTACTGGTATATGACATAAAATAGTCAAATGATACTGAATAATGAGAGCTGGGCTTGGTGTGAAGGGCACTTTGATACAGATAACCTGTTTACCCTAAACGGATTTAGCCAGGCCCTGACACTCTCCACTGATGCAGCATATGGCCGGGACAGATCTGACTCTAGAACTAGGAAAATGGATCTCTGCTGAGGCAGATAACTGCCCTTTCTCAAGATGTTTTTAACTCCTGGGTTTTCCTGCTCCCTCAGTATCTACAGGAACAGTTGAGGCCTACATTTCATCCCATTTCTAGGCAGGAACAATTGAGGAGAAGATCTTTCAGAGGCAGAGCCACAAGAAGGCTCTGAGCAGCTGTGTGGTAGATGAAGAACAGGATGTGGAGCGCCACTTCTCTCTTGGTGAGCTCAAAGAGCTGTTTACCCTGGATGAAGCCAGCCTCAGTGACACACATGACAGGTATGTGGAGTGCCTTGTCATTACCTCTTTGCTACCTGAACAGCACAGAAATCTGTAGTGACCACAACTCTGTCCTCTGACCCCAGACTGCATTGCCGCCGATGTATAAATAGCCGCCAGGTCTGGCCACCCCCTGATGGTTCTGACTGCACTTCAGACCTTGCTCAGTGGAACCACAGCACAGATAAACGAGGGCTCCAGGATGAGGTACTCCAGGCTGCCTGGGATGCTTCATCTACAGCCATCACCTTCGTCTTCCACCAGCGTTCTCATGAGGAGCAGCGGGGTCTTCACTGATAACCAGCTGGTCTGGATGTAGTAGTTTGGGAAAGGATACAGGGAAAGGGGGTTGTCTGCCTCATGAAGTTCTGCTCAATTTTGTTCTCTGGGAGAAAATCATCAAGAAGGGCTGCATGATGTTTGCCCAAAATTTATTTTATAAGAAAAACTTTTTTGGTTTTTTTTTAAAAAAAAAAAAAAAGAAAGGAATAAAGGCATGAAAGGGACTGAGGCCTGGGAACAGATTGGTAAGCCCAGGAGGGAAGAGGCCTGGTGGTAGGCATTCCTATACTTTTCTAAAGCCTGGGTGCCTGCTCGAGGAATAAAGCAGGAAACCTCAGAGCAGGGGTAGGGGGCTTTTTCCTCAGTGAAGATAGAGACCCATAACCTCCTGGCCTGAGGTTCCCAGAGTTCTGAGTAAGTGGCCCAAAGCCTCTGACCTCAGCTGTGGGAATGCCTTTGCTGGGACTCATCAAGGCCTCCAGGACCTCAGTGCAAGGAAAGATGAAAACAAAACAAATAGACAAAGTGGTAGAAGGAAGATGACAGAATCAGTGGTTGGGGATTCTGGGCAGCCCATGGCTCAGTCCCTGCAAGCTGATGGTACTGAGGGTGGGCCTGTGAGGTATGGGCCCCATCACATGGTGCTGACATAATCTGCAAAGGCCTGGGTTGAGTCCCATGAGTCGCTAACCACGTGGCAGGTAGCCCGGAGTCGCCGGATTGCTTCTCTTGCTGTGACTGCATCCTGGTCCAGCCAGTTCTGGAAGAGGCGTAGGTGACCAAAGGCTCCTCGGCCCCAGCGCTCCAGTCGTTTAGCAAACTCCAAAAGCCCATCTGGCTTGATGCAGTTGGAACTGGTAGGGATGAGATGAATTAGATATCCAGGAAGCAACTAGGCTTTTGTCTATAGTATACCCCTTTCTCCCTATCCTTAGCATACCTGATGTCCAGCTGACAGAGAGAAGAGGAAGAATCCTCTGAGAAAACATCTGCTAGGGCTAATAGGCCAGCGTTCCCTGGAGAGAGGGAGGAATGCTCATTACTCTACCCACGGACAGGAAAACAAGGGTATCCTATCTCAGCTCCAACTTGGGAGAACCCTAGTCCTAACAGTTCTGACAACCTAGTACTCAAATTGCAACCTTGTCCTTCTCAGTGGGACTGGTCAGTACCTTTACTCCAAAAGTTTCTAGGTCTTTTGGCCTAGTTCTTTCTTCCCTTCCTCCTTCCCTTCTATACAAGGTATGGTCCCTACCCAGGCGGTTCCCTGGTAGTCGAAGGCCCTTCAGTGTAGAGTTGCCCTTCATAGCAGCAACCATCTCAGGAAGAAATTGGGCTGGGCACTTCTCAAACAGACGACAGAAGGAGAAGGTAATTTCTGTCAAGAGAAAGTAGAATATTCAGATGACTGAAACGGGTGGTACTGTCCCTCCTGTCCCAGGCTGGCCTGATAATCTATAATGATCTGAGCAATATTGGAACTCAATTCAAATAGGATATTGAGCCTATCTGAGGAACATTTCTGAATGGATAATTTTTTAATCCACTTCCCCCTCTATAGTAACTGATGCGTTTGCAGAGGTGGAGATTGTCTGAAGGGAATATCCACACACAGTAGCACGTTTATTTCTCCCCACTATCTCATTTTTTTAATTGAACCCACCCAGATGCTACCACCATTTCTGACAGCCTCTTTAAAAAAAAACAAAAAACAAAAAACAAAAAAACTGGGTGAGGTACTAAAATCTGCGATGTTAGAAGGAAAGGACGGTCATGCAGGTTTTATATCCTTTATAGTCAAGGAAGATAAACAACTAGGACAGTGGTTTGCAGACTAAGATAATGACAAAGCTACAATGAGAAGACAGGATGCTCAGTTTCTGGGTCAGGATCTTACCTTGAAGGGTCAGATTCTTTAGCAAAAAGAGCACCTCACTCTGACAGTCTGCAAGATTCATATCATGGAAACTTAGCCTCTTCAGGGATAGGTTGTATTCTGGATAGGAGACATAAGCCATGGGTGATGGGGCCTAGTTTTCCCAGGGAACAGTGCTAGGTCACTACCTACCCACCTGCACCATTCCTACCTTTGAGTGTTTGCAACACAAGCCCAAAGTCTTGAGGACAGGCAAAGGTGGCACTGTCCAGTGAGAGCTGCTGTAGAGAACCTGAGGCCTTGAGAACAGAGCAGAGCAGTGGGGCTGGCTGGGCTCCGCGTGGAAAGCCCATTTCCAACTGCTCTAGGCAGTTTTCTGTATGTGAGAGGAAGAGGACATTCCAGTTAGCTTTCTCTACATCACTTAAAAATACACACGTTTTAGGTATGGTAACACACACCTTTGGTTCCAGAACTCAAGAGGCAGAGGTGGGTGGATTTATATGAGTTCAAGGCTGGCCTAGTCTACAGAGTAAGTTCTAAGACAGCCAGGGCTACACAGAAACCCTATCTCCAAAAAAATCAAAAAACAAACTATGTATTTTACGTGTGGCGTGTGTGTACCACAGGCTCATGTGGGGGTTCAGAGAACAACTTGCAAGAGTCACTTGTGCATGTGCATTCTTGCCTCTTCATGCTGAGTTCTCTTACTAGCCCTTGACTACACGTAGTAGACTCATAAAAAATGGTTTAACTATTATCTTATCCTACTGCCATGCGTCATACGTTATTATATGTAAGTTCTAGAAATGGACCACTAAACAAAGTCTTGTCTTTGTATTCAGAGATGCAACTGTAGGATATGCAGGGACTTGGTGGACACTTCAGGGGTCGTTTGCTGTGTAAGTTAAGTGTGAAGCCCTGAAATTCCTAGAACTTACATAAACGGCAGGCCTGTTGTGGCCTACACCTGAAATTCCAGCACTGGAAAAGTGGAGTAAGACAGGTCTTAGATTTCACTGGTGAGCTTGTCTACCCAAAATTGTGAGCTCCCAGGTTCAGAAAGAGACACATTTTCAACAACATAAGATAGAGGACTAGAAATATAGCTCAATTGTAAGATGTTTGCCTAGCATGTGTGAAGTCCTAAGTTCAATTCCCAGAATTACAAACAAAAACTCCAAAAAATCAGGAGGCAAAAGTATTTGCTGCACAATTCTAGATTTAGTCTCTGCATTCCACAGTGGAGCAGAGTCCTGAAACCCAAAAGTTGTTCCTTGATTTCTACAGTAGTATATATGTGCACACACACAATAACAGCGAAAAACTAGAGGAAGACACCTAGTATCAACTTGTGCCCTCCCCATACAAACACATGCACACACACACATACAGATAGCAAATGCATAGTACACAAGAGGAGACATAAAAGGAAATAGAGACGTAATGAAGGACCACCACATCTAGATTAAGAGTTATCAGTTTAGATCCCCTGTCTAGAGACAGCTGTCCTGGTCATGCTCACAGCAGTCTCAGTATCTGCTTAACCTAACAGATTATTTTAAGGAATGGCATCTCATAAAGGGGGAAGCAACATGACAGCAGGGTTAAGAGGATATGGATTTGCAGTTGAAGTTCTCTTCATCCACCCACCCGAACGCAGCTGTACATGTAACTAGAGATGTGTATGTGCATACACACTGCTTCACCTGGTATTTCTTCATCCCCAATTATGTGTCCAGGGGGCCCAGCATTTTCTGGTACAGCAGGATTGTCCCTCTGGCTTGGGTGGTCAACACGAATAGACAGGACCCGCAACAGGGGCAAGGCTCGCACAATGGCACGGGTCAATTCCAGGATGGGCAGTGGTGAGAAAAGGTCACTGAGATGCAGGGCACGGAGGCGACATCCAGCCTGGCCTGACAGAGCCCGTAGGCTGTCCAAGAGGCGGAAGATATTGGAGCCCAGACCTATGGCAAAAGAGATTAGGTTACAGCTGTGGGAAATTTAAGCAGAATATTCAGTGAGAACTCCATAAATATTTCTATTGAGTACTACCAAATCTTGAGCTCTTAATAAGACACCATGTTTTTAGTATTAAAACAAAGCTCCAGACCTTAACACTTCCTCCCTTTGTTTCTCCAGGGCTATTATCATAGGTATGCACCACCATGCCTGGCTGTAGGTCATATCTTTAAGAAATTCTTAATTATTCATCCATTCTTACCTTTTCCTCAGGTAACTAGCAAATTGCTATTGGCTATACTCTAGAAACATCAGGATAAGGTTGTGCCGGTAATAGTAGATCCTGAGAGCTGCACAGGTATGTAGATGTATAGACTCTAAGCTGGATAAAGATGCATGGCCTTGAACGGGGAGAGGATTTTGGGTAATCAGGTCCTATCCAGGAGTAATTATGAGATTATATTATGAGAGGGATACTAGATTCGGTGTCTGGACACAGCTCTACAGAATGAGGTACTGGATCCAACACTGTGGAAAGTCTTGAAAGCTAAGCTGTAAAGAACCTGATCTCATAGATCATGGAGTATACCTGTAAACTGAGAAGTAATGATGGTCCAACCCAGTGAACTATAGGTAGGAATGGCAGGAAAAAACCTTGTAGATGAGTACACATTAGGTCAGTGGTAGAGTACATGCCTAATATGCATGAGTTGTTGGGTTTGCTATAACAGAAAAGGAAAAAAAAAAAAGAACCAAAGCATCTTCCAAAGAATGAATACCAAGAATTTTCAAAGGTATGGAAGCATGCTTAATAATCTAATCTTAAGTAACCTTGGAAGCCAGCTCCTCTTTCTTTATATTGTATGCTGCTATTGATGTACTTTAACCAGCATTTTTTCCCCTCTCCTAGACACAAGGAGCACATAGTGTTCTTCTTGTCCATATAGCCTGATAAGAAGGAGTACAATGAATGTGTGAAGGATGCATACTGAACACTGTAGTTTCTCAGGAAGGCTGCCCAATTCAGCTTTAAATAAACTACAAGGCCGGGCGGTGGTGGCGCACACCTTTAATCCCAGCACTTGGGAGGCAGAGGCAGGCAGATTTCTGAGTTCGAGGCCAGCCTGGTCTACAGAGTGAGTTCCAGGACAGCCAGGGCTACACAGAGAAACCCTGTCTCGAAAAACCAAAACAAACAAACAAACAAACTATGAGGGAAAATAAAGTGTCGGCAGAAAAACCTTGACATTGTCCGAGCAATAGGTTGTAAGCTGGAATACACCAACCAGTATGTAAAGCATGAAGAGCAAGCAGGAGTGAACATGAGCAAAACAATAAAATCTGGAGGTGGTGAATGCCTGTAATCCCATGTGGGAGATGGAGGCAGAAGGATTTAGTTTAAGGGCAGCCTACATCATATAGAAGACAATGTGTGTCTCATGTTTTTCCAAACTAAATATGTTGACAATGATAGCCTTACCCTCATTATCTTCCTGCCTCCACTTTCCTAGTACTACCATGCTTGGCCTGTGAAGGAATAAATGGGTCAAACTATGTGTTTAAAACAATACTTGTACAGTATAAACAATGGATTGTATGAAGGAAGGACTGCTGAAATTAAGTCAGGTGAGGAGTAATGATAACCTGAACTAAGGATACAGGTATAACTGGATTTAGAAAATATCAAAGTAGGGCCTAGTGACTAAATACTTTGGAAGAGACAGAATCTTTGAGCAACTGAGCCAGTTATGATGTCTTTGTAAGCAGAAGGATCAGTATAATGAAAGTGTATCCAGGTTGGAAATAGGTTGGAAGGATGATACCTATTAGTAAGCTGAGTAAATGGATCTGGACATTCAGGAAAAGACAGGGCTAATGTCTTCAGCTAAGTGGAGGGAATTAGTAACAGTGGCGCTGAAGCTACAGGAATGGATACAATTGTCTAGAAAAGGAGATAAAGTGGGAGAGTTCTGAGAAACTGATAATTAGGAGGAGAACCATTGAGATAATGGAAATATTTCAGGAAAAAAAATAAGGTTTTGTTGTTTTAGGGGGTTTATCTTTGTAGCTCTGGCTATCACTAAACTCACCATGTAGATCAAGCTGGCCTTGAATTCACAGAGCTCTGTCTACCTCAGCCTTCCAAGTTTGTAATAAACATGTACCACTACATCTGCCTTAGGAAGAAATAGTAAATGGATGATTAAATTGGGAAAGTACATGTGAAATCTAGCAGCAAGGAGGACCTGCATGACTACACCTTACTTTGTGTGCTGGTGAAGGTGCAGATAGTAGAGAAAACTACATCTTTTTTTTTTTTTTTCTTTTTGGTTTTTCGAGACAGGGTTACTCTGTATAGCCTTGACTGTCCTGGAACTCACTCTGTAGACCAGGCTAGCCTCGAACTCAGAAATCCGCCTGCCTCTGCCTCCCAAGTGCTGGGATTAAAGGCATGCGCAACCACCGCCCGGCGAAAACTACATCTTGAAGAGGGAAGGGAAGGAAATAGAATGTTGGTGAAGACCAGGACTTAATGTTCTGGTGGTGGAAGAAGCAGTAGAAAGAAGGGAATATCGTGATTTAACAGAATGGATTCTGAAGTCATGTTATCTGGGCTTGAATACTGGCTCTATAGTTTGTTAAGCAGGGTTATTGGGGCAAGCCACTAAATAAGGTCAATGTTAAAAATTAGATTAGTTAGTATTTTGAGAATATCTAATGTTAGATAGAGCCCAAGTATATGAAAATTGCTAAAGCATGTGAGAAGCATGCCTCTCTAGAGAAGGAGGAAATACAGATCTAGAATATAAGGAATTAGCTTCAGATAAGGTGTCTTTCACTGTGGTGAAGAAGAAAAGGAGGAACTCAGAAGTAGGCTAGTTGAAGAGATTCATATATGACTTATGCCAGTTTTGAACTGGCAGACTGGAATGGAGTTGGTGTTGCAGATACAATGACGGATATTAGGCATGAATGGCACATCATGTGGTTTCTGTAGTAGTATTTAGCAATTTAGGTAGTTTTAGTCAGATTGTAAATCTTGCTGACAGTGTCTGATTAAGTGGATAAGGACAGAAGACTATCATATCTTATAGGTGGCTGATCTGGTTGTCTTTTTCCTTTCTTCCTTTAAAAAAAAAAACAAAAAACAAAAAAAAACCCTTTGGTCAGTTGCTTTAATTTGATTGGTGTGATACAAATCCAGAGCCCTGTCTGTGTTTAGATTGCCCTCTGTCTCTGACTCCTCAGCCCCTTAGCCTTTCTTCTAATGGTAAATCCAGACTACAGACTCATTTTCCTTTCCTAACACTGTGTGCCAGTGTCTTTTGTATTTCTCTTTGCCTCCACAAGACACAAAGAACCACGTTTCCACCTCCTTGATCATATTTCCCACTCTTGATTAGGCACAGTGCTTTTGAGAGATGCAAGCCCAGCCCTGTTCCTTCAGGTGCTCACCATTGTAGGAAAGTGTAAGGCTCTCCAGTGATACCCAGGAACTCAGCAGATGGCACAATGTCAGAGCTGCCTCTGTCGAGAGAGGCACTGTGAACAGCTCCAAGGTGGAGATGCTGCGGAATCGCTGGGATGCTTGTAGTGCTGGGAGCCCCAAACAGCTGGGATCTGATCCATCTAGAGCTCCGCAAGCTACTTCCCCAATCTCCATCTCTTCACCATCCTCTTTCTCACCAGCCACAATAAAAACAAAGTCATACAGGTCTTCAGACTCTGCACCAGACCCCTGACGGGTGCGGGGACCTTTCTTCCCTGCAGCTCGTTTGAAACGCTTTAAGGGCTTAGGCTGTGAGGCTGAGCTAGCTGGAGCCCGTTTGGATGATGTGGAAGAGGAGGCAGAGGAGGCTGCAGCTGGAGCAGAGGATGGCTGCTTAGTGCCAGAAGCCTCATAAGAGGTGGCTGGGAGGTAAAACTTAGAGTCTGTTCCACCTATTGTCAGGCTCTCTTGTGTGCTACGGCGTGTTACACGAGTGGTAGGTGCAGCCCTGGGCATTTGCTTGACTTCACTCTTCCGCCGGGTGGCCATTAGCGCTGCAGCACATCGCTCTGCAGCATCACGCCGAGGCCTGCGAGAGCCTAGCAATAAAGACCCTTCATCTCTAGATGGGGCCCGACCTCGGGAGGCTTCACCACAGAGGCGGCAAGGCAAGCCACCAGGGCCTGGCTGCCAAAAGCCAGCACTCATGGTAAGGATAAGGATGAAAAGGGCTGACTCAGGCACAGGCCAGGAGTACAGCGACACTTGGCTAACAGCCCCATGGTGGATGAGCTGATGCAACAGCTGTCGAAGTGACTGCTGAGCGGCCACATCAGAAAACAGCAGGTGGCGGAACTTGAGGGTATGCAGAGAACTGGCCAGGGTCTCTAGAACCCTGCGGTTGGGCTCTGCCACTAGCTCAGTTGCTCCCTGCAGCATATTACAGATGGTTAGCTGTCGGACATGACGGGAGCTGTGCAGGAGAGGTGAGAAGCGTTGATCACAAAGACGCTTATCAGAAGACACGTCAATAGTTCCACGTAGAACATGGGAAAAAAAGGCCTCCATAAACTTGGCTCTCCAGCAAGTCACACTCTAAAGAGCAAAGAAAACACCAAACATTTGTCAAATGCCATCTAAGTTTCTTTCCTGTAGCGAATATTTCTGAGTGCTCACTGAGACGGGCTTTAGTCTAAGTAGCACAAATTTGCAAATTGATTCAGTGTTCACACCTTTGAGGTGCATTACTAGTGGCCCCAGTTTACAAATAAGCAAGGGATATAAACAGAGGAAGGAAGATAGTTTGGTTCTCTCTGTAGGGTGAATGTATGTGTTCTTTGTCTGACAAGTGATAATTCTTGTTACTTGTGGCTGTATATACAGGTAGAGAGGCCAGAGGTAGCTGTCCAGCACTGCTCCTCAGGTGCTGTCCACATTTTTTTGGTAAGATGTTCTTACTGGGTTGAGACTTAGCAAATATGTTAGGCTACCAGGCCAGCAAGCTGAAGGGATCTGTTCCTCTTTACCACTGGGATTAAAAGTGTTCACCACTTGGGAGGCAGAAGAAGGCAGATCTGAGTTTGAGGCCAGCCTGGTCCACCTAGCAAATTCCAGGACAGCCAGGGCCACATAGAAAAACATTGCCTTGGGAAAAAAACCAACAACAATGAAAAACCCACCAAAAGAGTTGGTGGCTAATGCCTTTAATCTTGGCAGTTGTGAGCCAGAAAGCCTGATCTACATAGTTGCAGGACTATAGAGAAACACTGCTTTAGCCGGGCGGTGGTGGCGCACGCCTTTAATCCCAGCACTTGGGAGGCAGAGGCAGGTGGATTTCTGAGTTTGAGGCCAGCCTGGTCTACAGAGTGAGTTCCAGGACAGCCAGGGCTACACAGAGAAACCCTGTCATAAAAAAAAAAAAAAAAAAAAAAAAAAAAAGGGCAGAGGGATGGCTGAGCAGTTGGGAGCATTTAGCTGGCCCCTGCTGAGGACTCAGATTCAGTTCCCAGCACCTACATATTAGCTTGAAGCATCTATAACTGCTGTTTTAGGGGATCTGAGATTCTGTGGAAACAAGGCTCATGTGCACATACATAATAAATACATGCAAGTAAAACAGTCAAACTTTAAGGGCACCGCTATACCTAGCTTTTGTGTTCATACACATTGATGTCAAAGGACTAATTTGAGGGTAGCTGTCCTATGAGATTCTCACTAGGGGTGTACTAGAATTACAAACAGCTATGTTGTCTGGCCTTTATGTGGGTTCTGGGGATCCAAACAGGCCATCAGACTTATCTAGTGAGCACACACTTTTAAGGGAGCTACTGATTAAGCTATCCCCTAAGCTTATCAGTTTTCTTTGTCTATTATATACATATTAAGTAAAACTTGCTATAGGACACTTTTTTCTAATGTTTATATACAGGTCAGAATGAGTGTCTGGGCAGGTCCAAAAAGGGAATTAGGGTCTGTGAGCTTTTTTTAGGAGGCAGTGCTGGGAACCAAACCCAGGGATCTGCATATGCCAGTTCCTTACTGTACTACTACTGACTTTCCCCAGCTGAAATAAAAACCTAAACCTGGAGAGAAGGCAGAAGTTATCACCAGTTACTGTACAGGAAAGTTAGGAAAGTTAGCAATTAAGACTTGGACCCAAGATATCTGGTTCCAAGGAGCTACCTTTGTGTGCATGTACGTTCATATATGTGTGTCCTTGTGGCTGCCAAAGTCAATACTGGGTGCCTTTGACACTTTGCTTCCTTCACTTTTTTTTTTTTTTTTTTTTTTTTTTTTTTTTTTTTTTTTTTTTTTTTGGTTTTTCGAGACAGGGTTTCTCTGTGTAGCCCTGGCTGTCCTGGAACTCACTCTGTAGACCAGGCTGGCCTCAAACTCAGAAATCCGCCTGCCTCTGCCTCCCAAGTGCTGGGATTAAAGGCATGCGCCACCACTGCCCGGCTGCTTCCTTCACTTTTTAAGGTAGGGTCTCACTTGAACCCAGAGCTGATTTGACTACTTTAGCCACCTTAATTTGGGAACGCTGTTTCTGTTTTGGAATTATAGGCAGGTGTCATGCCCACCCGACATTTACCCTGTATCAGAAAAAACAAGCTCTGAAGGGAACAAATTTTTTCTTTCTTTTCTTCTTTCTCTTCTTGAGACACGGTATCTCTGTATAGCCTTGGCTATCCTACAACTAGCCTTGTGGACCAGGCTGGCCTTGAATTCAGAGATCTATCTGCTCCTGAATATTTCCAAGGCTCTTGACTTACATAACTAGATTGCCTACTAAAGAGTTATAACAGAGCCAGGTGTGCTGGAACAAACCTTTAATCCCAGAACCTGGGAAGCAGAGACAAGATCTCTGCGAGCCTGGTGGGGCCAGCCTGGTCCAGTACTATATAGTTAAGATCCTGCCTCAACAAATAAATAAATGGATGGATGGATGAATGAATAATAAATATTGTGACAGTTTGTTCCAATCAATAAAGCATTAAGGCACAAGTTTCAGGCATCTGTTTGATATCTGAATGACATTCTATAACCAAAAGGTTTACTAACACGAGGTAAAATTCTACTTTTCCACATATTATTATGACATTGAATGTTTTTTTACTTCACACAAGTTTTTTGAAGTCAGGTCTTACACAGTGAAGGCTTGAAACTTAATATGTAGCTAAGGATAATCTTGAACTTCTGATCAACTTTTCTTCTCCATATTCTAGGAACAGACAGGCTGACTACCACAAAACCAGACAGGACTATCATCTCTCTTGTCCTATACACTCACATCTAAGTACACTACACAATGAGTAGCTTTAACCACTGATAACTAATCCTTAATCCTTTTTATTTTTTATTTTAATTTTATGTGTATGGTTGTTTTGCCTACATGTATATCTATGTATAATGTACAAGCCTGGTCCTCAGTGAGACCAGAAAAGGGCATTGGATTTCTTGGAAGTAAAGTTACAGACAGTTGTGAGGTGCCATGAAGGTGCTGGGAACTGCACCTATGTTATCTGTAAAAGCAGCCAATGCTCTTGACTGCTGAACCATGCCTCTCCAGACCCTCCCCAGGTAATCCTTTTTATATAGCTTCTCCTAAGCTAGATGAATGTGCCAAGGTCTTGCAAACTGAATTTTTGGACTTAGCAAAGATGAGTTGGTTTGTTCTGTTATTTTAGTTCTTTGCTAGATTTTTGCATCAACTCTGTCAAAAACTCAAGGAGTCACGGGTCTGCATTCCATGGGGTTCATAGCCTTTTCTGTTTTGTGTACCCTGTAATCATGGTGAACAAGTAAATGTTAAAAGCCAAATGAGCCAAAACCCGTGTGACAATCACCTGAGCTCAGCTCCCAAACCCACTCCCAGCATTTCAGTAGTTTCCAGTTTGTGTATGTATGTTCTACTTGCTTTTACTATGCAATGTTAGGCTGGAGTTCTTCCTGGTACCTAAACTTACCTCCAAACCGGAAGGCCTTGTCTTCATCAGCTCATCCCAGAGTCGGCGCCAGATGGCTTGAGTAGAGAGACCTGTTGGAAGAGGTATTAACAGTTGGCTGCCTGCTGCCCAACCATGAATGAAGTATATCAGCCTTTCATATTGTTCTCTGACTATAAGGAGCAATATAACTACCTGAGTAGCTAAGACTGACTCTAAGGACAGACGATAGAGGCTCGACTATTAATAAAGTATTCTAAAGCTATATGATCATGGAAAGCTACTTGTTTCCTCATCTATAAAATACATTTATATTTCATAGGGCTGCTGAAAAAGAATCAAGTGAGTAAATGAATTTCTCTGGATTAAGTACCTAGAACTGCTTGGCCAATCAAGGTTACATGAATATTAGCCAATGAGAAACAGCTTGTTAAAATAGAAAAACTAATGTCCGAAAGTGCTAGTTATAGCTTGTTTGTGCTTTATCAGCATAAAAGTGATGGTATACATGTGTTACAGGACACTATAGGAAAACATATAAGAAAAATAGATGTGAAGTTACTCTTTATAAGAAATGTATTTCTTTTATTCGTGTGGTATGTTTTACCTTCAAGTATATTGTATATTACATGACTGATGCCCACAGAGGCCAGAGAGGATGTTAGATTGCTGCAACAGGAGTTATGTAGTTGTCAACTGCCATATGGTGGTGGTACCCAAACCCAGGTTCTTCCTAAAAGCAGCAAGTGCCCTTAAAACACTAAGCCATCTCTCCAGTACTATGTAGGTGTTTCTATCTTTTGTTGAGACAGTATCTCACTATGTAGCCTTGGTTGGCCTAGAACTGAGTCTGTAGACCAGGCTAGCCTCAAACTCATAGAGATAAACCTGCCTCTGCCTCCTAAATTCTGGGATTGGAGGTATGTAACACCACACTCAGCTAAGGTACTTTTTTTGAAAAGCATGAAGTTCTAATTGCTCATCAGTTACCTGAAGAATATCATGGTGCCTCGTCCACAATTGACTGACACCGAGTAAGAGCCACGCTTACCTTTTTTGAGAGCAGTCTCCTCAATCCTCTCCAAGTAATATATATTGAGCAGAGGTAAGATGCTTTGAAGTATTGGGCCTGGGAGGGCTACAAAAACCAAAACACAAAGTTTACTTTTTCCCTTTTTGGGTTCTAAACATTATCTATCTTATGGCAGCTGGAAATTCAGAGGAAAGGATGAGTTAAACAAACTGACCTGCTTGCTGACTGAGGTCAGTACACTTCTGTCCAATGGCTATGAGTATACTCTGAGCTACTACCTTTTATGAAGGTAATAAATACCTATGAAAATTAAAGATAACTGTTCTCTAAATTCATTATACCTTAAAAAACAAAACCAGTGTTTCCCTGGAAGCAAGAGGATCAGGAATTCAAGTCTAGCCCTGATTATGAAAGTTTCCTAATTCTAGTCTTTTGAGTTGCCTTTATTTATTCTTCTCCCTTGGCCTCATTACAAGAAGTAGTGCTAATCTTAAAAAAAAAAAGAGAGAGAAGTTGGAAAAAATTACTCCAGCATTTGGGAAGCTGAGGCAGGAGAATTGTTCCAAGTTCAAGCTAGCCAGAGCTACATAATGAGTACTAGGACAACCAGGGATAATACAGCAAAATCCTGATTCAATAAAAAAATAGGGATGTGTGTATTGGGGGTCGTGTGAAGAGGGAATAGATTAGAAATGACTACCTCAAAACATTAGAGATCATGCTTGTAATTTGTTTAACACAATACCTGGCCATAAGATCAATGAATACTGGATATATTATATTCATTCTGTCTTTCCATCTCTATTCTGTTAAGCTTAAGATCTTGTAGTATACCAAAACTTTCCTTAATCTACTTTTTAAAAAATATTTTATTTTAAAATTGTGTATGTATGTGGAGGTATGTGCAAAAAGCGCAGGTGCCTGTAGGGGCTGACGAAAGGTGCTGGATCCGCTGGAACTGGAGTTGTTATACGCAGTATTGATCTGATATGGGTGCTAGGAACTGAACTGTCCTGTGTAAAAGGACACCTCTGTTTTTAAAAGACAGGGTCTTACTCCTAGCTGCCTTGTAACTTGAGGCAATCCTTCTGTCTCAGCCTCCTGAGAACTAGGATTACAGGTGTGAATCAGCACACAGTTTTCCTCAGTGTATTTTTCTGTACTTGAGGAATAACTGCATGAGGTCCGAGAATCCAGTGTACTTGTACTCTTTTGTATCTATTAAGTGCTCATTAATATCCACTGTGCCTGTTAAATGAGAACATTGATTCCCTGTATTATTACAGTTATGTAGGCCTACATCTGACAAACTGTTTCTTTGACCTCTGTATTTTTTCTCTCTCAATCTTGCTCTTCCTGATGACATACTCTGCTCAAATCCTTTCAGAAGCCCTCTACTGCATTCAAGATAGACTTCAGATCTCACATCCTGGTATATAAGGTCACATACCTTACTCCACTGAACTTGTCTCACCATACTCTTAAGAGATGTGGCACACACAGCAGGTATGAGGTCAGAGGACAACCTGCAGGAGTGAGTTCTCCTAGTTGGGTCCCAGAAACTGACTTTCCATTGTTGTCAGGGTTGACAGCCGTGTCTGACCTGCTGAGCCATCTCACTGACCCACTGTTTGTTTTTGTTTGTCACTGCACTGTTGTGTTGCCTCTGTTTACTTCCCCTCTCACCACTGCTAGTCCACTAACTCCAAGAAACCTTTCCTGACTGTTTCCTAGCTCACCCTGAGCCTTCCCTCCGAAACAGCAGCGCTTGACAGGCCTTTTTCTTGGTACTTCTAGAAGTTCTTACTGGATCTAGCCTACCACAGGCTCTCCTGTCTCCTGTCAGCTAGGAATAATGAAGTACTGATGAGGACACAGAAAAGCCTTGCCTCCAGAGCTCCCCCATTTCCTTTGGACTCTGCTCCCTTCTGCTTAGCAGTCCCCTCGCACCTCTCACGGGAATTCTCATCTCTTCTACCTACAAACACTACTGTTCCTCTCTTTATTCTTAAGACAGGTTCGTAGCTTCCTTCTAGCCATACTTTTTTTCTTTTAAATGCTTCCTCTTTGCAAGCCAGGGCCTCCATTAACACTCACCTCCTCTTCTAGCCAAGATTAGCATCTAAAGAATCTCCAGGCTGACAACAGGCTGCCACATTTCCAGGACTTCTTTGAGCTCCTGCTTAGCTCCACTGAGGCCTTTCTCCCATTCACCATAGGGTCAGCCTGACCTTTATCTGCTCAGCTTGGCACAGGGCCTCCACAATCTCCTCTGCTCACACAGGGCCTGAGGACTTCTTACTCCTCTCTTCTCCCCAACCCCCCACCTATAGGAAGGCGCTTGGGCCTTTTCAGCAGTGGCGGCCAACTCCAACCACAAAACGGCCTACCTGGCCACTCTAAGGCCTTACAGCATATTCTAGAGCAGCAACCCCTCAAACCCACCTCCTCATGGTTTAACAAAACCCTCACTCTAACTTCTTAACTGACCAGGGCCTTCCTTCTGGCAAAGATATCACCACCAGCCACCCTGGGGCCTCCTGGTGGAACATCCCCTGTACACTCCAAGGCCAGGAGCCTCCTCTAATGCTACCCTCTCCTCCTCCAACTTCCATTTGGCATGACCTGTGATTTCATCCAACTTCAGAGTAGAGACTCCACTACCACTATTCTGTCAGGCCCATGGCCCCCCTTGTCTCTCTTGAAGCCCGGACTGCCTTAGAAGGCTCTAACTTTCTCTTTAACTCTCTACTGTCACTTTTCACATAGTGGGCCCTTTCCCCTCTTAAGTTGCCAGGCCGCTGGCCTGCGGTATCGTCCTACAGCAGGGCCTTCCAGAGACCATCTGGTCCGGGCGCTGCAGGCCTTAGCTCAGGTCGGACCGTCTAGACAGGTCCAGCCCTTTAGTACCGGCCGCTCTCAGACCTGAGGCCTTGGTTCCCTCCTATTCGGACCAAGGCCTCTTCCCCATGACGCGTCTTATCCCACTCCGGCTCTGCAGCCTGGAATACACTGGCCCCTGCCCCGCCTGAGGCCTCCTCGGCCCTTCCCGCCGGCCGGTCTTTGGAGCCTGTCCGTGCTTACAGAACCTCTCCCGGACCCCTCCACTCATTTTCCACCCTTCTTCAGCACCCTGGCCCATCCAAGAGGCCTCCCGGCGCTACCTGCTCTGGGGGCGGATCAGCAGCTCGGTTTAACAGTGAGGTCTAGGGCGTCCGTGAGCTCCTTTCAGCCGTCGGGCCGTCAAACAGGCCACGGCGCCCCCCAGCCTTTCGGCTTCTCCCCCAACTCCAGTCCCTTGCTCTCCGCTCCGCTGTCTCACCCCGCCCATCCGCTGGGCTTCAGGAGTCTAGCTACCGGTGGTGTGCCCCGCAGACAGCGGAGGCCCTGGGCCGGCAGTACAGGTGGCTCCGGGCCTGGCCTCCTTGCCTTATGTCGGGCCTGCCAATTTCGGCCCCTGCCCCGAGGCAGCCCGGCCATCCCTCCCCGTCTGTTCGATATCCGAGAATCCTCAGTTCAGTCCGGTCCAGCACAGTGTCAGTTCCGAGCCTGTGGCTCTCGCCTGTCACTCCAGCCCCCGTCGCTAGGGCCCTGCCAGCTTTGCCCCACACCGGGCCTTCTGGCCTCGCCCCCTGCGCCCCCCGGGCAAGCCATGGTTCGGGTCCACTGGCTAATTTGGTCTCACTCTTCACTCTGTCCAGCCCTGTCAGTCACGGAATTTATGTTCCGACTCAATAATCTAACTCCCGGTGCTCCGGGCTGGGCCTTGCCCCGGGCCTCTCGGCCTCGCCCCCCGCGCCCCCTAGCCGCTGGGCCGCCCCCGCTCGTTGCTGGAGGTAGCCCCTCCGCGACTTACCCCACACCCCGCTCTCCAGAACCCCCATATGGGCGCTCACTGCCCGCCCGCACAGCTCGAACAGGGCGGGGGGAGCGCTGGGGCCCGAGGCCGAGCTCTTCGCTGGCGCCGCCTCCCGGGACGTGGCCTCCATGGTCGTTGCTGCCGCTACCTCACAGAACCAGCAACTCCGGGCGCGCCAGGCCTCGGGCGCCGCCATCTTGGGGAGGTGCGCGAGCCCGAGAATGACACCCGCAGACCGCCATCTTGAAGAGGTCAGCTTTTAGGACCGCTCCATAAGTGATATGGGTAAGAATAGGAACTACATTAAAAAACTGTCAAACAAATTAACAGATATTTCAAGTATCTTAGGAAACAGTTCTTGGAAAACTATTGTAGATCAATACATTTGGGTAGGAAGAGACCAAAATAATGTTTCTTAGCAAATTCTTTACAGGCATATATACCAGCTCCCCCTATGTCTTGCAGCTAGCGAGTAGTACAGGCCAATTTGTGCGTGTGTTCGAGACTACGATGAGTATGCCGCACTTCCGGCCAGGTCGCCGGATATCCGTTGAGTGACCCTTACAAGTCCTTCTTAAACCTGAAGTGGAGTAGCTACCCTTGTTGCTCTTGGTATTGAATCACAAAACGCCTCTCGACATGGGACTAGAGGACGAACGAAAGATGCTCACTGGATCCGGAGACCCCAAAGAGGTAAGGCTGAGGTTGGGAGACCCGGGTCCTAGCTCATCGAAGCACCTTCCGAAGCTCTCTTAGTCCGGGTTTATGTCCTAAGGTTTGCGGGGTCCAGAGAGGTAGTTTCCGCTACTTCAGAATTCTTTGATTGATCTTGGATAAATTAATAGCTAGTCTTTCTCCGGGCTGGCTTCCCCATCCCACGAATGTGAAGTTGTAGTTGTAGTTTATAATGTTGTGCTATTGAACTTGTGTAAGGAAACAAACAAACAAAAAAAAAAAAACCTCACAGTTTTTTGAGGTTCTAATTTGAGAAGTTTTTTTAGGTTCTCATTTGGTAAGTGTGTGAAGCAAAAGACCAACATTAGTCTTTAACCTAGCTTAGGTCAGGAATTTCTATTTATGGAGATTTCGGGGACCCTAGTCTTAATAATACTAACACATTGTGAAAAGTGGTTTCAGGAGTTGGGGTGTAACTTCACGATAAAACTCTTGCCTAGCGTAAAGAAGCCACGTGTTCACTCCCCAGCATCTCCAACCAAAAGCGGTTCTTTATCTTTTGGGATGGAGATGGCCGAGGACTTGTTTCTTTGGGGGCAGTGTAAGAATGTGTAGTGTAATTCTGTGGTGAAAGAGGGAGCTCTTTCCTACATTGAGTATCAATGTGATAAATATTGACTGCTTATGTTCTGAGTGCTTTATATGCACTAAGACTTGCACAGTTTCCCATGAAGTAAATATCAGGTACATTATTTTAGATGAGGCAGCAAGTAAGGAAGTTTATTATCTTGTCTGAGGGCACACAACTAGCAAGACAATGCAACTGGGACGCCAACCCAGACGTCCTGGCTTGAGAGTCAGAGAGTCAGAGCTCTAACCAGCGACTCACTTTGCTTCCATTTCCTGTGTTTTTGTCCTCTGTCTTCTTCAGGACAAGCCATCGGGGCTAATGGATTTGGAATTAGTTGGAAAATTGTTTATTCCTTAATTTTTTCTAGTTTTAATTTTCAGAAAGTGCTGGAGCCAGGCTCAGAAAGTTTAACAGGATACCACAGCAGAATGTAAATTTTAAAATGAAGAAAGTTGGGCCTGATGGTTCATGCCTTTAATCCCAGCACTCTGGAGGCAAAGGCAGGAGGGTCTCTGAGTTCAAAGCCATCCTGGTCTTCATATCAAGCTCCATGACAGCCAGAACTATAGAGATCCTGTCTCAAAAAGCCAATAAATCAGCAAACCAATTAAATAATAAAATGAAGAAAGTTGAATTAATTTTATGAACGATCCGTAATGAATGGAGATTAAATTCTTTTATTCATTGTGACTTTGGTTTTTCTCATTGGTGGAAACAGTCCATAATTTGTCCTGTATTTGGATTTGTTTAATGGTATTTTTAACACATTGGTGTTGTAAGTGATGCTATTTGGGAAATGACAAGCTGTCTTGCTTCTAGAATGCTAATTTCAGGGTTTTTATTCCCAGTTTTATTTTTACTTTAAGTGTATATTTGTGTTTTGCTTACATGTACACCTTTGCACCACTTGCATGCCTGGTGCTTTCTGAGACCATAAGAGGGCACTAAATTCTCCGGACCTGGAGCTATGTTTGTGAGCAACCATGTAGATGGTAGGAAGAGCCAGGGTTCTTTGGAAGCGAGACAGGTGCTCTTAACTGCGGAGTCTCCTTTTGTGAACATGTATAGATGTGAATGTGTGTGCATCTGTCTGTAGGTTCTTTCACATGGGCTTCTGGGATCAAACTCAGCTTGTCAGGCTTGGTAGCAGGCAATTTTATCTGATGGTTTTAGGGCTTGGACCCCGGGCCTCAAGTATTCTAAGCATGTTCTTTACCACTGAGCTCTGAAGTCAGGGGCTCTTTTTAGAGGCTCTTTTTACTCTTTCTTTGTGAATTTTTAAAAATAATTTATTTTTATGCATACTACTGTTTTACCTACATATATGTAGGCTGGAAGATAGTGTTTGATCCCCTTGGACTGGAATGTGAGATGGTCTTGAGATGACATGTGGGTGTTAAGAGTCAAATCTGGTGAGGCTGGAGTGACAGCTCAGTGGTGAAGAGCACTGGCTGCTCTTCCATTCCCAGCAAGCACGAGGTGGCTCACAGCCATCTGTAATGTGATCTGATGCCTTCTTCTGTCTGGCATGCAGGTGTACATGCAGATAAAGCACTTATATACATAAAATAAATAAATCTTTAAAAAAGAGAGTCAAACCTGACTCTTTTGCAAGAACAGCAAGTTCTCTTAGCTACAAAGCCCTTAAATAAATTTTTGAAAGGCTTTTTAAGAAACTTTACTTGATGAAAAACTAGAATTTATATTCTACGTAACATCTTTGCATTTAGGAGAAACTTGCCAATCATGTAAAGAACAAAGAGCAGGGTTACAGTTGGACCTCCTGTCCTCCACTTCTAGGTACTGTCTTGTGTTAGGATTCGGGAAACCTGATTGTTGAGCCCATCTTTTTATTTCCCTACGTGCCTTTACTTTATCTTCTCCCAAATGTGGATACCTGTATATATAGGCAGGCAGATCATGGCGCCATGCTGCACCAGATTTAGGACCTGTGCGCCAGCAGGTAATTTTTACAATTAGGGAAAGATAGGAAACTAATTAAAAGTTATACACTAGAACCAGAAATTGGTAATGTGGGGGCCTGGTGTTTCTAAGGTGTCCCCTTTTGTATATTTATTTGCAAATTAAAAAGCAGTGATTGGGGGCTGGAGAGATGGCTCAGTGGTTAAGAGCACTGACTCCTCTTCCAGAGGTCCTGAGTTCAATTCCCAGCAACCACATAGTGGGCCCTAACCATCTGAAGACAGAGACAGTGTTCTCACATACATAAAACAAATAAATAAACCTTTAAAAAAAAAAAAACAGTGATTGTAACTTTAAGTTGGCTAAAGAAGGATTTAGATTTGGCCATATTCATATTCCAAATTCAAGTTAAGAGTCAAGTTTTAGTCTAGTCTAAAAAGTGCTGGAGCGACAGATGCAGTGCAGTGGTTAAGCTCCAGTGCTGCTCTTGCAGAGAGTCTGAGTTGAATTCCCAGTACTTACACCAGGTGGCTCACAATTGCCTGTAACTTTGGTTCCAAGGAATCTTATGTCTTTGGCCTCTATAGGCACATGCATTCTCATATGTGCACACGCACACACGCGCATACACACCTACTTGTAGTTAAAAAAAAAATAGTGAAAATATTTTTAAGTTGGTTTTTCTCTAAACTTGATTTGGGATATAAAACAAAGTTTAGCTAATGTTTAGTTTCTATGGTTTTGAGACAGGGTCTTATATCATCCAGGCTGGACTCAAACTTGGACTCCTGATCTCTGCCTTTTTAAGTGCTGGGTTTACAGGAGAGGACCCCACATCTGGTCAGATGAAGGCAGGTTATTGTTGTTTTGTAGATGTCCCACCCACTATTGGCCTCCATGCACAATGATATATACACTTACACCTGCACACACATGTGCAGATGCTACACACACACACACACACACACACACACACACACACACACACACGAAGTATTTTTATAAAAATTGGGAAGGGAACTGGATATGGTGACTCATGTATATGATTTCAGTACTTGGGAAGGAGGGGTAGGGAGCCACTCTGGGCTACAGCGAGACCTTATCAAGCACAAATAAAGAATCACAGGGAAAACAAGGTTCAGAGCCTTGGTCCCTATGGGGAGGAATGATGGAGGCAAGATAAACAAGGCTCAAATCAAGGATTGGATAGTTTTGAATAATTTTGGTGAGTTCTAAACTATGGCGCTGATCCCTTGTTGACCTTTGGCTCTGGATAGGGGTAATACAAAGTTGGTGTGTGAGATTTGCCTAAGAAAGTGATTGGGTATATGGGTTTTGGATTAGTGCATGAAAGGTGTGTTCCCAGGGAAACTGTATTTTATCTCTAAAAATTAGCTAGTTCTGGGAAGGCAAGATTTAGCACTGAGATTGAAGCTAGGATTAAAAAACATCATTGTAAAATAACATGACTGATACAGCCTCTTCTTTATAATTATGGTATAAGTGTGAATGAGGAAATGCATGTTTTAAGACTGCTGCTGACTTAATTTTCTTTCCCTTTTGTAGGAAGAAGAGGAGGAAGAATTAGTGGTAAGAGCGGCCTCCATTTTGGGACTTCCTTACTTAGAATTGGAAGATTGAGCTGTATTGAAACTCCAGGGTATTTTAAGGAATCTGTGACAACTTGGGGAAAATGATGGGATAAGCTTTTAATACCTCCTGTTCGGTGGGGTATGTGGAGTGTGAGCCTTAATACCTCCTGTTCAGCGGGGTATGTGGAGTGCGAGCCTTAATACCTCCTGTGCAGCGGGGTATGTGGAGTATGAGCCTTAATACCTCCTGTGCAGCGGGGTATGTGGAGTGCGAGCCTTAATACCTCCTGTGCAGCGGGGTATGTGGAGTGAGAGCTTTAGAGAGCTACCTCCTCTAGGTCTGGGGCTTCCAGGAATCAGACAGCATCCTGAAGGCCTGGCTTTCATCTGCTGTTTGTGTTTAGTAAAGAACTCTAGAAGGAATTTTCTTAGTTCTCCATGTTTGCATTTTTCCGACTTTGCAAGTAGGGCTAGGCCTGATTCTTACGTAAGAGAAAGTGAGTCCTAAATGCTGGGTTAACTAATAATGCCTCTGGTAGGTCTGCTTCTGTTGGACAAGGTTTCCTTTACTGTCTTGTTTCTCAGATAGGACTGAGTGAGGCTTTTGGTGTATATGTATATGCTATTGTATAGCTCTGCCTGCTGGCCTGTGTGCTAACTCAGAGATAGCACCTTTATTTGTTGATTATATTGCCCAAAGACCAAAGTGTTTATATTTGGTAGATGTTTCCTGAAGCTTCCATTTTGTTTCTTTTTCTTTTTCCCCCGTTTCTTCGTCAGGACCCCCTAACAACAGTGAGAGAGCACTGTGAGCAGTTGGAGAAGTGCGTAAAAGCCCGGGAACGACTAGAGTTGTGTGACAAGCGCGTGTCTTCCCGATCAAAGACAGAAGAGGATTGTACAGAGGAGCTCTTTGACTTCTTGCATGCACGGGACCACTGTGTAAGTCAGTCTGAAAATAGGAAGGACAAAGATAAACAGTAGCTATCAGTTTGAATGGTCTGTATGCTCTAAGTAGACACATCTAACCATTTACTTTAGGCCCTTGATGCTTTATGTTGGGTTTTGTGACAAGCATTTTATATACATAGGTATTTCTAGCCCTAACTGCATATGCTGGAGGTAGGTATCACTGTCTCCGTTGTACAAATTGAAACAGACTGAGACAGGGGAGAAATGACCTTCTAACATGCACTGTTAAATACTAAGGAAGCTGGGTTTTATACATTGTTTTCTTTTAGTACTAGAGATAAAGCACAGGCCTTATGCATGCTAGGCAAATGCTCTATCCACTGAGATGCACGCCCAGCCCTGGGTTGTATATTTAAAAAACAAACAAACAAACAAACTACTAACTACTTAAAAAGAAATTGTTATTTTAAAATTAGTTACCATCTATGTACCAAGAGTCAGAAGATGTCTGTAACTGGATTTGTAGACAGTTCTGACTTGATATGTGGGTGCTGGAAACTGAACCCAGGTCCTCTGTAAGAGCAGCTAGTGTTCTTTTTTTGTTGTTGTTTGTTTTTGTTTTTTGTTTTTCAAGACAGGGTTTCTCTATATAGCCCTGGCTGTCCTGAAACTCTGTAGACCAGGCTGGCCTCGAACTCAGAAATCCACCTGCTTCTGCCTCCCAAGTGCTGGGATTAAAGGGGTGCACCACCTCCGCCCTGCAGCAGCCAGTGTTTTTAACCACTAAGTGGTCATCTTTCTAGGCCCAGATTTTATATTCATATTTATATTTTATATTCATATTGGCTCAGCCAATATGTTAAATAGCTTGGCAGTTCCTTAGAAAGGCAAACATAGAGCGACTGTGGTAACACACATTTGTAGTCCTAACTACTTATGAGTCTGAGGCAGGAGGGTCACTGGAGGCCAGTTATTTGAAGCCAAGCCTGATCTAAACAGGAGATCTTTCTCTTTAGGGTACAGTTAAGCAGGGCTCTGCCATATGGCCATAGTTAACACTGAGCAGCAGTTCCATTCCTACGTACATATCAAGAGAAATACAAAGAGTTTTAGATTTCTAGTAGGATGATGGTACATTCCTGCTAACGTAGTTGCAAAAACAGATTTGTGTGATGATGTAGTAGAAGCTTGCAAGAGATTATGTGCAACTTTTTTTCTTTTATTAGATATTTTCTTTATAGGTCTCCCCTCCAGAACCCCCCATCCCATCCCCCTGCCTCTATAAGGGTGCTCCCCCACCCACCCACACAACTCCCAACTTTTCTTTAAAGATTTATTTATTGCTGGGCAGTGGTGGCGCACGCCTTTAATCCCAGCACTTGGGAGGCCGAGGCAGGCGGATTTCTGAGTTCGAGGCCAGCCTGGTCTACAGAGTGAGTTCCAGGACAGCCAAGGCTATACAGAGAAACCCTGTCTCGAAAAACCAAAAAAAAAAAAAAAAAGATTTATTTATTCTGTATACAGTGGTCTGCCTGCTTATGCCTGCAGGCCAGAAGAGGGCACCAGATCTCATTATAGATGGTTGTGAGCCACCATATAGTTGCTGGGAATTGAACTTAAGACCTCTGAAAGAGCAGTTGGTGCTCTTAACCTCTGAGCCATCTCTCCAGCCCCTACATGCAACTTCTAAAAGAATTAAAAGGTAAAAACTTCAGAGTTGCAGACAAGACAGTCAGGTTCCTGATGGAGTTCCTAGGGCCTGCGTATGGATGGGGTGCTGGGAATGAGTGTCAAGACAGGAGCTCTACTGTTCAGGCCATGAAGGACCTGTGCACTGTGACATTAAAGCTAAGTGATGACGTTATTTTCTTTTTCTTGTCTAGGTGGCCCACAAACTCTTTAAAAACTTGAAGTAAATGTGCAGATTTGCTTGCCTCAGCCTTGTCACTGGGATCAGGGACAGTTCCTGCCTCAGCCTTGTCACTGGGATCAGGGACAGTTCCTTGTGGTTTTGAACATTTGTTTCTAATGTGTTCAGTAAGTTCTTGAGAATCTCATTGATTTTGGCAAGAAGCTTCTCTTCTGTGTAATTAGCAGTGATTCTATCTTAATAAACTGATCTGCAGACTTGCTATTTGTCCTTCCCTTGTCACGCCCTTACTTTTATTATTTTATTTTAAATGTTGAAAAAAATTATTTCTCCATAAACTTGAACGCACAGTATTGTACATGGTATGCAAGTACCTTACTACTAAACTGCATCTCACCTTTGTTTTATTTGTAAGTCTTGCAAAATTATTGCACTTGCTGGGTCTCAAAATTTTAATCCTCCTGCCTCAGCCTCCTGATTTTCATATTACAGGTAGGTAACACAAATTCTGTTCCTTTGAGATTCCTCCCTAACCCCTCCCCTCTGTTTTTCTTCTTTTTCTCTCTTTCTTTCTTTCCTTCCTTCCTTCCTTCCTTCTTTCTTTCTTTAATTTTTTTTTGTTCTAGGAATTGAATCCAGGGTTGAACTTTGTACAGGGTGTGATTATGCGTGTCTAATCTCCTCAGCAGTAGGGAGCCTGGAGTAGAATGAGTTGAAAGCCTACCTAAGCTATATGAAGAGACCCATCCTGTTGGGCTGTAAAATCCAAAACCAGAGGATGCGCTCCCCCAGAAACTCACACGGACGGGATTCACTGCAATAACATGAGGTTTAATGGTACTGGTGCACCAGGGCTCCCTTGCATTGTGGGCAAGAGAACCCCGAGGTGAGGTTAAGAGCAGTTTCTATGCAGTGTAAGGGGTGTACTACAGAAACAGTGACTAGGCACAATATGATTGGCAGAACAGTGTGACTTTTAAACTGATTGGTCTTTGGGGAATGAGGTAGCAAGGACCTCCCTTGTCTGTAAGTGTCAAGGGTTGGTCCGTTCTGCAGAATGTGGCTACCTGCTCTGGGCAATCCTCACACACAGATGGGTTCTCTTCCCTGTGGTCTGAGGAATGTTCATCTCTTCTTCCTCTGAATGTTAATCCAGCAGGGTAATCTAGTAGGTGTTCTTGGACTAAGGAAGGTGCTCCTCCCAGGATGTGTCCTGGGGCAGTTAATTTTTAAGTTTAACCGAATTCTTTTTAAAGATTTATTTATATGAGTATACTGCAGTTGTCTTCAGACACACACCAGAAAAGTGCATTGGATCTCATTACAAATGGTTATGATCCACCATGTGGTTGCTAGGAACTGAACTCGGAACCTCTGGAAGAGCAGTCAGTGCTCTTAACCACTGAGCTATCTCTCCAGCCCTTAACTGTAACAATCCCTATCCCACCTCCCAGAAAATGTTATTTTTCAAACATGTAAAGGATAGAATATAACCAATTCCTGTTACCTCGCAAGTAAATAATCTCTAGTAACAGGATGAGTGTGTGTGTGTGTGTATGTGTGTATATATATATATATATATTTATACATAAAGGTAAAAGTAATTGCTTAATACCTAGTTTTTCATCTCAAAAGTATCTTTTGGTTTTTGTTTTGTTTTTGTTTTTGTTTTTTTTGTTTGTTTTTTTTTTGTTTTGTTTTGTTTTTGTTTTTGTTTTTTGTTTTTTTTTGGTTTGGTTGGGGTTTTTGTGTTTTAGAATCCATCAAGTTTGTGGGGAAAAGCCACAGCAGTCTGATGGCTGGGTCACAGGGAAGTTCTTCACGGTCACAAGACAGCAGGCCATTATAGACACGAGGGAGTCCATGGGTTTCCAAGAGTTTATTCATGGCGAATGTAGATGGTCTGGGTGCGGCACACACACACACCCCCCTCAGGGCAAACCTGAGTTAAATAGGGAGGGAAAAGGGGGGCAGAGGGAGAGTCTGGGGAAGAATGTTTAATTGCCTACTCCCTCTGGCCTTCAGGTATCTCAGTATGCAAATCTCTCTAGGGCCTGAAGCCTATAGTCATACCCTCTACCTGTGCTCTTTGGGTGGGGCTTCATTGCCCTGAACTCCTGACCTCTGGAAGAGCAGTCAATGCTCTTAACCGCTGAGCCATCTCACCAGCCCTAAAACCTATTCTTTTTTTTTTGGTTTTTTGAGACAGGGTTTCTCTGTGTAGTCCTGGCTGTCCTGGAACTCACTCTGTAGACCAGGCTGGCCTCGACTCAGAAATCCACCTGCCTCTGCCTCCCAAGTGCTGGGATTAAAGGCGAGCGCCACCACTGCCCAGCCCCTAAAACCTATTCTTAATGATGGTTTTTAAACATTTTAACCTCTTAGCCCAACACCTACCAGAAGTAGTGGGAAAGAAAGGATAACAGGGAAAGTGGACCTGTTTAGAAATGGTTCTTTGGAGCAACTTTCATTTGTGTTGTCAGGAATCTGTAGTTTAGTTTTTAAGAGTCAGTAGTGGCAGCTTGATTTACTCATAAATATTTTATGGATAAAACAGTTGTCTAGTTTGGTAGAGTCGGGATAGTACACACGAATCCGCAGCAGAGATATTATCCAGTAGAGACAACCAGGCCTCAGCCTCAGCACGAGTCAGCAGGAGGGACCAGTGGGAATGCCAGGAGACGTTCTCAGCTGTACGTCTCTCAGCCAAGCAGAAGATCAGGAAAGATGCCAAAGCAGCTCTATAAGCAAGCCAAGCTCAGCCTATCACCATCTGTGGGACTTGATACTCTTTCTCTACAGGTCTCAGCACTCTCATCTGTCTCAGCTGACATCACTCTGTCAGTCAGTCCAAGTCCTAGGAAGTGGCAAGAAACTGCAGCGCACCACCAGAAGGTTTTGGTGCGTTTTTCCCTATGGAGTTCTGACAAATGGAGCTCAACTACTCAATGTAAGGCGGACCAATATAAGTGTGTTGTTAGCAAAGACTTTCATCACGGGTCCTCTCACATGCTTGCTTTAGCAGAACATCCTCTCTCCTGTGTCTGTTGCAGTGTGAGGAGCGGGTGCAACAGCGCAGCCAGCTAAAATGGCGCCTGCAGGGTTTCGAGCGCTGCCCTCCTTTCCCTGACAGAGCCACGACCGCAGAACTACTGCGCAGACTCGCTGCCACGCAGAATCAGGCCATTTGACATGCACCAATGAGGCATGCTCACGTGGCAGGTTCTGAATGGGACAGGCAGGGGGATTAAAGGACTGCCGTTAAGGGGATGGGGGCTTCCAGGGAGAAGATTGTAAAGGGATCCTGAATAAACTGCGTTGAGAAGAACTCCGAGTTGCTTTGTTCCTGTCTGCTGGTCGGATAGAGAAGCAACAACTGGTGGCCTGTACGGGGAGTTCATAACTCAACGCAGTCAGGGCAGCTAGCTGGTAAGTTCCCAGGTAAGTGGGACAAAAGAAAGCTCTCGGTTCAGAGACTATAAAGTTCCCAGGCAAGTGGAACAAGGGCAAGCTCTCGGTTCAGAGACCTAAAAAGGTTCCCGGCTTCGGGACAAGTTGTACCATGGGAAATTCATCATCCTCACAGTCGCTGCAGCATGCTCTTCCTGGCTTGCTAAAAGCGAGAGGGGTTGGTTTTAAAAGGGCCACTGTGGAAAAATTTTTACCGGCTATAGACGAGGTTGCACCCTGGTTTTCAGTTTCGGGGCACCTCACACTACCCAGTTGGGAAAAGTTAGGAAGAGATCTTAAGTCGGCTGAAGAAAAAGGAGAACTAGCCAGCGGAGTAAAGCCTGTGTGGAAACTGGTGAGATCTTGCATTGAGAACAAAGAAGGGAAATGCACTGCAGAGTTAGAGAAAGGTAGCAATGCCCTAGAGCAACTGAAAGAGGAGCCATCTCAAAAGTCTGAGAACGAAGAAAGTTCTGAGGAAGAAGGGGTTTCCGAAACTGAGTTAGAGAGGCTGGCACAAGACCTAGAGGAAGTGAACCGGGGCTGCCATGGCCACCTTCCTACGCTCCTACTGGGGAATCCTACTGGAGAATCAGGATGGAGTTTTTGCCCTGAAGCCTGGAGGGAACTACAGGCTCAGTGTTTCCCAGTATTTCAAGACGCCCAAGGCAATCGGCACTGTGAGCCTCTTGATTGGAAGGTTATTCAAAGACTGGCCGAGGGGGTCAGAGCATAAGGCATTAGTGCCGCTTTTGTGGTTTCTCAGCTGGAGTCCCTCCATTGATATTGCATGACACCCAGTAATTGGCAGAATTTGGCTAGAGCTTGTTTATCTCCTGGCCAATACTTAGATTGGAAAGCCTACTTTATAGAGCTCTTAGTGGAGCAGGCTGCTGTAAATGCCACTAATGGCCAGCAGGCCTGGGACCAGGACATGTTGTTGGGCCAAGGCAGATTTGCAAATCAACAAATTACCCTTTGCAGGTATATGAGCAAATCAATAATATAGGGACTAGAGCATGGAAATCTCTTCCCAATAGAGGTGAGGTATCAGGAAACCTAACCAAGATTGTTCAGGGATCAGCAAAGCCATTTGCCGACTTTGTGGCTAGAATGGTGGAGGCAGGGGGAAGAATTTTGGGGGATCCTGATGCAGCCATGCCACTATTAAAGCAACTGATTTTTGAACAATGTATCAGAGAATGTAGACAGGCTATTAATCCTTATAACAGCAAAGGGCTAGAGGTGTGGATGAAAATTTTTAGAGAGCTAGGGGGGGCCTCTTTCTAATGCCGGGTTGGCAGCCATTGTTATACAGATGACCCGTAGTCAAAACAACCCTAAAAGTGGAAAATGCTTTAAATTCGGTCAATCGGGACATTTAAAATGACAGTGTCCCCAATTTCAAGTCCCGGATGACCCCAGAGCAAGGGTGCCTGGTCTTTGCCCTAGATGTAAAAAGGGGAACCACTGGGCGAATGAATGCAGATCTGTAAAGGATATCAATGGACAGCCTATCAATGCTGGATATAGAGGAGCCAGGCCAAAAAACTTGCCACGGAGCCCCTGACCTCAAGGTCCTCAAATATATGGGGTAGTAGCCGTGAGCTGGTCAAGCCTGAGGCCTCCAATGCAGTGGGATTGCCACGGCGAGCCACAGCAGGAAGTGCAGGACTTGACCTCTGTTCCACCTCCAGACTTGTATTAACACCTCAGATGGGCCCTCAATTGGTTGACACAGATTTTCAGGGACCATTACCATCCAGCACAGTGGGTTTGATTATAGGAAGGAGCTCCATCACTTTGCAGGGCTTAATAATTCATCCTGGGGTGATTGATCCAGACTATACGGGAATAGTAAAGATTATGGTGTCCTCCCCTAGAGGAGTGTCCACCATTTCTTCTGGAGATAGAATAGCACAGATGTTACTATTACCCAGTTGCCATGATCTATTTCCTGCAAAGAATGTTGAGCGAGGACCCAAAGTTTTTGGTTCTACTGGAACTGATTCCATATTTTGTTCCCTGAATCTTGATTCTTGGCCCTTAATAAATTTATTTATAGAAGGAAAATCAATAAATTTATTTATAGAAGGAAAAATCAATTTCTGGCCTTTTAGATACTGGCGCTGATCGCAGCATAATCAGTATTAAGGATTGGCCCAAAGTGTGGCCTAAACAACTCAAATCAGATGTTAAGGGGATTAGGATACGCCAAGGAGCCTGATATAAGCTCTCGATTGTTACACTGGAGAGATGATGAAGGATATTCTGGAGTTTTCCAGCCTTATGTTATGGGGCTTCCTGTTTCTTTATGAGGAAGGGATCTCCTGAAAGAAATGGGCTATGTGTTAACTAATGAGAAGGAATATAGCCCACAATCTCGTCACATAATGTCTGCCATGTGTTACGTTCCAGGAAAAGGACTGGGGAAAAGATTGCAGGGACGAATGTCTCTCATGCCCATAGCAAGATCGAACTGGAGTGGGTTTTTCATAGGGGCCACTGAGGATGTTCTTCCCATGTCGTGGAAATCTAAGGAGCCCATGTGGGTTTCTCAGTGGCCACTCCCCTCAGAAAAATTACAAGCTGTACAAGAGCTGGTAAAAGAATAATTATTGTTAGGCCATCTGCAGTCATCTACATCACCTTGGAATACACCCATTTTTGTGATAAAGCAAAAATCTGGGAAATGGAGGCTTCTACATGATTTAAGAGAAATTAATAAACAAATGATTTTGATGGGACCAGTACAACGAGGTCTGCCTTTACCCTCCGCATTGCCCAAAAAATGGCCTGTCATAGTTTTAGATATTAAAGATTGTTTCTTTTCAATCCCATTGCATCAAAAGGATACGGCTAGGTTTGCTTTTACAGTCCCTTCCATGAATCATGCAGAGCCAGATCAGCGATATGAATGGGTTGTATTGCCACAAGACATGGCCAACAGTCCCACTATGTGTCAACTGTATGTTGATGCGGCCTTGAAAGAAGTCAGACAGAATTTTTTGAAAATCAATTGTTATCATTATATGGATGATATTCTTGTTGCTGCCCCTACCGAGCAGATGCTTGATGAAGCCTATAGAACTGCTGTGTTAAGTTTAAGAAACAGTTAGTGATAGCTCCTGAGAAGGTACAAAAGGGCTCTGTGGTTAATTATTTAGGAACAAAAATATCTTTAGGACAAGTAATTCCTCAAAAAAAATCCAGATTTGGCAGTACATTGAGCTCCATAGAGAGAACGCTGGGGCAAGCGAGAGCCGGACGGGCACTGGGCGACTCTGTGCCTCATGGAGGAAAACCAACTAAACATGGGCAAAGGAGATCCTAAGAAGCTGAGAGGCAAAATGTCCTCATATGCATTCTTTGTGCAAACCTGCTGAGAGGAGCACAAGAAGAAGCACCCAGATGCTTCTGTCAACTTCTCAGAGTTCTCCAAGAAGTGCTCAGAGAGGTGGAAGACTATGTCTGCTAAAGAAAAGGGGAAATTTGAAGATATGGCAAAGACTGACAAGGCTCGTTATGAAAGAGAAATGAAAACCTACATCCTTCCCAAAGGGGAGACCAAAAAGAAGTTCAAGGACCCCAATGCACCCCTAGAGGCCTCCTTTGGCCTTCTTTCTGTTCTGTTCTGAGTACCACCCATAAATCAAAGGCGAGCATCCTGGCTTATCCATTGGTGATGTTGCAAAGAAACTAGGAGAGATGTGGAACAACACTGCAGCGGATGACAAGCAGCCCTACGAGAAGAAGGCTGCTAAGCTGAAGGAGAAGTATGAAAAGGATATTGCTGCCTACAGAGCTAAAGGAAAACCGGATGCAGTGAAAAAGGGGGTGGTCAAGGCTGAGAAGAGCAAGAAAAAGAAGGAAGAGGAAGATGATGATGAATAAGTTGGTTCTAGCACAGTTTTTTTCTTGTCTATAAAGCATTTAACCCCCCTGTACACAACTCACTCCTTTTAAAGAAAAATTGAAATATAAGGCTGTGTAAGATTTGTTTTTAAACTATACAGTGTCTTTTTTTGTATAGTTAACACACTACCGAATGTGTCTTTAGATAGCCCTGTCCTGGTGGTATTTTCAATAGCCACTAACCTTGCCTGGTACAGTCTGGGGGTTGTAAATTGGCATGGAAATTTAAAGCAGGTTCTTGTTGGTGCACAGCACAAATTAGTTATATATGGGGACAGTAGTTTGGTTTTTGTTTTTCTTTTCTTTTGGTTTTATTTTTGTTTTTTTTTTTCCATCTTCAGTTGTCTCTGATGCAGCTTATATGAAGATAATTGTTGTTCTGCTAACTGAATACCACTCTGTAATTGCAAAAAAAAAAAAAAAAAAATGCGGCTGTTTTGTTGACATTCTGAATGCTTCTAAGTAAATACAATTTTTTTTATTAAAAAAATCCAGATTTGCACAGATAATTTTCATACCTTGAATGATTTTCAAAGATTGTTGGGAGATATACAGTGGCTTAGATCCTATCTCTCATTGTCTAATAAACAATTACAGCCATTATATGATATTTTACCAGGTGATTCGAACCTCAACTCCCCTAGACATTTAACTAATGAAGCTAGAGCGGCATTAACATTAGTGGAAAAGGGCATACAAGATGCAATCTTGAGGCATAGAGATGAATCCCAGGATATTACATTATGCATATTGCCAACTGAATGTCAGCCTACAGGAGTATTATGGCAAGGGGCCCCTTTACCTTGGGTGCATCCGAAAATTTCTCCAGCTCAGACACTCACTCATTATCCAACTACAGTAGCCCAATTAGCCATGCTGGGAATTCGTCAGAGTGTTCAACACTTTGGCATCCAACCTACAAGCCTAATTGTACCATATACAGCCACTCAACTTGAAGTATTGACGGCCACTATGGATGATTGGGCAACTTTGAGATGTACTTTTAATGGGACAATGGATAACCATTTTCCAAAGGACCTTATACTACAATTGATTAATGCTCATCCTGTGATCTTTCCACGGATCACCCATAGAAAGCCTTTGTTAAATTGCCCTACTATTTTTACAGATGGTTCTTTTTTTTTTTTTTGGTTTTTTCGAGACAGGGTTTCTCTGTGTAGTTCTGGCTGTCCTGAAACTCACTCTGTAGACCAGGGTGGCCTCAAACTCAGAAATCTGCCTGCCTCTGCCTCCCAAGTGCTGGGATTAAAGGCGTGTGCCACCACCGCCTGGCCTACAGATGGTTCTAAGACAAGATGTGGAGCGGTTTTGGTTGCAAAAACCGTTGCCTGTAACCATCCAATTTCCTCCAGTGTCCCCTCAAGTTATAGAATTACAGATTGTGATAAAGGTTTTTGAATGATGTTCCTTTAATTTGATATCTGATAGTCAATATGTAGTAAATGCTATTAAACAATTAGAAATTGTAGGTAAAATAAACCTAAAGTCCACCATAGGAGAGTTACTTACCCAATTGCAATTTCTTATTTGGAATAGGGAACAACCCTTTTTTGTTCAACATATTCGTGCCCATACTGGTTTACCTGGTCCATTGACTGAAGGAAATGATATTGTTGATAAAGCTTCAAAGACCTGTTTTAATGTTGCAAATTTTGCGCTCTATGATTCTCTGGAGTTAGCAAGACACTTTCATAGCCAGTTTCATGTAAATTCTAAAACCCTATCATCTCGCTTTGGCATTCCTCGTGCTGATGCTAGAGATATAGTGAAAGCTTGTCAAGCTTGTGCCCCATTGTTACTCCAGATGGGAATCGGGGTTAATCCCTGAGGCCTACACCCCCTACATTTATGGCAAATGGATGTCACTCATTTCCCTGAGTTTGGAAAATCAAAATATATTCATGTATCTATAGATACTGCTTCTGCAATTATGTTTGCCTCCCTGCATTCTGGGGAGAAGGCTTGCCATGTCATTGCTCATTGTTTTGAAGCCTGGGGAGCCTGGGGCATGCCTAAATGTTTAAAGACAGATAATGGACTGGTGCACACCTCTATTTCCTTTGTGTCCTTTTGTAAGACCATGGGAGTTCACCTTAACCGTGGTTTCCCTTATAATCCTCAGGGGCAGGGCATTGCTGAGTGGGCACACCGCACCCTAAAGAAATGTCTTCTTAAACAAAGAGGGGGAATAGCCTCCAGCCACACGCCTAAAGAGAGAGTGGCTATAGCCCTTTTTACCCTAAATTTTCTGACTCTGGATAAGCAGGGACAGTCTGCAGCTGATCACCATGCTGATCCCAATGCTACCCATAAAGTCATGGTAATGTGGAAGGACATATTGACAGGAAAATGGAGTGGCCCTGACTCAGTATTGGTGTGGGTGAGAGGGTTTGTTTGTGTGTTTCCTCAGGATCAGCATCAGCCAATTGGGGTTCCAGAAAGACTTACCAGGGTTATACAGCAAGAAGACAAGAATGGAGATGCTAAGGAAAACTCTTCTGCTAATGTGGATGCTACCAGCAATAAGGAGCATTGCTAGTTTTTGTTATGGAAGTCTCACCTTTGAAATAGTTATTTTTATTCATTATGTTGGAATGTTTCTAAATATCATTTTGCTATGGTTGCCTGTGTGCCTTGATATCTTCCTTGGCCTGTGAAAGCCCCTTCAGCCATGATTTTATTTAGATCTAAAAGAGATTTTGGCATTACTGCAGCAATAGTTACAGCCATTGCTTTTTCAGCCACTGTGGCCACAGTGGCTGCTATTTCATCAACCACCACAGTCCAGACCGCAGCTGCTTTGAATAATTTGTCTGTGGCATTTGCCGAGGCCTTGGATACTCAAGGAAATATTAATAATCACTTGAAAGCGGGCATTCTATTGCTTTATCAAAGAGTTGATCTTATTCAGGAACAGGTAGATGTATTGATGGAATTGGCTCAATTGGGTTGCCAATGGAAAAATACAGGTATATGTGTTACCTCCGTGCCTTTTCAGTATATAAGCCATGCTAGTAATCTTTCCAAAAGCCTTTCTCAGTTCCTTACAGGAAATTGGTCCAGAGAATTCGAGGGAATGTTGAGAGAATTACGACAGTCCATTGTTCACATTAACTCAACCAGAGTGGACGCCTCCCTGGCCTCTGGATTGACCAGCTGAACTCTTCAAGCAATGTCCCACATCAAGGAGTGGGTGGGAATCGGGGAGGTTGCTATGTGCCTGGTCCTCATCAGTTGTCTTGCCTTTTGGTACATGCGTCAGATGAAAGCCCAACAGGAAACATCTCAGGCCATGATTGTACAAGCATTTGCAGCAGTGGAGACGGGACAGTCTCCTCAAGTGTGGCTTGGCATGCTAGAGAGGTAGTCAATGTCGGGTAAGACTCCTTGGGCACGTTACCAACCTAAGACAGGGATCAAACCAAAGCTGTTTGACTCCCCATGACGAGTAAGGAGCGTTGCTTGAAAGGGGCAACCTAAGACAGGCACTCTCTGCCAAAATTAATAAATAAGGGGAAATTGTGAGGAGTGGGTGCGACAGTGCAGCTAGCTAAAATGGTACCTGCAGAGTTTCAAGCACCACTTCTTGGTGATTTGAGCACCGCTCTCCTTTCCCTGACAGAGCCATGACCGCAGAACTACTGCACAGACTCGCTGCCACGCAGAATCAGGCCATTTGATGTGCACCAATAAGGCATGCCCACGTGGCAGGTTCTGAATGGGACAGGCAGGGGGATAAAAGGACGGCTGTTAAGGGGATCGGGGGCTTCCAGGGAGAAGATTGTAAAGGGATCCTGAATAAACTGCGTTGAGAAGAACTCCGAGTTGCTTTGTTCCTGTCTGCTGGTCGGATAGAGAAGCGACATTTCAGCAAGCAGTAAAATGTTCCTTCATGAGTCTGCCTTAGTCTTTCACATGTGTCCACTTTGGGAAAACACTCCTTTACTTGTTGGCTTCAGCAAAACTCCATCCAACATAACTTTCTAAAGAACCCTTAAGTTAACACTTCACCCCCCCCATGCCATCACCCAGATTTTAGTATTATTAAACTATTATACTTGTGTTATTCAAAGGAGGAAACTGCCCAGACTTTTGCTTAGAGGGTACTTGAGTCTTGCTAAATTCAAAACTACAAATGAGTAAGGCAAAGCTCCCTGAAGCTAGGCAAAAAAACTGCTGGATAGCTGTAAACTGAACAGTTCCTACACTTTACAGGACTGGGCATATTTGAGTTGTAGTCAAGTCTTGTGAAACACTCTTGAACTTTATGCTGTGATTAAAAAGTTCTCAGAAAACAAACAAGAAACATGTCCATTTTAAAGATTATATAAGGTTAGACTGATTAAAGAGTCATAATGTTGCCCATCTAGAGACAGATGACTTTGGGCCATCTTTAGTCCCCTTAATAGTCATTCACTGCCCATTCTGTAACACCTCACATTCCTGTGAGTATATGTGAAGCCTTTTGGGAGGGCTTCACAGACCATTGGCTTCCACCAATCTAAAAACTGAGAATGTTATCACATAGCATCTGGAACCCATTGATTTCTCTATTTTGCTGTATCCTGTGTACCTGGTGGTTCTCAACAGTTCTTTAAAGGACTCAACCACTAATCCAGGAAGCCAGACATGGTAGCTCATGCTTGTAACCTTAGTACTTGGAAGGTAAAGGGGGATCAGGTCTTGCTGAGTTACATACTACATTTGAGGTCAGCCTGAACTATACAAGATCCTGCCTCATAAAACCAAAAGTAGGGCCTGTGAGATGGCTCAGTGGGTAGAGGCTGTTACACCCATGCCTGGTGACCCAAGTTCAATCCCCAGAACCCACTGGAGACTACTTACTACACATTTATGTACCCATATTCACCTAAATAATAACAACTTGAATTTTAAAAAGCAAAAACAAACCAATAAGGCTGATGGAAGAATCAGAACATTCAAACAGCTCCCCTTTTCCTTAGGGTTGATTATCTAATTTAAGACAGGATCTCATTATATCCTGGAACTCTCTTTGTGGACCAGGCTGGCCTCACTCAGAGATCCACCTCTTTCTGCTTTATCTCCAAAGTGCTAGAATTAAAGGTGTACATCACCATGCCAAACACAATTCATTTTTAAATTATTTTAGTTAGTTTGTACTTTATGTGGTACGTGCATATTATTGCAGGTGCCTGCAGAAATGTGTCCATATGCTACACGCACAAGGCATTGATCGAAGTCTCTCTGGAGCAGGTTTTTGATCTGCCTGATGTAGGTGCTGGGGAGTGAATTCAAAGTCTTCTTTGAACAATACTTCATATTCTTAATTTCTGAGACATATCTTCAGTTTACCCATATTATTTCTCAGTCTCAGCATCATTGGTATTTTGGATCTGATAATTTTTTTATGGTTGGGAAGGGCTGTCTTGTTACCCATGTGCTTAGCAACATCCCTCTATGAGATAAAACAGAAGCTGTAGCAATCTAAACTATCTTCAGATGTTACCAAATGTTCCCTGATGGGTAGACAAAATCACCTCTAATTAAGAGCCACTACTACTTGTAGGATGTGGTGGTGCATGCCTTTAAATCTCAGCACTTGGAAGACAGAGGCAGGTAGATCTCTAAGTTCGAGGCCAGCTTGATCTACAGTCAGCTCTAGGACTATCAGGGCTGGCTGTTATAGAGAAATCCTGATTCAGACAAAACAAAACAACAAAAACCATGTAGGGTGTAGTGTTGCATTTTGTAATCTGACTTCTAAGCAGACTAAAAAGCAGGAGAATCTGGGATTTGAGCCCAAGGTGGGCTACAAAGCAAGACCCTGCTTCAAAAACCATAATAGGGGGACAGATGAGCTAGTAGCTCCAGGTTCAGTGAGAGATCCTGTGACACGGAGCATGACAGAACAGGACACCAGATGTCCTCTCCTGGCCTTTGGAATGCACATAGACCACACATACAAGGAATAAGAAATAACACCAACTCAATATGAATGGCCTTTAATTTGTTCATTGGCTGGTCACTAGTCCTTTATTAATGCTCTTGCAAGTAGCCTAACTAAACCATTGGCTCACCAAGCTAGACTTGTGTGGAATTATTCTGGCCTTTTATTGGTGCCCTGTGTGGAGCGAACAGAACCCAGGTCTCATAATTGCATAATAAGCACTTTACTGAGCCATCTCCCCAGTCTTAAGTGAGCATTTATTTAAGTGAGACTGGGTCTTAGTAAAATAAAATGAAAAATAAAACAACAGCTGGGCAGGGGTGACTCACACCTTTAATACCAGCTCCCAGGAGGTAGAGGGCAGGTGAGTCTCTGAGTTTGAGGTCAGCCTGGTCTACAGAATGAGTTCTGGGATGGCCAGGGCTACACAGAGAAACCTTGTATTGTAAAACCAAATGAATGAATATGATGCTAAAATTTTGTCAACCTCTAGTCCATCACACTTTAGTAGACAAGCTTTTGGGGGGGTTTCAGTCATTCAGAGGATGAAGGAAAGAGATTGAATATAGCTAAGCAGGAGAGTACAAGATAACAAAAAGATCCCAAAACCACAAGAATGCAGTTCAACCTTCTTTGGCTTTCCCATTTAATTTTTAAAATTTAAAAAAAAAATATAAGGGTGGCATTTTGGAAGGGGCTCAGGCCATGGCATTCCTGTGGAGGTCAGAGGACAACTTTGGGAATTGTTTTTCTCCTTCTACATTGTGGGTCCTAGGGCTTACACTCAGACTGTCAGGTGTAAAAACACACTGAGCCATTTTACAAGGCCCACATCCTCACCCTTGGAGCATTCAGAAGGCTAAAACAGGAAGATTGTTGTGAGTTGGAGCCAGACTGTCTACACACTGAATTTTAAGCCAGCTAGGGTTACATAGCTAAGCCCCATTGTAAAATAAGTACATAATAATAACTCTTACCATTCTATTGAGGTAAGATATACCTGGAAAAATTGTCCAAAGCTTATAAATAAGCAGATGAAGATTGCTAAGACTTTGTTTATTGTAGTGCCAGGTTACACCTCTGGTATATTTTATATGGAGCAGGTTATTTTATGTTCTTTCAAAGGTTTTGTGTGTGAATATTTTGCTTGCATGTATCTATGTTTATATGCCATGTAAGTGCCTGATAACTGCAGTTGTCAGAAGGCATCACATTTAGAACTGGAATTAAAGATGGTTGTGAGCCTAGGAATTGAACCTGGGTCCTCTGCAATAGCAACAAGTACTCTTTTTTAAAATTTTATTTATTCGCCATTGCTCTCTTCAGACACACTAGAAGGGGGCATCAGACCCCATTGCAGATGGTTTTGAGCCACCATGTGGTTGCTGGGAATTGAATTCAGGACCTCTGGAAGGGCAGTCAGTGCTCTTAACCACTGAGCCATTTCTCCAGCCTGCAACAAGTCTTAACCACTGAATCTCTCCAGCTCATATTTGATGTCTTTGTAGGAACTGAAGTGAACTTGTACAAAGCTGATGGCAGTGTAATTATACTTATCTGTGGTAGTGCTAATGAATTCTGACCATAAAGATGGATTTATGCCAGGTCTGGCATGGCCTTGGTAGGGACAGAATGGTACAGTTCCTGCTCCTGGGACTGGGCTAGCAGGTGTGGGCCTCCACAAGTGTCTAGGGCTGCTATGGGTGTAAGGCTTGTTTGTATAATAACATACATATTTCACATTCCTTTTTCTAGGAATGTCCTCTCTGTTAACTAGAGGCAGTAGGTGTCTGGGAGGTGAAGGTGTGGCTAACATCTCAGCAAAATGGTAAATGCTGCCTTCAGGACAGCCTAAGGCTGTGGAAAAGAACTCTAAAAACATGGGTTCAAAAGTACATAATTTCTCCAAAAGTAAGAATTCAATATGAATTATTCGAGGGTCTTCACAAATCTAAAGGAACAAAGGCAGCTGCATTAATGAGTCAGCTTGTCAGAAAGATACAAAGCAGGCAGATTCATGAGTTCAAGGCCCAGCTTGGTATGCTACCTGTCCTAGCCCAGGTGTGATTTCAGGGTTGGGTCTCACCCAACTATTTTATTGAGTGTGCTTAGCAGAGGAAAGCAGATCTCTGAATTCTTTTGCAATGTTAAAAAAAAAATGTACTTGGGGCTGGAGAGATGGCTCAGTGGTTAAGAGCACTGACTGCTCTTTCAAAGGTTTTGAGTTTAATACCCAGCAACCACATGGTGGCTCACAACCATCTGTAACAGGATCCAACACCCTCTTTTGGTGTGTCTGAAGAAAGTGGCAGTGTACTGAGTACTCACATACAATAAATAAATAAATCTTGTTTTTAAAGGCATTATTTTAATCTTTTAAGATAATGACAGATATGTATGTGACTTGGATGATGAATACAATTTTTGGCAGGTGCTCACTTTGTATTTGTATGAGTTACATTTTGGGCACACATTTTTAATCCCAGCACTTGGGAGATGGAGGCAGGCAGATATAATTTCCAGGCTAGCTTGCTCTATATAGAGGGTTATAGGACAGCCATGGCTATGTAGTGAGATCTTGTCTCAAAAAAGGAAAAGAAAAAAAGTGTGGCATATGTTTGTATATGTTCATGCATATGTGCTTACGGTATATGCGGGGCAACTGCAGGTCAACACCACATACTTTTAGATGGTCTCACTGAATCTGGAGCTCACCAATTCCACAAGTTCCAGAGATCTGTTTGGCATATTTTAATATTTTAAAAATTACGACGTAGACTATCATATGTGCTGGGGAGCAATGCATTGTAAGAAGAAAAGTAAGGTTACAGAAAAGGTGCTAAAACTTGAGATATAATGTATATTAATTTGTCTTTGGTTTTTCTGAGACTAAGTGTCCTGTGGCCAGGCCCCACAGGAGCCTCCAACTCTCTTAACTCCACTTGCTAACTGACAGGATTACAGGTGTTCCCCACCAGCCATACCCAGAAGTATTTTATTAAAAAAAAATATATAAAAACTTGGGAGGGATTTTGGGGATTGAACCCAGAGTCTCACATAAGATAAATCACACACTGTGTGTTGTCTTTAGATAAGACCGATGCGTCCTACAATTCTAACAATTATTGAAATCCTCTCTGTTCTCACTGCCAGTACACTAATCCAAACCATCATCTTTCTCATCTTCCTTTTCTTATTCCTACCTAGATCAACTCTGTCTCTCTCACTAGGGGCTCTTGCTGTCTGTCCTGTAGTTATGAAAACCAGGTTTGGTCTGGAACTCACAGAGATCCACACGCTTCTGCTTTTCCAGTGCTTGAATAAAGACATATGCCACTCTGCTCAGCTAGGCGATCATTTATGAAAAAAGTGAGCACCCCTTTCTCTTCTTGGATCCTGAGTGGTGGAGTCAATTTGAGAGACTCAGAACACCAAATTAGGTACCGAATCTTGAAAAGGACCGTCTAAAAGGCAGATCTTTAAACTGAAGTTTCTATGGCTTTCTTGCAATTCTGCTTCTGTCTACAGTCTGGTCTAGTTTCGTTCTACCTCGGCATCTTTCTCCATGCAGTTTGAGCCCAGGTCTTTCCTGCATCTTCTATGAGCCTCTTTAGATGCTCTTGCACAACTACCACTTCGGGTGCGCCCTGTGCTCTCTGGTGGGCGGGGTGTGGAGGCAGGCGGAGCCCTGGAGGCGCGGCAACTCTAGCCCCTCCCCCTTTGCCACTGTTCTAAGCAGCCCTCACTCCTCCCCGGAACCCGCAAGAGCGCAGCTGCTGTTTCCAGTCGGAGTTATCAGCGTTGCTAGCTGACATGGCTGCGCCCGTGTTAAGAGGTGTTCAGAAGCTGCTGAAGCTCGTGGACTTCACGCCGGTCCCGCGGAGACATCGATATAAGAAGAAATGGGTAAGATCTGACCCCAGAGGGAAAATTATCCAGCTCTTGCGTTTTCTCACGGTTGCATTCAGGACATCCACTCCAGGGACCGTAAGCTACTTGGAGCTCTTGTCACACCTCTGCTCTTGTCAGAGGCCCCTGACTCCGCCCCTCTCTATTAAGTCACCGCCTGAGCTTTCGTTCGGTTGACGTCACATCGCCTTATGTTACTTTTTCTTGCTTACCTTTATCTTGCCCTTCCCACCCTTCTTTTTCCTTTTCCTTTCTCCCTCTTTCCCTTCCCCTCCAGTCCCATGACCTCTTCCCCTCCTTTCCTCCTTAAAATTTCAGCCCCTGCAACTTCACCTCAAGCAGACTGTCCTAACTCCTTCCCTCCTGAGTCTCCGTCGTCCGGCAGGAAAGGATTCACCCCTGTTCTTACTGTCGAGGTGCCTGTGGCGTCCGGGAAAGAGTTCAACGACCACCTTTCCTGTACTGCTGGCCTTTCTCCAAATGCAGGCAACAGATTCACCAACCGCCCTTTCTCTAGAGAACCTTTCTCTTGCCTCACCATTTCTTCTCCTTGCTTACCTCGACGGATCCCCACCCCACCACCTCCGCCCCCAGTACTCTCCTCCCCACCCCCACCGGAGAGGTCTTCTTTTGAACCCTTTTCTCCACTCATAGGAAGGCTGTACAGCCAAGAGCCAGGTGGTTCATCCCCTCAGAGTCCTTGTTTTGACCGACTCAGCCTTCAGGGGTCACCCTCTCCTCATCAGCGGAACCCTTATTGCAACTTTATTGGTTCCCCAGAATCTCAGCGTTCATGTCCTCCAAGTCCCCGTCTTTGTTTCGTGTCTTCCCCACCTCTCATTCATCAGCCCCCTAGAGCCAGCCCAGTAAGTTCCCCTCAACTTACTCATATAACCTTGGAGACAGGCCCTGTGATTTCGACTCCCCTTATGCCAGGGTCCCAGAGAAATTACCCCATAGTTTCACCTCTTCTTACTCATCGGCCCCTGAGAACTGGCATTACAATTTCGCCTCCCCTTCCTCACCGATCTGTGGAAACTAGACCTCCAACCTCTCCATCCATTTCTCACCGAGTTTTGGAAACTGGGTCCATGATGTCCCCCTGGTCCTCTGGAAGAAGTTACAACGATCCTCCCCTTTCCTCAGCATCTTCTCCACCCTCTGGCAACCCTTACAATGACCACCCTACCCGTCCAGACTCTTGTGAACTTAAACCGCAGCTTGATGTATCTCTTGGGAAAAATGGCTGTGGTCCTCCACTTTCTTCTCAGGCAGGCATGTCAGGCTCTCCCACCTCACCCCAAGAGGGTTGTATTCATTATTCCCATTTATGCCCAGATTCCCAGATATCTGCCCCTAGGAGTCCTTACTGTGTTATCAACCTACCATCTGAGGGTGCTGGTTCTCCTAGCTCATCCTTGCCTCAGGCTCTCCAGAAGCCCTGTATAGGGTCTTTTCTGTGGGAGCCTGGGGGGAACTCTTACCTCTTACTAACTCCAGGTGCTGTAATTTCTAGTCACTCCTGCCCCACAGAACCACCTCTTCCTCAGTGTCCTTCCCTGTATTTCCCATCTCCCCTGGACAACCAGTGTTTAGCTCCACCTCAGTCACCCAGAGGTTATAAAGAACCCTGTCTCCCTACCCCAGCTCCCCCTAAAATGAAGTCCCCCAAATCCTCGGAATCAGGACGCACTCCCTACAAGTGTCGCTCCCTAGTCAACACACCCCACCACACCCCTAATCATCCTAAATCTCATAAGACCAACACCTGTCCTCAGCCTCCTTCCCAGCCCGCTGGCCTCTCTAGTCCGCTTATGGAGCCATCCGTCACAACTACTTCAAATTCTGGCCCAAAAGAACTTCCCCCAGAGACTCCTGTCCTCAAAACTGTTGCTCCTACTTCCTGTCCCCATACCTTGCCTTGTAATGCTGCCTTGCCCAGTAGATATCCTAAGAGTAGTCCCCATGGACCACCAGTTTCCCCCTGTAATACTCATATGTATTCTGTGGTTCCCCCCACCTCCAATTTATCCCCACTCTCTAGTCCCCTAAATCAGTCTGTACATCTCCCTTATAACCAGCCTGTGGTTCTCCCTTGTGGCACTTATTCTGCTCCCAGGGGTCCACCACTACCCCATAGCAAGCCTGTGGTGCCTCCTTGTTCCACCCACATCTATTCTTTTATCCCTCTGAGAACACCCTTTGACCCCCGATGTTTACCTGTTGTCCCTCGAGCTCGGTTTTGCCCCACTACTATTCCCTGTGGCGTTCATACCTATGCTGTGACCTCTCCAGGCCCACTGAACAATCCCTCCCAGATCCCCTACAGCTGTTCTTTGCCTCTGTCCCAGACACCCTCCACCTGTAGCACTTCTGCCAGTTCAACTATTGTTTGTAGTGACTATCAGAGTAGTGACGGCCAGAGTAACCACCAAAACAAGAGTCAGAGCCAGAACAAGAGCAGCTCCCTTGGTAATCAGAACAAGAGTCCCCTAAGAAGGGGTACCTTTCAGAGCAGAAGTCGGAGCCGGAGCAGTAGTCCTCCCCGAAGCAGTACTCAGGACCAGAGTGAGAGTACCCACATAAGTGCCAATCACCATAAGAGAAGTCGGAATCAAAGCAAGAATCCTCCAGATGGTATAATTGAGAGCCAGAGTAAGAGTCCCCAGCATAGGAAAAGTTTGGGACAGATTAAGAGTTCCCACAGTAAGAAGAAATAATGACCAGAACAGATGTTCTGACCAGAACAAAAACCCTGACTAGGGCAGAAGTTGCATTAACAAGACTGCCATCAGTAGTGCCTCAGTTGTTGCAATGAGGACCAACTTGTGGACTCCTTGTCTGAAGTCTTCAGTTCTTTTTCTAATATGACTCAAGTCCTTCACCGCTAGCCCAAAGCAGTCATCCTAGAAGTTTCTACTTTAATTCCTACCTTAAGATTCTGTGAACTGTCTTTATTCTGCCTTCCTGGGGTTTGGGAAATCTAATACATCTCAACTCTATGCTGTGCATTATGTTGTCCATTCACTGCACTATCTTAGGTGAGTGACTCATTGCTCTATCAGATGTGAACGGTAGAATTATTTGTATCCTATTGAGCACCGCTGCCATAGACCTCTCTCATAAGCTAGTAAACAATAAGTTTTTAAAAACAGGGTTGTAAAGAATAAAAGTGTCAGGCATGGTGGTGCATGCCTTTAATCCCAGCACTCGGGAATAGAGGCAGGTGGATCTCTGTAGTTTGAGGCCAGCCTGGTCTATAAATTAAGTTCCAGGACAGCTAGGTCTATGCAGAGAAACCATCTCTCAAAAAAAGCTTTAAGCCTCAAGTTTCCCCAGGGCCTTCACAGTTTCTTCAAGAGTTCTCCCTTGGGTTATGTAAGTCCCCCCTTCACCTTTACAGTGCTAGGTATAAATCTAGGCCATTGCTTGTGCTAGGCAAGCACTGTCACACATCTCAGGTACACACACACACACGTCTTAGAGTACACACATTGAGGTACATCTCAGCTCAAGCCCTCCTTTCTGGGTTTGTTTGTTTGTTTGTTTGTTTGTTTGTTTTTTTGAGACTCTTCTATGTGTCTTTTTGTGGGGTGTGTGTGTATGTGTGTTTGTGTTTGAGATAGAATATCATGTATCCCAATTTGTTTTGAACTCTATTTTTTTGGTTTTTTGAGACAGGATTTACTCTGTGTAGCCCTGGCTGTCCTGGAACTTACTCTGTAGACCAGACTGGCCTCGAACTAAGAAATCCGACCTCTGCCCCCCAAAGGCTGGGATTAAAGGTGTGTGCCACCACTGCCTGGCTTGTTTTGAACTCTTCTATAACCAAGAATGATCCTCCTTTCTACCTTCAGAGAGGTAGGATTATAGGAGACTTTTTAAAATGACATTTATTTATTGGTGTGGATATGGTTATACGCATGTGTGCACGTATGGGCTATGGTACACCTCGGGAGGTAAGACAATAAGTAGGGATCAGTTCTTTCCTTCTGCCCTGTGGGTCTCAAAGATCAAACACAAGTGGTCAAGCTTAGTGGCAAAAACCTTTCCCCATTCAGCCATCTTAAGAGACTTCTTACTGTAACTCACCCTGGCTTTGAATTTGCTTTGGTAGCCTCAAGGTTAGCTTTGAACTCTAGATCCTCCTGCTGAGTACTGGGATTACAAGTGTATACCACTATGCCTCGAATTGACTCTCGTTTTGATGACCCCTTCCAATCTGTGATATGAAGGCTAACTTCACTCTCTCCCAGTTCCTCCTTTGGTAGGCAGAAGAAGCAGGATGCAAAGATAGGAGAGAGTACTGGGTGGATTTGAATTTGCCTTGGGGTCTGAGGCATTGGTAGATAGGCTGGTTAGTTTTATGTCAGCTTGACACAAGTTACATAGAGTTATGTGAAATGAGGGAACCTTAATTGATAATTTGCCTCCATAAGATCCAGCTGTAAGGCATTTCTTAATTAGTGATTGATGGGGGAGGGCCCAGTCCATTGTGGGTGGTGCCATCCTTGGGCTGGTGGTTCTGGATTCTATAGGAAAGCAGACTAGTAAGCAGCAACCCTTTATGGGCTCTGTGTTAGCTCCTGCAGTTCCTGCTCTATTTGAATTCCTGCCTCAGCTTCTCTCAGTGATAGAGTGTCACCTGGAAGTATAGGCTGAAATAAACCCTCTCCTTCTCAAGTTGCCTTGGTCATGACATTTCATCACAGCAACAGAAACTTTGGTAAAGTCAGATGATAAGAGGTAGAGCCAAGACTGGAGCAATTAATACATCTGCTCTTTCTCTCTTAGGCTACCACAGAACCACAATTCACTGCCAGTCGGCTTGCTCTGCAGAATTTTGACATGACCTACAGTGTACAATTTGGGGATCTTTGGCCATCAATTCGTGTTAGTCTTCTCTCAGAGCAGAAATATGGTGCATTGGTCAATAATTTTGCTGCTTGGGATAATGTGAGTGCTAAGCTGGAGCAACTGAGTGCCAAGGACTTCGTCAGTGAAGCCTTCTCTCACCAGAACCTGGAGCCTGAGAGTGGCCTCTCTCCAATTACATCCCTGGACTGTAGCCCAAACCTTCGATGCTTCACTTTTTCCAGAGGGGATGTCAGCCGATTTCCTCCTGCCAGGTAGGGGCTGGAACTGTGAGGTCATCCTGAGTGCCTGCTACAAGTGGGTCTGAAGAGCTTAGCTCCTGCCCTCTAATACAAATCAGTATTGTTGGTGTTTCTAGTATGTCTATAGACTAGGTGTTTGTCTAAGTGCTGTGTATGTACTGTCTCTTTTTGTCAATGCCCTGATGGAAGTAATATCTGCTTTCTTTTATATTTGAGGTACAGACAAGTTAAGGAAGTTACTTGCTTTTGACTATTTAGTCCCAGGAAGTTTGAACCCCAGCACCTGCACTTGGAACCTGTTCTGCGTTCACAAGAGCAGCTCACTGCATCCTTCCCAGTGAAGATGTCTCCCCTTCCCCTTTGCCTGTCAGGCACCTGTGAAGGGAGGAGGAGAGGAAGTAGACTTTGATAGGAAATAGGGGTTGCCTGGGAGTGCAAGTTAGTGACAGACCTGAAGAAAACAGAACTTTGTCTCTTCCAGAGACGGTACTTCCAGAGACTGTACAAAAGACTGTACAGTCAAGTGCTAAATTGTGCTTTATGCCTTGAGACTAGGAAGCTGGGTATGGTGGTACAAGCCTATGATACTAGCACTTGAATGGTGGGCTTGAGGCTGGAATGGGCCACATACACAGACACACACCTACCTGTAGGACAGGAAGTTAAGGAACCTGAGAGCCTGAGGTCATTACTAACCCAAAATAACATAAAACTAGAAAGTCTTATCTATGATAGCAGAGGCATTTTCTTCTGCTGAGTATTGGAACCCAGGGCTCGACATGCTAGGCAAGCCTTCTACTATTAGGTACTACTAGTACCCTTATTTCAGATGAAAAAGCCTAGGTACAGAGAAGTTATTTGCTGAAAGTCACACAATTACAAGTGGGGTGGGTTTGAGACCCATAAAGTCCAGCTGTGGGATGTAGATTTAACTGTCTTCTATGATTGTGGCAAGGTGGAAGTGAAATTTGGCATACGTACAGCATTCATCAGTGATCCCTCTCACAGCAAGGTGTAGTGGTACACACCTCTGATCATAGCACTTGGGAGGTAGAGGCAAGAGGGTTGGGAGTCTAAGATGATAGTTAGCTGCATGTGAGAGCTGGTCTCAAAAAAATTAAAAAAGAAAAAGACCCTCAGTATTTTCATTGGTTTCACTTAAGATCATTTTAGTTACTATCTGTAACTAAATCTGTCTGGATAGATTGGGTGAGGATTGGCAATTAGTCCTGAGGCATTGGCATTGGCAGAGCCATGGAGTAAAAACCATGTGGTCTCCTCAGTTGTTTGAGGCACCCATTACAGGGGTTCCTTCTCAGGAAGAGAAATGAGCAATATGGCAGGTTTCTAGATGCTTCGTCCTGTCACCAAAATCTCTTAGGAACCCCTTCCCCCATTGGGATTCCTGTGAAATCAAAGGGGTCTTACTTTTAGCAGCTCAAGGAGCTTCGTGGATTTAGGAATAGCCTGATAATATCTGTGACATTTTGTGTACTTTTTTTTTTTTAATTTTAAGAAGAACTGCACTTTTAACAGATTCTCAAAACTGAACCAAACAGTTTAAGGAGGACAGACTGGATGAGGGTGGCTTTTATAGGCTGTTGGCTCATATGTTTGCAGTTCTGTGTGGTTTGACTTTCTCACATTTCTCCGTCTTCTTTTGTAGAGAGACTATCTTGTATATTGAATGGACGGACCTATGATCTATAGGAAAGGATAGAATAGAAGGTGGGACATCCGGTAGGCAAAGGATTCTGGGATAGAGCCAGACATGAGAGATTTGCCCTAGGACATAAAAGAGGACAGAGTAGTTAGAACTGAGCAGAGTTAACAGACACATTTCAACACTTGGAATAGAATGACAGGATGATTAACTTAAGAGCCAGTCAGAGAACAGCCAAAGCCTATGGCTAAGGTGTTTGTAAATATAATTGAGTCTCAGAGTTGTTATTCCAACCCTCAACACTTTTGTTACTATTTCTTTGTGAGACATTATATACAGAAAATCTGAATGTAGTTTGACTTGAAACTGTCCTATGGAAGTCTGATCCTCTTTGTGAATTAAGGTGCTATAACTTGGGGCCTGGGGATTGTGGCTGACTAGCAATGGTGCTGTGCCATGTCTTATACCCTTCTCCCAGGATCATTGTCCTGTTAGTGTTTCTGCATCCTTGAGTCTGTTCCAAGGCTGCCCATGTTGAACTCCATCTTAGGAAGGGGCATGGCTGCTCACCACTAACTGTCCTCAGTGACAGACAGGCCTAGGAGTCAGGAAGTCCTGGGACAGTTTGGGTGCAGTTGACCACCCCATCCTCACCTAGCTCTCTTAAAGCCAAAGCTAGCTACCCAGGTGATTTTCCTTAAAAAACTTTTGATAGTTTCCTGTAGGTTGTAGTCCAAAATCCTTAATATAGAGTATAAGGCCTTTTGTGTTGGTCTTGCCTTTCAACCCCAGTCTCAGGCTTTTTATTTCCTTATTGCAACTAGGGATTAAACCTAAGGCTTCATCCATACTAGACAGGCATTGTACCACTGAGAATGCAGGTACACCCCCACTATTACTTTTTAAATATTTTTATTTATGTGTTTAAAGATTTATTTTATTTTTAATCATGTGCATATGTGTGTGTCTGTGTGAGTAGATGCCACATATGTGTGGGTGCTAGCAGAAGCCAGAGATATCAGATCCCTTAGAGTCACAGGTGTGAGCCACCTGATATGAGTGCTAAGAACTGCACTTGGGTCCTCTAGAAGAGCAGCGCACATTCCTAACCACTGAGCCTCCTCCCTATCCCCAGATAAGGAGGAGTTAGTGTAATGGGGGAGTTAGTCACAGTTTCTGATTTTTTTCTTCTTTCTCTCCCCCCTACTTCACCCCCCTCTCCAGGGTTTCTTTGTGTAGCCCTGGGTGTCCTGTAACTCATCTGTAGACCAGGCTGGCCACAGAACTTAGAGATCTGCCTGCCTCTATTTCCCAAGTTCTGGGATTAAAGGCGTGCGCCACCACCACCAGGTGACTTTATTGTTATATGTGAGTGTAGTATGTGCCCCATATGTGTGCATGACAGAAGAGGGTGTCAAAGAGTCCCCAGAACTGGAGATGGTTGTGAGCCTCCATGTGGGTGTTAGGTGTTGAACTGGGGTGTCCTTGACTGCTGAGCCATCTCTCCAGTCCTTCTTACTAATTTTTTGTTTGTTTGTTTGTTTTTGTTTTTGTTTTTTTGTTTTTTGGTTTTTTGAGACAGGGTTTCCCTGTGTGGCCCTGACTGTCCTGGAACTCACTCTGTAGACCAGGCTGGCCTCGAACTCAGAAATCCACCTGCCTCTGCCTCCCAAGTGCTGGGATAAAGGCGTGTGCCACCACCGCCCGGCTTTTTTTTTTTTTTTTTTTTTAATTTATTATATATACAGTGTTCTGCCTGAATGTTTGTATGCCTGCAGGCCAGAAGAGGGCACCAAATCCCATTACAGATGGTTGTGAACCACCATGCAGTTGCTGGGAATCGTACTCAGGACCTCTGGAAGATCAGCCAGTGCTCTTAATCTCTGAGCCTTCTCTCCAGCTCCCATCTCACTAATTCTTAAAGAAGCTTTTGAGTTTTTATTCTTTTGTACCTTACTCATTCTCTTCTCTTTTGCCTAGAATGTTCTTCCATCTTTTACCTAATGAAGGCCTGATTTCTTCATCAGGTCCAACTCAGGTAGCCCCAGAGCATATAGTTAATGATCGTTCCTTCTGAACCAGTGAAGTACTTGTATCTTAAAGTATCTTAAACCTGATCAATTGGAGTTTCTGCTATGTGCCAGGCAGGGTTTCAGGTCTTGAGAAATAGTACGGGGAACAAAACTCTTTGCCCTCCCAGAGCTATATTCTAATATGAGAAAATAAAGGAAGCGTGCGTGCACATGCACACGCACATGCACATGCGTGCGCGTGCGTGCGCACATACACACACACACACACACACACACACACACACACACACACTTAAAGTGAGGTACAAGTGCTTTGAAGAAAAATAGCGCAGCTGGAGCTAGAGGGTGGTAGAAAAGAGAGGCTGTTATTTTAGACAGACTAGACAGGGACTGCCAGTGGCTCTGAAGAGATCACTTTGAGGCAGTGCCTGATAGAAGTAAAGGATCACTCAGAAATGGGGATGTAGCTTAATTGGTAGAATGTTTATGTAGCATGTACAGAACCCTAAGTTTAGCCCACGTTGCATAAGCCAGGTGTGGTGGCACAAACCTGTAATTCCACAATTTGTCAGTGGAGCAGGAGGATCTGAACTTCAATGTCATTCTGAGCTTTATAGCAAGCTTGAGCTCAGCCTGGGTTATATGACACCTTGATTTTGTTTTTTAAAAGAATTACTGTGGCTACTCTGTGGATTAATGAATGAGTAGTAGATACCATATAGATGAATGAATGAGTACTGTAGATACTGTATAGACGAGTGAATGAGTACTGTGGATACTGTATAGATGAATGAATGAGTACTGTGGATACTGTATAGACGAATGAATGAGTACTGTGGATACTGTATAGACGAATGAATGAGTACTGTGGATACTGTATAGATGAATGAATGAGTACTGTGGATACTGTAGATGAATGAGTGTCTGAGAAATAATTTTACTGAGTAGAGCTCACTGGCCGGAAAGGGCCTGTACTTGCTCGCTCACCTTGGCTCCTGGTAGGTGTGATGGTCTTCTCTTTTCTAGGCTTGGCAGCCTGGGTCTCATGGACTACTATCTGATGGATGCTGCCTCCTTGCTACCTGTCCTGGCTCTTGGTCTGCAGCATGGAGACATTGTGCTTGACCTGTGTGCCGCTCCTGGGGGAAAAACCCTGGCATTACTTCAGACGGGCTGTTGCCGTAAGTCAGTGACATGGTATCTTGGGCAGTCAGGGATCTGCACTTCACCGAGGAGGGCACACTGAATGTCATAAGTTTAGTCCCAAGGTCAGGGGGTAATACTATTTACTAAGTTTATTGTCAGTTGGTCAAGAAGAATGACCGATGAAGGCTTCAGGCAGATTAAACCTGATAAATCCACCACATGATCCTCTCACCCTCTTGAATTTGCTAATTTGTCTCTAAGGTAAAGTCTCACTTCTTTGTATTGCCAACACTCATTTTTAGCTTTATGTGCCACGAGTAAGCTTTCGATGCATCCAGCACACCTGCTACCTTTGCTTATATGTTACTTTTTCTCTTTAGAATTCCCCCATCCCACCCTGGCTGCCATATCTAAATCTTTTTAGCTTTTGAGCCTCAGTTCAAGTGTGCTACGTGCAGGATGCGTTTTCTCATAGCTGCTACTGCCTTGTTCAGAATGATTCCTTCCTGTGCACCATGCCATGAGCACATCAACATTATTAGCCTTTCCTCAGAGCTTTAATGGATATGTGTCTTCTCCCTCCTCAAGACTATGAATTCCATGCCTTTAGTCCCAGCATTTGGGATGCAGAGGCAGGTGGATCTACTTGAGTTTGAGATCAGTCTTGTTTATAGAGTGACAGCCAGGGCTATACAGAGAAACCCTGTCTTGAAAAAACAAAAATAAAAATAAAAATTCCGAGTTCCTTGGCTGAAGCTTCTTCATGTGTTTTGGTATCATGGGTAACCCTGGTATTTATAGGTGTTCACTTTACCCAGCCTTTGGCCAGTATCCTGTTTTAAAGTAGAACTTGTTAAGAGCACTGACTGCTCTTCCCACGTCCTGAGTTCACTTCCCACCAACCACATGGTGGCTCACAACCATCTGTAATAGAATTGATACCCTTTTCTGGTGTGTCTGAAGAGAGCAACAGATAGGTCTTTAAAAAAAAAAAAAATAGAAGTTACCTTTTCCTTGAGTTCTGAGAAATAGGCACATGTGATTTTCACATCTGACATAGAGCTTACCAGACTTCTCCCACCGCATGCCTGCACCTTTCTGTCAGGTGTTACTCCGAAGCTGGCTTGCACAGTTTGGGTTATCCCCTAGCCTCTTGGTAGGCCCATGAGTAAATTGTTTTCAGCCTTCTGAAAGCTGAAAAAAAAAAAAAAGAGAGAAAAGATGTTGGCACAAGTTTTAACAAGGGCGTTATGAGCATGAGAGAGCCCATCCTGGGTTCTGTGCTGCACTGTGAGAGACTCCATTAAAAGGGAGAGGAGAGAAACTGACAAAGGGAGAAATGTCCCCAAGGTGCACTAAATTAGCAGCGTCACTTCTTCATCCCAGAGACCTGAATGACTGGTTTCTTGGCCCCAGAACATAGATTGGGTCACAGGGTGTCAGGGCAAGCATGGAACTTCTGATTTACTTTTTGGTAAGTCTTACAAAGTTGGACACAGAAGTGGAACTGGAAGCTACCTTTTCTTTCTCAGTTTATTTCCTCCTCAAAATTCCTTTAGAACAAAGTGTCTGATTTTTTTTAAAAAAATGTTAAGTGCCCTCAGAAATTGGGACATTTCTTATGGGGACACTAAACCTCTTCTTAGTAGCAACCTTCAACTCTTCAGTGTAGTTCCATGTGTTGTTGCTTCTTTGCCTCTGAGGCTCGGTGCCACCTGTCCTTTATCATCAAACCTTTTGTTTTTGCTTTTTGTTGTTGTTGTTTTGTTTATTTTCTCCCAAGACAGGGTTTCTCTGTGTAGCCCTGGCTGTCCTGGAACTTATTCTGAAGGCCAGGTTGGCCTTGAACTCACAGAGATCCACCTACTTCTGCCTCCCGGAAAGCACTGGAGTTAAAGTCATGTACCACCACCACTTGGCTTGCCTTTTGTTTGTTTGTTTGTTTGTTTGTTTGTTTTTTAAAGATAGAGTCTCATTTCCTTAGCCCTGTCTTCAGGTTCTTAATCCTCCTCCCTCAGCTTCCCAGGTGCTGGCATTACAGGCATGTGCCTCCAAGCCTATCTTAACAGTCTTACAGGAACATATTTCATATAGCAGAACTAAACCAACCAGATATTTCTTAAACTCCTGTCTGTCAGAGGCTGTCGGGGCTGGAGAGGTGGCTCAGCAGTTATGAACTCTTGGTTTCCAGCACCCATACCAGGCAGTTTGTAATGGCCTGTAACTTCAACAACATGGGCTCTGATGCCCTCTTCTGGCCTCCTCAGGCATGCACACAGGCATACATTTACATAAATGTATATACACTTACATTTAAAAAAATAAATAAGAGAGAATGTAAAGTAGTAAATTATTGGTTTGGTTTTATACAAAAGAAAACTAAGTGGTGGGGTCTAGAGAGATGGCTCAGTGGTTAAGAGTACCGACTACTCTTCCAGAGGTCCTGAGTTCAATTCCCAGCAACCACATGGTGGCTCACAACCATCTGTAATGGGATCTGATGCCCTCTTCTGGTGTGTCTGAAGACAGCGACAGTGTACTCATATACATAAAATAAAAATATATATAAAAAGAGAACTAAGTGGCTAAGCTTCTTTCTAAGAAGTACGCCTCTCATACATGCTTGTCTAAAAAGCTTCCAGTATCCAGGAAGTCAAAGGCTGGGTGTGGAGGCTCCACAGTCCTCAGGGATTCATCAGGGACTTATACTGTTTTTATTTCTGCACTTGTTTTAGTTTAGGCATTATTTTTAGAATCAATATTGTGGTACAAGATAGCTGCTAGAAAGTCAGCCAGCCATTTGATTTTGAGGCGGAAGGAAATGATTGTTAGCCTTCTAGACACATTTTCCCAGAGGTCTCACATGGTATTTGTGTCTACAATTCACTAACCAAACCTAGTAATTTAGTCATACTTAGTTGTAGAAGAATGCTTGAGGGCTGGAGAGATGGCTCAGTGGTTAAGAGCACTGACAGTTCTTCCAGAGGTCATGAGTTCAATACCCAGCAACCACATGGTGGCTCACAACCATCTGTAATGGGATCTGATGCCCTCTTCTTGTGTGTCTGAAGACAGCGACAGTGTACTCACATATATAAAATAAATAAATCTTTAAAAAAGAAAGAACACTAGGAAAGGTATACAGTCTTCTCTGTTGATAAAGTTGGGGTTCTGTTATTAAGGAGTAAGATAATAGTAAATTCTGGGTAAATAATCTAGTATCTACTGAAGACCAAGAGAAACATATTGCCTTGTTTTTAACTTGACACAACTAGAGTTATCTGGGAAGAGGAACCTCAGCTGAGAAAAGGTCTCCATGCAGATTGCCTGTAGGCCGGAGAGGCGCTTCAGCAGTTAAGAAGTAATTATTGTTATGGGAGCGTCCAGCCCTCTGTGGATACTACCCCTGGGCAGGTGGCCCTAGGGTATAGAAGAAAGCAAACTGACCAGGCAGGTAACCAGTTCCTACATGGTCTCTGCTTCAGTTTCTGCCTTCAGGTTTTTGCCTTGACTGCCTGCCCTGACTTCCCTCTATGAAGACGTGCAAACTGAAACAAATCATTTGCTCTCCAAGTTGCTTTTGGTCATGGTATTTATCACATCAATAGAAACCCAACTAAGACACAAGTGTTTCAAAGAAATTGGGTAGCAGGCACAGTGTCACACACATGTAGTCCCAGCTACTCAGGAGGCTGAAACTGTATTGCTTGAGAAGTTCGAGGACAGTCTAGGCACCATAGGTATCAAAACCAAAGCAAAACAGCAATAAACTGACATGGCTAGTGTATGCCTGAAATTTAGCATTGAGGCCGGATGAACTCAAGTTCACGGCTAGTCTAGGCTACAGAATAAGACCCTGTCACAGCATTGTAGAACCCAGCCAACTCCATTTTTGCAGTTCCAGGGGCTAAACTCCAATTCCAGGAGGAAAATCACAAGTCCACTTGAGCAAACATCCTATGGCAAACCCCCCACCCCCCAACCCTAGCAACAGTCAGTCAGGCTACCACAGTAGGGTCAGGATGCATATGGATAACCTAAAACATCCTACCGAAAATAGATAACCTAGCCATCCTGTTTGTCAGGTGGTTTTGCCCCCATGTTTGGTTCCTGCAAATTATGCCAAAAATGCATAATTTAACTTGCTGACCTATATGGAAATTCCCCAACCTTGCAGTAACTACAGTAAATACTCTGCATCTTTAGACCCTACTTACTTTTCCTTTCCATAGATATTTGTCTTTGTAACCTCTGCTCCAGAGTGACTGATTTGGTGCCACATATATAATGAGTGTCCCCGCCCCTGGGGTCTTTGTTGACTGGGTATGTCTAAGAATTGGCTTCATTTTCCATTAACACCTTTTGTTGATGTGGTATGATGTTGAGTCGGAGCCTCTGAAGACTCTTTGTTTCCACAGGTAATCTAGCTGCCAACGATGTCTCCACTTCCCGAACAGGCAGACTGCAGAAGGTCCTTCACAGCTATGTGCCTCAAGATATTAGGGAAGGGAACCAAGTTCGAGTTACCTCATGGGATGGCAGGAAGTGGGGAGAACTGGAGGGGGACACCTATGACAAGGTAAGTGACCTCTGACTTTGTGTTGTGGTCTCCTATCCCAGGGTAAGATCTAGCCCCTGGGTTTTAAGTTATTTGCGGCTGTTTTTGGACCTAGACAGTTCTCCATGAGTGATCTGGAGAAAGCCGTTTGCAGAGTTCTGAGTTCAGCTTAGATGACTTGCTACTGTTTTCATTAGAGATAGTTGGCAGCAAACAGAATTTGAACCTAACTGAGTGTGGAAAAAGTTATTAGGCATATTTTATTTCTGAGGTTTGCTTTCTTGCAATCCCTTGCAGTGATGAGTATGAATGAGAACGTTTTATTTCTGAATATTAAAATAGCACATGGTACAAAATTCAGGAGGTGTAAGAGAATACCCGGTGGAAAAGAACTTTCCCTTTAGATCTGTACACAGCCATCTTCTTCCTCTTCTTGCAGATACAACTATTTTTATTTTTTATAGTCTTTGTGTAATTTGTATATGAAAATTTTTTTTTTTGAGATAGGGTTTCTCTGTGTAGCCCTGGCTGTCCTGGAACTCCTGTAGACCAGGCTGGCCTCGAACTCAAAAATCTACCTGCCTCTGCCTCCCAAGTGCTGGGATTAAAGGCGTGTGCCACTACCGCCCCGGCGATTTGTGAGTTTTTTAATTAATTAAAATATCCTCAGGTGTAGTCCATAGTTTTATGCATTTGAAGTAAAATTGCTGGTTAATGGTTTCTATCAGTTAAGATTTTGACAGAGTTTGAGAAATATTTCCGACATTTGACCAGTCCTCCTTTTTCTGTCAATGAGCGCATTTTCTCTGTCCGTTAGTGTTGCTTCTGTCTTGTTTTTTAAAAAAGATTTATTTATTTATTTTATATATGTGTGAGTGCTCTGTCGCTGTCTTCAGACACACCAGAAGAGGGCATCAGATCCCATTACAGATGGCTACCATGTGGTTGCTGGAAACTGAACTCAAAACCTCTGGAAGAGCAGCCAATGCTCTTAACTGCTGAGACATTTCTCCAGCCCTGTTGGTCAATTTGATTAAAAACTTGGAGTACCACTCACATTTCTCTGCTGTGTATGTTGTTGAAACTCTTAATATTTTTAAGTTATTTCCTTTTTAAAAAATTTTTTTAGATTTATTTATTTTTATGTGTATGACTGTATGTTAGCCTTTGTGTATGTGTGTGCCATGTGTTTATGTGCCACGTGTATATGTGCCACGTGTATGTGTGTGCCACGTGTATGTATGTGCCACATGTATGTGTGTGCCACATGTATGTGTGTGCCACATGTATGCCTGGTGACCTTAGGTCAGAAGAGGGAGTCAGGTTCCCTGGAACTGGAATTACAAGCAATTGTAACCCACTATGCGGGTGCTGGGAATTGAACCTGGGTTCTTTACAAAGCAACAAGTGCTCTTAACCGCTAAGCAGCCCTCCAGCCCTAGTTATTTTCTTTTAATTGGCATACCATAAAAATCACTTATTTAAAACATGATTTATGATCACTATATATTGTACATGTGTATAAAATAGACAAAGTATATAGCTAGGCAGTGGTGGAACAAACCTTTAATCGTAGCACTCGAGAGGCAGAGGGAGGCAGATCTCTGAGTTTGAGGTCAGTCTGGTGTACAAAGTAAATTCCAAGACAGACACAGAGAAACCTTATCTTGGAAAACCAAAATTAAAAAAAAAAATGTGTAGATCGCATGGCATGTGAGTGAGGCTAGTATTTTAGAGTCAGGCTCTTTGGACTGGAGTCCTGGCTTCATGACTTGCCAGCTGGAAGATTTTTGTAAGTTACTTAAACTTTGAATTGTGTTTAGCTTCTTCCGTGTGGTACATGGTAGTACCGGTCCCATAGGTGGTTAACTAAGAATGCCTTTGCACAGTTTCAGACTACAGCAAGTATCCAACACTGCTATTGTCGGCTTCCTCATCATTTTCTGTTCTCTGATTTTAGCTATGCCTTGTGGAGCAGTGGAGAATGAGTTCCCTCCCAGTTTACTTGACAGTGCTTGAGGCATTTGAAGTAGTTTTGGTCCTTGAATAATCTTCATTGATTTATTTGTTGAAGAAATAAAATCAAATAGCCAAGGGCAGAGCCTTGAAGTACTAAGATTTTCTCCCCTAGATTGATATCAGTTATGCAATCACAATATGCAGCTTTTGTTTTGAATCAGGATCTTATGAAACCTAGGCTGGCCTCAGACGAACTCTGTAAACTGAGGCTGGCTATGATTCCTGATTCTCGTGCCTCCACCTCTCAAGTACTGGAATGCTAAGTGTGTACTACCATGCATATATTTTAATTTAATTTAATTTAATTTTAATTTCTGAGACAGGGTCTTACTCTGTGCCCATGGCCGGCCTGGAAAACCAGAGATGAGGTTACCTTCAAATTTGTAGCAGTGCTCTTGCCTCTGCCTGGGCTTTTTGATCAACCATGAATATTTCTAAATATACTATTTTAATTGCTCACTATTTCACAGGTTAAAATGAGAATCCTTGTCAGGTACTCTTCAATGAAGGGATGGGTAGAAGGAGCATCTCCAGTGAATTTGTCATCTGGGGGCCTAAACTGCTCTGACCTGAATCAGAAGAACCAAGAAGGGGCTTTAATGCTTTACCTGTTAACATTCTGGGCAGGTGTTAGTAGACGTGCCATGTACCACCGACCGCCACTCCCTTCATGAAGAAGAGAACAACATCTTTCAGCGGTCAAGGAAGAAGGAGCGACAGATGTTGCCTATGCTGCAGGTGCAGCTTCTTGCGTGAGTGACATAGTTACAGAATCTCAGACATTAGGGTCTAGTCACCTGAGATCTCGATTGGGGGACTGGAAGCCAAGACCATCACGTATAAGAATCTTGGCTGTAGATTTGCCTGAAGGCAGTAGGCCTTATGAGTTGGTTCTTTCTAGAGTAATAACTACTCTACCTCATCATTTTACCCCTAGTGCCAGTGACTTGCATATTTTTGGAAAGCAGATTCTGCCAGCTATCCTTAGATATTTGAGAAGCTGAGGCAGGAGAATAGCTTGAGCCTAGGAGTCTGGATTATCCTAGGTGCTAATCTGGCCAACATAGTGAAACTCTATCTTAGAGGGAAAAAAGGAGACTACAGAGATGGCTCAGCATTAAGAGTACTATTTGCTCTTGCAGAGGATCAGGTTTGGTTCCCAGCACTCACATGGCTTCTCATAACCATCTGTAACTCTACTACCAGGGGATCTGATGCCTCTTCTGACCTCCGTGGGCTCCTGCACACATATGGTACATATTCATACATTCAGACACACATACACATAAAATAAAATAAGTAATAAGTATTTTCTTAAATAAAAAAAAAAACTGTTACATTTTTTTATTTTAAAAAGAAGCCAGGCATGGTGCATTCTTTTAATCTCAGAGTTTGGGAGGCAGACATAGGAGGATCTCCGAATTTGAGGCCAGCTTGGACTACCTTGTGGTTTCAGGTCAGCCAGGGATATATAGTGAGGCCTTGGGGGTGGGGTGGGGGGGAATGAATAGAAAAAGAGGAAGGAGAAAGAGAAAAGGAAGAAAGAAAGAGGAGAGAAAAGGGAGGGGCTTAGGGGCTGGGGTCTGTACAGCTGAAGAGAGGATTCAATTGATAGCCATCGTTAGGATTTAGTTCATAACCAGAATCAGGTTCCAAAGGGTCATTCTCTCTTTTTATTAGTTATAATTATGTGTGTGCATGTGTGTCTTCATGTAGGTATGTGCACACTTGTATAGGTGCCCATGGAGGTCAAAGAATTTGAAGCCCCCTGGACTTGGAGTTATAGGAAATTTTGGCATGGGTGCTGGGTACTGAACTTGGGTCCCCCACAGGAGGAGTATGTGATCTTAACTGCTGAACCATCTCTCCAGCCCCATAAAAGGATTCTTTGAAATAGGGTTTGTAGAGGTAGGTGTGGTGGTATGTGCTTATAGTCCTAGCACTTGGAAGGCTGAAGCAGGAGGATGGCAACTTGGAGGCTACTCTGTGCTATATAACAGGGTCATACCTCACAAAGTAAAGACAAAAGCAAGAACCAAGCAAACATACAACAAGGCTCCCAGACGAAGGCCTTCTGTAGACCACCATACCTGTGTTCCTGCCTGCACGGCTCTCAACTTCCGAGAAGTATGCTAGTTATTGCTTTTTCTCTTGGTTTCAGGGCTGGACTCCTTGCCACCAAACCAGGAGGTCACGTTGTCTATTCCACTTGCTCTCTGTCACACTTACAGAATGAGTATGTGGTGCAAGGTGCCATTGAACTTCTGGCCAATCAATACAACATCAAGGTTCAAGTGGAAGACCTGTCTCACTTCCGAAAGCTTTTCATGGACACATTCTGTTTCTTCCCATCCTGCCAGGTTGGGGAGCTGGTAATACCAAACCTCATGGCCAATTTTGGACCTATGTACTTCTGCAAATTGCATAGGCTGCCATAGTGTCACCCTGTCCCTGAAGTAGGAAGGTGATGACTCTGTTGGAAGCATTGAAACTGGGGCTAGTGGCAAATTATCACAAGGCCGGTCTCCAGCCATTACATTTAGAGATGGTTGGATACAGCAGCAAGTAGGGACTCTGCCCAGCTATGGATTATCAGCAGGTTCCTAACTCATACTGTCACTTCTCTCTCTTAGCCTCTAAGACCCCTGCTCCATTAGGGATTAAGACAGAGTCTGTGAATAACAAGCCCATAGTTTAAGCTGTAAACTTGGGAAGAAACATTTAGCCAATAAAGTTGCTGAAGTGCCCTAAGGGTGAGCCTGCAGTTTGGGCCATCACATCAGTCTAAGTTCTATTTTGTTTATGTGTCAGCTGAAGCTGCCAAGCACTCTCTCCAAATTTCCCAACCCAGGCCTCCAGTCCTCCCACACTGGTGAGGGCCGTTTAATCAGCCAACAGGCCCACGAGCCTCCCCAAGTGTTTCCGTATGGCACATGGTCTGATGTAAGGAATAGGTAACTGGAACCGTTGAGCCTGCAGCTGATGATCTCTTACAGTGCGGAAGCTTTCCTAAGCTGAATGCTTCTGGCATCCTTCAGATGCAGCTGCAAAGGCTGCTCCTGGTACAGACTGGTTCTGTACGTTTCTTCCTTTATTTCTTCATGTAACAGCAAGTGTTCTGTGAATTCCTGTATGACAGCTATGGAGCTGTTAGATGGTTGGGACTATGGGAAACAGTTGGGATTCCCCATTTCAGAATGGCAACCTACTTCTTTTCACTCTCCAAGTACCTAGAAATTTCCTGACATTTTTTTTTCAAATGTCTTATTTTTATTTCTAGTCTGCGGCCCATTCCTGGTACCTGCTTTGGCCTATCTCCAAATCCTTCAGAGTTCTTCCACATAGCAGGGCTTTACCTCACACCCAGTGTTCTGGGATGACGTTACGTGAGGTGTTGCATGCTGATTGTTTTGTAAGACTTGTCAAAACAGCGATTTTTAGTGCCAGGAAATAGTAAACATTGCTTATGGTCAGCTGTGTGTGTGTACTTTGTGAATAACTTGAATATTTCTTGTCTTTCCCCACCTTCTTTATTCTTCCTTTATTACCATTCTTTTTGTCTTTCATGCCTTCCCTGTTAATCTTTATTTGAGTATTAGAAGTATCCATTGAGAAGGATGTTGGCAAAGATTAAGACGTCTTCTTTCTTGAGATGTGTATTATAACTGAGGGCCCTGCAAGGCCTCCCAGGCTTTAAGTCAAGTGAAGCTAGACAGATGTGCAGGGAACTCAGATGACATCTCAGGAGACCCTCACCAGCCTCTAGTCATGGTGTACAGTCCCTGCCTGCTGTTTACTCTGTACTTAGTATTTCTGAAGCTGGGAGACCTTTGGTTCCTGGGTTTTTGCCTCTTGGATATCCACCTGATGCTAAGTAGTAATCATTGAGGAGAGGGCCTACTGGCCCTTGGATCATGGTCTAATTGACTGACAGATTAGGTAAGAGAAACAAAACTACTATGTTAAGCAGGGTTTTCTAGATGAATAGAACCAATAGCATGCGTATGTATGCACACACACACAAGTATACATACACATATGTGTATGGGTTATAAGGGGGGTTCATTGGATTGGAAAGAGCCTGAGTAGCCCACCAACAGCCATTTGTGTACTGAAGAGGCAGAAAACTAGGTTCCCAAGAATTCCTGAGAAGTTTCAGTCTAACACTGAAGTTTGGAAGCTTCTTGGAAAGTTGCTGCTGTTGAATCAGTGTTAAGAAATGAAGAATTGGTCTGATGCTTGGTGGGCAACAATGGTAGTACGTGGTATCACTTGGAGCAGAAAGAGACTTGCTGGTTGGAGAGTTGCCTTCCCCTACTTACCTTCATCATCTGGGCAGTTTGCCCTTTTGAGGGTCCCACTCATATTCAAGATGGATCTTTTCTTCACTAGTCACTGTCCCATGTGCCAGTCCTCTTAAAACATGCAAGATGTGTTTCACTAGTCTGAGGCATCTAGTCTGAGGCATCTCTTAATCCAGTCATATTAACAGCTCAGACCAACTATCACAACAACTTAAGAAAATGGTTTGTCTTCTGTAATTGAACATACCCTGCCCTGTATCTCAGTTACTACAGTGCTAAGGGTAAATTCAAGAGAACCTCATACATGCATGCCAGCGCACCTCTGAAGGATGTTCATAGCAGTCCTGCTCACAAGCAAAGCCTGCACACAGTCCACAGGTCACTGTGCAAGAAATTGGATGAATAAACTGGATATTCACACAATGGAATGTATGATGTATGATCTTACTTTACCTTGCAGTCCATCAATGTGCTGCGTAATGAGTTTTGTATTTAATAATATAGCCATAATCACCAAGAGATATTGAAAATAATTCTATCCTTAAATGTTACCTTCTGGTCTTTGTTCTCAATTACTACTTTTGTTTCTAGTCTCAGGTAATAGCTTATCTGCTTTCTATCACTATGGTTGGAAGATGGAGTTGATTTATAACTAGATGAGAGTTTTACCTTTATCTGGACCACTGGACTTTTGGTATGTCACTTTGAATAAGATAAGAGGATTAGGGTTATTTAAAGTCTAAAGATCCTGTGGTGACCCCAAGATCGTTACTGTGGGTTTGCAACTGGTCTAACTGGTTAGGTGCTTTCAGCTTAATTATTTCTGTCAGGGTATCATAAAACCTTCCTGGGAACTTCTGATCTGAACTTTCCCAAAGCTGGGATTCATCTGTAGCAAAAATCCTTGACGATGTGTGGTACATGCCTGTAAGTGTAGCACTTGGTAGGTAGAGGCAGGAGTATCAGGAGTTCAAGGTCATCCTCAGCAACTCAGTAAATTCCAGTCCTGCCTGGGCTGCTTGAGACCCTGTCTCAACCAAAACCCAAATCAAACCAAAATAGCAGGGCTAGACCCAGGTGGTGGGGGCAGACGGCTTCAATCTCAGCACTCTTTCAATCCCAGGTAGAGAGGCAGGCGAATCTCTTGAGTTCGAGGTCATCCTAGTCTGCAGAGTTGAGTTTCAGGACATCCAGGGCTACACAGAGAAGCCCTGTCTTGAAAAACAAGTGAATAAACAAATACAGGGCTAGAGAACTTACCAGGGCTACACAGAGAAACCTTGTCTCGAAAGACCAATAAATATGCTAATAACAGTTACATGATGTGAGTGGAAGTATTAACGTGCTTATTTAATGTTTTGTTCAAAGAAATGATAAGAATTATAGCAGTGGTTATATTTGTTAAACGTCATAAAACTGTAAGTTTTTAAAAACAGAAAAAGCAAGAATGAATGAATACAGGGTGAGGGATGTGGCTCTGTGGTAAAATACTTATCTGTATATGGTCCTGAATTTAGTCTCCAGTGTGCAAAAACAAAAATAAGCAGCCAGGTGGTGGTGTATGCAGTCTACAGTCTTCCGAGGCAGAGGCAGAGGCAGAGGCAGAGTGGTCACAGACAATTCAAGGCCAGCATGGTCTATACAATGAGTTTATAAAGTGAGACTTTCTCAAAACAAAAACTTCAAAACAACAGACAACAGCAAAACCCTTGGAGTGTGGTCTATGTGAGGAGCTTGCATATAGGTCATCTTTCAAGTAGCGGGTGCTTGCTGTGCCTTTTCCTGTCTGTCCTTTCTTATTAAAGTCTTAGGTGATCTGTGAAGTCTGTCAAGTCATGCAACCAGACCTTGGGAAATATCTGAATACATAAATGGTATCATATAGCACATGTCGTTTGTGTTTGTTGTCTATGTAGTCTGGGGTCTGAGATTTACTATGCTGTGTGGATGCTTTCTTCCCTTTAGATCCTGACCACAGGCACACCACACTCCCTTTGCTTACTGATTGATGGGTTCTCACTGCTTTCACTTTTGCCTGTCATCAGTAACACTGCTGAGAGAACACTTATACACATGACTTTAAGTGTTCACGTTTTTTTTCCTGAGTAAATATTTAGGGTTAAAGTTGGTGAGTCATGTGGCTAATGCATATTTTATTTAAAATTTATTTTAAAAGTGTTAGTGTACACCTTTAATCCCAGCACTTGGGAAGCAGAGGCAGGTGAATCTCTGAGTTCAGAAACCAGCCTGGTCTACAGAGTGAGTTCCAGGACAGTCAGGGCTACACAGAGAAATTCTGTCTTGAAAAACAAACAAACAAAAACAAAAAATCAAGATTAATTTTTAATAATGTGTCTGTGTGAGTATGTGCACATGAGTGCAGGTACCTTGTCAGAGATCAGTAGATGGTTATCAGGTCCTGGGGCTGGAGTTAACAGAGGATTGTCCATAGACATACACACAGGCAGAAATACCTGTACACATAAAAGAAAAATCTTCCAATCAATAAATTATCAAATGAGTTGAATAGTTTCCAAAATAAGCAACATAAATGATTAAATTTTTTAAGTATTCAACATCTTTAGCTATCAGGGAAATGCAAATTGAAAGCATATTAAGCAATATATAATTTTAAAAGTAAAGGAAAAACAAACTACATCAAGCAGTTCATGATGGTACTTTATTTTAATGCCATCAGTCAGGTGGTAGAAGCCGGCAGATGTTCAAGGCCAGCCTGGCCTAAATAGTGAGACCCTGCCAAAATAAAAAGAGGCCGTCAGATCCCCTAGAACCAAAGTTACAGGCAGTTGTAAGCAGCCATGTGAGTTCTGAGAACAGTACCTGAGTCTTTGGAAAAGCAGCAGTAGTATTAACCAGTAAGCCATTGTTCCAGCCCAGGCTGCCTTTTAACTTGCTATGTAGCTGAGGATGCCCTAGAGCCTTTGCCTCCCTGGTACTGAGGTTACAGATGTGCTTGCCGTCTTTGCCTTTCCAAGTCTGGCTCTTCATCTTTCCCCCTCACATTTTCAGTTGCTATATCAAAGTCTTTGATCCATTCTGAATTGATTTGTGTTCCTAGTGAGCAAGAGATCTAGTTTCATCCTCCTGTATATGGATATCCATTTTTTCTCAGCATCATTTGTTGAGAATGCTGTTTTTGATGCAATGTGTACTTTTGACAATCTATCAAAAATTTCCTAATTTTTGTCAGAGATAGTGGCTCGTGCCTTTAATCCCAGCATTCACTGGGCATAGACAAGTGGATCTCTGTGAGTTTGAGTGCAACCTGATCTACATATCAAGTTTCAGGACAGCCAGGACTACATGGTGAGACCCTATCTCAAAATAAGTTATCAGTGGCCTTAGCTGCCTGGGTTTCTTTCTAGGTCTTCTTCCCTCTCCCCCCTCCTCCCTCTAGCCCCTGCTTGGTCTGGCCCAAAGGTTTATTTTTATTTATTATATGTAAGGACACTATAGCTGTCTTCAGACACCCAATAAGAGGGCATCAGATCTCATTACATATGGTTGTGATCCACCATGTGGTTGCTGGAATTTGAACTCAGGACCTCCAGAAGAGCAGTCAGTGCTCTTAACCACTGAGCCATCTCACCAGCCCCATTTTCTAGGTCTTCAATTCTGTGGAAGCAGTGTTTCTATCTGGCTTAGATGAGAAGTCATGCGGTGTCTTGGGATGGCTGAAAGTGAAGCTGAGCCAAATGGAGAAAGGCAGAACTGAGCAGATAGCTGAGAGTCTGATAAGGTCACCCTCATGCTGATCTTTTTCACATCAGATAATTTAAGCCAACTGACTGACAGGAAATATTGATAAAATACAAAGACCCTAGTGTTCTTCAAAGTGCTGAGAATAGAATCACACTCAGGTGATTGTTAAAGACATTGCTACTGTGGTTGAGATGGCTCAGTGGTTAAGAACACTGGCTGTTTTTCTAGAGGACCAAGATTCCATTTCCAGCACCCAGATGATGGTTCCTAACTGAGTAATTCCAGTTCCAGGGGATCTTCTGAGGCACCAGACACATGTACACAGGCAAAACACCCATACACATAAATTAAAAACTCACCACATTGGTCCAACATTAATTGATGCAGGTTTTTTTTTTCTTTCTTCCCCCTGTTTCATCCCTACCCCCAACTTAGAGACAGGGTTTCTCTGTGTATCTCCTGCTGTCCTGGAACTCAGTTTATAGACAAGGCTGGCTTCAAACTCTGAGACCTGCTTGCCTCTACCTTTCTGGGATTAAAGGCACACACCATTGCTGCTGCCACCACCATCAAAATAAACTCTATCTCGAGAAGCCACTGGGATATGAACCAAAGGAGTCTTTGAGGCCACACAGTCTATAAGTGCACAGTTCATTTACACAATCCATTGGACAGTGCCCAGCTATAATATGCTGACATAGCCATAGGTCCTGGAAAAGCCCAGACTGATGAATACTCAGTTGCATCCCAGCAAGTAAGGCATTGTAAGTTTTGGGAAAAACTGACCCCTTCCTTCCTTTGCTCTGTTTCTCCTTATCACCCCCTTTCTTCCCTCCCTCCCCTTTTCCTCCTTCTCCATTTCTTTTTAAAAAATTTACCTTAAAATGAAAGGACCTGCTTCTTTTAACGCAGTTTATTCATTTATACATCAATTTACACATCATAAGTCAAGGTCTAAATTGAAGGTGTTTTCGTCTCCCAATACTTAGAACGCATGAGTGTTTTTGCTGCTTGAGAAAGCTAACAAAGATAAGAGAATTCAAACAGTAGTTATACCCATGGGGCCGTATTTAGGAAACCAAGATTGTCTTTGAAATCCCTCTCGACAATTTCAAAAGAAAATGTTTGACTGAAAGTCATCTTTCCCAATGTCTTAAAAAACAAACTCAAAGTGGACTGGTGCGACGGCTTATTAGGTCATGGTGTTTACTGCTAAGCCTGATGCTTTATTTGATCCCTGGTCCTAGGAGGATAGAATTCCAGTGTTGTTCCTCTGACCTCTACATGCATGCGGCACCTGACACACACAAACAAGTATATGTAACAACAAAACAAACTCCAAAACATCTAAAAAGTTGAGTTTTTATATTTTTTAAATCTTTAAAAAACTTTTTGTGCATCAGTGTATTGCCTATAATGTATGTATGTCTGTGTGAGGGTGTCAGATTTTGGAGTTACAGACAGTTGTGAACTGCCATGTGGGTGCTGGGATTTGAACCTGGGTTCTCTAGAAGAGTAGTCAGTGCTCTTTGTTTTTTTTGTTTTTTTTTTTTTTTGTTGTTGTTTTGTTTGTTTGTTTTTTCGAGACAGGGTTTCTCTGTGTAGCCCTGGCTGTCCTGGAATTCACTCTATAGATCAGGCTGGCCTCGAACTCAGAAATCAGCCTGCCTCTGCCTCCCAAGTGCTGGGATTAAAGGTGTGTGCCACCACTGCTCGACATTAGTCAGTGCTCTTAACTGCTGAGCCATCTCTCCAGCCCCCATGTTGTCACTTTTCTATTGCTCTGTTAAACTACCATGGCCAAGGTATCTTATAAAACACTTTCATTGGCCTTCAGAGGTTAGAGGCTGTGATGCCAGAGCAAAGGCATGGCTAAAGGCACTTAGGACAGGCACTGAGTGCTCACAACTTGATTGACAAGCACAAGGCAGAGTGAGCTAACAGGATGATGAGAGTCTCTTGAAACTTCAAAGCCTGCTCCCAGTGACACCTCCTCCAGCAAGGCCACCATCCCTAACCCTTCCTAAACAGTTCCACCACCTGGGGACCAAGTATTCAAATATATGAGCCAATGAGGTGCATTCTCATTCAAAGTTTGTGTCTCTGTCCCTCTCTCCTCTTCCATCCCTCCCTCTCTCCCAGTCCCTCTTCCCTATTTCAGCTGAGTGCTAGGATTACAGGCATAAGCCACCGTGCCAGGCCTGATTTGTGAAAACTATTTTTCCAGGTAAGTTCTCCATATATCACTGATGTACACACAATCTACCATGAGTATGTTCTCTGTGGAAAACAATGGGAGCAAGTAATAATATTCTAGTAGCACTTTTAAAGAATGAAAGAGCTGGGCGGTGGTGGTGCACGCCTTTAATCCCAGCACTTGGGAGGCAGAGGCAGGCGGATTTCTGAGTTCGAGGACAGCCTGGTCTACAGAGTGAGTTCTAGGACAGCCAGGGCTACACAGAGAAACCCTGTCTCGAAAAACGAAAAAAAAAAAAAAAAGAATGAAAGTATGTGCCTTTTCACATGTCTTGGTTTCGAAAACTGCTTTGACACCTACAAGCTATCTCCCACTCCATCTTGGTTGGGAAAGCATGTGAGCTGGCTCATCACAGTAATGTCTCCAGCTCACAGTGAAAACAATACTTCAAGATCAACGTGTTTCTCTAATTCGCTGCCATTGCTGTGGCTCATTTTTACACACACTATTCTGTGTTCTTTAATGACACCTGTCAAGTAGCATTCTAAGGACTTTAAACATTGGCTCATTTAGTTCTTATGGCCAAATAGTTCACTTTTATAGTTGAGGAAACCAAGTATCGAATGTTTAAGAGACTGATCTCACAATTTCAATTAAGTTACAGAAAAGAACAAACACCTTGGTTTGCTTGTTCAAGACAGGTTCTCTCTGTATGTAGTCCTTGCTATCTTGAAACTCTTGGTGTAGACCAAACTAATCCTTCTCTTCCCTTCTGAGTGCTGGGATTAAAAGCAGGTGCCACCACCTGGCCTCAGATGTAAATTTTAAGTAAGGTGGGCATGGTGGTTTGCCCATAGTTCAACCACTTGGGAGGCTAAGGCAGGATGATTGCTGAAAGTCTAAGGCTAGCCTAGGCTACACATTGAGTCATTTGGTTCAGAGTGAGACCCTTTCTCAAGAGAAAGAGAGAGAGACAGAGAGAACAAAAACCATTTTCTGTATGTGCAAAGGTAGCACAGCTTAAAAAAACAGGACAAGGAAAACAGATATTAGGGTGTGGCATGGCTAGTAGATTTTCAGTCTTATGGCTAGCTTTTAATAACAGTTGTAGTCTGTGTCTGTGTCAGACATGGAGACAGGAGAATTGAGGCTTCCCACAGGGTAGGCAGTTTTCAGTCTGTGCTTCTCAGTCATCTGAGCAATGGCATTTAGTAGTCCGCCTCCTCCCTCCCCTTTCCTTCCATGATAGAGTCCTACTGTGTAGCCCACACTGTTCTTGAACTCGTGGTACTCTAGTTTCAGCCTTGTGAGCATTGCTGGGAGGACAGGTGTAGATCACTATGTCCAGTTAAGCTAGTGTTTTATAAGAAGATTGTTGGTTTTATAAGAAGATTGTGTCTGTGGGTTAGTTAGCTGGTGGTTCTGCTAGCTCATTTGGGTTTGGTGAGACTCACCCTCTGTAGCTCTGATTGCCTGGCTAATCTGTGCTGTTGTAAGGACCTGAGCAGGTAGAACTGGGCTCTCACTAGTTCTCCTAAACTCTCTCCAGCACACTAGATAGGGCTTGTTCTCTAGTAATGCTGGGGTACTCTTACCGCTTAGGAGGGCAGAGGGCTTGCTAGTTCAAGATCAGCCTGGGCTATATAATACAGCTCGTCACATTGTAGTTCAGGATGGTTTTGTGCTTTTGGGCCTCCTACCTCCACCTCTCAAGTGCTGGGATTATAGCCACTGCTCCCAGCTTTATTGGAGCCATTTCACAATCACTACAGCACAGAAATCAAACTCCAAACTCAGAAGGGTGCTGGGAGGCCCCAGACTGAGTCTAAAGACCTGACAGTGCCTTATGACTTGGAAACAACCCGCGCTGACAGTGCTTCTGCATGTGACTCTTTCTTTACATATGGGGCTGGAAGTTCCAGTATTAGTGTTTGTGCTACTCTAAAAAGATGCCTAAGGTTGGGTAATTTACAAAGAAGAAAACTTTTCTTACAGTTCTTAAGAACGTGGGAAGTATAGATCAAGACGTAGATTCGATGTTCAGCAGGGATTTGTTCTGACCTGTGGGTGGGATCTTGTTGCTGCTTCCTCAAATGGCAGAAGAGGCAAATGAAGAGCTATGTTGAAGGCAGCAGGCAGCTCTCCTCTGTTATGCATGCTAGGCACTCTGTTAGAGCCATGCCCATCCCTAGACCTCTTTATTACCTCATTCTCTTTATCCCAGCATTTCTTTTATAAGGTTATTAATATAGTTGGGGCTGGACAAATGGCTCATCAATATTAAGAGTGCATACTGCTCTCACAAGGACCTGAGTTTGATTCTCAGTACTCTCATATCGGGGTGGCTAACAGGTTTTTGGAACTCCAGCTCCAAGGGATCTTGCAACCTCTCTGGATCTTGCAACCTCTCTGGCTTCTACAGGCACACACACACACACACGACAGTTAACCCACACAGACACACATAAATAAAAACCATAAAAACAAGTCTTTAAAATTATATTCTTCATGAGATTATTCCTGAGCTAACACTTCCCTGAAAAGCCCCACCTTCTAATACCTTGCTAATTAGGTTTCAACATACCAGTTTTAGAGTAACATACATTAAAGCCACAGCCATAGGATGACACCTTATGCTAAGAAGAAGGTCTCAACTCCAGAGAAAGAACTATAGGCAACTAAAATGCTGAGAGAGCGAGAAAGTCTTTCCTAGGGAAGAGCACACTAGTTGGTTATCCAATACCAAACGGTTAGCCCTGAAAACATACATATGAGTAACACAATTTAGATGGAGCAGGTTATATTCATGTATTTTAGAATATATATACATACATATGTGTATATAACAAAAAGTTATAAATTTGAAAGAGAACAAAGGGGGAATACATGGGGTTTGGAGGGGAAAGGGAAATGATTTATGTATCTTTATAATATATACAACATATATTAATATAAATATGTATTAAATGAACCCAGAGCTATCCTTTGCAGCAAGACCTGCTGTCTCCTTGTGCCTGTGTCTATGTCTGAGTCTGTGTGTGTGTGTGTGTGTGTGTGTGTGTGTGTCTGTGTTTTCCTCTGTAACCCCTGGAAAAGTTCACAGAAATGAAAGGGAGAAGAACAATTAACACACACATGCTCATTGTGGTGGCGCACGCCTTTACTCCCAGCACTTGGGAGGCAGAGGCAGGCGGATTTCTGAGTTCGAGGCTAGCCTGGTCTACAGAGTGAGTTCCAGGACAGCCAGGCAACTCAGAGAAACCCTGACTCGGGGTGGGGGGTGTGGGGGGAAAGGACAGCCAGGGCTACACAGAGAAACCGTCTGGAAAAAACAAAAAATAAAAACAGAACGAAACACAACAAACTAAAACCTCCAAACCCTCCCCCAATTCCCAGAACAAAGACAAAATTCAAAAACCTCTGGAATATACACAGCTGATTCTTTTGAGGGGCTCTCTTATCCCTGGGCAGACAGATTTGCCTTTCCCCGCCTCCAAGGGAGCTTAGGGAAGTATTAACCTATGTCCTCAGTTGATGTTTGAGACACACATGACTTGACTCAAGGTCACCAGTTAATTAGGGAAGGCCTCTGATCTTGTTCAGAGAAGCTGCCAGGTTCCATTGTGATGGTGTATGAAGGAATGGAGGGGGTGTGAGGGACTTGCAGTTCTGGATCCCACAGTGCTGTGCTGTTGCCTTACTTCACAGCTACCTTCCAAGGTAGAGCCTTGGAACCCTCTTCTCAGTGACTGTTGCATGAACCTGCTCTTCCAGGCTTCATCCTCCAGCTTGATGGAGCACACCTCCTCCACACTGCCTTCTCCCAAACAGTTGCATCACAGTCAGAAAGGAGAGAGATAGCATTTATCAGACCTTTATCGCTGGTGAAATGCTAAGGCAATCTCCTTCCGTGAGCTAACTTGTTTAATGTTCACAGAACTCTGTGATTATGTATTATCCCTATTTCACAGTGAAGGAAAGAGGCAGAAGAGGGTAATGTGATTTGAGTAATGGTAAATAGCAGATTTGGGGTTTGAATCCAGGTAGTCTGCTTCCTGAGAGTGAGCCTCTCAGACCAGAAAATCCCTCTCAGTAGGACTCTATTTTTCTAACAATAACAATACTAATTTTGGCTAACATGCATGAGTGGCTACATGCTGGACTACAATGGCTCTGTTATATCCACTAATTTCTTATACAAGTGCTAGAGAGTTGAGAGGTATTCTTATCTTTATTTTACAATTAAGGAAACTGAGGTGCAGAAAAATCATGCAAAGAGGGCTAGTGGGCAGTCTAACTCTAGAGTGCTGTGTGCAGAATTCCTGGCTTTCCAACCCAAGGGCCAGAATCCAGGACTCTTTGGATTTATGCAGCATAATCTTTTAATTGGGTGGTGTTTTGTTTTGTTTGGTTTGGTTTTGGGGATTTTGGAGACAGGGTTATGCTATGTTTAGGTTTCAGGCTGACCTTGAGTTTGAAACCCTCTAGGCTAAGTGTCAGGGTTATAAGGCTGCACCACCATGTCCTGCTTTCCAAGGCTGTCATCAGGTCTAGGTTTATTTCTGTTTCCCTGACTCACAATGGACTGTCATTTAGTAGCAGAGGTCAGTGGAAGACTGAATCACAGAATCTGAGAAAGTAAAATGTATCAGGGGGAATCCTCTCTCACAGGCCACCTACCAGATCCTCTACACGAGGCTTAACCATCCCAGAGCTTGCTGTTCAGTCCTCTAAATCCACTCTTATGTCCACTCCCACCTCTTTTGTAAAGTAAATCCAATTTAATATGTTCCCAGGGAATTCACTGCTTAGAGAAGCCATCATTAGAGCAAACACAAAGGGGTGCTTTGTAAATAGAGTCCCCAAGGCAGCAGGCAGCAGGCAGCAGGCAGCAACAAACTGGGCCACTAGGGCTAAGAAAAGACCACTCTCCCAGTCTGTATCCCTAGGGGTATTGCAGGCACACCCAGCTAAACTACTCAGAAAACAAGAAGTAAAAAGTAATAATGTAGTTTTCTTTTACAATGAAGAGAAAGCTCGGTGTGGAGTGTGGTTGCTCACAGCTTTAATCTCGGCACTTAGGGGAGAGGCAGAGACAGGTGTCTCTGTGAGTTTGAGGTGGGGGGGGAGAGGAAGAAGAGGAGGAGGAGAAGAGAGGAAGTTAGAAGAGGAAGAAGAGGAGGAGAAGAGAGAGGAAGTTAGAAGAGGAAGAAGAGGAGGAGGAGAGGAAGTTAGAAGAGGAAGAAGAGGAGGAGGAGAAGAGAGAGGAAGAAGAGGAGGAGAGAGATTGACTTTAGTGACAGAACCTCACAGGCTCCTGACACTCTAAGGTATGCATAATTACCACTCCTATCAGATTCAAAGGTAAAGAAACCCAGGGAGTCTGAGTTTCCATTCAGAGTTCTGGGACACCCTACCCCACAGTGCCTCACTTCCAGAGGCAGCAGTGGTAACACAGCCTTACTGGTTAAAGCACCTGCTTTGAATAAGACTGGAGTCTGAATCTTCACCGCAGCCACCATTAAATGGCATCGAAAAAGCCATTTAACTCTTCTTGTCCTCAAGTTATCTCACTAGTAAAGTGCAAATAGAAATGCCTTTCTCACAGGATTTCTAGATAGATAAATGAGATGAGTCACATAAAATTCTGCGGCAGCAATCTAGCCACAATTAGAGTGTGCATAGCCCTAATTTACGGCCCCCAGGAATGGACACCATCGACAGAGAGGACTCTGGTTGTTGTTTCCTGGGTGTGGCCCTGGAGAGGATGAGGTATGGGGATAGTCTGTGTGAAGTGGATGAGGAAGAAGACGTGGGTAGAGCGCCCAGAGTAAAACGAATCAACGTCTGGAGGGTGGGTAGAAAAAGAGAGGCCACCTGATGGACACCTCAGAACTTTCTGCAGTCCAGAACCCAGGTGAGATGAACATCTAGCTCTGCATGCACAACCCGGACAACTCTCGGCTCCCCAAGAAAAATGTTGAGACGTTCTTAAGGTCCACTGCACCCGGTCTGTTCTGGGGACCCTGGCTTAGCCGGGTTTTCCGGGAGAGAGTTGAAGCCGTGGGTTGTATAGGGCGGAGACGTGGCCAAGGGCCGGGTCAAAGGAAACCAGCCTGGTGATTTCGAGGGCGCCCACGTGGAGCTCAGCTGCCTTAAAACGCTGGCACGCCGGGAACCAGGGTTGACCTTGACCGTTGGAGCTGCTAGCTTTGCTCTCGCTGCCCGGCAACGGCGCGCGCGCTCCCCGCGGGCCCGCGGCTGCGCCTGCCCCTCCCTCAAGCGGAATCGCCGGCGATCCAGGCCGGGTTTTGCAGCAGAGCTGTTGGCTTGCGCGTGCTGAGTCCTCTCGGGTGGCAGTCGGCTGCTGGAGATCATGGTGCTGAGCGAAGTGTGGACCGCACTGTCTGGACTCTCCGGGGTTTGCCTAGCCTGCAGCTTGTTGTCGGCAGCGGTGGTCTTGCGATGGACCAGGCGCCAGACGGCCCGGGGCGCGGTGACCAGGGCGCGGCAGAAGCAGCGAGCCGGCCTGGAGACCATGGACAAGGCGGTGCAGCGCTTCCGGCTGCAGGTGAAGGCGGGCGCGGGGCCTGGGGTGGGCTGGCGTGGGGAGCACGGCGTGGGCAAGGCAGCGCCTTCAACTGCTCGGACGCCAGAGGGCCGGCTGGCAGGCAGTGCAGATGTGAGCCCCGGAACAGAACCCCCTTCCTCGAGCTAATGCATTCCGTACTCTTTCTGCGCCAGGTGCAGCGCAAGGGGAAACGGCAAAGAAAAGGACAGGTGGTGGAGGCTGGGCGCTGTACTGGGTCAAAGAGGAGCTTTGTCCCGCGCCAGAGAATCTGGATAACCGACTATGAAAACGCTGGGGAAAAAAAAAAAAACCGTTAGCATGAGAATCAATAGAATTCATTAGGGTTAGGACTTTGGAATCATAGAGTGATGACCCAAGATGTAACGTCGATGGTCCAGGGCTTAAAGTTCATGTTTGTTCATTTGTATACAGGGATGTGCACAGGAAGTTAGTGGCCAAGCCCCTTTCTTTCAGGTTTCTGCCGCCCGCTTATTAAACACCTCGCAAACCCTTCTATGAGCATCCTTCCAGCGGTTTCTCTGGGTGGTCCAGTCAACAGGCTTTGCTTCTCTCCATTGCCCCTTTGGACATATCAGTGTGTACGTTTGGAGGATGTGAGAAAAGAGTCTGTGGGAAGGAGGGGCTTTCCCTCCTGTGGTATGAATCACTGACCCCAGTTAGAATCCCAAATGCTGAACTCTAGATATGCCTATGTGCTGAAGGATAGAAGAGTTGCTGTGGGTATCTGTGGGATTTGACAGGTAGCGAGAGATACCAGATAATGAGAACAGCAGGAGTCATTTAGGTGTTTCTGGGTCAGTATCAGAGAGGAATGCAGGTGAAAACTGCATTTGGCAGGTCCTCAGTTGCCTCAGCTGAGTAAGTTTTGAGCAAGAACTGCTACCAAGTGCGCTATGGAACTCTAGTTCATAGCAGTGAAGAGCAATTAGAAGGACTGGTCTCTGGATACCCAGGTGTGATCCCGAATGCCCACAAAACTTTGGCTGGCTGTTAATACTCTGAATTATTCCCTCCCATCACAAAGTCCAGTGTGTATCTTATGTCTCTATTGAAATAAAAGTCTATCTGGTTCCAGCCTACCCAGGCGATGTTTGGAGTTGGCTCCTCCTAGGTTGGGAGGTTCTGATCCCACACTGGCCACCTCTACCTGAGCTCAGGTTCTTTGGTTATTCTATGGTGGCACCAAAGATCTCAGGATCTCCATGCTGATCCTGGGCTAGGCCTGGGGAGCCTTGGCTGCTCTTCCATGTCTTTCTGTGCAGCCAGCTTTTAGCACAGCTTGGGGAGCAGGCAAGGGAATCTGCCCACAGTTCCTGCCTACTGGAAAGAATACGTCTAGCCATAAGGAATCCATTTGGCTGGGAAGCTGGGAGGGCTGGGAGAAGGCTGGGAGAAGGCTGGGAGAAGGCTGGGAGAAAAGGCTGGGAGAAGGCTGGGAGAAGGCTGGGAGAAGGCTGGGAGAAGGCTGGGAGAAGGCTGGGAGAAGGCTGGG
>JANHMN010000004.1:34510985-34524292 GCA_030674055.1 Rhabdomys pumilio
GGGAGAAGGCTGGGAGAAGGCTGGGAGAAGGCTGGGAGAAGGCTGGGTTTTCCTGCATTTCACCTCCCCAATTTCTTCTAAAATAATTGCCCTTCAGTCTCTTAAAGAACCAAAGAATTTTTGATCCTTCTGTTTCTTTTTTTTTCTTTTGTCTTTTTTAGAGACTTGGTTTCTCTGTTTAGCCTTGGTTGTTCTAGAACTTGCTCTGTAGACCAGGCTGGCCTTGAATTCACAGAGGTCCACTTGCCTCTCAAGTGCTAGAATTAAAGGTGTGTTCCGCCATCATCACCACCACCTGGCAAGAATCTTTTTTCAGAGGATGTTTTAGGGCAGACGTTTTGGCTCGAAAATACAAAATGCTGTTTGTGTAACTTCCTGGAGCCAAGATCTAGCGTAAGACACCAAATTTAGCTTTTTCAAGAAGGGAAACTACCTTTGGAGTTTCAGGGTCTGGAAGCCAAAGGAGTCTCTGTGGTGGTTTTGCTTTTTTGTTTTCTCTGTGCCTTAGACAGGGTGCCATGCTTCCCAGCTTGGCTATGATCTCAAAATATAGCACAGGATGCATTTGGACTCCTGGTTCTCCTGCCTCAGCCTCCCACGTGCTGACAAGACTGCACTCATTTTTCTCTGTGCTTTTTAGCAAATAGAAAACATGTTCATATTCATATTATTGTTCAGGTCTCCCATCACCTTGTTGTCCAGACTGAGTTAGAGACTCACTCAAGAGGCTCTCCCATTTCAGCCATCGATACCTGGGATTTCAGGTTTGGCCTGCCATACCTGACTAAGGGTTCTTGTAGACCTTATGGGGGTGCTTAGGAGGTAGGATTTTGTTGTAAAATCAGCCCAGCCTTGGATTCAGCCCCTTCCCTTCTTCACTCTACAGAACTCTCCTGCCAGATTCTGTTTTCCTTGAAGAAGAGAGAGGTGGCACCTGAGGCTGCCTCTGAAGTCTCTCTTCTAGTGCTTTCTCAGCCCATCCCTGAATAGCAAGGGGCACCTGGGGGGATGGGACCCAGTGTGCTGGGAGGACAAGCAGTCTGGTTTTTCTGATAGATACTATACAAGTTAACTGTGCCAAGGTAGACACAAGCTGGATGGCAGTAGGACATGGGTGTCTGAGTCACAGCAATTCACAGAATGGTTCACTTTTCTAGACTCTGGAGCAGCTCTAGGGAGAGGTGTATTTCTGGTCACTGTCAAACAATGGAAGCTTATCAGCAACAACCTTTCTCGTACTTTCCCCAGATCCCCCCTGAGTGAGCTTTTTAAAAAATACTACTTTTTAATTTTTTCTTATTTGTATGAATGCTTTGCCTACATGCATGTTTGTGTACCATGTGCATGCCTGGTGCCTACAGAGGCCAGTGGGGCATCAAATCCCCTGAAAATGCAGTTATAGAAGGTTGTAAGATACCGTGTGGGATTATGGGAACTGAACCGAGGTCCTCTGGAAGAGCAAACAGTACTACGAACTTCTGAGCCATCTCTCCAATCTCTCTCCCCCATTGTTCTTATGCTGCAGACAAGAACCAAAAGAAACAGACTATTAGCTGGAAGAGCTGTCACAAAACATAATTCCTGCCCCAGGGCCTTTGCACATGTGGTTTTGCTGGTTTGTCTCATGCATTCTCTCGGGAAAAGTTCACTGATCTTACAAATGACTCCGTCACCAGATCTACTGTGACTCTGTCTCCTGGCCTTTTCCAAGCCTTCCTGACATGCTTCTTTGAAATGATTCTCTTGCTGAATTGAAAGTATGGTTCCACCATTGAGAATATCTTCACCATTACTGGGAGAGGGATGATGTCTCAATTGCCTGATGCTAACTGAAGATTTAAAAATAGCTGTTAGTAAGCGTGTCATCTGCTGTCAACAGGGAAGGCAACTGGAAAGAAGGGAAGCTTGTGTGAGAATGTTGTCTTAGGGTTACTGTTGCTGTGAAGAGACCGTGCTGTGCACTGTGGCAACTCTTTTATTATTGTGTATTGTCTTAGAGACAGAGTTTCTCTGTGTAGTCCTGGCTGTCCTGGAGCTTACTCTGTAGGCCAGGCTGGCTTAGAACTCAAAGATTTGCCTGCCTCTGCCTCCTGAGTACTGGGACTAAAGGCGTGCGCCACCACCACTGGCAACTCTTATAAAGGAAAGAATTTAATTGGGGTTGACTTACAGATTCAGAGGGTTAGACCATTATCGTCATGTCATGGCAGACATGTTGTTGGAGAAGTAGCTGAGAGTTCTACATCTGGATGGGCAGACAGCAGGAAGAGGGAGACACTGGGCCTAGCCTGAGCACCTGAAACCTCAAAGTCCACCCTTCAGTGACATACTTCCTCCAACAAAGCCACACCTACCTTAACAGGGCCACACCATCTAAGAGTGCCACTCTCCTGTGACCAAACATTCAAATCTGTGAGTCTATGGTGACTATAGACTTCCTATCCAGACCACCAAAGGGGTTGTTGATAACTTTGAGGTGACATGTGAAGGGAGGAACTTTGCAGGCGGGGAGGGAGGAGTGGCAGGTAAGCTGCCAGGAGTACTTGCCCCAGGTAGTGGGTACTGTGCTGATTCTGACTTTCTTTGCTCTATTTTCAGGCATTTTAAAAATAAAACAATGATGCTGGGCAGTGGTGGCGCATGCCTTTAATCCCAGCACTTGGGAGGCAGAGGCAGGTGGATTTCTGAGTTCGAGGCCAGCCTGGTCTACAGAGTGAGTTCCAGGACAGCCAGGGCTACACAGAGAAACCCTGTTTCAAAAAACCAAAAAAAAAAAAAAAAAAAAAACAACCCAAAAAACCTCAAAAAACCAATGACTCGTGTATTCCAGGCTGAGTTTGGACTCATTATATATATTAAGAATGACCTTAAATTTCTGATCCTTGCCCTCACCCATGTCTGGTGTTTGTTTGTTTGAGACAGTGTTTTTCCATGTAGCCCTGATGGTCCTGGCACTTAGACTAGGCTGGCCTTAAACTCAGAGATCCCTCTGCCTCTGCCTCATCGAGTGCTGGGATTAAAGGCATGTGCCACCACTGCCATCTATCATGCCTGGTATTTATGTGACGCTCGGGATCAAGGCCAGTCCTTTGTGAACGGCAGGAAACAGAACAGCTGTATTCTTAGACTCTAATTTTACTTTTTTTGTAGTAAAAATTTGTGTATGTGTGTGTGTTTGCAACAGCTCACTATGTAGCCCAGGCTGGCATAGATCCATGGCAATCCTCCTCCTTCCACCTCCCAAGAACTGGGATTACAAGCATCAGCCTCCACATCTGGAAGAAATATGAAGCACAGTTTATACTCATTGTGGGAAAGGAGAGGCAAGAGCAGTGCTTTGTGCGGTATGATTGCTTTGTGAAAGAGCATGAGTATGCACTGCAAGTATGCACTGCGAGTATGCACTGCAGTGCTGTGGGTTTTCACAGATGCAATCGTACGCTTTTACATATTGTTTTGTTTTGTTCATCAGAAATGGTCAACTTTGGTCTCCTTTTCAGAACTGGGTCTGGGCAGAGTGGGCAGATGTTCACTTTTGATATACCTTAGTGTGTCTGTGTGGTGTGCGTGTGTTTGTGCTTCCATGTGTAGTTGTGTGTCCGTGTGTTCCTGTGTGTGGGGGCCACATATCTGATGTTCTCTATTACTGTCCACCTTGCTTTTTGAGACAGTCTCTCCTTGGACCTGGAAATCACCAATTCAGCAAGACTAGCTCTAGCTGGCCAACAGGTCCAGGGCTGTCCCTGTTTCCACCTCCCTATCACTATTCTCTTACTATTTTTAGTTATGCATATGGGTCTGTGTGGGGTATATGCACATGAATGCAGTTGTCCGTGGAGGCCAGAGTATCTGGAGATACAGGCTCTGGGAGTCAAACCCAGGTCCTCAGCAAGAGCAATACATTCTTAACCTCTGGGATATCCAGAGGTTAAGATACTCCAGCCCCCAGATACTTTGTGAGAAAACTTTGGACTTTGCCCTTGTATAGATCTATTGGGAAGGATGGATCACAAGGCCAGCGTGGGGAGGAAAGGATGACACTGGCTGAGGGTCTTGGTAGAGGGCAGGAGGATGGGCAATTTCCAGAATTGCTTGAAGGGCTTGACGACGGGTTGGTTGCAATGGAGAGGGGAAAAGACCGAGGATGAGTGCTTTTTCACTGGTCATGTGAACATGGATGTGCACTTGCCTGGCTGAGAGTCCTGGGGTGTCCTGAGGTGGAACCATATTAAAAGTGTGGGAGATGCTGATTGCAGGACAGGAGTGAACATCTGTGAATTCCCTTGTGTGGAGCTTGGTGGAGGATCAGGAAGAAGGGGGAGGGAGGTGGAGCACCTGAAGGGGGTGGAAGCTGGGGAGCAAACCTTCTCTGGCTGCAGAGAGGGAGTACAGGTGCCAGGGGAGCCTGTGTCTCTCCCCTTGCCACCCTTGAGATCTCGGCTAAAATGTCACCTCTTCGGGGAGACCTGCCCACCTATCCATAGCACCCTCTCATTTCCACAAGCTATCTACCTGTGGCTTGTTTACTTTCTGAATGCAGGGACTTTGCCTTGTCTTACAGTACTTTGCACTTGTTTGCCAAATGATCAAAAGAATAAGTAATGAAGGGAGGGGCCTGAGGAGTGTGGTATCTCTACCCAAAGGAAATGGACGGCAGTGGCTTGTGGTCTGATACCTTTGAAGACCTCAGCAAAGCCTGGAGGAAGATGTGCTTAAGTACTGGGTGGATCTGGAGATGGCAGAAGCAGGAGGGGTGGGCTGAGCAGTAGGTGGTGTTTCAGTAGTCACTAACTGGTCAAATACCCTTGAGGAGGACCCAGGAGGATGTTTGCGGGTAGAGCTGGCCTCAGGGACCTGGCACATGGGTGTGGCTTAGAACTTCCTTTCTTTGAAGTTCTTCCACCCCTAACCAAACCCTGTTTTTTCCAGTCTGTCACTTTCTAAAATTTGTATTTGATTGTGTAACAGTTTGTGTTTCCTGATGCTGTGGTAAACAGCACAACCCGAAGTAAGTTGGGTTTATTTCAGCTTATAGGTTATAGTCAGTCCATCATTGGGGGAAGGCAAAGCGGGAACTCCAGGCAAGAACTAAAGCAGAGATCGTGGGGAACACTGTTTACCAGTTTGCTTTCCATGACTTGCTCAGCTGGCTTTCTTACAGCACTAAGAACCACCTGTCCAGGGTTGGCATTGCCTACAGTCATTAATTAAGACAATGCCCCACAGATATGCTAGTCTGATGGAGGAGGTAATTCCTCAGCTGAGGCTCTGTCTTCTTAGATGACTAGCTTGTGTCAAGCTGACAAAAAAAAAAAAAAAAAAAAAGGCTGGGGTGGGAGGTGGATTTCTGAGTTCAAGGCCAGCCTGGTCTACAGAGTGAGTTCCAGGAGAGCCAGAACTACACAGAGAAACCCTGTCTTGAAAAACCAAATAAATAAATGAAAATCGAATCAGCACAGGTACTTATTATTTCTTAGCTCTGTCCCTGTGTCACATAAGCTCATGTGGGCATAGCTTTTTGTTTACTTCTGTGGTGTCAGATACCGAGCAGACTCTTCATAACCTGTCTAGAAATGGATGTGCCAATTATCTCCCTTTGGCTGTGGTCTTCAGCCAGACACCTCGATCTTACTGGGGCCTTTCTTGCACTTCTCTGCCAGGGCTTGTATGCAGTGGGTGTCCTGTGCTGGGTGGGTAGGACATCACTGCCCAGCTTTCTTTTAAAAAGGATTTATTTCATGTGAGTGTTATTTCTGTGAGTGTTTTGCTTACATATGTTTATGAGCACCACATGCGTGCCTGGTGACTGCAGAGGTCAAAAGAAGGCATCAGATCTCCTAGAACTGGAGTTACAGATGCTTGTGAGCCGTCATGTAAACCAATCCCTGGTCCTTTGCAAGAGTGAATGTTCTTCGCCACTGAGCCATCCCTTCAGCCCCTCTGTACCTTTCTGGTCCTAAACACAGCACTTCTTTTATTTTAGTTCGAGCCTCTATAGATCTGTGCAACGGAAATGTTGGTAGAAGTCAATCAAGATGCCAGGTGGTGGCGGCTCAGGAGGCAGAGACGTGTGGGCTAGCCTGGTCTATAGAGAGAGTTCCAGGACAGCCAGGGCTACCCAGAGAAACCTTGTGTTGGACACCCCTCCCCCCCAAAAAAAATTAATTAAGACATAGAAGGTCATAGACTTGGTGTTAAAGCCAGTAAATCTATCTCTTTTGAGGGGTGGGGCAGGAAGATCTTGAAAGCTCAAGGCTAGCCTGGTCATAACGAAGACCTTCTTTAAAAAAACAAATACAGCCAGGTTTATTCCTAGCTCTTGGGAGAGGCAGGCAGATTTGTGAACTTGAAGCTAGCCTGGTCTACATAGCAAGAACCTGTCTCAAATAAAAATAAACCCAAGTGGGGAGGAAGACTGTGCAATCTTCTGGCTAGATCTGTCATGGCTGTTCAGTGGCGAGCACACAGCCGCTGTACAGAACTTGGACATACACACTACCTCCACCACCATTATACAAGCAGAAACCTACCAACCAACCAAAAAAATACCGTGAAGAAAGTGGGAGCAGGGATAGTTGAGAAGAAGGAGGTCAACAGGGGTGTGTGTGTGTGTGTGTGTGTGTGCAAGCGCACACGCGCGTGTGTGTGCAAGTGCACGCATCTGTGTGTGCATGGGAGTGCGGTGGGGCAAGCAGGAGGGATATAGGAAATGAGAGAAGGTAATGGGGGTGGGGATATGATCCCAATGCATTATGTAACTGTCAGAAATAGAAGAAAATGAAAAATAACCATGTGAGTGGGGGCGGGGACCCAAAGCAACAAACCCGATTCAGCACTGTGCCTGGCAGGCAGGGTTGCTGGATGCAACCAGCGCCTGTCCCTCACCATGTTCCGTCTCCAGCAGTTGTCCAGAGGCTACATTTGCACTAGCCTGGCGTGTCAAAAGCCTACCTAGGGTAGGATCTGGTTTCTAGTGTCAGAGCTGCAGGTGGTACCTTCTGTCAGGGACCTTAGTAGGTGACAGCAAGCATCTGCCTGTTGACTGTGAGGCCTGAATGGCAGACTCACAAGGGGATGGGGAAAGGGAGGAGGGGCTGCGTGAGGCGGGTGGGAATTCAGAGGAGAGGGAGTTAGATCGTATGTGAAGTGAATAAATAAATTAATGGGGGGGAAAAGAAAAAAGAAAGTTGCACGTGCGAGATTGATGTAATGTATTACCCACAGAACCCTGACCTGGACTCAGAGGCTTTGCTGGCCCTGCCCCTGCTCCAACTGGTACAGAAGTTACAGAGTGGGGAGCTGACCCCAGAGGCTGTGCTCTTTACCTACCTGGGAAAGGTAAGCCCAGGCTTGCCCTAACCTTTTTTTTTTTTTTTTTTTTTTTTGCAAGCTGAGGGGAAAACCTGGCCTGAAGTTGTCCTGCTCTGAGTCATGGTAGAACTTCAGTGCCAGGGACTGCCAGGGAGGGAAGGAGCCTGTGTGTGTGTGTGTGTGTGTGTGTGTGTGTGTGTGTGGACACTGAGCATGTTGTCTTAGCTAGAAACATGGCTTTCAGCCCAGATTTCCCTCTCCCGCCTCCACCTCTGGTCACCAAGTCTGTTTTGTTTCCTTCTGCCTCTCCCTGTTCTCCACCCACCTTTATCCATCCTGGTCTTCACTGCTCTCTTCCTCTGTAAGCAGCAGCAGCCTCCTGTGCCCTTCAGGTCCTATCTTCATCCCCAGCCATCCAAGGCCTTGGGAGATGGGAGAAGTTTGAACTTGCTTTGTGCTGGTGCCTTGTCCCAGGATTCTCTTTCTCCATGCTGACCAGCAAAACCTCCCCTGTGTCTGCCCTGCTAGGTTCACCGCTGCCCCCCCACCCCCATCATCCCCTTATCTCCCCCCTCTACTCACTGGCAAGGCTCAACTCTGTCCCTCCGCAGTTTCTCCCCGGGTCCCATGGATAGGGATTGTTCTTTAATTCTTTAAAATTTTAAAAATCTGTTTGTCTGTGTGAGTGGGTACAGGTGTGCGTGTGGATGCTCTTGGGGTCCACAAGAGAGCACTGGGTCCTGTGGAGCCTGAGTTACAGGTGGCTGTGAGGCGCCTGACGTGGATGCTGGAAACCAAACTAGGGTCATCTGGAAGAACAGTTCTTAGAAAGAACTCTAAGCCACAAAGCCATCTCTCCAGCCCTGATGGAAATCGTTTCCCTTTTAAGTCTTCATGCCACACATTGTCTTTCACATAAGAAGTGCTCAAGGGACTGGAGAGGTGGCCCAGTGGTTAGGAGCACCAACTGCTCTTCCAGAGGACCTGAGTTCAATTTCCAGCAACCACATGGTGGCTCACAACCATCTGTAATGGGATCCAATGCCCTCTTCTGGTGTGTCTGAAGACAGCTACAGTATACTCATAAATTAAATAAATAAATCTTAAAAAAAAAAGATTAAAAAAAAATAAAGAAGTGCTCAGGGAATATATGTAAGAAAAAGGAGTAAGACAGACTGTGCATTCTGGCACATTCTGAGTGTGCCGGTGACCCCAAGTGAGTGTCAGCGCCAGAGGGAGGTGTGTTATGATACTGTTAGAAGGGCCGAGCAACCAGTGTCATCACAGAAACACAGGGACTCCACTGAGGCCCTGAAAAGGCCCTGCACTTCCAGTTCACAACGGCATTTTAATTGCACATGCGTCCCTCCCTTCTTGCCTTGGGTGGCTTGGTGACTGATGTCTGCAGTTTTGACTGTGGCCACACAATCTACTCTTTTCTCCAGTTGTCTCCCAGGAGCAGGGAGGGTATCCTTAGGCTGAACCTGGGTGTCCCCTCCTTTGCTTCTGGGGCCCTGGACCAGTGGCTGGAAATTCTAGATGTCTGCTATCATTTGATCAACTCTTGGGGTCCAACGGCTAGCATTCCTTCTAGGCTCTGCCTCACAGTTACCTGGCAACAGCCAGGTATGTCTGGCTTACCATAAAAGGTGCTGTCTGCCCCCTTTTTGCTCTCTTACTCTCTCTGCCCCTTCCCTCCCTAAACCCTTTCTCTCTCTCTCCCCTCCCTACCTCCCTCCCGCAATCCCATGTGTTCCTGGCTCTCTCTCTCTCTCTCTCTCTCTCTCTCTCTCTTTCTCTCTCTCTCTTTTTTTTCTCTCTCTCTCTTTCTCTCTCCTTCCCAATTCCCCTTCCATGCCCTAAATATATTCTTTTCTACACTATATCCTATTATGTTACCCTGAATATACTATATTCTACACTATACAGGTACACTATAGGCTGGTACCTCAGGGGGAGGGGATACCTCAGCATGGGCCTGCAGAGGCACCTGCTTCTACCTCACCATACCTGGCTCTATCAAACATATTTTTGTATTTTTGGCTCTTTTTTTTTTTTTTTTTTTTTTTTTTTTTGGTTTTTCGAGACAGGGTTTCTCTGTGTAGCCCTGGCTGTCCTGGAACTCACTCGGTAGACCAGGCTAGCCTTGAACTCAGAAATCCACCTGCCTCTGCCTCCCAAGTGCTGGGATTAAAGGCGTGTGCCACCACCGTCCAGCAGGCTCTTTTTTTAAAAAAAATAAAACAACAACAGCAACAACCCTTATTTCTCTATTGAGGTCAGTCATCTGTGTGACTCAAGAGTCCTAAGGAAATGGGAGGCCTGGCTCAGGGGTGACCAGGCACTGGACAGAGAAAGGAGTGTCAGAGTCTGGTCTAGCCTCGTTATGCAGCATCTGACTCCCAGCATGACCTGGAGTGGAAATGGAGGTCTGCTTCTGACGGCCTCCTGTCTATCTCCCTGGCCAGAGATATGGTTTGGAAGTATGGGGGCAGTGTCCAGTGGTCATCTTCTTAGCTACCCTCTGCTGAACACTTTTGAGGACAGCCTTGCCTGGCCTGCCTGGCCCTGAGTCTTGAAGAGAGCCTGGGTGAAGCTGGTGAGGTCTCTGAGCCATGTTTCTGGTTACCCTGGAAATGTAGAAGGAGGAAATTGAAAAAGAGAGGAAGCTGGCTTCCTTGTGTCTATTTCCCTTTCCCTAGGCCTGGGAAGTGAACAAAGGGACCAACTGTGTGACCTCCTATCTGACTGACTGTGAGACTCAGCTGTCCCAGGCCCCACGGCAGGGCCTGCTCTATGGCGTCCCTGTGAGCCTCAAGGAATGCTTCAGCTACAAGGTACACCCTGTTTGGTCTCAGCCTTCTGTACTGCCTCTGTGTCTGCCTGCATCCAGCTCTGGGGGGCCTTAAAGGACATTTCTGGTTTAGAGTCCTTGGGGCTTTTGCCTAGCCAGTGTGGTGATGATGGATGTGCCCCTGGGCTGCTGAAAGGTCCTGTGGCATTGTTGGTGTCTTCTTTCCCCAAGGGCCACGACTCCACACTGGGCTTGAGTTTGAATGAGGGAGTGCCATCGGAATCTGACTGTGTGCTGGTGCAGGTGCTGAAGCTGCAGGGAGCCGTGCCCTTTGTGCACACCAACGTCCCCCAGTCCATGCTAAGGTTGCTCCCTCGGCAGGGTTGGTCTAACCAGTGAGGTGGGAGTAGACAAAGGACAGTTGTTGATGTGACCTGGGCTGACCTTTTCCTGCTTCCTCCAGCTTTGACTGCAGTAATCCCCTCTTTGGCCAGACCATGAACCCATGGAAGTCCTCCAAGAGCCCAGGAGGTTCCTCAGGGGGTGAAGGGGCTCTCATTGGATCTGGAGGCTCCCCTCTGGGTTTAGGCACTGACATTGGTGGCAGCATCCGGTTCCCTTCTTCCTTCTGTGGCATTTGTGGCCTCAAACCTACTGGGAACCGCCTCAGGTACGCTGGGGACTGGGAGGTCTTGGACTTCTAAGGAAAGCATGACCTTGGCTGCAGGAGGGATTCACTAACCAGCCTTCGGTGAGGGTGTGGGGGGAGGGCATTAGTTACCACCAGCTGTGCATGGTTTTGCTTTCAGTGCTGAGAGGTTAGAGGCATGGCTGGGCTCGTGAGTATAGGGTAGCCAGCGCTTGTTTCCAATGTCTTGTGTTTCTGACCAGCAAGAGCGGCCTGAAGGGCTGTGTCTATGGACAGACAGCAGGTGAGTAGGTCTATGGTACTCTCGGTGCCCTGGAGGGTGTGTGTATGGGTGGACATCTTGAGTTGCCTTTGTCCCTGTTTTCCCCATGGGTGTTAGCTGATTGCCAAGCCGTTGTAGCTGTCAATCCTTACTGCCCTTTCTTGCTCACTCTGGAGCCATAGACCAGTCCTTACTCAGACCTAGAACTCATTGGGGGGCCAAGTGACACCTCTTCCTTCCTTTCCCTACAGTGCAGCTCTCTGTTGGCCCCATGGCCCGGGATGTGGAGAGCCTGGCATTATGCCTGAAAGCCCTACTGTGTGAGGACTTGTTCCGCTTGGATGCCACCATCCCCCCCTTGCCCTTCAAAGAGGAGGTGAGTGGGGGTGGGAATGGGCAAGGGGAGGGAACTCTAGAACCCTGGTGGCATGGGCAGGATGACAGCTGCTACTACACCTGTGGCCACCAGGTGGCACCAGTGCCTGCATTTGAAACCTCTTAGGCTTTTCCCCTATGCTGCAGAGGACCACTAGTTAGGGACAACTTAAACCTCGGTAACTCCTAGCAAAGAAATAGTGGTCCTGTGTTGATTGAGTTTGCCCTTAGGAAGTAGCGTTTATTCCTGCCCATCTCCCCAGAAAACAGGCTACCTGGCAAGTAGGCTGATTCAGGTGAGAACAGTGTGGAGTGTTGGCTACCTAAATATGACCAAGATAGGCCATTGATCAGACAGAACTGAACAGCCTACCCCCTGAAGCCTCCCTAGTACCTAAGAGGGAAGGGCAGGGTGGAGCCTGCCTTAGCTGGATCTTTCAACCAGGAGTTGGGCTAGGATTAGGTCAGGACCATGATGTAATTGTTTGGGATGGGAATACAGAAAAAGGAGGAGCTTAAGGTGAGAGGTTCAGAGGCTGGTGAGCTGGTGTCCTTGACTGCTTCCCACTGGTGAGCTGATAGAGAATCAGGGAATCAGGAAAACCACAGAGGTTATCTGTATCTATGTACAAAGCTTTTGGGAATAGAACCAGCGAACAGGATGCAGACAGATAAACAGTGTATCATTTGTGTCAACTATGGGAGGCAGGCTCCACTTTCCAGAATTCCTGTATTTCCTTCTCCCGTGCAGGCCTCTTGCTTTTCTCAGTGAGGCTGCCTTGAAGGGTCCCCATGCAGTAGAGTGGCATAGTTATTTTTAGGAGTTAGGGTGGTTTGGAAGGTCTGTGTGGAGTAGGCTTTGCTCGTTAGCAAACAGGTTCAAACAGTGGTAGCCTGATCCCCTTCTTAGAGGGGAGAGAGGTGAAGAGGTCTGGAAGAGTTTCTCACAGGAGTGGGGGCAAGCAACAGAACCTCCACTTCCAAGACAGAATGCATGATTGGACTTCTGTCATTGGATAGTCCCTGTTTCCTCTTACAACTACTGGGAATCCCCTCATTCCTACTCTTCTGCCCCAACCCTGCTTCCTATGTTTGCTTCTAGGTCTACAGAAGTTCTAGACCTCTGCGTGTGGGATACTATGAAACCGACAACTATACCATGCCCAGCCCGGCCATGAGGAGGGCTGTGGTAGAGACCAAGCAGAGTCTCGAGGCTGCTGGTCACACGGTATGGCATCTCCTCTTCTTCAGGGGAATCTTTCATGGCCAGTCTGTCCCGGGTCCCTTCATTCTTTGTTACTTAGTCAGTTGGGCTGAGAATTTTGGCTATGTGAGACCAGTCGAAAGATGGCTGAGGTGGGAGTACTGGGGTGAAGAGTTGGTGGGGGATGTGTGAGTGCATGCCTCAGTGACAGACAGCTTTCTGGAGATTCCTGGGGACTTGAGACTGTTGACAGGCAAATGGGCTTGGTTTGTTAATTCTGAGACAATTTCATGTGTGGATCCAGACTTCTCCTGAGGTCATAAGTCAGTAAAGCTGACTTTGTAGCTTTGTGATCATGTGGCACCAATCATCCTCAGGGCTGCTGAGGCAGCATGTGAGGTATGGAAGGCCTTGTGATATCTGTGGGCTCCCCTCAGTCTCTGCAGCTGTAATATCTGTGGCCTCTTCTCAGTCTCTGGAGCTGTAATATCTGTGGCCTCCCCCCTCAGTCTCTGCAGCTGTAATGTCTGTGGCCTCCCCCCTCAGTCCCTGCAGCTGTAATATCTGTGGCCTCCCCTCAATCTCTGCAGCTGTAATATCTGTGGCCTCCCCTCAGTCTCTGCAGCTGTAATATCTGTGGGCTCCCCCTCAGTCCCTGCAGCTGTAATATCTGTGGGCTCCCCCTCAGTCCCTGCAGCTGTAATATCTGTGG
>JANHMN010000004.1:34534287-34578931 GCA_030674055.1 Rhabdomys pumilio
GAGCTGCCGCAGTTGCTGAGAATGTGTATTAATATTAATTGGGACTAATTAGTTGGATAAATCAATCCACCCCCAGAGAGCAGCAATCCCTCCCAGACTGATGAGCAGGAAGTCTGGCTAATGGGGCTGCTGTGGCGAATCCGTGTGATGGAGAGGACTCCTGGACTGCTGAGACCCCATCTGTGGACAGTGGAGGCCTAGGAACCATCACTGTGAATGCTGCCTGTGCCTTCTGCTGGAGCTTCACTGTGCTGTGGTAGAGCGTGTGTGTGTGTGTGTGTGTGTGTGTGTGTGTGTGTGTATGTGTGTGTGCATGTGTGTGAATGGCTGCGTGCAGCTTGCACCTGTGTGTGCAGTGGTATGTGCTCCTGAGTGTACTACACAGCAGTTTCCTCTGATTGAAACATTCCCTGGGGAAGGGAGGAGAGGGGCTCATGGAAACTTGGGAGGTAAACAGACCCTGTGGAGCCTAGACAAGCTATGACTTGTGAGATTTGTGAGGACCCCCTCTCCAGAGTTATCGAAGCAGTAAACAGCTGCTCAGGAGAGGACTGCTGACTTGTAAAGCTTCCTGCAGGTTGTACAGAGAGCTCCAGGGTTGCAGCTTTTGTGAGTCATCACCTGTGTGGGATGAGCTTCTCTGTGACACAGCTGCTTTTGCATCATCCTTGTTCCTGTAACACTTCACCCACACTCCTGTAGTAACCCTGATAAAAACTCACTGGTCCACAAAGTTGGACTTTAGTGAAATTGTTATTTTAGTCTGTTGTGAGCTCTCTCTTGGGGTGAGTAGATGTGTACGAGTTGTGTCTGCCCAGGAAAAGCCTCTGACACAGCAGTTTGTCCTGTTACTTCCTGAAATGTCTAGACCTTGACATGTATAACTGAGGTTAATCTGAACATTTGCCAAATGTATAAAATGTCTGATGATTGGGAACAGCTGATTCCATGTGGGATTTGACACCTGGTTGGTGTGCATATAGGCACTGGAGTGTGCAGCTAACAACTGGTTAACCACTGGGATGTGTGTCTGGTTGGCTGGAGGAGAGGAGGGGTTTGGAAGAGGTCATCTATCTCTAGGCTCATACCTGCAAGCTTCTTGGCCTTCAGCACCTTGTTCTTTCTACAACAAAGCCACAAAGGTCTGCCCTGGTGGATCCCAGTCTGATCATCCTCCAATGGGAGTGTCCTTAAGACCTCAAATATGCAGCCTGATGTCCCAGGAAAGGAGGAAAGTCAAAGCCTCAAACAACCTCAGTTCAGCTCAGTGTTGCAAAATTTCTCAGGACTCTGGTCAATCTGCCCAGGAGATTTCTCTGGGTCTTTTTTTGTTCTGGCCCCTATATTCATTATAAAGATGATAGCAGGTAAAACACCTGCCATGCAAATATAAGAACCTGAGTTTGAATCAGTTGTAAAGCTGAGTACCATAGCACATTCTGTAATCCCAGCACTCCTGTGGCAAAATGGGGGGGATGAGAGAAGAGAATCCCATAGTCACTCTGGCCAGTGGTGTGTGTACTAGAAAACCTGCTCTCTCCCCCAGGCTGGTCCCAAACTCTTTGGTCTTGGTTCAGCCAATCCCTTTGCCTTCTCAAGTCCCTAGCTGGGGACACACCACCATGTCTGGCTTGAGTCTTTCTCTTTGAGACCCATGATCTTTCCTTTGGGATGATTCCTGATTCCTCTCTCTGTTTTTTGCTCAACCAGTAGCTATTATGCTCATAGGTTCCTGGCTCTTCCCCTACAGCTTAGCATTTGCACAATCAGGCATCTGTGATGTCAGCTAAGTCTGAGCAGTTTTGATAGTGTGTTATAATAAACCGTGTTGACTCTCTGAGAGGTTATATAAAGTGGCAATGTGGCCTCTGTGTCTCCATTTCCCTGTACTGAAATTCCAAGTTAGACACTAATATTTTAAAGAATTCCAGCTGGGCAGTGGTGGCACACGCCTTTAATCCCAGCACTTGGGAGGCAAAGGCAGACAGATTTCTGAGTCTGAGGCCAGCCTGTTCTACAGAGTGAGTGAGTTCCAGGATAGGACAGCCAGGGCTACACAGAGAAACCCTGTCTCGAAAAACTAAAAAAAAAAAAAAAAAAAAGAATTCCTCTGTGCCTTTATTTACTCACCTCTCTAGTGGGGGAGTGTTCATTAAAGTGTTTTAAAATGTATCTTATGTGTATAAGTGTTTTGTTTGCATGCATGTCTGTGCACCACTTGCATACCTAGTGCCTACAGAGGTCAGAAGAGGACATCAGCTCTCCTGAGATTGGAGTGTCTTAGTTAGGGTTTCCATTGCTGTAAAGAGACACCATGACCAAGGCAACTCCTATAAAGGACAACATTTAATTGGGGCTGCCTTACAGGTTTAGTCCATCATCATCAAGGCTGGAAGCTGGCAGCATCCAGGCAGGCATGCTGGAGGAGCTGAAAGTTCTACTTCTTGTTCCAAAGGCAAACAAGAGAAAACTGACTTGCAGGCAGCTAGAGGAGGCTCTCTCAAAGTTCACCCCCACAGTGACACACTTCCTCCAACAAGAGGACACATACTCCAACAAGGCTACACCTCCTAATAGTGCTACTCTCTGGGCTGGGCCAACCACATTCAAGCCTCCACATGGAGTAATGAGTAATTATGATCGACCATGTTGGTGCTGAGAATCAAACTGTCCCCTGTAAGAGCAATGAGTGCTCTTAACCCCTGGAGCCTCTCATTACAGTATTTATATGAATTTACAGATGTTAACAGTGTACACAAGTCCTGAAGAGTTTTAATTTTTACTTTAAACAGAAAGATAATGTCCATGAGTGATGGATTTTAGTGATGAAGGTTTTTGTTGTTCTCATTTTGTTTTGAGATAGACTTTCATGTAGCTCAGGCTGTACTCGAACTCTCTAAGTAGCCAAAGACAACCTTGAATTCCAAATCTTCGTTCACATCCCAAGTGCTAAGATCATAGGTGTATGCTGGCATACCTAACTCTGGGATGGGTTTTGTAAATTTTTTTTAGGAGACTTATTGGCAAGATTTTATTGATTGCCCACTTGTGGAGTGTCTACCCTGCTATTGGAAGGGCAGTTTCGTCAGGCTCCTATAGTAGCCCCATGCACTCCCTGATCTGCTCTCCCTACCTTACCATTGTTCCCCTAGAACCAAAGGTCTCAGAAGCTACCCCACAATAACTATAGGGGAGCCTTGCATAGGGGTCCAGGCCAACACGCTAGATACTTGGCTATGGATGTGCCTCCTGTCCAGGTACTTCTGTGGGAACAGGGAGTGGGGCATGAGGCTCAAAGGCACTGGTGTTGTTGGTGAGCCTGTGGACCAGGGAGTACTGGGACAGTTTCTGTCAGGGTTTGCTAGGGCTTCCTAGCCTGGGGAGCAAGCTGGGAATAGGTACAGACTAGCCCTTGATAGTTCCTTAAGGATTCAAGGGCTGTGCCTAGAGAGAGAGTTTCTAGAACATTCCTGCTGGGTTTAGCTCTTTACCTGATGAACTATGAGAAGTCATATTTTAGCCATTGGCACAGCTGAAGAGGTATATTCTAGCTTAATGGTGGCCCAGCCCACAGAGATTCTTACCTGGGTCTAGTGAGATTCTTGGGGCACACAGGTTGTGGACCTCTAAGCAGAGGCATGGCAACCTGAGCAATTTGGAAGGTGAACAGAGAGCTGTTTAGAGGAGGAAGTTCTGAGTCAGATGGCCAGGGAGGAGAACTTGAGCCCAACGCCTAATAAGAGCTTCACCAAAAAAGGCTTCCCTCAAGAGCTGTAGTGGTAGCCATTAAGGCGACAAATGGCCTGGGTTAAACCCCAAGCTTCTACGTCTTCATGATTCTTTTTGGACAGAAGAATTAACCCCTTCGTTACCAATCGACCTTTCAGCAATCCTTTTGTTTTGTCCAGGTAGATCCTGTGAGAAGGCAAAGAGAAGCTCCTTCACTAAGTGCCTGTCTTAGGGTTCCATTGCTGTGAAGAAACACTGTGATAACCACAGCTACTCTTATAAAAGAAAACAGTTGGGGCTAGCTTACAAATTCAGAGGTTTAGTTTGTTATCATGGCGGGAAGCACGGCAGCACACAGGCAGACGTGGTGCTGGAGAAGGAGCTGAAAGTTCTACATCTGAATCAGTAAGCAGCAGGAAGAGAGAATGACACTGGGTCTAGCTTGAGCTTCTGAAATCTGAAAGCCCACTCTTAGTGATACACTTCCTCTAACAAGGCCACACCCACTCCAGCAAGGCCACACCCACTCCAGCAAGGCCACACCCACTCCAGCAAGGCCACACCTCCTAATAGTGCCACTCCTTCCTTCAAACCACTACAATGCCCAAGATAGAACCAGAGGATTATAGCTTCAAACTCCAAGATCAAGTGGCTTACAGAGCTCAGGCCTTTAGAAGCCAGAAACAGATAGGACATTGAGGTGTACACCTGCAATTCCAGCACTCTGTAGGGGCTGAAGCAGGAAATCGACCCAAGGAAGAGACAGTGTAGTCCTAGGGTGGGGTCTAGGATGGGAATGGTGGTGGTGAGGCCCAGGAAGAGCCAAATGAGTCAGAAGTACTATGGCATTTTAGCCGTTGGCGCAGCCAGTGAGGAGGCTAACAGAACCAGAGGTGGGCATCATAGACAAGAGCAAGGAAAACAGAGGGAGGGAGTAGGAAGGAGGCAGAACCTTCCTGAGGAATGCACAGGTATTATGCTCATCTGTTTGAACACTTGGTCTCCAGCTAGTGGTGCCCTTTTGGAAGGTTGTAGAACTTTTAGGAGGTAGGATTTTGCTATTGGAATTGCTGAATGGAGGGCAGCCTGTCTGGGATAGCCCATTTCTGGTGGAGGGCAGCCTATCTGGGATAGCCCATTTCTGGTTCTGGCCTGAATTTTTCACTCTGTTTTCTGACTGCTGGTGCAGTGCAACTATAAGAACTAAATGTGAATCTAGAGTTATATAGATTTGTTCCTTTTGCAATTTCACTTTATTATGTATGTAAATGTATGTGTATGTGGGCAACTGTGTGCCACAGGATGTATGTAGAAGTCAGAGGGCAACTTTGGAAGTGTGTTTGGAAGGAATAGAAACTTTTTGAGACCCCTAGCCAATAGAATGGAGCCTAAGACCCCTAGCAGATAAAGTGGAGCCAGGCTCGCTGTGTTCCAGGAACTTAGCTGACCACAAAAAGGTGGAACCAAGAATGCAGATCGGCCGGTTCACGAGCTCTAGGTTCTAAGAGCTGGCTAATCACAAAGTAGATAGTCGAGCAAGATTAAATTCCTGAGAAAAGCATGTACAGGGTGTTCCCCACGTGACTGACTAAATGATGGGCTGGTACTTTCCACTGATATCCCCCTCACTCCCCCTGGTTTGTGGTTTTTTCCTTTAAATACCCTTCTCCCCCTGGCCTCGAGGTCGACACTCCTTGCTATGAGTCTCGACCTCAGCCGGCTGATTCCCGATCATCGAGATTGGTGTCTTGTAAGTTATTGGGTGGCTGTGATATTCTGAGACTAGAGTGAGGCTCTCCCCTCTCGGGGGTCTTTCACAACTAGCCACTCCACACTCCTGCTGCTCCACACTGCACCTGCTACCATGTCTTCTTGCCATGATGGACCAAACCCTGTCAAGCCAAGACTCAAGTAAATCCTGCCACCCTTCAGTTGCTTTTTACCTTAAGTATTTTATCAGGGTTTTTTTTTTTTTTTTAAACACAGACACAAGAAAATTCACGAAGGAAATTGGTGCTGCGCAGTGGGGTTGTGCTGTGCCCATTTGGTTCATAAGCCTTTGTGTCTGGTTTGAAGAATGTGGAAAAATTTGAGGCTGTAGGGAATGCTATAAACCTAGGCTGCGGTCTGGTGGGACAGTCCTAGTGGGAGTGTAGAAGACCATGCTTCTGAATATTGAAAATAAAGAATATGCTTATGGGGCTTCACGGGGAACAAAGATTTTATTGAGAATTGGACTAGAAGCCATTCATTTTATGTTCTGGCAAAGTATTTGTCTACCTTCTGCCTGTGTGGACCAGGGAACCTCAGTCGCATTCCCAGTTCAGGTTTCTCCTTTCACATTGGTCACTAGGAATCAGATAGCTTTACACAGCCATTTCCTAGCACACCCAGGGCACTTTGGCTCTCCACCAGGCTGCTTCTAGGATGCAGAACACTGGATAGGCTTGCCCAGCCCTGGAGGTATGGGGAGAGAACAGATTGGAGAGAAGGTGCTAGGTTGGGCTTCTTTGGAAGGAAGGCCACTATAGCACAGTTGTACTGCTGGGATCACTGTGTCCACCTAAATTACCAGGAGAAGCCGGATAAAGCAGAGGTGGGGAGACTGAGCCTACCTGTAAAGAAGGTAGCAAATCTCCCTCCTGAGCAGAGAAGATACAGGACTCCCATAACAGCTGAACCATAGCATGCCCCCTCCAAATTTCCATCATGCCTCTTTGCAGTTCACTCTGCTTCTGCTCTTGACGACTGCTCATCCTGTCACCATGGACAGAAGTTTCTAGAGTTTCATATAAATGAAATAGAAAGTATGAGAAGTTTGTGTTTGGCTTATTTCCTTTAGCATATTCTCTGCTTCCCCCACCTCAAGTGGTGTCTTCTGCATAGACAACTTGAAACAGGCTGGGACAGATAGGGCAGTGCCTGGGACATTCCTGAGTCTCCCACACAGGTGCTGATCTCAAAGACACTGCTCTTTGCAGGATGAAACCTAACTCCAAACCCAAACCGCACTTCTCCCCTGACCTTAAGAACACATTCTCCTAGCTCTCCCCAAAGTCTCTGACCCACCCATCCTTCACCCTCCCTCCCTTCACAATAGTGACAGCTGCAGAGAAACTTTTTCAACGCAGGATTGCACAACACCTACCCCCCCCATATCTGGATTCCAGTATACAGGAGGACATGGACTAATCCCTCTGCTACCACTAGCTGTAGCTTTGGAAAAGCCACTTAACCTTTCTGCTATTCCTCATTTCATCATTTGAACCCAGGGGAGAGTAATCCTCACCTCACAGTGGGGGAGAGAAGTCAGAGACTCGGTAATGGAAAGAGACCAGCCCAATAGTGGGTGCTGAGTAAGGAAGGCTCCTACGATGCTAATTCCCTGCCTCTCTGAGCTCTGGAAGGCTGGGAGAAGGCCCAGGAGGTGCAGGTCTGGGCTTCTGAGGTCATTCAGTTATTCCAAGCCTATAAGCATGTGGTTCAGAAAAGTACCGGCAGGGGGCACCCACTCATGGTTTTATCTGAGTAAGATTTCTTGAGTGTTCCTATGTCTTTCTGCAGAAAGCTTCTCCTATCTGAGTTTGCAGGACATCCTGAACTTCCACATGTATAAAGGTGAGAAGAAATTGGCCTTATGCAAGGGCTGTTACCAGTAATGAGTGTTGAAAGTTCCCAGGAGGTCAGTTTTTTCTACACTTCTTCATGGAGGTTTCAATCCCGGTAAAAGCCTGCAAGGAGAGGTTGATCTGTCCTTCTGCTTAGTCTTTTTTTTTTTTTTTTTTTTTTTTTTTTTTACTTATCCGCTTTACATCCTGGTCTCTGCCTACCTTCCACTCACCCCCTCCCACAACCTTCCCCCTTCCCTTCTCTTCTGAGCTGATGGGGGCCTCCTGGTTATCAAATCTCTGCCAGGCTAGAGAAATCATCTCCCACTGAGGTCTCTGCTGCTGCTTACTCTTTATCTTTTCTGGTATAACTTAGTTCCATCCATGAAGATACACCATTTGGTCTGTGTGACAGCCCTGTCCTTGTCAGAAGGAAACCACAAAACCAGGGCTGGTAAAATGGCTAAACTGGTAAAGAGGCTTGCTGCCAATCCTAGTGACCCAAGTTTGATTGCTGGGATCCACATGATGAAAGGAATCAGATGTTCTCTGACGCGCGCGCACACACAAACACACACACACACGCACACACACAAACACACACACACGCACACACACACACACTAATTTAAAAGGGAAAGAGTAGATCTTAGAGTCAGGGAGAGTGGAGTAGGGCAAATGTCCCTGGTCAGGAGTTTACCATTTACTCAAACTGGACATTGCCCTCTGCAAACACATCTGTGCATCTCAGTTTCTTCATCAGGAAAATGGGACTCAAATTATGCCCCTTGAAGGGTTGTACTGAAAGTTAAACAGAAAAGCATGAAGCGGTACCAGGAGGCCCTTGCATAGGAAATGATCAATGAATTCTAGGACTAATTCATAGCTGTTCACAAAATGAAATATCATCAGCATATTCAAGAACAGGATATGAAATAATCCAGAGAAAGGGAGGAGGGGAAAGAAAGGTGGGAGAGGAAGAATGGGTATGTGTCTGAGTTGGAAGTTCCTTTTTCTGAAAATTGATTTTAGCACAGGTTACCCAGTAAAAGTGCTGACTTGAGTTCTGAGAAAATAATAATAAATGACACGATCTGATGTGTTTTCTCTTTCTTATTAGCTGCTGGAATAAAGCGTCTGTTTGTTGTATGCACATGTATGTGTGTATATATGTGTGTGCATCTGTGTGTGTGTGAAAGTGTGTGTGTCCAAGTGTGTGTGTGTGTGATATGTGTGTGCATATATGTGTGTTATGTGTATTCATGTGCCTGTGTTGGTGGGTGTAAGTGTGTATAAGTGTGTACATAAGTGTGTGTATGTGTGTGTGTTCATTAAGCCCCAGTGAGGAGACAGAGGTGCAGACAGTGTGCTTCTATTTGGGAACTGGTGGTCCAGCCAGTTGAAGCGCCAGGAGCCAGGGTCTGAAGCTGGATGACCTGGATCTGAAGACCAAGGCAATCGACAAAGCATACGCTACATCATAGAGCAATGAAAACCTGTTTAAGTTCTTATATGGATGTGTGAGTTTCATGGCCGAGAGACTCAGCCCTCATGTCCTGGATCTATGTTTAGGGTCATGGCAATGTTTTCTCTGTAGAAATGGACTCAGGATCTGACCAGGAATTGCTTTTGGTTGAGTTTCCCTTGCTAACTAGAGGATTCTCACTTTTATATGTTATCACTGTGGTCAGCATTTTGCACAGGGTCTACATTTTACATGATCATCCAGGAAACTGTAGATGAATCAGCAGTCTTTTCACTTTCACTGAGATATGAGGAAAAGTCAGAACTTAAAGGTGGGATATCTCACCATATCCAGGAATGAGATATTTAGGCAAAGGTCAGACCTAGGCTAGGGACTGGTATAGAAAGCAGAATAGCACAGGAAGTAACAACGACCTAACCAGAGGACTGTGAGCATGGAGCAGGATCTGTGTTCCAGAATCTTCTCTCTGAAGGCCATGAACTTCTGGTTCATGTGAGACTTCTGGTGCATTGTATCACTTTGCTTCAGAGAGGTAAGCTGTGTCTCTGGATCATGAAGGAGTCGTGGAGACCTTGGTCAAGAGCTGGTGGGGCATACAAATGGAGCTCAGTAATAGAGCACTTGTGTGACAGGTCCCCTCCCCCTTCCTGGAGACTGTCCTAGAGCTCCACTCAGTCTGTCTCCTGTTTCTTTCTTCTCATGAATAGCATTGTAGCCTCTTGTCTCCTCTCAACTTCATCACATTGCTTTTCTTTGTGGTTTGCTGTGTGGGTGCTCAGCTCACAGACTCCCTACCTTAGCCCAAGATAGAGGGCAGGATGGAAGACTCAGTAGATCTTTTGCCAGCTGGCCTTGTGAGCTCTGTCAGTTTCAGGAAATCCAAGGCCCTTGTCTGACCTTTGAGGTAACTGGGCACACACGTGGTGTACATATATACACACAGGCAAAAATACTCGTGTACATTAGATAGATAGATAGATAGATAGATAGATAGATAGATGGATAGACAGATGGATGGGTGGATGGATGGATAGATAGATGGATAGATAGATAGATGGATGGATGGAAGGATGATAGATAGAATTTGGCTAAGATGAAGACTCCAGGTATTATGCCACAGGAGCTGTTCCGACTCTGAACCATTAGAGTGCAGGCTGGACAGAGCTATTTTTGACCTCATTAAGATGTTTCCATCTCTTCAGCTCTACTGAAGCCCAAGATCCCTGATGAAGAAAAAACAAAAACAAACAAAACAAAACAAACAAACAAACAAACAAACCCCTTTCAGATCCCTTAAGAAGGTTAAGGGATTCTCTAGTCTGCTGCCTTCCATCCCTGCCTTCCAAAGCTGGTTACCAAGTATGGACAACAGAGGGCAGCATTGAGCTTCACACAGCAGAACCATTGCCTATTGAAAATTGAACTTCCTTCAGCTCTTCAGATCCCCCAGCTCCATTCCACAGATGGGGAAATACGTTCTTGGAAGGACAGAGAGGGAGACACAGGAACAAGTTAGGCAATTTGACATTGGGTTAAAGTTCGCAGGTTTTAAGGTGGAGGGAGTAGAATTCTTTGGGGGTGAAATTAGCTACAAGAGAGCAGGGGATACCAGCTAGTACCAGAGGCTAAGTACCATCGTGAGGACAGACCTTTCTTCAGAACTGGCGTTTCTCTCATCTATTGAGCTAATGCTTCTTTCTCCTTTTTCCCAGTCCAGCTTCATCCCTGACTTTAACCTCTGTCCCACTCACTATACAGCAACGCCGCTGATCTGAGAGACTGTGGATAGGTCCTTCCGTTTTCCCCAGTTCCTCTGTGGGGACCTCCCTGAGGTCAGTGTTGGGATGCACATAGGACCCTCTGGAGCAGGACAGCATCTACTCCCTTCCCAATCTTATTCTGGCGCCATAGGAGGCTTGATCTGGGCTCAGGTAGGTATTGGTTTGGCTCTGTCACTCTGTGACCTTGGGCGGTAGCCCGGCTTCTCCAAACATCTCTAAGCGGGCACTAAAGATTACGTGTGTCACGGACTCAGAAGGCTGCAGACCTATAGAGGTGAGGGGCAGGTGGAAGAGACTTGGGCTCCCCCAGCTCATAGTCTGTGAGGCAGGAGGCTACCTGTCTAGGTGTCAGAATCCAGAGTTCTTAGGGAAGATAGCCTCTCGGTGGGAGTCTGTGAGAGTTGCTACAGGGTGGGTCATTACCGCAGAAGAATTTAATTCAGAAACAAGAAAAGTTCTTGGTGTGAAGAGATCTTTACAGCCGATGGGCCTGAGGCCTCCCACCCTTTGAGAAATAGAATTGCCAGAATTAGAGTTTTGCGTCTATTTGATGGGATGCTGGTAAGAATTATGTCCCAGTTCCAGCCTCAGTTTCCTCTTTGACTGGGTGGGGAAGAGGTCCCCGTGTTCCCAGTCCTTGCTTTCTCGTGGAAGGTTCCACCAGTGCAGTCCCGCTTCACCCCTGCAGCCTTTCCCTCCACCCAGTGTCCTGCTCCGCAGACAGGACCGCAGAGCGGGCGTCTGCGCCTCCAGGGGGACCTGGACCCCAGGGCCCGGTGGTGCGGACTCGGCCAGGCGGGCCCGATCGCTCCCGCCGTGCTGCAGCTCGCAAGGCGCACGGCCGCCCCGCCTGCCGCGCCTCCCCGGGCGCCCGCATTAAAGCGCATATGCAAGCCATGAATTATCAACTGAAAGGAGTCAATTACCGGCTCTAAAAACGAGTGTCTGCGCCCGGAGCGCCCCGGGCCATCCGCCTATTTACGGAGCGATTTCCCCCGCCCCGCTGGGGAGGAGGCCACGGGAGGGGGGAGCGTTGAAGACACGGAGCCCGAGACTGAGGGAGAGCGGGACGGGAGAGAGGTCTAGAGACAGGAGTGGGAGAGGGGCCGGGGCCGGAGGTTAAGGAGTGAGCGTTGGGAAGGGAGAAAAACAGCTCTATTCCTTCCATCTTCAAAGCAGTCAGCTTGAAGTGTGGTCCTAGGGCCTTTTAGGCTCTGAATGCCTGTTTAAGGACCCAGCCCTGGAAAGGGTGGCCCCTAGACTAGGCCTGGAAAGGGTGAGAGGAGAGGCCATTCCATCCTTGCAGGAAAGTGGGGGAGCAGGCGGCCGGATTGTCCACGAGGAGTGACCACTGGTGTGAGGAACAGGGACCCCACTGTTGATGGAGTCCAAAGTGAGGGTGTCTGCACTGCCCCTCAGCAGGGACAGAAAAATAGCCGAACCAATCCCACTGTGCTCCGTGCTCCGGAAGTTCTTTGACCTCCTTAGTCACACCAGGTACTCTCCTCCGGAAGTGCTTTTCTTGCCTGCCTGTTGTTTGTTCATTCACCTGTTCCTGCACCTGCCTAAAGTATAGCACACACTCCATTCTATTCCTTAATCCGGACCTGACTTGTCTAGCAGGCAAAGGGTACCAACAGGGCAGGACCTTGTCTATCTTGCTCAATATTGCATTCATCTTTTAGAAGGAAGGAAGGAAGGAAGGAAGGAAGGAAGGAAGGAAGGAAGGAAAGAAAGAAAGAAGGAAGGAAAAAAGGAGTGAAGTAGCCAGAAGAGACTTTGGCCTAGCTGTGACCAAGGATAGCAGAATGTATAGACCCAAATCAAATCTGTCGGATTGGATGGAAGGCTTCAGGCTCACATAGTGTGTGAGGGGTTGAGGGGGTGAGAGGTCGTGAGGACAGGCTGACCCTTTCTCTGCAGCAAGGGACAGGGGAAGTAGGAGAGGGAGCCGGAATCAGGAGACCTGAGGCTTCAAGCATTAGCACCAGCAGTCACTGCCAGAGGCCCTTGGCTTTGCCCTGAGTGCTTCAGGGCCCCTAAAATCCTAGACTTTCTCTGTAAGTAGGGACAGAACCCTCAGAAACTTCCCACAGACCTATGTATGCTGAGACAGGAGAGTCATGAGCTTGCAGTGAGCCTTTCCTTCCTAGGGTGTGGCTGTGGCCAGGCCTCTAACTTCTGAGACTTAGGTTTCTTATTGAGCATACATGTGGGGACATCATTTAATTTCCACACTTTCTGAATGGGCAGCCCTGCCCAGGAGCAAGAATAGTTGCCACTCACTGAAGCTTTTAAGGTGCCAAACACCCAGCAATGGGTTATGGCTCTTACAGTAACTGGACATTTCTAAGTCAATTTGCAGATGATGTCATTCCTAAAGAGGCTGGAATTGTGAAGTGACAGCATCAAGTTTTGAAACTGGCCTGACACCAGAGATTTTATGTCCCAGAGCCTCCTGGCCTTAGACCATATACCCACAAGCCCACTAAGTCTTTCCAGTCAGCTGAGTCCAGATCCTCACGGTGAGGAGTATAATGGGGGTGGTGTCACAGGAAGGCAAGGTAGTTCCGGTCTAGCAGAGGTGGCCCCTGGAGTCCTGTTCCTGCTATTGCGTGGGCCAGCTGTCCAGCCTGACGAGTTTGCAGCCTTGCCATGCCATTACCAGGCAGCCAGAGGGGGTGTCTGCAAGCACCAACGCTGGGGTTCCTGAGGCCGCTTGCCTATTAGTTGCTGGTGGCTTCATGGTGATTTATTGGGGCTTCTTCATTTCCCCTTGGTCCGCTATAAACATATTTATACCACCAGAGTGACCGATAAATTTCCCTTATGAATCCCGTTATCTCCCCTATTAACCATCCGTCACCTTTTATGCGGCCACAACGGGCCAGGCCAGGGCACCGGGGCTGGGTGGGAGGCCTGCGGCCCACAACCCCTGAGCCCAGTGAACTCTTCACCTCCCCCACCGCTCCTCAGGCAGGGCAGCTGCTGCTGTTTCTGAACTGCCTCTAGGATGAGGACAGGCTGGACCAGGCTTGAGGAGAGATGGAGGTGACTTTGAAAGGTGGCTTTCTCTAGGATCTAAGGATGGGAAGTCCCTTTTGGGTTAACTTGAGTCTCTTCTACCGTGGCTCTGCTTTACCTCCTTTAAAGTGTACAGCATCCTCACAAGCTATGGCTGCTTTGCCTGTTCACCCACAGCTCTTTATCTCATTCTTAGCTGTAAGCTGAGACACGGTGTGCTCAGAGGGACCTGGATGCCAACTGTCATTTGTTGAGCCTCCTCTGTGCCAGTCACTTTACATACAGGATGCTATGTGACCCTCCTCACAGCCCCAAGGCTAGGCATTTATAACCCCAGTTTCTAGGAAAGAGCAAGGAAACCACACTCAGAGACATTCAGCCAAGACCCCCAGATCGCCTAGAAGAACTGTGCTTTGGGGAGGGCTTTCTGGCCCTAAACCCAGTGTTTTCTGTCTGTAGACAGCCTCCTCACAAGCCTTGGAATGGATGATACTCATCCACGGTAGTTCTGGAAAGTTCAGTAAGGAATAGAAAAGGGAAGGGAAAGGGGGGATGAAACTCGGTGGCAGGCCAGTAAAATGAAAAGGGCACACTGAGGAATTTGGAATCACCTCTTTTTCTTTCTAGTTGGGTGCCTGTTAAGTGAATCTTGGTTTAAAACCTGTGGCTGGGAAGTGAATCAACAGTCCATTAGCCACGTGGTGGCAGAGTCTTCTGGACCTGGAGTGCTCCCTAGTGCTCCTTAGAGGAGACTAAGCTCTCTGAAGGGATGCCTAATTATTTCTATGCCTAGTAACAGTGTCCTGAGGTCTGGAGATGGCTGGGGACGAGGGAATTAGGGCCTCTTAGTATCCCAAGAAACAGGTTCTCTCCTGACAAGAGGATGTAAGGAGGTCATTCTGGCTATACTTTTAACTGTCATGATCCATTTGTACTCTGTCCTCACAGTGACTCCTAGCAGGCATTCTGGGAGCCCATTCTGGGAGAAAGGAATCTTGGGCTCAGTTTCTACTTTGTCCCCACTCACTGTGACCCTTTCTTAGCCTCACCCCTTAGAAAATCTCTAGCTCAGATTCCAGGCCCCATGCTTCCCTACTCAATGGAGACTGTCCCTCCTCAGACCAGAACTCCTGAAGTGGGTGGGGGACTGGCAGGGACAAGCAGGCCATTGCCAACCAGTGGCTCTGGGTGGCTCTCCTGCAGTTGTTAGCTGTGCTAATAGTTGCTGCCCCTTTCTACTCTCTCCTTCCCACTCTGTGCCATTGTCTGTCTGTCTGTCTGTCTGTCTGTCTGTCTGTCTGTCTGTCTGTCTTTGTGCATGGCCAGGCATTGATGCCCACCCCAACAAGGCTGTTCTCCATGCAGAAAGTCAGGTCTTGAGCATATGTAAGACAGCAGTGTGCACAATCACTCTCTCTTCCTTTCCACCCCTCCCCCTCTCGTTCTCCCACACTCACACACATACAGTCTCCCTCAGTCATTTTCAATGTCATAAATTTCCACGTCTCTCTCCTCCACACGGCTATTACCTGCGCCTCCGTCACCGGGCAGCGCTCTCGCTCCCAGATGGGCTAGGCCATCTCCGCTCTGCAAATGACTAAGGGAGAGAGAGGCAGGGAAGGAGGGAGAGGAAGGAACAGAGAGATTGAGAGAGAATGTGGGTGAGCAGAGCCAGACTGAGTAGAAAAGGAGACAGGGGTAGCCTCAGGAAGAGACAGTTCCCAAGTCCCTTCTCCTTCCTCCAAGAACTGAGGTCATTGCTGCCTGGGAGCCTGCAGCCTGGGGGTAGTATCAGATTACCACTGCGTCCTCTGGTACAAGGAGCCTTGCACTGCTCTTCCCTTCATGCCCATTCCTCTCAGGTGCCAGCCTGCAAGGGTCGGTGTGAGGTAGGGTGCTGCTGCTTTTGAGGAGAGCTAGACTGAGAGGGATACGCTGGCCTTAGAGCAAGACTTCTTAGCAACCCAGCAAGAAGGAAAGTAAAAGGGAGGAAGGATCCAGGGAGAGCCAGAGGCCAGGCTGAAGAGAGTGCTCCCCACAAAAGGCCCTTCAAGGCTTCCAAGACCCCCAAGGTGCTGCTGAGAAAATCCTAAGGAAACAGTCTACTGGTGCTGTTTCAAGTGAGGACCAAGCCTGAGATACCGGGATGTAGACCCTGGACCTAGAGCTGACCCCATCACCTCCTGATTACTGCTCCCAGAACTTCCCACTGAGTCTCCATCCTAGGCTGACCACAGGGGTGGGGGTGGGGAGATGTAAATATGACATACTGTGTTCTTTCTTTCTCTTTTTGAGATAGGTGTGGGAGCCTTGTTCTTCCTTCTGTCCCTCCTCTGGCTTTGCCTCCTAGCAGGCTTCAACTGTGTCCAAGACCTTTGGGTTGCTGCTCTCCTCTCTCCACAGGGATACATCATCCCTAGTTCAAATATCACTATAACTAGAAGCTGAGCCTGACCACTTCTAGTCTACTTTTGGAACTCACTATGTAGCACAGGCTGGCCTCAAATTCATGGCAGTGCCTCCTAAATGCTGGAATTACAACAAGCTTGAAGCACCATACCTGGTTTCTTTCTTTCTTTCTTTCTTTCTTTCTTTCTTTCTTTCTTCCTTTTACCCTCTTTCTTTCTTTCTAAAAGAAACCTTAAAAAAGTAAACTTTTTTCAATAATAACTGTATAAGTTAGCACATTTAAATAACAAGTTATTCAAATTAACAATTTTACATATTTCTTTAAACCTTCCAACAGGGGACAGGGAGATGGCTAATAGGATAAAAGCACTTGCCTTGCAAACATGGGGGCTGGAGTTTAAATTCTCATCACTCACATAAAAGCCAGGCTATGTGGCAACCAGCCAGCTAGACACACACACACACACACAGACACACACAGACACAGACACACACAGACACACACAGACACACACAGACATAGACACAGACACACACACACTCAGACACACACAGACATAGACACACACACACAGACATAGACACAAACACATACACAGACACACACATACAGACACACACACAGAGACACACAGACACACACAGACACACACAGACACATACACAGACACACACAGACACACACAGACACACACAGACATAGACACAGACACACACACAGACACACACAGACATAGACACAAACACAGACACACACATACAGACACACACACAGACATAGACACAGACACACACAGACATAGACACAGACACACACAGACATAGACACAGACACACACACACAGACACAGACACACACAGACACACTCAGACACACACAGACATAGACACACACACACAGACATAGACACAGATACACACTCAGACACACACAGACATAGACACAGACACAGACACACACATACAGACACACACACAGACACACACAGACACACACACAGAGACACACAGACATAGACACAGACACACACACACACACACACACACACACACACACACACACACACACAGTCCCAAAAGCTCCGTATCTTCCCAGAGCAAAACTGAAATATTTTCTGGGCCTGTTTTTCCTTCTGTTCCTTCTCTGGCTCTGCCTCCTAACAGGGCTTAGACTTTTGGCCCCCTGTTCTCCTCTCTCTACAGGGATACATCATCTCCAGCTAAAAAGTCACTATAACGAAGCTGACCTGACCATTTCAGCCAGTGACATGTCACTCCCTTAATCTTTGTCATGGCCATCCAAATAGTTACTTTGTAGCATTTCCCTGCTCTGTCATTGCTTGTTTGCTTAGCCTTTTGTTTGTTTAGCATCTGTCTCTTTCAATGGATTATATGTCTATGACATCCGGGACCGTATTTGTTCCTTCATCAGAGAGTACCTGCCACACCAGGAGACCCTAGGAAGTATTTGTAAGCCAGGAGTACAGCACATGTCTGTAATCCCTTTGAGGGTTGGAAGCAGGGGATGTAGAATTTGAGGCCAGACTGGACTCCTTAGCAAGACCCTGTCTTAAAACAAACAAAAAACTAGTATCACTGAGTGAACTGGCGTGTTATTCTGTCCTTGGTTTAAATGCAACTTGACAGATATTGAGCTAGGGTGATGGTCTCAAGCTTGACGTCTCTCTGAAGAAATCTCAGCATGATAGATCCTAGTCCTTACAGGGAAAAGCTCTGATGCTGAGAGTCTAGCTTGTGGTCGGTGCCTATGATCACAGAAAAGTTTGTCCTTGCCTGGACTTTCCTCATCTTTGGGTGAACATATGCACATATTCCCAGACACACTTTCACAGAGTTACATGGGCACACATGTAAGGTGAGCTACAACCAAGGGCAAAATCCAAACACCAAAGCACACAGAGTGACCCGTCCAGTTACTCTTCTTTCTGCCCAGAAAAGACACACCCACAGGTGTGTTTGTGATCAGACACACACACACACACACACACACACACACATATATACACACATACTCTTCCAGATATATACTTTGTATATATTCATCAAACCCAATATAAACTCTTAAATATATATCAGTGGAGGAGACACCTGTTCCTTTCCTTACTAGTTCATTCCATAGAGTCCTGGGTTCTGAGCTCTCCCCTGGAAGTGGAATTCACTACACATTGAGTGCTCTGTCACACTCTGCCCTGAACACACACACACACACACACACACACACACACCCCTCTCCATCATCCCAGCTCTTATACTAGTGTGAGACTCTCAAGCTTCCACAGTTACTCTGGCCAGAGGCATGTCTCAACTGGAAATGAGATCAGAGCTTAGTCTGTGGACAAGGTCAAGGGTCACTAGGTGGATGAGAATGAGGATCTTGATGGTCAAAAGTCATTCAAGAGCTGATTTTTTTTTTTTTTTTTTTGATGTTCTGTCTTTCTGTTCACAAGTCCGCCCACCCCTATTTGTATCATCTCAAGCAGCTGCAGGTAGGACCAAGACTCAGGGTCCGCATCATGAGCCTCTGCAGCTGGTAGAAGGTGGGGGGGGGGGCAGGTGGGGGGCCGAGCCTGGGCAGATAGCTGTGAGGTACGTTTCCATCTCTGCGGGTCGGGCAGGCGAAGCCATTTCCAATCTGCTCTCTATCATTTTCAATATCATTAATCCCAGACACTCTATTTTCCATGCCTGCGCAGCCAGGCCCCCGAGTGTGCGCCGTGTAAAGTGACACATATTCATCACCGGCTCGTGGCGCCGGCGCCGACGCTGATACAATATTAGTGTTGCCCCCCCGCATGGGGCCCGCTCCGCCCGGCTCCCCGATGGCACGAATCCATCACCTGGAGCCCGTGTCACTTTTCCCAGCAGCCACATTTGTTTGGGCACTTAGGAGGTAATTGTGGCACATTAGCCAGGGTGGGGAAGGGTAGGGCGCTGGGACTCTGCAAAACGGAGGAGAAGGGGACATCTTCACATACAACCCCAATCCATCCTGGCCCGGCCCAGCACCTGGCTTTGGCTAGACTTCTAGAAATCTGGGTTCTTGTTCAGGTCTGCGTGGAAAGCATAGAAATGGACCCAGTGTTGGAAGGTCAAGTCTGGACATATCCGGAAGTCTTCGAGGCCTAGGCTTAGAGGTGACTGATGACTTCAAAGTCTTTTATAGCCAACTTGATCCTGTCCCAGCACTGGAACAGGTATGGCAACCAGAACGCCTCTAGCTCTCTGTGGAGCTGGTGAGTGAACCCGGCTCAGAGGGAAACTCTGGCTCTGACCTCAGAGCCTCGTTCCAAGAGTGGAGGATCTAAGAGAGATTACAAGGTTCAGTCCCTAGGAATCCTAACTGGATATCACCTAGCCTAAGTCAGATCAGGATTTTTCTGGGAAGACTGCCTGGAGGTGGTGAGCTACACATAGTGGGTGGCTTCTGGGTACAGGGAGTCTGAGTACAGGGTAGAAGGGAAGAGTAGCAACCAGGGTCATTGATCTGAGCAGAGGCCAGACCACGAAAGGGCATGGGTTCTCTCTCCCTAGTCCGCAGGGATAACACCCATTAACCTCGTCAGTAGACAAATTGCCCGTCTTGTCAAATTCCCATTTAAAATGCAAACTCGATTTGACAGTGTAAACTGAGTGGAGGTGGGATCGGATAATCCAGTGGCGGCTCATTATCAAGGCCCAATGAGAGGGGCCTTCTGGATGGCCTAACGAACCTGCCGTGATGAACCTCCCAGCCTGTTAATATCCCATCACCCACTCAATACTCTAACCAGCCTGCCCTACTGCCCACCCCTGTCTGCAAAAAGTCTGGGGGGTCCCAGCTATCTACCACTACCTCTGAGATGGCCCATCTCTACCACTACCTCTGAGATGGCCCATCTAAAGCTCTGCAATAGCAGCCAAGCATCCTCCCCTCTACCTATTTTCTCCTTCCTTCCTTCCTTCCTTCCTTCCTTCCTTCCTTCCATCCTTCTTTCCCTTTCCTTTCCTTTCCTTTCCTTTTTTTTTTCTTTTCTAACAAACCAACCCTTCCCAGGTCTCACTGGGATCCTGTACACGTATTATGCTACTGGACTTGGACTCTAGTTGTCCTGTGAGTTAGAATTATTAACTCATTTCCAGCTGAGAAACCCGAGGCTCAGGAGGCCATGCTGCCAGAAGCAGAAGGCAGAGTGTCGTCTCTGAGAAATCCATCAGATTCCACCAGTCAAGCTTGCCACTGTTGACTCTGCCTTGGTTGTGAATGGATGTCCTTTCCTCAGCCTCCCTGGTTTCAATGCTGTCACTTGCTATGTGAGGTTAGGGAAAGTGGCATCTTTTTAAGCCTCATTTGTCCCATCTATTTTTTTTTTTAGAAGTGAACAACAGCTGAGACTTTTAGTGAAGTTCACGGCTTAGTGGACCACTCTGGTAGGATTTGCAGATGGTTAACCTAGGATGGACTTGGGAAGGGAAAGAATGATGGGAAGAGAAGGAAGGCTGCTTTCTGAGGAAGCAGCTACTAAACAAGGCCCTCCTGACTTCCAGGACTAAGGGATCTGGGCTCATATGGCCTCCTGCCTTCTAAGTTCTGTGCCTATGCTACTGCAGTAAGAAGCCCATGGTCACTCTCCAGGCCTGGAGTGAAGCTGACAGGTCTTCCGTCCCAGAGGAGCATCCTAGAAACCGCCAGAGGAAGGTACTGCCAACTCTGCAGTTTCCTGCCCTGTACTATAGTTGGGTTATTTACTCCTAAATCATATAGTAGATGAGGAGACCCAGAAGGGACCTTGGGTAGCTAATGGTCTGTAGGTTCACCTTAGCTCCCAGGGCACCGTGGCTCTGCTCCCAGACAGGTGCATGTAGAGCCTCCAGCCCAGCTACATTTGTCCCTGTGGCAACATGGGAGTTATGATGCCTGAACAAGCTTGCAGCTGGCACTGAGTGACCTTGGGCAGTGTTCTTTCTAGGTCATATTGGAGCATCACTTCTCAGTTTTAGCTCAGCCTCTGCCAGTCCTCCCCAGGTACCAATGCCATGGTTCTGTATTTTTCTTCTATGATTTCTTACTTCCTCCAGGGGAGAGTTTGAATCTTTCAGCTGTCACTTAAGGCCCATCTCAATCTGGCCTCAGTTTATCTTCTTTCTCAGGACAGTTTTCTGAACTCCCCTATCTCATTTGCCAGCCTCCAGTTACCCTTATATCTCCATTTGGTGCTATCTTTATATTCAGTAGCCCAGAAGAACACTTCCTTCCACCCACTCTTCCCTTCCTCACCTAGTTTTATCAGTGGTCTGGAAGGGACACCAGACCCTTTCTTGGTGTGTGTGTGTGGAGGACTAAAGAGGAACAGCGGAGAGGTAAATGGAATGGCCAGAGCCCCTCCAGTTGTCAGCCCAACCATCCTTTGAGACTGGCCTAATTCCCTTCAGAGCCCAGCTCCCATCTTCAGGGTGGTGCTTTGGGAGCTGAGAGCCCAACGCTAATGCCTAAGAAAGTCGGGGATGGATTAGAAAGCTAGGGGGATTAGGGCCAGAGCTGGTGGCTGATGCAGGAGCTGAGCCCCCTCCTCCTGAGGAAGAGGAGGCTAATCCTGCTTAACGACTGAGGAGAAGGAGCTGAGGGTGCTGGGGGAGCCTTCTTCATCCACTGAAGCTGCTGGCCCCAGCAGGCGAGGAAGAAGAAAGATCACCAACCCTGTCTGTCTATCACCCTTCGTTAACCATGAAAACTTTTCAACCTGCTGTATCCACCCACACTGCCTTGTCCAGCTACAACCCTATTTTAAACATTTTTTGAAATTCTCCCTCCTCTCTCTCTCTCTCTCTCTCTCTCTCTCTCTCTCTCTCTCTCACACACACACACACACACACACACACACACACACACACACACACACACAAGGTCAGGTCATGCCTGTGAAGTCCAGAAGAGGGTGTCAGCTCCCCTGGAGCTGGATTCACAGGCAGTTGTGAGCCTCTGAACATGTGAATTTGAAATCAAAGCCTAAGAATAGTAAATGTTTTTAACCACTGAGCTTTCTCTCTACCTCCATCCCCTAACTTCTTAACTACTTATTCTTCATACACTGAGTTATCTGCCATGCCCCATCCATCTATCCATGCTGCCCAGAGAGTCTGTTGTAGGTGTCCTTGGGGGCTGTTAGATTTATTCATTCCTGCAGCTCCTGGGAGTGTTTGCAGCCAATCACTCACATTTGAGTTCTTCCTCTGGATTTGTCCTCAGCTGCTCTCCCAAGACCGCACCTCCTCAGGTACAGTCTGTAGAACACAGAGTTGCAAGAGTAGGATTATAGGCCTCCCCCAGTTCAATCTGGGGCAACTCTGAAAGGCCATCCTTGTGATAGTTTGGGCTGTGGAGTTGACTGAGTCCCTAGAATCATACTGGACCTCTTCCTCAATACTGCTGCCCCTGCCAGTATTACCTAGAGCTTTCCTCACAAGCTTCACACACACACACACACACACACACACACACACACACACACACACACCCTCTCAATAAAGTCACTTTCTTCTTCAAATCCTACATTGGAGAGGATGGACACAGATTAGGCTGGCCTGTGAAAGGCCTGGCTGGTGGCTGGTTTCAGAAGCTCTTGACCTGGATGCTAGGAGGGTAGATGTGGATCAACAGTCCATCACTGGACACTAATCCTCTGGGCTCCTCTCAGTGTACCCCACTGAGAGTAGGGAGCCACATGTACTAAAGCTAGGGCTAAGGCTCTGTCATAGAGGCCCAGACAGATCCTGGCCTGAAGAAGGCCTGGAGGAAGACCAAGAAAGGCTATCCTCATCTGAGGGTTTGATATGAGGTGAAGAGAGTTCACCTCCTGGGAGTCTGGCGTGAATGGAGAGGGGAACTGTGGTTTATAAAGCAGCTCTGAATAGGGGAAATGGTGCTACACAGGCCTGGTCTCTGGACTAGGAGTGGCAGGTTGACTCAGCCTGCCTACTAGCTGGGCTCTGTTATTGTCTGCCCACCAAAGTCTTCCCCTGCTGGGCTTGGCTTATTTCCCAAGAAGCTTCTTTGCAAATGTGGTGCCTGCCTGTAGGAGGATGGGATGGTGTGTGTGTGTGTGAGAGAGAGAGAAGGGTAGGAAACACCCCAGCTTGCTGGCCCCTTAGCCCCAGTTGCTTTATGCTCTGCGGGAAGAGAGAACATCCTGGAGCCAGGGCATCTGAGAAATTCTGGAGGTCAGGGGCAAGGAACTGGATGGATTGACCTTTGAGAGGCAGTTTGGGATGTGGGGGTCAGTGGAGGGGGACACTCATACGTGGCTCCCTTACCTTTGATGGACAAATGCTAATGACATTACCAGCAATTGACCAGAAACAAATAAATAATTCAGTCTGGCCTGAAAATGGGAGAAAAGTACTTAAATGCTATTGACAAGCCAGTCCCCGGCCTCATTACCCATGCAGACTCAGGCCTCTACATCGACCATGCCCCCAGATTCCTTCCAACCCCACTGTGGGCAGCCTCAGGCTCCCTCCCACCCCCTGGCTTAGGTTGGTCTTGAGAGTGACTCAAGGCAACCAGGTGGAGAGCTAGGCTCAGGCCATAGGAGCCCCTGCTGGAAGGAAGGTAGTTACCTAATCTTCTTCCTCCTCTCTCCAGACCCACAGCTGTCTCTGTTTATAGGAAAGTTATCTTTGGTTCCAGGCCTGCCCAGGTACACATTCAGGAGTGGGTGGGGGTGGGGTGGGGACAGATATGTGTTCATATGTGCACATGCAGAGTGGGCCCACAGCTGCTGTATCTTCTTTCAGGACACGGGAAGAGTAGTGACCCCCTGGGGCGGCTGTCAGTCACCATACTGTCTGGGGAATACAAACTCATTAAATGTTTCCTTTCCTGTCACAGGGGTCCTTAGTCCCCAAGTCAGGCCTGAGGAGGAGGAAGAGGAAAAACAATGTGCAGCTGATCCTCTAAAAGCACACCCAGAATCTCTGGCTCTTCAAGACTGAGGCTATGGAGGCTGTGGGTTCCCGGGGAGCTGGCATTTTTGGCATCACAGCACATACATGCTCCTTTTGAAGCTGCAACTCCGCAGAACAAGATTTTCCTTCAAGTCATTGTCTTCCTGGTCCCACTTGCTCTCTAGTCCATCTCTCTTGGCATCCTCTGACCTCTTTAGGGGAACTGGGGAGGCCACTTTTCTTGTGGCCCCATCCCTACTGGAATATATTTATGTAATAGCCCTAGTGCTTCTTATGAAATGGAAAGTCAGAAGCCAGCAACTGGTCAGAGACTGGGACCCTCGGGAGCTTCCTCACCCAACGCCTGGGTCTCAGGCAAGGATTCAGTACAGGAGAATCTGGAATGGACGTCTGTGACCTGAGCCTGGGAGGTGGACCATGTTCCTGATGTTTCTGTACAGCCTGGGTCAGGAAATGCTTTTAAAAGACATCTGTCTTCTTGTGTGCCATATGACTGACCCTCTCTGTGTGGGGAGAGTAGAGGTTTGGTAGCCCACAGTATCCAGCTGTCTCTGGTACCATGCTTAGCTCTCTACTAGTGAGACCTGGTAAGGCCACTCCTGGTGGAGACCAGAACACCCACCCGCAGTATGCTGGATTCTGGTGTGTGTTAGGGCGTGTCTCCAGCCCATGCCCTCCTCCTGCTTGCCTTCCTGATGCTAGAGGAATCCCACCTCCACCAGGGCACAGCCCCAGTGCTTCCTTAAGCTAGTCACTTCTTACCACTTCTTACCACTTGTGCTACCCCACAGGGCTGCAGGGGCATCTCCGGGCCCCTCATCCTGGCTTCTGGATTGGGGTGAAAAACTCCTCCCTGCTGCTCACCATTCATAATGCTCTTTCTCCTCATGTTTCTTCCACCAATGTGTCCAATGTGTCCCACGGGGAGTCATTTATCCGGATCGACTGGCTCTCCTCCGTGCAAACATTCGTAGAGCATTAACAAGCCTAAAACCCAATTAGCCTTCAATTACTCAGGCCTTAGCCAGATTTTCTGTGGTAGGGACAAGGCTAAGGAATGTATCTGGTGCTGCTTGGGTAAAAGCCTTCCACTCCTTTGAGCCAACCTGCTCGGTTTAACTGCCAGCCCTGTCCTAGCCAGACTGCAGCCCCCTATTCTCCCTCCTGCCCAATGCAAGCATTCTGCCTCTAACCTCTCATTACTCTTTAAAAATCTATTTCATAAATGTACATGACCAAACATGATTTGAGAAGACTCTAGGAAACAATGCAAAATAATAGCTGACCACCATGTTACTTCCTGTTCCCTAAATCCTACTTTGAGTAACTTAGGGGCTCTCATTTCTCCCCATGTTTGAATCTATTATGCAGGTAATCCATAGAGTTTTCTGTTTTCTTTTACTTTACATTTTATTTAGGTGTGTGTGTGTGTGTGTGTGTGTGTGTGTGTGTGTGTGTGTCTGTGTGTGTGTGTGTGCTCGAGCACATGCTGTGGCCTGAGTGTGTAAGTCAGAGGACAACTTTTAGGAGTTCTCTTTCCATCCCGTAGGTTCCAGGTATTGAACAAGGGTCACCAGCCTTGGTAGCAATTGACTTTGCCTGCTGAGCTGTCTCTCTGCTCTCATATTAAACATTTTACTTTAGTGGTTTCTTCCTTTTCCTCCCCCTCCCTCTTCCCCTTCCTCCTCCCCTCCCCTCTCCCTCTTCCTCCTCCCCCTTCTTTTTCTTCCCCTTTCTCTTCCTCTTCCTCCTTCCCCTCCCCCCCCCCTCCCCACCCTCCTCCTCCTCCTCTTCTCCTTCTCCTTCTCCTTCTCCTTCTCCTTCTCCTTCTCCTTCTCCTTCTTCTTCTTCTTCTTCTTCTTCTTCTTCTTCTTCTTCTTCTTCTTCTTCTTCTTCTTTCTTCTTCTTTTTTGAGCTACAGCCTCATAGAGATCCACCTGCCTGTGTCCACCAAGTACTGGGATTAAAAGTATGCACCACCATATCCAGTTTATTTTAATATTTTAACGTTAGGGCCATACTATTAATATTTCTTAATGATCCCCTCTAGTCTCTGTCTGACACTGTTTTATTTGATTTCTTTCTTTCATTCCTAACCTGCCTTCCTTCCCTTCCTCGGCTTCCCATTCCTGAATTACCTCACTCCCGCCTTGCTTCCTCTTCAGCTACTCTCAGTCCTAACCTTCTTCTGCTTATTCACCTCCTCCTCCATCTTCTCAATCTTCCCTCTCTACAACCCTTCCCCTCCTCCCTGGGTACTGTAGCCTTGGGGGAGGGGTACAGCCAAAGCAGCTATTAGCTCTGCACCCCCTAATACCCTGAGTCTCAGTGCCTCTTAACACCTCCCGAGCCTGGGCCTCTAAGCCCCATCTCCCTCTAGTCTTCCTCTAATCACTAAGGCTTATTTCTGATTTTCTGAAGTGACAAGGAGCTGGGTTTGGGGGAGGAGGGCTGTCAGCAAGCATCTTCTAGGATTGAAGGAGAAAAGGATGCAGAGAGGGAGGTTTGGCTGACGGTTGCAGCAGCAGAAACCAGCTAGGTCCACCTTACTGAACAGGTGGCTCAATGTTTTCGTCCCTTCTCCTTATGCTAACCTTGTGCCTTTAGCAGCAGTCCTCAGCCTTCCTAATGCTGCGACCCTTTAGTACAGTTCCTCATGCTGTGGTGACTCCCTACCATAAAATTATTTTCATGGTTGCTTTATAACTGTAATGTGGCTACTGTTATGAATCATAATGTAAACATGTGAGTTTTCCGATGGTCTTGATGGTCTTAAGCAACCCCTATGAGAAAGGCAGGTGACCCCCAGGGGTCTCGACACATAGGTTGAGAACCCCTGTTTTTAGCATGTTCTTTCAACTTAGATTCAACTGTCTCTACCTTCCTCTGTAAAAAGGGAAGTGGCTGCCCATTCCACTAACTTTCTGTGACCAGAGCCTGTCTTCCAACATTACACTCTTATCCCAGTGGCACTGGCATCCTGCCAGGAAGATGGCTCAACCTCTAGGGTCCCATCTCCCAATGCCCTGTCCCTTTGATTCTAGATGCAGGAAAAGCTTCCAGTCTTCTTCCCACCCTATAGAAATCTCATTCTTCCCTCCACTGTCTCAAATGCATTCCTTCTGAAATGCAGAGAAGTGGCAGAGATTTAAGGGCAGCAGCAAATCTCTTTCAGTTTTAGAGACGTTCAAGATTTAAAATACACGCTTGGGGTAGAGGTCTCGAAGGAGGAGGGCTGAGGAGGTGTGCACTGCAGCCCCAGTTCTAGCCCTGTTGAGTGACCTTGGGTGCTCCCTTAGGTGTCTCTCTGAGCCTTGGTTTTCCTCCTCAGCTCTCTGGAAGTTTTAAGAAGCCCAGCAGGAGTACCTGGCTCTTGCCTGGAAGTGTTCACCCTGTGCTAATTTAATTACATGGCCTGACTGGGCCCAGGCTGGGGAAGTGGTTTAACTGCAGCTGCATAGACAGTGAGTAATCAAGAATTAATTAAGCGTTTCTGGGGATTCTCAAGTCTGGGGTGGGGATTCCTGGGAGCCTGGCTGTGGCTACATGGAAGATGGAAGAGAAGAGTTACAACTTTCCCTTTGGTCCACTTCTGCCTGCTTAGGAGTGGGTGAAAGAGCAGGCCACAGCTCCGGGAAGGCTCTGAGTTTATGGCCACCCACTAAGGCAGTCGCTGGTCAGCAGGAAGCAGAATACTTAAGACAGCAGATGTCGGGCTGTGTGAAGTTGGGCAGGAACCATTGGCTCTGGCCATTGTTAGTAAGGGTTCAGATTGTGTAGATTTTGAGGCTGGTCTATATCGGGAAGGTCAAGCAGCCCGGAGTTTCTTTCTCAGTTTAACTATGTACAATACAAATAAGGTGTTTTGGGGCCAGGGTCTTCCCATTCACCTTGCCTTTGCCCCAGGTTAGTCCCTTAGACTCATTCTGCTAACATTCATCCCGGTTACTATCAGGTCATGGGGACTTTATTTTTCTGCTCATTTGTTTCACGTTTCTCACGTGTACCCCTGCCTTCACCAGAATCAAGTTCCACGGAGACAGAAAGAAACAGCTGGCTCACAGCAGTGTACTCAGAACTTGAAGTAGGACTAGGGTAGATGGTCTCTTTGCTTGTCTGGAAAATGGGGAGAATATAGGTTCGAAGGTGTCGTGTACTGGGAAGGCGAGAGATCTAGTGCATGTAATTGAAGGGACCCGCAGGGCTCCTGGTCAAACTTGCCTGCAACACTATGGCCACAGAATTTGCTCACCGACGATCACTAGCGCTTCTTAGGCTCAACCTCGGGGCGCAGCGACTGCGCCAAGCCCGGAGCCCGGAGCCCCGAGCCCCGAGCCCCGCCCGCCGCGGGCCAGGCTCCTTCCCAAGCGCCCCCGCGCCGCCGGCGCTTTGAAGTCCCAATCCGGCAAATAGAGTCAATCAATTATGAAGGGAACAATCTGGCGGCCCCTCGGGGAGCGGCGGCCGAGCGATCCCGGGGGATTAGGCCGCAAATCGCGCTGAGCCTCCCTAAGTGACAGCGAGAGAATCGCGCGCGGTGGCGGCGGCGGTGGCGGGAGCGGGAGGGAGCGCGGCCGCTAACCCGATTATGCAGATCCGCAGGGGGCGCGGATTAGGCCTCGGGGGCGGCTCGCCCTAAGCGGCTAGAGGATTTGGGAAAAGTTTACTCCGGCGGAGGGGGCGGAGACGAGCCGGCCGGCTGGGTGAGCTCAGACCCGCGGGGCTGGGGAGAAGCAAGCCCCACCGCAGCCGCGTTCTTCCGAGCACACCCGGGCACACGCGCAACCCTCGGGCGGACAGTCTCCACGAGCACACAAACCCGCAGACGCGCGCTCTGGCTCTGCCGCCAGACCAGCCACGGAAATACCCGTGAGCACACCCCCAGCGTTGACATCTAACAGCCAAGCCCACCCACCGTGGCTCACGCTCACCCTGTGCTGGCTCTTGGTCAGGCGAGCACTCACAATCACAGATACGATTCAGATGCTGAGCCTCCAAGGAAAACTCAGCAGAGACCCACCAGTAACACACATGGTCCTACACCTGGCGTTTGTTTCCCATAGATCTTCCCCGGCCCCCCCCCAGCCCCCCCACCTTCTGTACTGAACATGAGGACAAGTGTATGATAGTGTCTGTAAGCCTGTGTGTTTTCTAATGTGGCTTCCATCATCTCTGACATCTGGGCCCAGTCTTGATTGGTTTCAGGGACCTAGGACTACTGGGTGTGTGTGAGAGGGACTGCGGTCCAGTGGGCTTGGAATAAGGGCATTCCTTGGTGATTCTGGCTAAGAGGTCCTTTCTACAGGACTAGACCATCCAAGCTTCTCTGGGCTGTTGCTTTCAGGAGCATCTCTCTCTCTCTCTCTCTCTCTCTCTCTCTCTCTCTCTCTCTCTCTCTCTCTCCTTCCCTCCCTCCCTCCCTCCCCCCTCCGTGTGTGTGTGTGTGTGTGTGTGTGTGTGTGTGTGTGTATTTGTGTGTGTGTTTACCCATCTGGAAAAGGCACAGAGAACCCAGCTCCAAGTGAGCTTGAAACCAGGCATGCTTTTCACCTGTAAAGCTGTCAGTGTGGCTTATACACGTGTGGACACTCAGTGTATGTCCACATATGTCTATGGCAGCAATGTTTTTGGATAGTGTGTGTTTGTGGGCAGTGGTATATGTATCTGCAGCTTCACAGCTCTACAAACGTCACAGTCACACACAAAGTCTGTGGACGCACACTGATCATACAGACACTCATCTTAGACACTTCACACACACACCAAACTCCTGAGAAAGTCACATGAACAGACAGTGGACACAGAAGTGCTGCCAGTGCTGTAGAAAGCAACTACTGTGGCTCAGAGGACACGCCCTTGCACGCCTCCGGGCAGCAGTGAATGCCTTTTGGCTGACCAGATCAATACAGAGAGAGGGTCAGGGTCAATGAGTCTTTAGCAAGCAGAGCTCTGGCTGCTGTTCCAGTTTCCCATGCTGTGTGTGTTTTCATGCATGTGACTGTGTGTACATCATAGCCACCTTTGTTGTCATGATGTGTGTGTGTGTGTGTGTGTGTGTGTGTGTGTGACTCTAGCATCTGGAATCCAGTGAAGTAGTCTGGCTGACCATACTAGATCTAGTCAGTAGAGATAAATGATGCTTGCTGGCCGGCAGGATGAAATGTATTTTGAGTATCTCTGGTTATGATGGCGATGGTGGTGGGACTTTCCTTTTCCAATGTAACCATACATTTTTTTTTTTCCTCAAGCTTTCTGGATCTGAGTTCCTGGGAGGCAAAGCTGGAACATTCAGACTATACGGGGGTGGGGGTGGGAAATGACATAGAATATATTTTTCACAGCCTCTTCATCCACTGGACAGGACTAACCAGGAAGTCTCACCCACAAGTCCACAAATCCATCAAACTTCCTGGCTCCACTAAGCATTATGGCACATGACTTTAAACCTAGCATTTGGGAGGCAGAGGCATGCAGATCTCTGAGTTCAAGGCCAGCCTTGAGTGAGTTCCAAGACAGCCGGGGCTACACAGAAAAACCCTGTCTTCAAAACAAAACAAAACAAAACAAAACAAAATTACTGTCTCCCCATGGGATAATCAGGCTGATGCCACACTCAAGAAGGATTCCTCTGGTCACTCATGAGACAGATCTGGTAAGATAGCTTCAGAGAGTGCTTGGTTACCCACTCAAGTAGAAGCCTCATCTCAGAGGCTTCCAAAGGGAGGGATTCTTCTAGCTTAGAGCGGGAGGGAAGAAAGAGAGTAGGAAAAAGCACTGTCTTATATATCCAGTCTCTGTGGAATCTTGGCAATATCTTCACAGTTCCTGTCTGAGCTCCTCCTCCTCTGAGCCTTGCCTGTCTGAATCCTGCTACACTATCCAATGAATGTGTCCTGTCAGGAAAAGTCCTTAGCTTCTTTATACCCCTGGCTCTATGTTTAAACTTGGGGTAAAATAATGCCTTCCTCTGTATAAGATCTGTAGAGAGGAACCACACAGCATCTGAGAGAGGGGTACATAGTAGGTGGTTAATCTGTGACTTTCATTTATTTATTTTTTATTGGATTTTCTGAGACAGAGTCTCTCTATGTGGTCCTGGAACTCTCTATGTCAGTGGTTCTTAACGTGTGAGTCGCAACCTCTTGGTGTTGGCATGTCAGATATTCTGCATGTCAGATATTACATTACAATTCAGATTCATAACCGTAATAAAATTGCAGTTATGAGGTAGCAACAAAATGATGTTATGGCTGGTGAGGTCATCACAAAATGAGGAACTGTATTAAAGGCTCACAGCCTTAGGAAGCTCGAGAACCATAGACCATGCTGGCCTTGAATTTCACTGAGGTCCTCTTGGCTCTGTCTCCCGAGTGCTGGGATTAAGGGCATATATTGTCATGCCCAATGTGAGGCTTTTTATTATTGGTACTATTATTTGTAGTGCAGAATATGCATGCTGCAGAAAGAAAGACTTCTATAAGCAGTCAGATCTTAGGAAAGGTTGCTACAATATGCTCTTTCCCATTCAGGCTTCTTACAGAAGGAATGGACAGTCAGACTGAGCTCCCTGCCCCGTCTCTTCCATAGTGCATGCAGGTGGGTGAGGAGGAGAGGCTAGATCCGAAGTGGCTCAGTTGGTTCCCAGCAGAAGCCATTACCTTCCTGGAGAGATAAACTCACTGTCCATCTGAGGCTGGGGGCAAGGGTAAGGAGTACAGATTGGAGTGGGATCCAGGTCTGCCCCAGATCTCCTTCTCTTACACCTTCTCCATCTGTGCCCAGGTGAAGAAGCTAAGTCTCTGTCCAGTTCCAGTGAGGGTGAATGCTCCCTCTTGACCTAGGTGTGTGTGTCGGGGGGGGGGGGGGGGGGGGGGGGGGGAGGGAGGGCAGGTGGTACAGAAAAGATAGAGAGAGGGATTCCTGCTCACAGCACCAACTAATTGATTGTGCCTACTGTGTGTTGGGCCCCAAGCTTCCTCTGTTTACTCTGTACCCCAGACACAGCTGGAAGCCAGCAGGGACCTTTTCAAAAAAGCCATCCAGTTATCTAGCCTGGGGGCTTAACTTGGCAATGGAAATGAGAGGAGTGCCACATGAAGAGGGGGAAGGGAGTGGATGAGGGTGCTTGAGACCTGCATGATGGCTTTGTAGAGCAAGCTTGCTGTTTTATGGAGATTGCCAGCTTATTTGGGGCAAGAGGATTGTTGCTGATCGAGATGAAGACTACAGACTTTCTCTTCCCCTTCCCCTCCACACTATCCTTGGATACCACCTCTGGATTTAAAGCCAGGCAAAGCTCTTGACTACCAGACATCAGGCATAGAACCTGCTTAAACTCCACATGCTTTCTTTTCTTTCCTTTCATTAAGGCAGGGTCTCACTATGTAGACTGTCCCGGAACTCACTATGGAGTGCAGGCTGGCCTTGAACTCACAAGAGATCTCTTCCTGCCTTTGTCTTTCAAGTGCTGGGATTAAAGGCAAATGCCACCACAACACGTCTGCCCCCCCCCCTCCTGTGTGTGTGTGTGTGTGTGTGTGTCTGTTTCCCCCCTCCTCTCTCTCCTCTTCTTCCTCTTCCTCCTCCTTCTCCTTTTAATTTTTGAGGCAGGATCTTACTCTGTAACTCAAGATGACCTGGAACTCACTGTGTAGCTCATGCTGACCTCTAATTCATGGCATTCCTTCTATGTAGTCTTCTGAGTGCTGGGATTACAGACGTGAGCCACCACATGCAGTTCTCTCTCTCTCTCTCTCTCTCTCTCTCTCTCTCTCTCCTTCTCTCTCTTTTTGTGTGTGTGACATGTGACTGTGTGTGTGGTCTTGTTTCTTATTATGTAATGCAGATAGCCCAGAACTCTCAACTGTTCTGCCTTAGCCTTATGAGTGTTGGGATTACAGGTATTTAGCACCATCTATGTCTAGACACATGATTGTGTCTAGAAGATTCTTTCACAGTCTGCATTGAGAGCAGCCTGAGAAAGACTTCTTGCCTCTTTAATAAGGGCTTTCTTAGCTTTTGTCAAGTGCTATGGATACTCCAAAGAGAGACTGACTAGGGTGTCTTCCCAATGTGTGCCATTGAGTCTACCTCATGGCCTCTTGGCTCCTGTTCCCTTGACCTTTGCTGCTCTTGGTTTCTCCTCCTGTCTGCTTCTTCTATGAATGGTCCTGTGAATTTATCTCTTACTGAATCCCTCTACATCTTTCTCTCTGTCTCTATGACTCTATCCCTGACTCTTTGTCATCTTTTTTGACCTCTGAGCCTTAGTGTCTTGCAGGCTGCATCTCTCTGGTTACCTTGAAGCTTGTTACTGATGGCAAGCCTCTGTATGGCTCTGTGTAGTTTTCAGCCTCGGGTTCTAAGGCTGCTGTAGTTGAGAGCTGAACAGAGAGGGAGGCTGGCCTTCCCTTTCCTGAGTCTTGCATGTTTAGAGACCTGCTGTGGTGGCTTTACTTTCCAAAGTCTCCATCTAGACTCAGGTCTGGCTAATACCAATGGGAAACATATAAACCTCTCTAAAACTGTTGAAGCATTGGGTTCCCCCTCTAGATTGGGTTTCAAGGTCCAGGTCTCCTGTCTATCCAGACAGGTAGCCCATTTTTTTCTGTCCCCTTCTTCTTTGTCTTTCTACCATGGAGAAGCTGTAGACATAATGCTGGAAGGCAGACAAACACACATCCAAGTTCTGGATTTGCCGTTCACAGGCTCTACAAGATCAACTTATTTGATCTCTCCTGTCATGGACATTCTCTTCATCTGTAAAATGGGTGTAAGAACAGTTGATATCTCTCTAGAATGAGATGAAGAGAAAATGAGATAAGAACTGTAAAGCACACAACATGGAACTTAATTAAAGAGCTAGAAGCCATTTTTATTGCGTGTCTCCATTTACACAGTTCAACACAAGTATAGCCCACAGGAGTACTATTGGACACTGCAGATTTCTCTTGTCCATTTCCTTCTTTCCCGTTTGGCTCTACTGCCTTTCATCTTTTTCTATTCCTGAGTGTTGGAGGTGGAACATAAGAAGCCCCAAAGCTAGGTGTATGGTGCATGTCTTTAATCCCAGCACTGGGAGGCAGAAGCAGGTGGTGAGTCTGAGGCCATCTTGGTCTACATAGTGAGTTCCAGGCCAGCCAGGGTTACATAGGGAGACCCTGTCTCAGAAATAATAATAATAATAATAATAATAATAATAATAATAATAATAAATAAGTGAGCTGAATAAAGTATAAAAGCCAACAGAAGGCCTCTAAGTACCCAGGACTCGGAAAAGGCCAGCTTCCCCTCTCCATTCAGTTTCTCAGTTTCTGAGCACTCTGTATGTACCCAACACAGAGCCTGGCTCTGGAAATGGCAAAAGGCTCTACAGATTATAATGAGACCTGAATGTGGGGCTTGGCTCTGAAAATAATAATATCCTCAGTAACATCTCAGACTCTGAAAATGGTAACACACTCTGCAAATTATCAGAGTCTGACAGATGCAGGAATCAGCAAGGAACTGTGCTCTGTGGATGGCAATTGGCTCGGCAAACACTTATGAGCTTTGCATATGATTTCAGGCTCTGCAAACAATGTCAGGCTCTGTAAGCAGTGATGGGCCTTCGAAATAAGAACAGGCTGTGAACAGCAAAGGCTTTGCACACTGGGTTGGAAAGTTGTGATGTGCTCTAAACATGGTCTTACCTGTTGAGGACAAAAAGAACCCATGGGATTCCCCAAGAGAGAAGCTGTGTCTTAGTGTGTTGGCCAGTAAGGTCCTCCTCTCCTTTCTAGGTCCCACTACAGGCCCTTTGTCCATTTGCCGACTGGAGTTGGGGGTCTGGGTGGGGTGGAACAAGAAAGCATGAGGCTATGTGGCCCCTCCCACGGCTTTGAGAAGATGGAACTCCTAAGCGGTCAGATAGGAGCTGTGTCTGTGATGACAAATTTGTTCTCAACCCAGCTATTTGCCAGGTGGAAAGTGTCTTTCTACACCAGAAGCTCTCAGAATGCTAAAAGGGTGTTTAAACCATCCTAGGCCCTCTAGGGGAGCCACAAAGTCAGCTTCACAAAGCACATCTATCTCACAGGCTCCAGCCAACCTTAAATTCCGGCTGGCACCTAAATATCTTGGTAGCAATTTAAATTCCTGTCCATTCTTCCTAGTTCCAGCCAGCATTAGTGGGGAGCACGTACATTCTCACAGATCACAGGGTCTGGGGGGATGGGTAGAATCAAGACTCTGCTCTTGGTGGGCTGTGAGTGACAGTGCTGAGGAGCTAGTCCTAGAGGCTGGGAGGAAGGTGGCGATGAGGCTCAGCCATGGAGGTGGAGGTAGCTGGTGAGGAGGAGGTTGTACTGATTGTAGAGGTGTTAGAGAAGCAACGATGGTAACAGTCAAAAGGTGGCCATGCTCGCTGTTTCTGAGGTGACAAGAGAGGTGGCCATGCTTGCCATTTCTAAGGTGGCAAGAGATAGCTTGGAAGTATTAGCCAAGAGCACAACCTGGGCTCAACTTCTGGGTATGGCATTTGCCAGCTGTGTGACACTAGATGACTTATTTCAGCTTTCTGTGCCTTGGTTTCTTCATCTATAATATAAGGATAAGAATAGTGCCTGTTCCACAGAGCTGTAAATCTTAAAATAGCTCTTGGCCTACTGTGAGACAGCTGCTTAGGGAAGGCAGAGGAGGTGACAGGAAGAGTATTCGGTAGGGATGACATTGATGATGGTCATTAATGATGGGACTAGAGATAATAGGAACGATGACAATAATAATATTTAAGTCAGGTATGGTGGCATACCCCTTAGTGCCAGCACTGGGAGGAAGAAGCAGGCAGATCTCTGAGTTTAAGGCCAGCCTGGTTTATATAATGAGTTCCAGTCCAGTTAGGGCTATCTCAATCCCACTCCCCTCCTTAAAGAAGAAAAGATGTAATGGTTGGATCTAGTTCACATTGGAATAATTCAAGCTACTTAGGAGGCTAAGACAAGTGGTTAACAAGTTGAAGGCCTGCCTGGGGCCTGGATACATAGTAAATTAAAACTCAATATGGTTAGTAACTTAGTGAGACTTTGTTTTATAGCCGGGCAGTGGTGGCTCACACCTTTAATCCGAGCACTTGGGAGGCAGAGGCAGGTGGATTTCTGAGTTAGAGGCCAGCCTGGTCTACAGAGTGAGTTCTGGGACAGCCAGGGCTACACAGAGAAACCCTGTCTCGATGAAGAATAATAATAATAATAATAATAATAATAATAATAATAATAATAATAATATAAAATAAAACGGGTGGGGAGCATGGCTCATAGACAAATTGCTTGCAGCTCAAGTGTGAGAGCTTGAGTTTAGACCCCCAGCATTCATATAAAGTAGAAACAGACAGGCCCGGTGGCTGGACTTATCATCCCAGGGTTAGAAGGCAGACATCGGAGTCTTCTGGGTCTAGTCAGCTGATGAGTGCTAAGTTCAGTGAGAGATGTTCAAAGCATAAGTGGGAGAATGAGAAAAGAAGGTATGAGATGTCTTTCTAGCTCTGGCTTTCACAAGAACATACATGGACAGATGTATAAAGAAGCATACAGCACGTACACATACACACACACACACACACACACACACACACACACACACAGATGCACAAGCACTAGGTATGTTGCAAGATCTGAGTTTAATTCCAAGTACTAGAAAAGAAAAAAAGGAACAAACAAACAAACAAACAAACACCAGAACAGAACAGGAAGCTTGAGCACCATGTGCCCTGCATGGCTCTAAGCACTTCACAATGGTGACTTGTTTAATTACCAAGCCCCTTATAGTAGCTAATACCGTCTCCATGTTAAAGGTGATAAAGCTAAAGAAAAGAAAAGAAAACAAGCTCAGAAGGCAATGCAGCTGAGAGCTGGAGGAACTCTCAGGGCTGAGATCTTTATCACACATGAGATGGTGCTGATAGAACTGGCCTGGTACAGCAATGGTTATCATTGTGCACAAGCAGAAACGGTTGAACTGCAGTTATCATGGATGCCCATGAGAGTGCTTGGGTGGCCTTTGGTGACATTAAAGGAGGAGGTGAAGGTGACAGTGTTATGCAAGGTAAGAACAACATTCACTGTCACCTATAATCCCAGCACCTGGGAGGCTGAGCCTGGAGTATTTTAAGTTTGAGGTCAGGTTGGGTTACCTAGTGAAACTCTGAAAAAAAAAAAAACAATTTAAAAAGAAGAGAAAAGAAAAGAAAAGAAGAGAAAAGAAAAGAAAAGCCTGAAAAACATGAGGTGGCTGGGCTCAGCTTTTTGGCCAGAGATCACACTCTTCCAGGTTTATTAGGCCTCGGAGGACTGACCTTTAGTAAGACTGAGATCAAGGAGGGAGCAAAAAAATCATGTTCTATTAATAACCAGGACCTTTGGGTCCCAGGTAGTGAAAAGGACTGAGGCAGACAGTGCTGCAGGGGTTTACTCGGAAGCTGCCTGTTTTCTTCCAGCTTCTCCTGGCCTTTGGCACTCTTTAACCCCAGCAGCTACCTAGTATATCTGCTGCTATCAGTGGTCTCCACTAACGGTGCAGACAATGCCATAGGTAAGCCACCCATCCCATTAGGGAATTCGGTTGGTCTTGCCTGGCCAGTGCAAGCCTACCTGCTTCTTGCTAGCTGCTGCACTGAGCAGAAGTCTTAATAGAGAATCCGCCTCTGTGCTGCAGCTCCCCTCCCGCCCGACCATCCCTATTATCGGCACCATCAACGGCGGCAAATGACACTCTCGGAATCTTGACTCCAATCTGATGCCTGGTCCCCGGGGCCGAGGAGAGGCGCAGGCCAGCTAGGCTGGGGGGCTGGGGAGGGGTGTGCAGTAATAGGATGTGGCCGAGGATAGTCTATTAGCATTACTGGAAACGTTGATGAGCCCTCTTTCTGGCCCCTTGTCGTCCCATCCTCGCTCAGCCAGGCACCGAGGAGGCCTTGGTAGGGAGTGGGGGGGTGCAGGGGTAGCTTGTGGGGCTGGGGCTGGGGTAGGCTATCTTTAAGTCCAGATATCAAGCTCCCTTGGGGACCTTGGAGGTCAAGAAAGGAGGCTATTTAGTCTTCTAGCCTTCTGACCACTGATCTGGGAGGAAGAGGAAGTAGGGACCTTTCTGGAAGGCAGCATCTGATTTTCCATTTCCCCTACAATGGGTCTTGGGGATTCAGGTCTGGAAGGAGGCTCAAGGAGCGGTCCTCCCAGCCAGTCTCCCTTTTCCTGCCTCTTGAAAATAATCAGTTCAGTTCCTCCCTGGGATACTTGCTTCATGTTTCCTCTTTGGAAGTTCTGATTGGCTTTTCTCAGTATTAGCATCCTGAGACCCCTAGAGGACACCTACCCACAAGACAGCTTCTCTGGGTTTCAAGAGGAAGTTAGGTCTCAAGTCTGTTCCCCTGGGCTGTCTCAGTTCCTCATGGCCACAGATCTGTTAGCCTGTATGTAATGGGTGTATGGAAGGGTATAAAAGGCTGAGCCCAACCACAAGGTACAGAAGAGGCAGTGGGAGACAGTGGGCAGAATCCTGGATGAGTGAATGCAGAATACTGTGATTCTAACCCAGTTCAATTGCTTTGTGACCTTAGGAGAGCTGACACTACCATAATTGCTTCTCCTTGTCCTGCCCTCTCTTCCCTTTAGGATGATGAGCTAGGAGTGGTGGCACACACCCATATCTCAGTACCTGGGTTGCAGAGGTAGGACCACCAGGAGTTCAAGGCCATTATCAGCTATATAGTAAGTTCAAGGTCAGCCTGGGCTACATGAGACCTTGCCCAATAAACAACAAACTAGACCCCAAATTTAAAGAGATAACAAAGCCCCTCAGGAGGTGGAGTAGTTCAATAGCTCAATGCTTTGGGAAGCCATGCATTTGGGGCTCAGTAACCTACTATATAGTCAAGCTTACACTTCTCTTCTGTTCATGAAAACAGCATGAAGGGGATGGAAAAAAATGAGAAAATGAGGCAAAAATGTAGATTGTAATGCTGGGCCTGGCTGTATGTGGCAGGCAAATGGCTGAGAGATTAGAAGTTCTATCCTGTCTTGCTCTGTCCTGAAGGCACCTGGGCCAGCAAGACTGAGCTTCTTGCTGAGCTTTGCCACAGGAAGAAGAGATTGGGGCTAGCTGATCCAGGAAGGGGAAGAAAGAGCCATAGCCAGCCCGCCCCTCCCCCAAGCCTGGGCTTCTAAGCACCACACCGAACTCAATCTGTTCTGCCCACTGCTTCCACCATGCCCCAGAGTCCAGAGGCCACAAACGGTCAAGCTGTTTGCCTCTGCTGAGTGGCTGCCCTCGGTGCCCCCAGCAGGGGCCTGGCCATCAGTCACAGGGCTGGCAGTCCTCAGGGCTGGACATAGAGCCTTATGGGCAGGGATAGATGTAGACTGTGGGGAGCAGGCAGCAGGGGCACTGGCTTCTGCTCCTGCTCGTGGGCCCCCTTGGTGGCCTCTGTTCCTTTTGCAGCTCCCCTGCCCTGCTTTGTTCTTCCTCAGTTCACTTGAGCCCGCCCATCTTGCCATTCCCCACACCCCAGCTCCTGCCAGCCCCACCTGTCTTGCTCAGCTCTTCTCTCTGTGACTTCTGACCTGTTCCTTCCTTCTTTCACCAGATTCACTTCTCTTTGCTTCCAATTCCACAGCCTGTGGGTCACATCGGTCCAGACTTAGTGTTTATTTATTTGTCTGTTTTGAGACATGGTTTCTCTATAGCATATAGGATAGCATGTTGTCCTGGCTATCCTAGAGCTTCATATGTAGACCAGAACTTTGAACTCAGAGATCCACCTGCCTCTGGCTCCCAATTGCTGGGATTAAAGCTGTGTACCACTTTGCCGCCCAGTCTTACTTTTAGTTTGTAAGGTCTCTATTTAGCCTGTCCATCTTTGTCTCCTAGTTAACTGTAGAGGATTATGACTCCAGGTTATAAGGTTTTTGTTTTTTGGTTTTTTGTTTTGTTTTTTGATCCAACCTAGGACCTCCAGGGGCAGAGGAAGAAGCCTTGCACCCTGGAGGATGCAGAGAAAACTTGGCTGGGCACTTCAGGAAGAATGCATTTCTGAAAATCTGACAGCAGGGGTCGCTAAATCCTTGATACTTCTGGTTTGTCTCTTGTTTCACAAGCAATACCTGACATTTACCCAGTGGAGTGTGTTGTACGTGGAACCCTAGAGCGTCCTTAGCAGGGGTGGGTTCATCCTGGTTTGATGCTGCCTTAGGTTGTTAGGTTTTAAAAGAAACCTCCACATTCTCCCTAAGTCTTTTGTTTGTTTGTTTTTGAGTCAAGGGTTTAGTAGCCCAGGTTAGCCTTGAACTTCTGATTCTCCTGTTCCATCTCTCCTGAGTTGTGGATTATAGACATGTTCTACTATATCAGATCATAAAATTTATTTACCTGTAATCTTGTGAAACATTAATAACCTGGGGCATTGGATTTCCCAATCGAGTGGTACTGGTTCCCTGGAGAGTATCATTTACACTTACCTCAGTCCTAAGGGAGGTTAGCCATTTGGGGAGAGATAGGTGGTAGAGACCTCCACCACAAGCCCCTAAGAATCCTTCCTGTCATCCACAGGCAGTGTCATGGGCCCTCAGACTTCTCATACCCATGTCATCTTAAGGAGGAAGCAAGTCTTAAGTCAAACCATATCCAAAATGTTCATACAGTCTTCTTGCCAGGTGCACAGAGGAGAAGGACAGGCCTGAGAGGGGAGGGGCTTATCTCTGTGACAGCTCAACAATGGGTGCATTCATAAATTGTATGTCCATTGTGTGCTCATGGTGGGGGTAGGGGTGAGGTAGAAAGCACTTGAACTTGGGGTAAGGTCAATGTGACTGGGTTACGTGAATTCTAAGAAGGGAAAGCAGGCTCCAGGCCTGCACTGCCATTGTCTTGGTCCTCAGGGCATGAAGAGTCACCTTCACAGTTCTCAGGAAGGAAGGCAGGCACCCCCAAAGCTTTAAGAATGGCATTATCATTACTGCTTTGTGATGGGGCAGCAGGCAGGCCCAGCAAGGACCTGGGGGAGGACCCAAGCATCTGAAGACAGAAGGTGGCAGGGGAGACTTCATGAAGGGGATAGATTGACAGAGAAGGGAGTTCAGATAGCTCTGTGTCTGGGGCAGGCAGGAAAGATGGCATCAGTCATTTGGGCATACCAACACCTTTCCAGGCCTCCCAGGATGCTGGGAACTGGAGTTGAGGCCCCCACGCTTCACCCTAAGCTGTCCATGGGAGATTAGTAAATATTATAATCAGATTAGTGAGTAGAGGAGGCAGAGATGATGGTGGGAAAATGCTCTGGCTGGGCTAGCCCCTAGTTCTCTCCTGGGAATGCAACCCTCTGAACTTGCTCAACCCTTCCCATGTGGCCCTAAAACCACTCTGGCTCCTTAGCACCCTCTATTGACCTGAGTAACTTCCTGGCACCTGGCCTTCTCTGGGCTCGGTGGAGATTTCTATAACCTGGGTTTCCCAGCCTAGGTAGCTCTGGTGACCCTAGTTCCTCAGGATGCCCCTCCCTCCTTCTGGCCACTGTGTTGCTTACCTGTGAGATTCCAGGATGGTCATGTGTAGTGTTTGCAAGAGGGAAACCTACAGTCCTCAGGGTGAGCCAGTCACTTTCCTCTTCTGCTTTCTCCATGGCTGAGCTGAGTTCAGGACAGAGACACAGGGAAGGGAAGCCTGAGTAGTTGGACCAGTGAGGCTGACCCATCCAACCACCAGGTTCTCCCAAGAGAGGAAGAATCAGAATAGGGATTGGTATTCTATGAAGCTGGATGTGGGGGGAACTCGGTAATGAAAACCAGAAGGACTGAGGTAGAACTGGGGCTGGGAATTTGGAGAGGTAGAGGTGGAGTACCCGGGGTCTTGGGAATCTGGGGTTGGGGGTGAGAAAAGGGAGGCTGGAGGATTGGAGGCAAGAGGGTTGGGGTCTAGACTATGGAGGAACGAGCTATTGGGAGGTTTAGGACTTAGAGCATCAGGAAACTTAGGGTCTGGATGTTAAGAACTGAGATGTTAGTGGGTGGATATTGCACCTTAACAAGAAGAGGTTGCAATGTCTGTGGGATGAGGGACGAGAGTAGCAGAGCAACTGAACCTGAAGAAAAGCAGTGAAGACACAGATTGTTTTGGGCAAAGGGCTGTCCAGGGAGCAGGAGAGTGCAGGGCAGCCCCAGGCCAGGCCTCTCTCAGCCCTTGTGTCTGCTGAGGCCATTGGGGGCAGGCAGCGGTCTCTCCTTGTTGGGCTGTCAGAGCGGGTTAGGCTTGGGGGAATTGGTTCTCTGGATCATCTCCTGGGAGCCAGCCCCTCCTGGCAGCTTTGTTTGGCAAAAGTGCAAGGATTAGCAGGGCAGCCCCCACACCACCTCCCAGCCCCGCCAGCTCCTGGTGCTTTCATCCCCAAAGGTTGCTAAAGCTGCCATGCTTTGAGATTAGGCCCCCACAAAGGGGCCCCTTGTGCTCCAGCCAAGCCTTGGGGGCAGGAAGAGGAGGGGGTCCCAAGAACTCAGTGCAGGCCAAACCCTGGAGACAAATCCTCTCCCTTCCTGGAACATCCAGAGTGGTCCTCAAGCCAAAGGAAGAAGGCCTTTTCCATTTCCCCTCCCCTAGCACCAAAATTTTGTCTTCAGCTGAGCCCTTTGAAGGAGCATCCCAAGGAGGGTTGCCTCTCACAGCATTAGGTGTTCACCTGTAGTCATCTCCAGGTGCTGCTGGAAGGTGATGCAGGGCAGAGAGTGCTAGGGGGCAAATCAGAGGCTGGAGCAGATTTAGAACATGGATTGAGGAAGAACATTGGTCCAGCCTGTTCACTGAACAATCAGGGAGACTGATTTGGCAAGAGGGTGTGGAGGGTCTCACTATTCACTAGGTGTCTGAGGCCAAAGTCAACAGGAGCCCTGGACAAAATGGAGTGGGTCTGTGCAGAAGAGTGGCATTTGGATTTCATAGGCCAATCAAAGAGTGTTTTACATTTGGGTTTTAGAAAAGGGTAACAGTTATTATTTTTGACATATAAGTACAAAAGGGAAAACTACCAACTGCCGTGAGAACCATTTCATAAAGGAAAGGGTGTCTTGGCATAAAAACAGGAAAGATAATCCCAGAATAGAGATGCTTCAGTTAATGTACCTTCATAAAAATTTCCTGCAAATTTTCTTATAGTTTATTGGTATTTGGGTGAAGTGTCTTAGGACTTCCAGAGACAGTGACTTAAGGAGGTGTCTGTTTCAAGGGATTGAGGCTCCTGGGTTTGTGCACTTACTGAAACTCTGCCCACCCCTCTTTGCAGCAATAGGTGGGTGGAGCAGTTGTTTGAGGTGTGGCACTGGGAATTCAGGAGAAGCTGCTGCTAGTTGGGGCTCTGCTCAGACGATGGCACTCCTAGCCTTGGCTTTCCCATTGCCAAGGAGACTTAAGAGGAGGGGAGGGAGCGGGCCTGACTGTGGGTCGATAGAGGGAAATTTCTTCCTGTCTTCTTGCTCATAAAATGTTTGTGGTCAACATATTGCAGAACATTCCCAGAGAGGCCACAAAAGGCGGTGCTGGGCTGCAGGGTCAAATGGAGCCCATGGGGCCTGGTCTGCCTAATCACGACACAGCTGGGTCACCTGTCAGGGCTCAGGGTAGCTGAGGTGGAGGTGGTTATATGGGATCAGCAGGAGACACATCAGAGGTGCCCAATAAATCCCTTGTGAGAAAGTGACCCTATGAGGGGGCTGCCCATGAGGGGTAAAGGCCGATAGGATTAGCCAATTCAGCTTTTTAAGGACTTAAAAATTCCATGTATAGGAGTACACTGTAGCTGTCTTCAGACACACCAGAAGAGGCAATCAGACCCCAGTACAGAGGGTTGTGATCCACCATGTGGTTGCTGGGATTTGAACTCAGGACCTCTGGAAGAACAATCAGTGTTCTTAACCACTAAGCCATCTTTCCAGCTTCCCTTCCATTCTGAATTAACCAATTCTTATGTAGCATTGACCACATACCAGGTACTGTGCTGAATTTCAACCTGGTTAATCCTTATGAGAACTCTGGGGGGGGGGTAAGTATAATTATTTGTTTATTTCTCTCATTTTATAAATAAGAAAACATAAGCACGGAGGTTAAACGACTTGTTTATGGTCATACAGCTAGTAAGAGCAGATTTGCACCCAGGTGGGCTGGCTCTGGTGTCCAAGCACTATTTACTATGGATGCCTTACCAAGAGCCAAAGCAAAGCTCCCTTGAGCTGCCACTGCTGCTGGCCATGTCCAACCACTACTGGACAGCTCCATTGTTTTCCAGGAAGTATCAAGAGGTACTTATTGACTGTAGGTACTGGACAGAGCGGAAGTGTACTCTTGTCTCAAAGTGGTAGCTTTAAAAAAATCACGTCCATAAACCACTTTCTGTCCTTATGTAGTAATTGAGATTTTTGTGAATTTCATATGCATTCAGTGAGCACACTGTATTTATATAATCTCCACTCTCTCTCTCACCTTCAACCCTTCCCATCTCCCATCCTGGTCCCTCCTACTCTTCTGTTTTTGTTACACACACACACAGACACACAGACACACACACACACACAGACACACCACACACACCACACACACACACACACACACACACACACACACACACACACACACAC
>JANHMN010000004.1:34578941-34590818 GCA_030674055.1 Rhabdomys pumilio
CACACACACACACACACACACACACACACACACACACACACACACACCCCTCTATTGAGTCCATTCCATGCTGGCATGTGTACATGTGTTTGTTTAGGGCAGAACACTTGGAATTGGCTGATTTTATATTAGATTTGTTCCTGGAGATTCTCCTTCTCTTAGCAGCCATTGACTATCTGAATTTATTCATCTAGGGATGGGTCTCATAAATTTTTCTCCCATTCCACATACATACATTCCTTAATGTAACTTACTTTGAGAGGTGGAGCTTAGCTTTTTTCCTCCATGTATGGACTAGACTTAATTACTTGCTCATAATGAATAGAATTTGGCAGAGGGATAGAATGTCACTATAACATTTTCAAAATTATTCTGTGTGTGTGTGTGTGTGTGTGCGTGTGTGTGCGTGTGTGTGTGTGTGTGCGTGTGTGCATTTGTATGGCATAGTGTGTGTGTGTGGAAGTCAGAGGACAACGTAACAGGAGCTGGTTCTCTCCTTCCACCGTGTCATTTAGTTACCACGAGGGGCCCAGGGACCAAGCTCAGGTGGTCAAGCTTAGCCACAAGTGCCTTTGCACTGAGCCTTCTCACTGGCTCAATACATCACCTTTGAGAGCAATTTATTAAAGATTCACATTCTCTTTCTCTTTCAATTTCTCTATCTCTATCTCTGTCTCTATCTGTCTTTATCTCTGTCCCTGCCCCTGCCCCTGCCCCTGCCCCTGTCCCTGTCCCTATCTCTATCTCTTTCTGTTTCATCCTGCTGGATGGGCCCCTTGAAAGACAACCGACTCATTTGGCAGCCAGCACCAGCCAATAGCCATAGCTATACAAATGAGACTTCCTGGAAGAGGACTCTTCTGCCCCAGTGGAGATTAGAACAGCAGAACCCTGGCTGACAGCCTAACTACCACCTCACAGACCCTGAGCCAGAAACACCAGGTTAAGCTTCTCCTGACGCTCAGAAACTGATTCAGCAAATGTTTGTTGTAGGTTTCTATGCAATTTTGGTTTTGTTTTCTTGAGGCTAAACGCTATTCTATAGCTTAGATTGACCAGGAGCTTGAGAAGAGCTTCCTGCCTCAGCACCCTCTAACTGCTGAATTACAAGCTTGTATCACCATGCTTAGCCATAGCTGTCCTGGAGTAAGGCATTGAGGAGAGATGAACTCTCTGAGAGATTTGAGTAGGATCCAGGCTCCAAGGATCCTCTTTTGAGCCCTTTCTATCCTGTACTGTCTCCTTTTCCTGCTTGTTAAAGCCCACAGCTTCATTTGTGGAGTCCCTCAGCATCTTTCAGCCTCCCTTTAGAGTCTCCAACCAGAAGTTCACGTGTCTGTGTCTCATGGCGTGTGTGTGTGTGTGTGTGTGTGTGTGTGTGTGTGTGTGTGTAGCAGGAGAGATATATGTGCAGTGTGTATTAGTGGCCTTCATGTAGCATGGGTTGATTTGTGAGTTTTAAATGTAAAGGAATCTATACTCAGCTGTATTCCTGTATTATTTTGGATAGAACATGGATGTCTGCAGGATAGCTGTATCAGAGGGCCCAGGGTGGGAACCTGTGTACTTTATCTATATGTCTGTATTTGCTAATTCTGGGATGCGTGTCTGGGTTTTCATGGGCAAGCATTTTTCAGAGCTTGAGCTGTGGTCCTCAAAGGGTTAAGGGAAACAGGCGCCACCATAACTCTTAATCATAGCTTTGCAAGCTTAGCCAGTGCCCCTGTTGAAAAATGTTTCAAAAAGCAAAATAAATGATCTTTTAGTTACAGAAGTATTGATTTTGCCCACATCTAGTAATAAAGAGCAAGTCACCTGTAGCTAAAACTCTTGTAAAATATATTTTATACTCTAATAGTCTGCAGATAGAGTCACCCGCTGAGCACAGATGACAAATCTCCCCAGTGCGGCCTGCGCCCCCCATATTTCACGTCAGGGACACAGTGGTGGCGCAGCAACAGCAACAGAGCTGGGCCTCCCCGCGGGTGAAGACATGGCCTGGTTGGCTGGAAGAAAAGAAAAAAAAATGTTCTTAGCACATACAGCCCCCCTGCCCCTACCAGGGCCTTCAGTATCAGCTTGGGTTATGATGCAGGCTTATAGAAGACAGATCATCCTCTGATGTCTAGAGGTCACAAAAAGAGCTCCTCTAGTTTCTTCAAGCAAGGAGATGTTTTTCCATACTACTCAGTCTCAGAAGCTGATAGTTTGGGAATGTGGAAACTGCATTTGTGAGAATTGATGGTGTGTGTGTGTGTGTGTGTGTGTGTGTGTGTTAAAGAATATTATCCTAGGTTTGCTCAGTCATGTTCACACATGTATCATGGTTTGATCTTTTCCAAGCCTCTGTGTTTGCATTTAAGGGATGTAGGTGGCCGCCAATGCCCACATGTGCAGGGTAGCCCTGCATATGTTCAGAGGGACACACTTGATACTTTCTATTGGACATGTCCCATACTTGGCTCTATGTAGTCACACAGCAGACACATTGGACTCATCCAGTCCCTTCGTGCAGACCTGCCATTCATCTACGGAACCAGGCTACTTCCATTTTCTCCTGAATTCCTTGGAGAAACAGACTTCAGTCTGAAATGACCAAATAGTTCCTTTGGTAGCTGTGATGCTAAGACAATCATGAAGCTGTCATAGGTCTGTCTCTCCCATACCTCCTTACAAGCCAAGGAAAGTTGCTCAGTGGGACAGCTGGCCCCTTTGTCTTCTTTACTTCCCAGAGGGGATGCCCCCAGACATGAAACCTAAACTTGGGAGGCCACATGCTTGGCACCAGTCTCTCTTTTGCCCCATCCCGATGTGTAGACCAGAGCAGGTCTCAGCATTTCTGTGAGCCTCTGTACTCAAAGCTCACCATCTTCCCCTGGCACCGTAGTCTCTTAGAGAAGGCCATTTATTATCTTCCCGATGAGGGCAGCCTCAGAGAAGCCAGGAATCCCCCTACCTTCTGCCTTTGTGACTTCTGCCTGAAACACTCAGAAGTGTCTGCTCCATAGCCCTCACTTGGGATTAGATGGATGGGATTTGATGCCACTCCACCATCCCCACAGGAGGTATCCTGGGGCAAAGTGGGTAGAAGAAACTTGGTACTCAAAAGCACTACAGGGTACCCTCGTATGGAAATATATAGGGGCTTCTAACTCTTGTTGATGGAGGTTGAAGGAATAAAGACAGATTTAGGGAGACTGCTGGGTTTAAGGAGCTCCGGAGGAAGGGAGGGAATGTCTGGTAGTGTGGGAGATCAGGTTGGGAGGCAAGGATGGGCAGGAGCTCCAGGGTATTTGGAGAGCTCCGGAAGTGGGAAAGGTAGAGCAGGGAGCAGCGAAGGAAGGCACTGGCAACTAATTTTGTGTGTGTGTGTGTGTGTGTGTGTGTGTGTGTGTGTGTGTGTGTGTGTTGAGGGGGTTATTTGGGATGGAAAAAGCCTGGAGGACACAGGAGCATCTTTAGGACCAGGGGCAGTAGCTTGTCGGAGGGAGGGGACAGAGCAGGTAGCTGCCCCGCACTGGGATTGGGAAGTGGGGGTGAAGGGGTAGGGAGGGCTGTTTAAGCGGCGGCCGCGCTAATAACCTGTCCAGGAGATGGCTCGTGGCAAATTGCTTTGTTAGTCTTGTCAGCGCGGCCAGGGCCGCCGTCAGCGCGCGCCATGGATCAAGATGATGAATCGCCGTGGATGGCGCAGATGCGGGCGGCCCGCGGCCGGGCCCGGGGGTTGGGGTGGGCTGTGGAGGGGGCCGCAGGGGGCCCGGCCACCGCCATTAACTCCCGAATTAGCTCTAAGCCGCCCACCACCTAGCCACTGCCCTGGGGAGCGCGGGGCCATAGGGGCGGGAGCGAGCCCAAGATGTACAGAGGCTGCTCCCGCTCGCTTGCACACTCTGAACCTGAACCCGGACCTCCAGAATTCTGGCTCCTCCGGATGCTCCTGGATTCCCCTGAGCGCCCTGAGAGGAATGGGACCTCCAGTCTGCCCTGCGAATCCGCCTCCGTTGTGGTCTTGTGTTGGGCTTTCTTAGGGTAACCTCTGCTAACTAGCTATGTCCCATGTACTACTCACTACTTCCGAACCCCAATGTAGTGAGCCGATGGGGCAGGAGGAGGTGTGAGCTGCAGTTCTCTTTCAGTGTGTGTGTGTGTGTGTGTGTGTGTGTGTGTGTGTGTGTGTGTGTGTGTGGCCTGTGGGGGGAGCAGGCTTATGAGTTTGGCGTTTGATAATAAAAACTCAGCCCAGAGACCACAGAGTTTAGGGGGACTTAGGCCCTTCAATTTCTAGTTGCTTACTTCAACAAAGGCACCTAGGACCCCTAGAATTCTTGGAAACCTGTGGATACTCACTTGTCTCAAGTTCCTGAATGGTCTCATCCCTTGACCACCCCTTCTTGGTTTAATTTAGAAATATCCCCATTACATACATGCACACCTAAGCAGAACCTACATGTTTACATATGTATAAATGTGTATATATTTATAATACATAACAGGTTAATGAATTGAGCAAATATACAAGCACATCCAAAAATGCAACACTCACCTGTCTCCACCCCACCCCACCCCACCCCTAAAGCCAGGTCAATTTATTGGGGGGTGGGTCCTAGTTTTTCTGGGTATGCCTTTCTCTTAAGTTCTTTGAAGGTGTCTCAGCCACAGCCTGGGGCAGGTAGGTGGGGTGAGGAGGCTGGAGAAGCAGTCTTGGGAGGAAGGTCCTGAGCCATTTTTATTTCTTAGTTTCTGTCTAGACAGTGGCATTTTTGAAGTGCCTTTGTTAAACCAGTAGGACCCCCCCACATTCTGGAATGCCAGGTTTCTCACTACTCCAGGTCTCCATAAAGGGCACAGTCCCCTTTCCCAGCCTTACTTTCTCTCCCCGAGTTTCTATCCGAGCAGTTGAGCTCATCTGGAATTTGTGTCTCCTCTCCCCAGTCCATAGTAAACTCAGGAGCCAGGACCTGGGCTACAATGTCTGTGAAAACCAGGGTGGAGGGTGGAAATGTGACAGCAGCTCCCTCTGTCCCTGGTATCCCCTTATATAAAAGCCCCCCCCCCCCCCCTTTGTTTTTTTGAGACAGGATTTCTCTGTATAGCCCTGGCTGTCCTGAAACTCACTCTGGAGACCATGCTGGCCTCGAACTTAGAGATCCGCCTGCCTCTGCCTCCCAAGTGCTAGGATTAAAGGCATGTGCCACCACTGCCTGGCATGAAAGCTCTTTGAAGGTGCATCTAGCCTGGCAGTGTGGGCTTCTCCAAGTGTCTGGAATTTTGAGTTCTATGAGGCTTGGCTTGTTTAATGAGAATGATATTGACCTTCTTCTCCAGACCTGGGATGACTGAACTGATGGGGGTCTTGGCAGCCTGGGATAAGAAAACTAGAAAGGGGACTTGGAGTTTGTGGCAAACAGATCCTTCTAAAAGCAGGTGCTGGTTGAGTCCAATGCTTATCCTCCTACAGCCTGTAGCATGGAATCTGTGGTATCCTCTGTCCTCTTCAGCACAGAGCCATCCATTACCCTTCAGCTTGCCCAGTGGCCCCCTGTTCTGTCCAAGGTGGGGGGCCAGGGAAGGGTTGAGTAGGGTTAGGTCACTGAACAAAGACAGAATACACTTGCCTCACTAGAACAAGGTTTCTCATTGGGTGGGGGAGGAGACACTATTTCTGGCCTTATCTAGTAAGGATTGCTAGGAGGGAAAACTCCACTTCTGCATTACCGTGGAGGGGGCTTGCACACCTCTCTACGTAGTAGTATGCACTGGTGCTCAGAGTTGTGTATGCGGAGTAAGTATAAGTATATGTGTGTGTGCAAAGCTCTACAGTTTTCTTCAGGATGATCTGTGTGCATGAGAGTGCACCTGTACGTGCGTGTGCATTTGTGTGTGTGCATGTGTGTGAAGGGCAGTTGGGCAGAGGTACAGTGTGGAGCTCCAGTGGCAATCTTGATTACCTAAGCCAAAGAGGCAGCCTTCACTCCCCTCCCTCTCCTTCTCTCCTCTCCCCTTCTGCACTAGACGGAGATCCCTGAAGAGAAATTAAAAGGTTATTTAAAGCCCCCGCCTCCACTTTTTTTGTCCCTTTAAATCGAGCCTAAACGGTTTTGCTTTGGCAGAAGAAATCTTTTCTGGAGCATTGAGGTGGGGGGTGGGGGATCCTGGTGGGAGAGAAGGGTCTAAGCAGCCTAATCCTCTTATGCCCCCTCCCCTTCCCTTTCTTTGGAGACTCCTCTCCCTCCCCTCAGGCGCCCTGCCTCTAACTCTGGGTTGAAGATCGGTTCAACCTCTAAATCTGCTGGTGGCTACTCCTGTTCCACCAAAACCAAAATTTCTGACCCTCTCAACTCGGCCTGGGATTCTAAAATCTCCAGTTATTACGGCAACTTCCGCCATGCCTTAGCCCCCAAGAAAATAAACAGTCCGGCTCCTCAGAGCCAGACCAGAGAGCTTTGCTTGTAGACCTGAGCAATGTCCGTCCGAAGGATCCAGCTGCCTGTCTGTCTCGCCACCTGGATTACAGTACACTTGACCTGAGAAAAATCACACACGGCTTCTTTACCAACACACAAAGAAGAACCCGCAGTTACACACGGGCTGGGGTTACATGAGCACCAGTAACAAAGACACAACACATTCCAGTCCCAGCCACTGAGGCCAAAGACACACTGCACAGAGTACTGTGGCCAAGAACCTCTCCAGACACCACTATCATATAGCCACAGCCCCCACCCCAACCCCCAGGGTTTCCATAGAGTCATAGCCACAGTAGCCAATCCTGTGCTACAAGGCTACCACACCAGTGGGAACACCTGACCCCTGTCACACACCTCAGACACACAAGGCCATGTCTGGTTCCAAAGCCTGCTGCATAAGGACCTCTTCCTATGAATCAGTTGCACCTGGAAGGAGAAGGAGGCTGACAAGAACTCCAAACCCTATCTAGGATTTTCTGCCTTGTGAATCATTGGTGCGTGTGTGTGTGTGTGTGTGTGTGTGTGTGTGTGTTCCTCTCACACCGAGACAGGTGCCTGTGTTGTATGTGCATGAAGAAGTGGGTTCCGCATTCTCAGCCTCCCAACCCTCTTCAAGAGCATCCTGCTGTCAGAAGTTCCACCCTATATGAGTTGAGCTTGGGTGGTAAGTACTGAGTGCAGGTTGTGTTCACGCGGGTGTTGTGGTATCAGAGGGGTGTGGTATGTGTGTTTGCAACCGCTTGCACTCGCGGTTGCCCAGTTCAATCTTGTGACATCTGGGCTGGGAGACAAAGCGCCCTTTAAGCCATCGCAGAGCACCCCAAGGTCAAAGGAGACCAGGTAGACCTAGGTAAAGGTTTCTCAGTAGCCGTCAACTCCTCAGGGATTGACCTGCGGCTTCACCGCCCAAGAACCAGAGACTCGGAGCCAGCAAAGACAGAACGATGTTCTCGGGGAAATGATGGACGCAGGTGGGGTTCCTAGTTCCTCTCAAGGTTTGACCCTGTCTGCCTAGGCCTTGAGCTGCGTAGCTGCTCCAGAGGGGCTGGGCGGGGCGAGAGTGGCGTGTGATTGGCAGCCACGGGGGCCAGTAGGGAGCGCGCGGCCCCGAGCCTTGCGCCCGGGAAACGCGGTTTAAAACTCCAGCTCCAGCCTGGACGCGCGTAGATGGCAGCGACAGCGGCGGCGCGGGCCAAGGAGACCAGGTGCGAGCGGGCGGGGCTGGCGGGGTGCAGCCGGCGGGGTGCAGCCGGGAGGGGCCCGGGGCCCCGCGGGGCTGGGAGGGCGCGGGTCGTCAGTTCCGGGGACCTCCTCCGCGTTTGCGGTCCTGTAGTCTGGGACCCGGTGAGAAGATCGGAAAGTTTGTAGACGGTGAGAGACTTGGAAGGTGACAGACACTTAAGCCTTAAAGGAGACGAGATCCGAGGCAGGAGGAGGGAGCTGCAGGGGGAATAAGAGGGAGCGATCCCCAGTGCCGAACACAAAGCCAGAGAGCTAGCAACTCCGGGAGACAGAAGGAAAGAACTAAAAATTCCGAAGCAGAGAGGAGGGCAAGTCGTGTAGAAAAGCGCTGAGGCGGAGACGGAAGCCTCGGCCGCCGAGACGCAGGCACCCGCAGAGAACGCTTCGGATCCGTCACGGTTTTGCCTCATTTGGAAGATATTACTTCGCCCCTGAAAAAAAATAAATACAAAAAAGGTTTGGATATTAAGCGGAGACAAATCCTTTTCAGTTTGGAAGGGGGCGGCGGGTGGGGGGTGGGTAGTCAGGATAATGCAGAGCAGATGCGCCCCGAGGCGTCACGCAGCCCGAGGCCGGGCCGCGGAGGGGGCGCGGTCCTCCGCCCAGGTTCCTTGCCCCCGGTTCGCCCGGGGCCACCTACACCTCCCAGCTTCCCTATTCCCTAGTACTCCGCAGTACTGGGATTTAGCTCAGATCTCATCCTTCGTGACTACCGAGGGCTTCTTGTCTCCTGGGATTGCGACTTTACACGAATTCTTTGGCTAGGGGTGGTTTGGCGCTCAGCCTGCCTCTGTCCTCGTAGACACAACCTCAGGTTAGGATCTTTCAGGTGGGTTTTTGGTCCGCAGCGGTCTTAGTTCTCTGGAATTCGTTTGGCCTCCCACGGCCTATTTTGGCGTGGGTCGGGCGAACTCCAGCAGGGAATGCGGGCTGGGGCGGCGCTTGGGAGGCGAGGATCAAAAAAAAAAATGAGGGTCTCTGCCAGGGTCTCTCTTCTGTGGGCCTCTCATTCCGGTGGCCATAACCCATCTTGGACGGCGGGCGATAAGCTAGGGCCTCTAATGGACCGTTCTGGATCTTGGCTGAAGTTTCATAAGTTCCCAGACCCTGCTCAGGGGCCTCCAAGGCCTAGATGATGTCTTTAGAGCACTTAGGGGGAAAACATCTTCTTTCTCAAATTCCTGTCAATCTGGGGACCCAAATCCTGGTAGGGGACTTGTTGGAGAAACCGATGCTAGACTCGGGGAGAACTGTATTCAGAGGCTGGGCCTTTCGCCCTTTCCGGGTTGGGAGCATTCCGAAGCTGAGAATCCGCAGGGCCTCCAGTGTAGCCTCAGCACGGGTTCTGCCTGGAGCGGTAGAAGGACTTTTTCGTTTTAGAAAAGCCGACTGGAGGCCAGGGGGTCCTCTGGGCTAGTACTGGTTTTCTGTGAGCAACTCGGGTTTGGGACGTCGGGGAGAGTGGAAGGCTTTACTTACTGGATAGGCCTTGGGGCAAACAGGCTGTTCGCACCACTGAGGTTGCAGGCGTAGCTGCGGAAATTGTAGAAGCTTCGAGTCTGTCTTCGCGAAGGTGGGAGTGGGAGACGTGTCTTTCTCTTCTTTTGTGCTGTGCCAGAGATTCTGTGCGTCGCAGGCAGTTTGGCTCTATAGGGCGCTGGCCGAGGAAATTCTATGGGCCTATCCGTTTTAAGTGGTTTGCAGTGAGCTCTGTTTTCAGTTTTTCGGGAATCCGCGCTTCACTTCCTTGCATATCTAGGTTTTAGAAGGGGGAAGGCACTCTCCCCTAAAGATAAGTTCCTCTCACCCTTCTCCGATAACCAGCTGTGCTTATGTTGCTTATGTATGTGTGTCGGCGGTCAGGGGGGGGGAAAGCAAAATTTGCTGCCTAGTGAGAGCAAATTATCCAGATAATTTGCTCCAATTTCTCTCCTCTATGTCCGAGTCTTTGGATAAGAAGCAAACCACCGCAACTCAGGACGGGGATGGTCACCTTACCTCATCCCTTCAGACCTCAGGGGCATCGACTCTTGCAAGGACGAAGGAACTTGGTTGCGCAGTCGAAAGTGGAACTGAAGGGCAAAGGTGCGAAGAATTGGAAACCCGCCCCAGGCGAAGGCCACTGGAAAGTGAGCTCGCTGGTCTGGGCTTTAGGGTGGCTCTGTTGGCTCAGGGGTCAGTTTCCTGGGCTACGGGTGAGTGCTTGTGGGACCCCTCCACAATCCTCTCTTATTATTTTCAAGTTATGGTTATTCCATATGATAGCAAAATTCAGAGGCATTTCTCTGCTTAAAATAGGAAACAGGGTTTAGGCTTGTGGTCTGAACACACAGAGACTGAACTGGGAGGGGGTTTCCACCGAATCACTGGCTGGGACGCTAGGTCCGAAATGGGTACTGGACCCTGGCTTTGGCTGAGGATGTTCTGGTGGCTGGGATGTTGCGGAGTAACAGACCCACAGATCCGGACGGATCGTTGGGGCTCCTAGCGATCTTTGAAGGCAAGAGGAGAACTAGATCCAGTTACTGCAGCAACCCCGTCCCCCCAAATGTAGAGCTTCCCTCCACTTCCCTGTATTAGAAAGGGGTTGGTCCACGTTGCCTGCCACACCGAGTGGGACTTCTGGCTTATAGTGACCTGGCACACTGAAGTCACACAAGGAGAAAGAGCTTCTGGACACAAATTTTCAGAATCCCCTGGTAGACACAGTTTCACACTCCCAGACTGAGCTTTCACCGACGCTCGCAGGTAACCCATAGGGCGACTGGGCACAGAGAGACAGCCCAGACTCACGATCTCAGCTTGACAGGCCAAGGGCAACGGAGCCTAACTTTTTGTCCGACCTCCATCCTCTTATTTCTGTCTCTCTCCGGAGCCTGCTGGAGACACTCTACCCTTCTACACAGCCGTAGCCCTGGAGGAGGCGCTCTCCGCCCCTCGGAGTTCCCATTCAACACCCCCCTCCCTGCTTCAGCCCCTTCCCCATGTCCCGCTCGGCCGCCCCGCGGTGCCCATGTAAATGACAGCAATAAATATCTAATCAAGGCCGCGGGCGACGCCGCGGCCCTCCAAAGCCCATTACGAGCGAGCGGGCAGGCTGGCGAAGTGGGAGGAGTGCTGGGGTGATGGGGAGCTTTGGGCCGGATTGTGTTCTGGCTTCCAAATTCATCCTGCTTTGAGTACCCCTCATCCCTGACCTTGAGCGAGTCTCAGTTTCCCTTCTTGTCAAAGGGTACGGTGCTGGGCTCCCCTTCCCCCGCTGCCCCCCCCCCCCCCCGGTTTGGTTATCAGTCTGGTTTTCTGACTCCTCATTTGATTGAGTTCGGGTCCTGCCGGTGGTCAGTATAGTAGCCTGCAGAACCCTCATTCCAGCTTTAGCCCAGTTTCTGTACGCAAAAGGAAGAGCGGCCCTGGATGCGGGATCAGCACACTTGGCTTTTTCCAGTTGAGGTCATTCTCGCCTCTGTTTACCTCCTCTACGTGCGCCGCAACCACGTGCCCTTAGGTCACCCGAGCCCACTCGGCCTCCTAGCCCCCATCTAAACGCCATCGCTCCAGCTGTCAGGGTTTGGCGACCGACTGGCCGGCCATCCGAACAGAAATCTGCGTGCAGTGCGGGAATCGGGTGCTGGGCGCTAGCACCACAGGCCCTTGCCGCGAATCCCCACCAGATGTGTTGAGATAATTTCTACATGAGGGGGTGGGAGTGTGTGTGGGATTCTACAGTCAGAACCTTCTCCACAGAGGGACTCTACAGTGACTGCTCTGGGTCCTCGGTCTGCACTACGCCAGAGCCGCCCAGCTCATGCCCGCAGTGCTCCTGGTCTGAGCAAACCCGCTGAGCCCAGCAGTCTTTTTTGCCCAGGAACACCGGGATGTCTGACCTGGTCCTTGGTTCCACCACAGCTGTGCCCTTGTCTCCCGCGCTCTTTGCCTCTTTGAGAGAGGACACGGGGAGCAGAGAATCAAGCAGTTACCTCTAAAGCTGGAGTTACTCGCACAGACTGCAGGTCAAGTTCGCCAACCCGCTCTCAAGAGCGGACGCTTGACCATAATCAAGAGAACAGTAAAACACCAAAAACATCAGTCGCCTCTCTCTCTCTCTCTCTCCCTCTCCCTCTCTCTCTCTCTCTCTCTCTCTCTCTCTCTCTCTCTCTCTCTCTCTCTC
>JANHMN010000004.1:34598646-34617104 GCA_030674055.1 Rhabdomys pumilio
AGAGAGAGAGAGAGAGAGAGAGAGAGAGAGAGAGAGAGAGAGAGAGACTGACTCACCACACACTGGGTACTGAGGGCATCATTATGGGCCCTCATGCTGAACAAGCGCCCCATTAATGAACTACATGCCCAGCCCTTTTTGTATTTCCTATTTTAAGACAAAGCTTTGTCAAGTTGCCAAGCATGACCTTGAACTTGTGATCTCAGGCCGGAGTCTCTAGATAACTGAGGTAACAGACCTGTGTTGTCAGACCTAGAACATTTATATAATTTTAATTTTGTCCTTACTTCTCTGAAATGTAAAGTCCATGGAGTTAGGGGAGTTGATACTTGGTAGGTGTGTGTTTAATAAGTAGTTGTTAAATAAATGTGCACTGGGTGGCACAGTGCCTGTGTATAGGTGTGTCTGCTGTGTGGGTAGATCCCTATGAGAATGTTTGTATGTGGGATTTGGAATAATGACATTGAATTGAATTTTGTGTATGTAAGATGTCTTCTGTGAAGGCTTTGCCAGTAGTGTCTTTGCATGTATGTCTGTATGGGCTTGTCTGTGGCTGTATGTGCTTGTATGCATGCTGTAGATGCTTGGTTGAACACACACACACATGCACACACGTCTATTTCTGTAAGAATGGGGAGCTGATATACCTGGACGTGGGCCCCTAGGAAAGACCCTGCATTACCTCAGCTTTCCCTTCCCACCTCCAACATCCAGGGAATAAATATACCTTTGTGCCTTTGGGTGGCTACAAACATGGAGTCACTTTCCAAAAGTGATGTCACTTCAAAGTCACTTTCGAGCTGATGCAGGCTGGGGACCCAGATGAGACAGCAGGGTCCAGAAGTGACCTGGGGCTGATGGGGCCTGGACAGCCTCTTGCTCACACAAGACATCTCACTAGGAGAGATATGTTCCTTGACACATCTTTCTTGGAGTAATTGACTGCAGAAGAAAGCACCCTCGTGTAGCAGGGCAGGTCTCGGGTTGACCATTCCTTAACATAGCATTCTTCTTTCTCTAAGTCTGCAGATGGGGTTTGTGGTTCTTGGCTTGCTGGCTTTTTGGAGATTTGTGAGAATAAAGGCGGTGATGGCAGTGAAAGGTGGCGAGAACGATATTTTTATGTCTGTGAAGCATAGTAGGGTTTTAAATTACTCTCTCATCAGAGCAAATGCCTCAGTGGGGAATCCAGTTGGGGACTTGGCTCCAGGGAAATGCAACGGTGTTGGCTGAACAGTTACATGTGTGAGTGAGTCAATGGATGTGCACGTGAGTGAGGGCCTGGGGAATTCAAAGAGGAGGGTTATATAATGCAGAAAACGAATTGGGCAGTCTCAAAGACTAACTTGTTTGTTTTATTTTGGGACAGGATCTCATGTAGTCCAGGCTGGCCTCGAACTTGCCCTGTATCTGAGGATAACCTGGAACTTCTTATCTTCCTGCCTCCATCCCTGAGTGCTGTAATTAACAAAACGGGCTCCATGCCCCGCTAAGACTGACACTTTTGAGCACATAGTAGCCTAGGCCATATTGGGAAGGCTTCTCTTAGTTCTCAGTAACTCCAGGCGCTTAGTCCTACTGTTAGGGGCCTTTTCTGGATAGAGCAAATGAGTGAGGGTCAGGGAAGTTGGGTGGCTTGTCCAAAGTCACAAAGCTCTGAAGGCCAAAGCTGTGATTCCAGCCCAAGCCATCTGACTCTGCAAGTGGCTTGCAGAGTGAGCCACTGGATGAAGGGGTGAATGAAAGAACAAGTGCCCACTCAGTGGGCAAGACAAAGCTACCTTCTGGTCTGGTGTAGAAGCCCTTGGTAAAGTGGACATGAGTTTCTGGACAGGGGGGGGGGGCTGATGTCTCTCCTAGGATAGAATTCAACAGCCACGCCTCATAATCCTTCTCCCTCTTTCCACCTGCAGGCGGATGCCGCCATGCAGCACTATGGGGTGAATGGCTACTCCCTTCATGCTATGAACTCACTCAGCGCCATGTACAACCTGCATCAGCAGGCAGCCCAGCAGGCCCAGCATGCCCCTGACTACCGGCCATCAGTACATGCGCTTACATTGGCTGAGCGCCTAGCTGGTAAGGGCCCTGGGGATCTGGCCATGGAGACAAGATGCTGGGGGACAAAAAAAAGGAGGTTACGGAAAGCAAAAGGGGGAGAGGTGTGTGAGCAGCTTATTTTAGTTCCTTAGAAAGCCCTTGGTCACTTAGTAACATAGATGACTATGCTGCTCTGGCTTTGGCAGCACATTTACCTAACATCTGTGCAAGTACCTGCAGAAGACTGCTGGCTTGCCAGCACTGTGCTGGGTCCTGCAGCTTCCTCAGCTTCAGTTTCCTATACCAAACCTTCAAAAGAGGTGTTCATTAGCCCTGTCTCATAGATAGACTAAGGCAGCAGATACAGCATTAGCTCAGAGACCTTTCACTGGGAAGTAGCTGGAAGAGGGCTGGGGTACCTTGGGAGAAGACTGAACATAGATACAAAATAATGATGGCTCTCATGGTTTGAATGCTGGTTAAGTGCCAGGCCACTGTGCGGATCTCCATGCCCCTCCCTCTCCCTTTTTTCTATCAACCTGTATTCAAACCCCAAGAAGAAGATCTCTGTTTGAGTTTATAGATAAAGAAACTTCAGCTCAGAGAATAAATACTGGAGCGTTTGGGGATTGGAACACGACAGAATGGGGTCAGATTTGTAGTTAGCTATCCATACATTCACCTCTCTTCTCGAGACCCAAGCTTCCTCTAGGGCAGTGGTAGCTCTAGGAGAGCTGGCAGGAGGTGACCAGTGAATCACAGCAATGCTCAGTGCTCAATGACCAGTACTCAATGCCCAAAGCAAGTCCCAGGCACTTAAGAGAGAGCTGAGGCTGATGCTGACTTCTGGTTGTTCTCTTGGCCACCTCCCAGGAAGTTTCAATGCCAGCTTTTCTATGACTGTGATGAAATATGTGGAGAAACAATTTAAAAAGAGAAGAGATTTGTTTTGAATCATAGCTTTACAAGTTTTGGGGTGTGATCGCCTGGCGTTATTTGCTGTGAGATTGTTTTGAGGCATCACATCAGAGAGTGCACGGCATAGTAAAGCTGTTCACCTCATGGAAGGCAGAAAGCAGAGAGGGGAGAAGACGAGTCGATGACATGGCCACAGAGGCCCACTTCCTCCACCTCAGCCTTAAGCCCTAGCAGCCATTCAGCCACGAGTCCGTCAATGGATCAATCCCTTGATAAGGTTAGCAGCTTCATGATCAAATCAGCTTTTACTAGTGCCACCAGCTGGGGACAAAGTGTTTAACATGTGAGCCTTCAGTCCAATTTATATCCAAAAATAACAATGGATATGATCAGGAGTTAATGACATAGGTAGAGGGCTATAGATTTCCTGAGAAATGATGCCACGCAGTTCACGATGTCCCAGTCCAGGTCTATCCTGTGGCACAGGGCCCGTGTCCATGCCAGGTAGGTGTAAGGGACTTCATAGAACTCTTTGGAAGACTGAGTTTCCACCAGTCCATGAGAGGGCATGATAACCTGAGTCAGTGGTGGGACAGCTCAGGGCAGCATGGTGGGCAGGAGGCAGGAACCTTTTTAAAATTCCACAAGGGGGAAGATTACTCAGGAGACCAGGCATAGGAACGGGAGAGGGTCTGAGGATCATGCCTACCTTGGGGTACTAGCCTGATGGGAGGACATGGCAGCCAGCCCTACTCCTTTAGACCTTGCCGGGCCTCTGAACAACTGAGTCCCTGGTTCCCTTTCTTAGATCAGTGTAGACGTTAGTGTCCAGGTGGTGGTAGGCAGTCCTGCCCCAGCTATGGCTGCTTCCCTAGTTTGGAATGAATTCCCTTTGTCCATTGTGACAGTGACATTTAGCTCAGGGACCATTATCACAGAGAGGGTTCTGGACAGAGGCTCATGCACACTGATAGGAACAGAGGAATTGGGGTGTTTAGCCCACTTCCAAATAGCCAGCTTTTAAGGAGGGAATGAGGCCTTCTAGGGATTCTTGTGGAAAGCCTACCTTCCATGGCAGATACTGTATTAGGAAGCCTGGTCTCCCCTTGACCATCCACACCTTGTTGTCCCTGGAGCTGGCAGCAGGACACTGAGCTCTGTCTCTCCACTAGACTGGGTGTGACTAAGTGGTCCCTACTCCCTTTCCTACTCAAGGGTAACACTTGTGACTTCAGGTCTGCCTGGGCTAAGATTGGGATAAGTTATAAAGGGTCCCTCTTTAAATTGGAGAAGTATCTCAAAGTCTAGGGTTTCCTGCACATTTTCTACTTAGAATTTTGTAGAAAGCTTCCCAACCCTGGAGTACAAGAGGACTCTGTGGTATTGTTCAGAAGCAAAAACAACTTGAACTCCTTCCAGCATTGACAGGGTCCATTTTTGTGTGATGGGAACTTACAGCCCAGGTAACAGTCAGGCAGAAGAGAAAAAAAACAAACAAACAAACAAACAAAAAAAAAAAAACCAAAATTACATACTAGCCTGAGAGAGATGCCATCCTGGCTGGTTTTCATGTTACCAAACACAAAGGCAAGCCTATAGCATTGATGGTTCACCATCTTTGCTACTCCAATCCAGCCTTGCAGTGTGGGGATCTGTTCTCTTCCCCTGAAGAGGCAGACTGACAGTCAAGGCTAGATGTGATAAGCCTTTCCCACATGCACAGGGCCCTGCCAGGGCTAAGCTTTCTGTTTTGGAAATGAGACCAGAAATCTCATGTCTTTCCATCAGAGACATATAGACCAAGGAAGAGGACAGATTGAATTCGAGAGATAAAGTCTAGGTACTCCCAGTCAGCCTTCCCCTAAGTCATCCTTGAGACAAGCATCAGTTTCTGGTGCTAGGAAGTCTTAGTGCCCAAAATCTAAGGACCACAGGGTATCAGAATCATTGAGACATTCATTTTTAGATTATTAGCATCATGTCATCTCAGAATATTATAGCATCTGGGGATTTTTTTCTTTTTAAGATAGGATTCCACCATATAGCTCAAGCCAGTCTTGGACTTGCAAGTCTCTTGGCCTCCATCTCCTGAGTGCTAGGGCTGAAAGTATGTGTTTTCATTCTTGCTCTAGTATGTTGAGACTTTAAGGATCACCTATCTTCACATGCTTAATGCCAGCCAGATCAGGAAGAATTGCCCCCACACTCATATGTATGGCAGCCATGCTTGGGGTTGACTGAGTTAGTTCTCCGTAGTTCTGTGAGTGGGGGTTGCTGACAGGTTAGAAAGATTTTTCAATCTCAGCCAGTGGAGAGAGGATGGGTAATTTCCAAGGGCTGGGGGTCAGCTCTGATGGCTATTTGGGTGTCCAAAGTGGGTCAGAGCAGAGTCAGATTCAAAACTTATATCCCATAATTAAATGGGCCTTCTCTGCTTGCCCTCCAACGGCTGTACATTTCAAGACATCATCTTGGAGGCCCGCTATGGCTCCCAGCACCGTAAGCAACGTCGTAGTCGCACGGCATTCACGGCCCAGCAGCTTGAGGCCCTGGAAAAGACCTTCCAGAAGACTCATTACCCAGATGTGGTGATGCGTGAGAGGCTGGCCATGTGTACCAATCTTCCTGAGGCCCGTGTGCAGGTAGGGTCCAACTCTCTCAACTTGCAGATCTTGTGTCCAGTTGTCCAGGACTCAGTGTTTGCTTGGTCAGTGCTGAGATACATGTCTCCTTCTCTCGCGTTTATTTATAAAAATAGATGGGGATGGGTGAGGGAGGATTATCACCCAAGGCACAATTTTTCCTCTCCTGACTGCTCCTCTCCATGGCCCACAGGTGTGGTTTAAGAATCGCAGGGCCAAGTTCCGAAAAAAGCAGCGCAGCCTGCAGAAAGAACAGCTCCAGAAGCAGAAGGAGGCCGAGGGTTCCCACGGAGAAGGCAAGATGGAGGCCCCGGCCTCAGACTCACAGCTGGAAGCAGAACAGCCTCCCAGTCTGCCCAGTGGTGATCCTCCTGCTGAACTTCAACTGAGCCTGTCGGAGCAGTCAGCTAGTGAGTCTGCCCCAGAAGATCAGCTAGACCGTGAGGAGGACTCCCGGGCCGAGGAGCCCAAAGCTGAAAAGAGCCCTGGATGTGAGAGCAAGGTGCTGGGCTGCAAGAGGGGCAGCCCTAAGGCAGGTGAGGCTTGGGAGGGTTGGAGCATGCTGCAGGCAGAGAGGGACCACAGGTCAGAGAGAGCAGGCGAATCCAGCAGGCTGGGTCTGAATATGTGACCTGGGTCAAAGCCGGATAGTCAAACCTTGGCATTCAGAAGCATGACCAGTCAGGCATGACTGCCTATTGCAGACTGTGACCCATGTCCACCCTTTAGTTGCTGAGTCATAGAAAGGTCTAGATAGATGGTTCCTGGGCAGCAGGGAAGTTGAGGAGGGAACAGGTGAGGGACTGACTAAATCTCTTTCACCATTTATGAATTATTACAGCTATTTCAATATTTAACAGCCAGGACAGATGTACCAGTGTATGTTGGGTAAATACCACGATGGTATCTGAGATTCCTATTATAACAGATTTCACCTTGATTCAAAATTCTGTTAGGACTTGGCCCATGCTTTTTCATCTCATAGGTCTAGTCCCTTAGGCACCTTGTGGAAAGGGGATCTGCTGAGAAGGTCTAGAGGAGGCTTCTTCTTTTTTGTTTTTTGTTTTTGTTTTTTCCTGAGACAGGGTTTCTCTGTGTAGCCCTGGCTGTCCTGGAACTCACTCTGTAGACCAGGCTGGCCTCGAACTCAGAAATCCGCCTGCCTCTGCTTCCCAAGTGCTGGGATTAAAGGCGTGCACCACCACTGCCTGGCTTGTTTTGTTTTTTAAAATAGAGTCTCACTATGCAGCTCTAGCTGACCTAGAACTTCCTATGTAGACCAAGCTGGCCTTGAACTTACAGAGGACCAACTGCCTCTGTGTCTGGAAGGCTGGGATTAAAGGTGCACCACCACTCTTGCCCTAGGATGGTTCTTTTTAGGACTAGGCATGTCCATCTCTGTTCCACAGAGCTACTCTGGGCTGAAGCCCCCTCTTCTGGCCACGGTTAGAAGAAACAAGAGTCCTGGCATGTTGTACAGTCAGACAAACCCTAAGCTAGGCAAGGAGGGTATAGGGCCTTTGAGCTGAGGGCTGGAGAGAGAAGATGAGAGTCCTGGATAGTCCTTGAAAAGATTAAGGGGTTCCTCAGGGAACTCAGGCATGGATGCCTAGGTAGAGGAATCCTGCAGTTAAGTCCCTCCCAACCAAATCCTGAGGGCCACTTCAGAGGATGCCCTGCATGATATGGGGCAGTGATGGTACTAGCCAGACTATGTTCACTGCCTGATCAAAGGGATAGGAGGAGCCTCTCCTCTGAGGCCAATCCTCTTGTTCTGAGCACTTGTTTTGTCTTCTCTGCTTGCAGATTCCCCAGGCAGCCTGGCCTTAACGCCTGCAGCCCCAGGGGGCGGCCTCCTTGGTCCTTCCCACTCCTACTCCTCGTCCCCACTCAGCCTCTTCCGTCTACAGGAGCAGTTCCGCCAGCACATGGCGGCCACCAACAACCTGGTGCACTACTCGTCTTTTGAAGTGGGCGGTCCTGCACCTGCTGCAGCTGCAGCTGCGGCTGCTGCGGTGCCCTACCTAGGGGTCAACATGGCCCCACTGAGCTCCTTACACTGCCAGTCCTATTACCAATCCCTGTCAGCAGCTGCTGCTGCCCACCAGGGTGTGTGGGGGTCCCCATTGCTGCCGGCGCCCCCAACAGGCCTGGCACCTGCCTCAGCTGCCCTGAACAGTAAAACCACGAGCATTGAAAACCTTCGTCTGCGGGCCAAGCAGCACGCTGCCTCCCTGGGACTCGATACACTCCCCAATTGACTGTCTGGCTTCCAGCCCAACCATGGTCTTGGGTGTTCCCCTGTCTCTGTCGGTCCCATGGTTATTTCCAGAAGGGTCTCCAAGTTCTCCAAGAACTAACTTTGAGAGACCAGGGATGCCGGGGCCTGGAGTCCTTTCACCTTGTCTCCCTTCTTCAGAGTCCCAACCCCAAGTGAAACCCACACACCCTCTGCATGGCCCTGCTTGGATCCCATGGAGGTCAAATGGGGAGGAGATGAACAACTGACTAGATCTCCTCCTCAGTATTGCCTCCTCCCTCCTGCTCCCTGTCTAGTAAGTTGATGTGTGGAATGTGAGATATAAATATAAATATATAAAACTATATTTTCAGGCACTGCCTGCCCCAGGCTCCCTTTCCCTGTTCTCCTCACTCCTCATATTGCCACTGCTACCCTTGCCCCTGAGATTCACTTCAACAGCGCTCTCTCTCTCTCTCTCTCTCTCTCTCTCTCTCTCTCTCTCTCTCTCTTTCTCTCTTTCTCTCTCAGTCACTCGCTCTCTCACGCTCTGGCTCTTGCTCTCTCTGGCTCTCTCTTTTCCTCCTTCTTCTCTTGATCCCCACCCCACCCCCTGCAGCTTCACTGCCTCTGTCTTGATCCCTCTCCCCCTACCACCTACCTGGATCTAACTGCTATGCCTTCCCTTGGCCTTTGGTGCTGGCTGTATTATCCTGTATTCTCAAACAGTGTTTCGTTTGGGGTTGTGGCTTTTGGTTTTAGTCATTTTGTTTCTTCTTGTTTCTCTTCTGCTCTGCTTGCCTGACTCCTCCTTTAACTGGAACCCTCTCTAGGCAACTCTTCCATTCCATGCCCCAAGATTCAACAAAGTCCTACTTGGAGACCCTGGAGCAACAGGCAGGAGGTAGCCCTAGCCCCACAGCATCTCCTAGATATTAGGAGGGCTCACAGTCACCTTTTCTTCTCTTTCCTTGCTTGGAAGTACCAGCTCCTCGGATTGCAGAGGGGTGTGTGGCTGCAGTACAGCGGCCTCCTTGCAGGGTTCTAGAATTCCTTACCAGTGAGTGAAGCCTTATGGGCACACACGGTCTCAGGATTTGTTGGCAGCTGTGGGAGTAGGAGCTTCTCTCTAGTCAGTCACTGGCACGGAAGGTGTGCTCTTCTTGTACGTCTAGACAACCCTGCTCTGCAGACTCCCTTTCAGGCTGGTATGACACTGTGCAAACCCAGTGCTTTCTGGGATTGTCTTGTCTGGATAAGATGACTTGGGAGATTCTGTTCATTTCCAACCACCCAGTGTTCTGTGCCCACAACCTTGTATGACAGAGGCTTTAATTAAGTTTAACAATAGTAACTGCAGCACAAATGCTTAGAGAAGCCCAATGTAAGTTAGAACATTACTGTTGTTTTCTGAGGAACAGCGAGTCCTGCATACCTGAAGCTCTCTTTGGATACTGCCTCAGTTTCTCAGTAAATGTAATGGCTCCTTTCTAGGTTAGACAGTCTGGATTTGATCCTATTTTTCTTGGATTCCAGTGCAAGCCTTGGGGGCTACTCCATTTCCATGCCTATGGTGAGGAGTGGGCAAGATAACTTGGATAGATTCATGGTTACGATTCCCCAACTCTTTGGCTCACTACAGAATCCTCAACCCCGCACCCACACAGTAGTAGCCTGGCATGACAGGGCTAGAGTCAGTAGTGCCCACTTAGTAATGTCGGTCTGGACTGGGGCAGGAGGAAAACGCTTTGGCCAGTAAACTGTGGGAGGGCAATAACGTGAGACAGGAGAAGTATGAAAGAAACAGAGGTGAGTGTGCATGGACCTTGAACATGAGGTGGCTGGCCTCGTGAGAGGTAAGGCAGAAAGCCTAGACTGCAGCCTAATATTCTCACTGTCACCTAGCAAGCACCCAAGGCAGTTAAGGGTTTCTTAAGAAGGGGTCTTAATCTGAGATCTGGAATCTGGAAGGTGAGTTCAGAGCCTTGTGAACATAAGAGGAGGAGAGACTTGGCCAGGGAGATGAGTGGTTAGCAAATCCTTAGAGAGATGAAGGGTTCTGGGTTGGGAAGGATTCAGTGGCCTGCAGTTACCCTACTGTGGTTAGCTTCAAGAAATTATATTTCTGAAATGTCTTACCTGGAACCAGGCACAGGGCTGAAACTGTCTTTCTAGTCCTGGGTGTAACTGACTGACTGACTGGGGCTTGGGATCCAACACTCTAAGTCTTACCATTCCCAGAAGCCTCCCCAACCTTCTAAAGAGCAAGGCCACTTGAGGTCATATTCTGCCATGACACAAGCCTGGTCTACCCTAGGCTTTTCAAAACTCTCTTAGATCCTTGTCATTCTGTCTTTCATTTGCTGACCCAAACCACAAGGCCAGAGAAGGAAGGGAAGACACACGTGAGTTTTATCCTCAGGTATCGCAAGGCAATTTTGGGTACCAGACTCAGGTACTGAAAGCAGCTGAAAGAGAAGAGGTCAGGAGAGAGAGATGACCATGTCATCTTGGGCGGATTAGAGGGCACAGTTCTTTGAAGAAATTAGAGGGCACGAGTATGGATAGGCCCACCTGCCCAACACTGCTGATGGAATCTCTCCCAGGCCTACTGGTCCCTTAGGGTAGAGAGCCCAAGGATTAAACCCTTACAAGCCCTTTGAGTAAAAGTCCTGTACTTCTCTGCTCCTTCCTGTTTGAGGTCTCCTTTGCCCTGCTTCCTCACTTCCCTAGAGCATGGTTCAGGGGCCTGGGTCCCCATCTCTATGCAGAGGCTGATTGGCTGTATAGACTGCTTTCCAAACCAGCTGTTTTGTGAACATTTGTGCTTAGAGGTTATACCAGCCCTTGGCAAAAACCACTATGTATTGTATTTATTTATTCTGTTAATTGAAGAAGCAAAACTCAAACCTCTCACTTTCCCTTGTCCTGCCCCCTGCGTAGCACAGCATGCTCTGTCCTGTGTATCTGTCAGTCTTTTGGCCTTACTTCCTGTGACTTTGTGACCTGTTCTTTGTCCTAATTGGCTAATAAAAGAGAACCTGGCAGCACAGCCCTTGATCCATATTCATTCACAGAGATGCCTACCACGGGCTAAATAGATGGTGTTTCAGTCTTGCTGTGGCTGATGGGACACAATGCAGGTCCACCTGTGGAGGCTGACTTCTCTGCTGGTTTTTTGACACTCTCCATGACTCTTATCTGTAGCTGGTGAGTCACACTGAAGTCTTTGGGAGCAGAGAGTATGGTACAGCTCTGTCTTTGCTGAGCTTTTGGGGGGCTCACTTAAGGTGAGAGGGCAACCTGGGCCAGGTGAGAGAACCTGGGGGATGGTTCTGCAGGGTGGAGAGGGAGGGATAATCTATGGAGTGCCAAACAGGCCAGAATCAAGGCTGAACACTAGGGAAGCACATTTGAATCTCTAGGCATGGTGGCATACACCTGTAACCCCAGCACTTGAGAGATGCAGGCAGGAGCATTCTGAAGGCCAACTACCCAGGCTACTTGGGACTTGGTCTAAAAAAAAAATCGACTTTGTTGATTTTAGTGTATGATGTTTTTATTTATTTGCAAGAGCTTCTTCTTTTCCTTCTCCTTTTCCTTCTCCTCCTTCTCTTTCTCCTCTTCTTCTTCCTCTTCTTCCTCCTCCTCCTTCTTCCTTTTAATAATAAAGTTTATTAAGAAACAAACAAACAAAATTCCAGAGCTGCTCTCTGGTGGGACAGGAGCCTTTGAGTGGAGTGAGTTTTTTATCATCAGAGGCAAGCATGCAGACATGGAGAGGGGCTGCAGCGGTAAGGTCACGTGGGTATATGCTGTTGGAAGTCCATGCGTACAAATGAGGACCTGTGCCACCGCCTCAAGGGCCTACTGGTATTTGTGTTCTTCTGAATGAGCAGGAAAGAGTGAAAGCCAGGAGACAGGGGATATAGGCGGTAGCTGCAGGAAAAGCGTGCAGTTCAGAAGTTTGTGTTGTGAAATCTGTGTTTCTCTCATTTTAAGAAAATGAGAAAGCCAGGCATGGTGGTGCATGTCTTTTAATCCCAGTACTCTGGAGGCAGAAGCAGGTGGATCTCTGTGAGTTTGAGGCCAGCTTGCTCTACATAGTGAGTTCCAGGACAGCCAGGACTACTGAGAGATCTTGTTTCAAATATAACAACAAAAGAGAACCTGAAATCTCCATTCTTTGGCCCTCATCACACTGGCCCTATCTTCCTTCTCTGAGTTCCAGAGTGTCTTCAAGAGGACCCATTGTCAGGAGGAGTTGTGCTGGATGGAGTTGGGGTTAGAGAGCTGGGACCTCCCTTTGTCAGGCCTTCTTTATAGGAGAATCCTAGCAGGCTTATAGAGTATGCAAATGGGCTATCTACTGGCTTTTCCAGAGTGGGTCCTCACCTCCCTACTTCCCAGGTCATTGTGACCCCAGGAGATTCATTCCTCTCCCAAGTGGAGCTGAGGATTAGGGTGAAGAGTACCCCCTTCACCTCCCTGACAGATCAAATGTCTCCCCAAACCTCCCACAGATCTTACCTGGGCCCTGAGCTACCCGGTACTTCCTACATAGCTCAGCTTTGAGGGACACACTTTCCCTGGCACGAAGCTTGTCTGGTAACACTGCAGTTTAAATCCCTCACTCAGTCTGTCAGCATTGACTGGGCACCTGCTGAATGCCTAGTCCCATGCTGGGTGCTGGGTACAGAGAAACAAGCATTAAAAAACGTGCCCTGACAATCACAGCTTGGGGTGAATCAGAGTTTGAAAACTAAGGAACTAAGAGAACCAGAGAATGTCCTTAGTTCATCATGGGGAAGTCAGAAAGGTACTTTAGGAGAAGGACAACCTGAGCCCCATATGTCAGGTGCTTCTTAGGAGTTCAAGAGCAAAGGGTCCTGGTAGAGACACAGTCCATCCAAGTTGCAGGACTGGAAAAGGCAAGGTGGGACTGGAGGCCGGTGCAGCGGTGAGCACAGATGAAGGTAGAAAGGGAAACTGAAAAGCTGAACACACTGCAGCACACCTGAGATCTCATCACACAGAGGAGGAGGCCAAAGAGGGTCCCAAGTTGGAAGCCAGCCTTGGCTACAAAACAACAACAACAACAACAACAACAACAACAACAACAACAACGTCTAGAAAACAAACAACAAAAGGAAACTGAGTTTAGAGTCAGTCCCTAGGGCTAGAGCCTGGGATTTTGGAAACTGGGTGAGCGAAGCGATCTGTCTTGTATTTTAATAATTGCACATTCTTCGTGGTTTGTGCATGGTGGGTCATAACAAGGAGTTAGATGGAGCGAGACCAGCGAGGAGGCCATTGCTATGCCCTGACGAGAGACAGTAGCATCAATCTGGTCTATAAGAGCTGAGGAGAAGGGCTGATTAATGAGTAATTTGGGAGGTAAAATCACCATGGTAACAGCAGTATGGGAAGGCCCTAGGTGCTCCTAGATCTTTGGCTCAGCTACAGGGTAGATGGACGCCCTATTCTGCTGGACCTGGGATGAATGTTGGCTCCTGAGCTTAGTTTGGTCTTGTTGGCATGTAGGAGGAGCCTTCCCTATACTTAGGGGAAGATGGTAGCATGGACTTTGCTGTTGGTACGGACTTGATTCAACGTGTTCTTCGTGCTACACATCCTTTAAACAATCCACTTAATCCTGACACAACTCTGTAGGGTAAGTATTGTTATCATCTTCATCTGATATATGGAAAAACTGAGGTAACCAGGAGCACCAGATCGGGACCCAGCTAAGCTCGATATTTATACTCTTAAACTTGGTGGTTGCCAACACAGAGACAGCCACGGGAATCAGGCAATTGAATGAAACGATACAGAGAAGTTTGAGGTCAGGACCTCCAGGAAATGCTGGTTGTGACAGAGCCAGACTCACGACAACTTGCTCTTTACCGTGGGGTCTTCTCTAGCCTCAGCCTCCTCTGTTGAATGGGAGCTGTTAATCATGTCTAGCCTGCTTCACAGGAGACTCAGAGGAGGTAAAGAGTAAGAAGGCACTTGAGGAGACAGAAGCTAAGTAGTAGTATACCCGCCTCACCCACAGTATTAATGAGAAATGAATGGGAAGAGAGGAGGTTTCCTCAAAGTGTAATCTGGAGTTTCACTTTTTCTTAAGGCTTGGCCCCTGTTCTTTCAGATTAGGAGTCCGTTCCTCAGCTCTGGTGGAAGGAACACCTGCTGACAGGGCCTGGAGATGGTCCCTTTTAGGGCTGGGGAACCCTTCCCCATCTCTTTCCCACAGAGCTGCCCTGGGCTAGAGCCCCCCACCCCTAATCTTTCATTCTCCTTTGCTTCTGGGAAAGCCGATTAGGAGCGGCCTCCTGCCCGCCCCCCTGACAAGTTTGTCTGAACTTCCAACAAAGGCTCTTAGAGGGCTGAAGAGGGAAGGCTGGGGCACAGGGAACCTGACACCACTGGCCTGGGATCACCCCAGCAGCCTAGCAGGTTGCACTGTGGCTCTGCCCACCCTGTGGTGAGCAGGAATGTGCCTCCAAGGGGACATTGGCCTCACAAAGGCCTGGGGGATGTGGTGGGGGTGGGGCCCTTCACCTGAGAACCCCTCACAACTTCTAGGCAAGCAGTCAGGGACTGCATGCATTCTCATACACACTTGAATTATACACATACATCCTAAACCCCCCACCCCATGATATGCTGACTTCCAAATTGAGCCACACTCTCTGTGTCTCATGTTCATGCATGCATACACCCCCTATAAATATCATACATAGCCTGCAGTCTGCCATCTAGACACTCCAACATAGCTGCTCCACCCCCAGAAATGCATTCTTCCAGCCTTCCTCACATGTAGATGGCCCACTGAATGTTCAGAGGCAGGTGTAGGGCCCCTCTCTAGACAAGGCCTCTTGAGAGAGGGGTCAGCATGGGCCCAACAGTTCCTTGTGATTGTCACCCTGTACTTGTGAAGAGGCTGTCCTGCTGCCTGGGTGAGGTCCTACACCAGCCCTGTTGCCATTCAGACACCCACAGCTATTTCCACGCACCCACCCAAGGGCTGCCCTTTCACACACAGCAGCCTCCTCTCTCAGGGCTGGCTTCACAGACCCCAATGAGGAGTCAAAAAAGGCCCTGGCTCAGAAACCTCATGACACTCAGGTGTGGCCATCTTGGAATTCCTTATCTATCTATCTATCTATCTATCTATCTATCTATCTATCTATCTATCTATGCAGAGTTCTTTTATCTATTGTTGAGGGTGCATGCGGCTATGGAATACATGTAGAAGTCCAATGGCAAGTTTTCAGGAGTTGCTTCTCTTCTCCCTCTGTCTTTTGAGGCAGGGTCTCCCACCTGTTTTTTGAGGCAGAGTCTCTTGTTTCTGCCACTGTGCTACATATGTGAGCTTCTGGCTGATCTGTCTCTCTCCCCCATCTTGTCAGAGGAATGCTGGAATTACAGACAGGAGCCACCACATCCAGAAACTGAACTCAAGTCATCAAGCTTGCATTATTTACCCACTGAGCGTCTTGTGTTGCCCCGCCCACACCTGTTTTAGACAAGATCTCATTATGTAGTCCTGGCTGGAGTCATTATTGTGTAGTATTGAATTTATAGAGTTCCTCCTCCCTCTGCCTCCTAAGCACACTGGCACACACTGTAGCCAACACTGCAAGCAGTCCTCTTCTTCCTCCTCCTCTTCCTCCTCCTCCTCTTCCTCCTCTTCCTCCTCCTCCTCTTCTTCCTCCTCTTCTTCCTCCTTCTTCATCTCCTCCTTCTTTTTCTTCTCCTTCTTCTTCTCCTTCTTCTTATCATTTTGGAATTTTTTTTTGAGACAGGGTGTCTCTTTGTAGACCTGGGTGTCCGGGAACTCACATTGTAGACCAGGCTGGTATCTAATTCACAGAGATCCTCCTGTCTCTGCCTCCCAAGTGCTGGGATTAAAGGAGTGTGCCACTGCTGCCCGGCTAAAATCATTATTATTTTTTAAAAGAATCTATCTATCTATCTATCTATCTATCTATCTATCTATCTATCTAATATATGTGAGTACACTGTACATTGTTACTGTCTTAAGACACACCAGAATAGAGCATCAGATCCCATTACAGATGATTGTGAGCCACCACGTGGTTTCTGGGAATTGAACTCAGGACCTCTGGAAGAGCAGTCAGTGCTCTTAACCACTGAGCCATCTCTCCAGCCCCAAATCCTTATTTTTAAAAACAGGGTCCAGCATCCTTATTTTATATTAACCCCACAGATTAGGAAGTTGCTTCCTCATCATTGTCTCCCTCAGCTGACCCACTAGGTTTTAGAAGCCCTTGGTTTCTCTGTTACCCAAATGAGTTCATTCCCCCATGTAGCTGGGGCTTCCCTCCCCACCCCCACACCTTACCATACAGCTGAGTATGATGAGAAGGGAACCACTATAGACCTACCGTATTCACAGTCACATGGGGCTCAAGGTCCTCATCTGTAAAACAGGGCTGATGATAGTGCTCACACTAGGGTTCTTGGTGGTCATTAAATGAGATGACATCTGCAAAACGCACATGTTGGCCATTCACTAACTGCTCATGTTTCTTATTGCTACTATACTCTTATCATGCTGGTAAGCAAAACCAGACTCTGCCCTGCATCTAATCTCATGGGGAAAGCAGAAAATGCCACACTAATCACCCTGTATGTAGATGTAAAGCAGCCAGGTGAATGAGAAGCGCACACACCTCTGACCGGCAGAGCTTACAGCATACAGGAGGCAGTCTGAAGCTAGGATCAGAGGTGATCTAGGACAAGTCACAACTCTATTAGAGGTCAGAACCAGAGCTCAGAGTTTGTTTGGAGCTGCAACAAACTTCCATGTGACTGGTGCCAGCCAAGGTCATTTTATTTCTAGATTGTCTGTGGCCCACTTAAGAAGCTGTATGGAGAACAGAAGTGATGGCTCAGCAGTTAAGAGGACCTGGGCTTGATTCTCAGCACCAGCATGGTGGCTAACAACCATCTGTAGCTCCTGGTCCAGGGGATGCAAACCCTCTTCTGGCTTCTGCAGGCACCAGGCACACACGTGGTGCACAAACATATATATAGGCGAAGCACCCACTCATAAACTAAAATAAAAATCCACTAAAAAAGAAGCTGCCAGGTTTCTGTGAATTTGTTTCATGGCTTATAAGAAGGGGAGTTCTCCACTGACCCCCCTGGTTTGTGAGAATCCAGAGAGCTGAGCCTGGAAATGAAGGATTAAGCTGCCTGCCATCACTAATGACTCTAAGCCTCACTCTGGGTTTCCTCCCCTACCCCCACCCCCACTTCCAGGGCAGGGAACTTGTGCAACCCTCTACCCTGCCTTCAGCTGCAGGGAAACTGCCACTTTAGCCTGGGATCTCTTCCAAGACAAGTCTGGAACAACAATGGCCACAGGAGCCGTATTTCCTCCCTGGGGCTGACCGCCCAGTGGCTCCTTTATCTTGGCAAGCAAGCTGAAGAACTGTTCATGGAAAGAGCTCATGTGGGGCATGTGGGTGGGAGCATGTGATCCTGAGCGTGTGTGCACAAAGCTGCTTATTGTTGCTGTCCCTACCTGAATGGGCTGATAGACCTGGAAGTTTGGGTCCTTCTCGGGCCACCCTGATCATCCCTAGTCCTCCTTACAGCATGTGCTGGGCAGCCAGGAGGGAAAGGGGACAAACTTTCTTACCTCAGGGGAGTACTGGAAGCAAGCCATAGTGCTTCAGAAAAAATTCCAGGTTAGCAGAGGTGTGCAAATGACAATGGGGGAGATGGAGGAGGGATTCTACTCTTTTAGAAGGGGCAGGGCATGCCTCAACCCTGGGCCTTCAAGGCCTCAACCCTGGGCCTTCAAGGACTAAATGGCCCGTCTCACTTACCTTTACCTTCAGCCCTCCTTTGACGAGCCATCTAGAGAAGACCCTAGCCTGGCTCCAGTAGTGGAGGCTGTTGGCCAAGGCTTCACGTCTGTTGTAAGCCTGACTTTGACTTGAACAGCTTTGAGTTCCTGACTTAAGTCCTTCAGACTGGGTTGGCTAGAAACTGGAGATATGTAGGCAGGACTTGGGAGTGACTGCAACTGTCCACTCGGTGGCTTGGCCTGGCCCTTATCTTTCTTTCCCTCACATCAGCCACCAGAGGGTGGACAGATGGGGCTGGGTTGCCTGCTGGAGGGGCAGGTCTGTTGGTAGTCTGGGAAATCCTAAATCAGATCCTCAGAACAGACATCTTCAGGGCTCTCTTCAACCCCAATCTAGGGCAGGAGTCACCAATACTCCATGCCTAACCACGATCATAAAGAGATGGGAATCACTGATAGGTTTTGTAATGTGGCCGCGTGGTGTGAGGGGAAGGGGTGCCTCAGCAGGTCCATGCTGAGACATCCCCTCCTGAGATACCAGCTATATGACAGACAGGTCTAGTATAAAATGAAGTTTATTTGGGGTATGGGGGGGGGCTGAGAAGGGAGTAGAGGCAGAGAAAGAGAAGAGACAAATAAGGACAGAAAGAGAGAGGAAAGAGAAAGAAGGGAACACGTGGACGGGGATGAAACAGAGAGGAGAGAGGGCGGAGAGAAAGAGAGGAAGAGAGAGAGAGAGAGAGAGAGAGAGAGAGAGAGAGAGAGAGAGAGA
>JANHMN010000004.1:34617114-34627952 GCA_030674055.1 Rhabdomys pumilio
AGAGAGAGAGAGAGAGAGAGAGAGAGAGAGAGAGAGAGAGAGAGAGAGAGCAAACAGTTCTTTTATAGCAAGCCAGGCTCCTACCTGGCTGTTGCAAGGTAACTCTTGGACGGAGCCTAGAAGCAATGCTAACACTCACTACCTTCCACCTTCCTAGACATTCTGCTTTACACTAAGCTGAAACCTACACACACAGAAGTTTTCTTATTGGGCTTGACTTGGTCCAGCTCAAGGACCATGTAGAATGTGTCTATGCACACTGCTTTGGGACGTGCCACAAAACTACCAGATGGCGTCTCAGATGCTCAGTTCATCCTTTCCCATGTGTCTTTGGTTCTGCTGAAGCAAACATTGAGTCTTTGGATCACCCACTCCAAGAAACACTGCCCATAGGTGGGGGGTGGTGTCCCTTCCTTCTCCTGCCCTTCTTGGCTACTATCCAGGTGAAATCTATGATCAGGACTTGACTTGGTACAGGTCCTGGCTCAGAGTTGGTGTCCCACCAATACCAAACTTGCTGAACTAAATTGGAATATCCATTGGAGGAACAATGTCCAGGACCGTGGTGAACCTGGTTTCTGTCTGGCCTTGTCCTGACTTTGCAATATGGCCTTGGGCAGGTCCTGACTTTTTCTGGGCCCCTGGTTCTTGGATGCAGGCTGGACAGAATGATCTCCACATGCCTCAGACTGGCTTAGTTTCCAAGTGTCTTGCTGAATCCTTTTTTCCTCTGTACAATAATCACCCCCGAAATCCCTTCACTGTTCTGTTCAGGATCTCTCCCCACGCGGACGATCCTAGCTGTGGATATAAATGACGCTTAGAGGTAGATATGTGGCAAAGGTCCAGCAGTGACTTGATAAAGCAGGTCAAAGAAGTCTCAAAGGATGGCACTTGAAGACAAACGAGTCTGTCTGTCCCTTCTCTAGCCTGCTTCAGTAATGGTGTTCTTAAGTGATGGGGCCTAGGACAGAAGTCACACTACCGTCTCCATCTCTTTCTGAGAACATGGCCTTATGCCGTGTTCAGTTCCAAGCATCGACGTTTAGTGTGTAGGGACAACACATCAGCCTGCAAGGTAACGGGAGTGGGTTCAGTGAACATCATTCCTCCGCTGGCCAGATGCCTGCCGTGTGCTGGTAAGTCAGTAGTAAGCAGGATGGAGTCCCTGATACTAATATGCTTTTGTACTAAAGAGGATTCAGACAGCAAGCGGATGAGCAATGAAATATATACATTTGGGTTGCTGATTGAAGGTTATAAGGACTCGGGAGATGGAGGCATGAGGACTGAGTTTGAATTCAGCCTGGGCTACATAGTGAGACCTTGTCTCAAAGGGAACACAAGTCTTTAAAGATATTAAAACAGTGCGTAGGGTCAGGGCTTAGCTCAAGAGAACAGCAGAATGACCAGACCCACAGTTAGAGATGAACAGACAGATCTTCAGCCAGGTAAACAGACCTTGGGGAGAGAGGCTGGTCCAGGCCTGCAGGCAGGATGGAAGCTTCAGGGGCAGAAAGAATGAAGGAGACAGGATCTATTAAGCTGATGACTCCAGGCCTTAATCCTGTGCCAGGCCCATGCGGGCAGTGTATGTAGGGGGAGGGGAGTACCCCCTGCTGGGGTGTAATTTCACGCTGAAGGGCCTGATGGGGCATCCCATGGACTGATCCTTTCTGGATCAAAAAACCCACTTCCCTTTGTCACACGCAGGGCGATTAGCGCCTTAACCCTTTGCAGGCTGGCTCAGGGACAGTTCTGCCCCACCTTGCCTCCAGCCCCTGAGGACCTAGCCCAGAGTCCTTTGCTTTTAGCTTAGCCAACTCCTAGATTTGGTCCTGTATGTTTGTGGGAAGGATGAAGCTTCCTAAGTAAGGAAGGCCAGAGAAGCCAGGGAATAGATTCTAAAACAATTTCTGTCCCTGTTCTCTGGCACCCCGCTCCCTCTGACTGCTGTTATCACCAGCAAACCAGTGACCCCATATGTAGGGTCCTCTTTTAATACATTTTAATGTATTTAGTGTGTGTGTGTGTGCACGTGTGTGTGCACGTGTGTGTGTGTGTGTGTGTGTGTGTATGTGTGTTCATGCATGCATGCCACGGTGCACACGTGGAGGCTAAAGGACAGTTTGTGAGAGTCTTTCCATCTTGTAGGCTTTGGGGATCAAACTCAGGCTGTCAGGCTGCATGGCAAACTCCTTTCCACACTACGCTGCCTCATTGGCTCTGCAGGCGCCTCTTATAGCTCGGTTCAGTCCACATTCCTTCAAAAAGTCTAGAGTCCGGTTTCCTCCCTTGCCTTACTCAAAGGCTGGCCACAGCCTACCCATACACCTTGCACTCACTACCTCCCAGGCAATAAAGCCAGAATCCTCTACTCCCAGTGAGTCTCACTGGGAGTGAGCATTGACCCTTGAGGTCAAACACTCACAGACCATGTGTCAGTAACATCCCAGAGATACCCCTGGCCAATTCTTCCAATAGTGACATTCCAGGGCTAAGTAGGTCATCACATCCAGCCCCCTGCATTTATGGTTTCTTTTGTTGACGATCTTCTCTTTGTGTCTCTGTTCAAAGACCCACCAGGAAGTGGTCTCACCTTTGGCTCTGTATGTCCTTGCACCCTTCCCAGGCTAACTCCAACATATCCAGGGGCCACTCCTCTGGCTTGGGGGAGAAGGGCAGGGACCAGACTTGGCCCTCCTTTAAGCTCCCTGGGTCTCTAAAACCTCAGTCCCATTAAAAGAAAGCCCCTAAATGTTATTTACACTTCGGAGTCTTAAAAACCATTAACAAAAGCCACTTAATTCAATTATCTTCCCGGCTGGCTCGGTTCTCAGCACTGAGCACTGGCCTCCCCTTGCCACCCCTCCCCACCCCCCCACTGTCATTGTGTCGGGCTAATGAGGTAAACTGAAGCGAGCCTGTCCCCCCTGACAGGTTTATGAGAATTTAATAAAGCGTGGCCGGGACCAAATGAGTTGCTTCAGCCTTGGAGAGCTCATTGTCTTCGGCGTCAGCGTTTTTTGACTCAAGCTGCCCCCCTCCCCCGCCCCAGCTCTTTCCTGGCTCAGCCCCAACCCTCACCCTTAGTACCTTCCTAGGTAAACCCAAAGTCCTGTATGCCTGGCAGAGACTGGTGTGGCCCTGCAGGGGTAGAGCACCTATGCCAGTCCCTGAGAAGGGCAGAAATTAAATCAGTTGTCCCTAGGAAGTGTCCCTTTGTGGGCCTACCATCCTTAACACACATCAGACCCCAGAAACAGACCTAGGGGACTTCTCCTGCTCATGTGCTATAGCCTCTGCCAACCCGAGGCTAATTTAGGCAAACCTCACTCTTTTCTTGCTTGTTTGAAGTGACCAGCCAAAGGGAGCTTCTCAAATGAGGTCTCTCTTCCTGCAAGGGCATGTGGTGTGTTCTAGGGTCTCTATTACGGCCTGGACTCCTTCTTTATATGGACAGTCATCTCACGTTTTCAATGACAGAGGGTGGAGCCCAGGAAGCAGCAGGGACTTGTTCAAGGTTCCAAGGCTGTCATAGGTGCAGATGGGAGAGGCTCCTAGGCTGGCCTCTCAGCTAGACCCACCCTGAAGCACTATGATACCTTGAGAAGCCCAGGTGCCCTTCTTCCTTTATATCCCAGCTGTCCTAGAAACAGCCTTTCTCTGCTTGCCCTACTAGAGACCCAAGGACTTGAAGCTTCTGGGCAACCTAGAGCTCTTTTTATCTCCTACAGAAGTGGCACTAGCATTACTTCCTGTGGGGATAAAAGCTAGACCTGAAGAGTCTTAGCATATCTTCAAGTCAATGGAGTATCAGGAGGGCAAGGCTTAGAGATCAATGAGTGTAACTGTGATAAAAGTTCAATCAGGGTCTATGACCAGAGTCGGATTGGGATTTTGTCAGTCAGGGCTTGGTAAATAGACACGGTCAGAGTTGCTTGTCCCTAGGGCCAGAGCTCAGTCTGTAACCAAAACAAGAGCTAATGTGTGTCCATAATCAGAATTCAGTTTGTGTGTAGGTCCTAATTCAATATATAATCAATGAATAATAAAGGTTAGGGAGCAGAGAAGGTGGCAATAAAGACCAGGTTCCGAGTACTGACAAAGCAGGATTAGGACTCAGAGTGTAATCAGGGTCAAGTTTGCACTATAACCAAGGACCAAGGCTCAGTATGGACCAGGGTGAGGGATAATGATCAAGGCTAGGGTTCAGTCTATGACAGGCTCAGGATTTTTTTGTGATCTTGATGAATTCTATTTTCAGGTTAAAGCTTCCTCAGTAGTTTCTAGTTGTAGAAATGGATAATTTATTAAATTATCTAGTTCATTTAGGTGACTAGCCCCCAGCCCCAGGTCCCCTGCTTTCCCAGTTCCTTGGGGTCTTTGGCCTTCAGAAGAGAAAAAAGACAAAATTGTTTAGGAGGCTGGAATCCCCTGTCATGTACTCAGGGTGCCCTCTGGTGGCAGTCTCTAATAGTGTTGATTTTCTCAGGCTTGGTCCTCTTGCTTTTGGGAAGCCTGGGCCTCTGGTATTGTGGAAGCCCGTTTGGTTGGCTATGTGCTCTTGTATTACTGCACACCACCTGAACAGAGTAGTAGACACAGAGGAATCTGCAAGTAGACAGTGGACACCCCCAGGCTTTTCTCTTTTCCCGTCCAGTTGGCCTCTATAATCTCTGATACCAGAGATCTATGTCTCAACTGTTTGATGCAAGTCGTATCTTTTATCCATCAGTTTGACAGGTATCATTCACCTACCTGTGACAGGTACAGGAGAGAACATAATAAAGATAACCATTTCCTGGTTCTCATTCCTCTTCTTAATCACTAACTCTTGGCCATAGCACCCACAGAAACTCACTGGGATCAGCTGAAGGTTCACAGAGATTCAGGACATCCTAGGGTCCCTTCTCCACCAGACTGGCAGGTTACACTAAATTAGGTCTGAGGTCTCTGCCTCTACCTGTCCTCACACGCCACCACCCATAGGCCAGAGGCTCCTAAGTCTATATACCACAGGCCTCTTCTCCAGAACCCAGGCCTGTGGACCCAAGTCCTTCAGGGCTGCTCTGCTGGACTCATGGCTCCTAAGTTTCACCTAGAATATGGCCCAGCAATCTATACCCAAATGCTCTTGGAAAATTTTTAGCACTTCCTTTTAGAGCCTTTTCTTTTCCTTCCCCCAGGAAATCCAGCAGGTGACTTGTCCCATTTACCCCAGAGAACAGTGTAGCTGCTTACGGTTGCTACTCCAGCCCCAGCCCCAGCCCCAGCCCCAGCCCCAGCCCCAGCCCCAGCCCCTCTCAATTTTACAGTAACCCCCTACCCGCCCCTTGCTTTCCAGCTCTCCCTTCAATGCTGTTTTCTGAACAGCAGGCGGGGAGATCCTTGCAGTCATAAAGCAGATCGTCCCATGTCTCTGCTTAAAACCCTCCAGTGGCTCCTGTCTCTCAATAAAAGAATAAAATCCCAATGTCTCACCCTGTCCTTACCAAGCTTGCCACGGGCTGGGCAACAACTCCGTCCGCACAACCCTAATATCGCTCCCTCCAATCTCTATCGCCCTTCTCTCTTGCTTTGACACAAAGAGGCCATGTTCATACCTACCTCTGGGCTTTTTCAATGACCATTTTCTAAACTTAAAGTGTTCTTGCTCTACCTTAGCATGGCTGACTCTCGTCACTCCATTCAGAATTTAGCTTCTCTCAGAGAAGACCTTCCTAACTACCCATGTGTCTGAGACACACCTTCCTATTGTGATTTCCAGAATAGGACTGTTTACTGGTTGTCTCTTGGGTGTGTGTGTGTGTGTGTGTGTGTGTGCGCGCACGCGCGCGTGAACGTGGCATATGTGCATGTGTGCACAGGTGCAGTGTCCAGAAGAGAGCATCAGATGTCCTGCTCTGTCACTCTCTGCCCATGCTCTTGAAACAGGACACTTTAAGCTGACTCTGGAGCTCAGTTGGTGGCCAGCAAGCCCCACTGATACTCCACACCCGTTAGCAACGCACTGGATTATAGACTCGAGAGCATGACAGAGCTCAGCTTTTTCCATTGGTTCTGAAATCTGATCTCAGTTCCTCATGCTTCTGCAGCAAGCACTACTACCGATTGAAGCATCTCTCTAGTCCTGTTTACTGTCTGCCTCCCCAGGTAAGATGTATAATCCCAGTGCTGGGCACATGGTAAGGTTCAGAAATTATCTGTTGAATTCATTTATAATAACTGGCTCTCAGTGGTTACCCTCATTTCTTTTAGTAGGACTAGAAGGAAGACTCCCCAGTTTCTGACCCCTTGTGGGTTCCCTAGTTCAGGTCATCAGCAACTTCCTCTGAGATGCAGGGCTTCCTGGACCACCCCAAGTTCCCCATGGAAATCCTGGGAAGCTCTATCCTTCCAGAAGGATCAGCTCTGTGTTCTTCCTTTAGCCCTGCACCTCTGGGGAATCATGGGGTCAGGTTAGAGGACTTAGTCCTCTGCTGTGCCCCTTGCAGGCATTACCAGGCCCTCAACGACTCCTCCAGGTCAGGGAGCTTGCTGTCAGAATCCCATCCTCCCAGTGGCCTGCCTGGGAGGGGCCTTCAGAGGTGTGAGCATAGAGCTTTTCTTTAGTACCACTATATACAGAGAATGAGGCTGCTCTCACCAGACATACTACACTGAAAGGGTCTCTTAGGTCTCACTGGGGAGACTGTATAAAGGGAGGAGACCCTGGGTGGCAGGTCTGGAGACCCGAAGGTGCTTTGCTGGGACTGATTGGAAAGTGGGCCCCAGGGCACGTGTGTGTCTGAGAAGATGGAGTGTGTTCAGATGAAAGAAATAATCATCTTCAGCTGGGGATGGCAGGAAGGGGCTCTAGGGAGTCAGTTCCCCCATCCCGTTCTCTCTCACAAGTCCGCTCACACTACTGACATTTGATCCGCTGTTCCACTTACCGGAATCCTTATCTGAGTCCAGTCCTCCTCTCCAGTAGCTAACTCCAGAACAAGATCAGGGAATCTTCTTGTGTGTGGGATAAAGAGCCCTGAGGGTGTAATTCAGGGCATCTGTCAGCTGGGAAAGGGTTTTGGACTAGGCCTAACATTGTAGGTGTATGAGGGTGTCGCCTCATATGGCGTGAGGGACAGGGAGGTCCAGATCCCACCTAAGACAGCATCAATGGGAACCTCTCTTTCTGGCTACTTTCAAGGAAGTGGAAGCAGTTGGTGTTTGGGATGGCAGAGCACTAACTCAGAAGAGTTTGAGCCTGGGAATGACCACAAACACACACATGTGCATACACACATGCACACCAACACATACCCGATAGCGGTGACAGGCTGTTCCAAGAAGAGGTCTTATGCTCTAGGTACTGAGTGCTTCAGTGGTTAGATTACTGGCTTGTGTGAACAAATTGACTTGCTGGTAAATCTGCTTTCATTTAGGTCCCTGGGAGACAGCAGGAGAGGAAGGAAGAAAGATAAAGGAAGAAAGGGCCCTAGGACTGTTGGAAAGTACCTGGTCCTCAGTTGAGCCCACCATGGACAAAGGAGGGCTGATAAAGTGGCCAGAGTGGCTGGCCAAGGAGTTACCACTGACAAGGGATGCTGGGCCAGCATGGTCCACCATCAGTTCTTACTTGGGTATCTGAAATGAGAAGAGGGGCTAGCTCAGAGTCACAGAACCTTCCCTTAGTCTTCTATTCCCTGGACCTTCTTGCTAGGGCCCTCCTTATATCTACACCAGGAGCCCTCACCCACCTGCTCAGATCACAGGCTGGGCCCAAACTTCAAGCCTAGCTAGCTAGGCCTGAAGAAGGTCTGGGCTTTGCATGGCCCTTGGAGCTCTCTTCCCTTCCCTGTCTGTGCTGGGTGGCCACACTCTCAACAACTATCCTTTATGCTTCCCTACACATGCGTGATGTCAATAGTTATCTTAAACACTGACACATGTCTCTCACAGGACCCAAGCAATCACTCCCACCCTCACAGCCTCACATCTGACAGCTTCTCCCAGGTATACAGGGTCTCAGAGACCATCTTGTCCAGTCACACATTCCTCTCTCCTGGGATCCCTTCTAGATCTCCAAGGAGGGCTGGTGCCAGGATGCTAAAGTGTTTAGCTATAGGCCGCCACCACTCAGTATCCAGGTGTTCATCAGACGCCCCCAGTCAGCCCCTCCCCCACTGCATATCACAGAGTACTGACTCAGAAGGGACTTTATTGAGTGAGGCACAGCTGGAATGCACGATGTGGCACAGTCATGGCGGTGGCACTGCTAGCAGTGAAAATCACACACAGACCTTCAGCGCTGAAAAGACTCCTCACCACGGAGGACCTCAGCCTCAGCTCCCCTGACCTTTGTCAGACAGAAAGGATGGCTGTGCTCCATTCAGCTTATCCCAGGGACCATCCTGAAGTCAGAACCTTTGATCCCCAGTTAAACCTAAAGGACTTGTTGGACTAGAGACAAGGAGGAGAAGGGCAGGAGGGCTAGATGCCTGTCACGGTGCACAGGGCCTGGTAGAGCTAGCTCAACCTTCATTCCTCTTTCCACTCCGAGGGTCTACCTAGTTCCTCTAGATTGGATGAAATTTCCTCCATAGTGCTCAAACGCCACTGGGAGGGACAGATTTCCAGATCCAGGGTCCAGTTTCATCAATGTGGAGAGGAGGAGGGGAGGACGAAGCAGAGCTTAGAGACTCCACCTAAGAGGTCAAAGCTCTGCTCTCTGTGGGGTGTGAAAGCCAATTCCATCACTACTCTCCCCCTAGAGTGTTCTAGAGATGGTACAGATGAGGCCACTGGTGCTCAGTCTTGGGCCTTCCCTCCCCTCTACTACAGCCCCCCTCTCCGCTTCTCCCGGCCCACTAGGAAGGTGCCAGGTCCCTAGGGAAGTTGAGCTGGGTCCCTTCGGTGCGCGGCAAGTAGGAGGCCGCGGTTGCAGGTGCGGGAGGGTCCAGGGCAAAGGGGCCCGGGACGGGGCTGGAGCGGCCGGAGGATGCAGCCGAGGCTGCTGGACTGAGCTGCACTGCCGTCGTATCCTGCGCCGTGCGTTCGCTGCTCTCCATCTCCAGTGCCACAGTTCCTGGACGCCCGCCACCCTGGCCCACGGGGGCAGAGGATCGCGCGCGGGGCACGGGACCCCGGCGGCTGCACACGCAGCAGGCAGCAAAGAAGCCGAGTGCCAGCACGAGCAGAGCGGGCCCCACCACTAGCGGCACGTTGTGTCCTGGCAGGAAGGCAGCGAAAGCTCCCACTAGTGTCACGTTCAGGCCTGCCAGCAGCACGCACAAGCCACAGGCACAGCATAGAGCGGGCGACGGCAGGCCCCGCAGAAGGCTTCGGGAACGGCCTGAGGGCGCTGGGGCCAGGGTCGCTGTGCTCTTCTTTGCTTGTGGCATTGGCCCGCCCACGCCCTATACGCGGCAAGCTCAGTCCAGCTGCCTGCCCAGAATGGCACACATGTCAGGGTCCTGCAGGCACACAGCAAGAGGATGAGTGAGAAGAGGAGTTTATTAACCTCCAACCTCGGCTCATTTCTGTGGCTGCCTGCAGTGTCAGCAAGTTGCCGAGGACATCTTGAATAGTTCTGGGAAATAACCCATCCAAAGGGAAGAATCTGCTGATTGTTTCCCTACCTAATCCCTAAGGGTCCCCACCACTGCTAATCTTACCCTCACCTCTCCTCCAGGAAGCCTTCAGGCTGTAATTAAGAGACTAATTTGTCAGTGCAGGTCACTGGTTAAATGAACCTTTTTCTTTCTCTTATTCCTTAGTCCTAACCAAAAGGCAGCTTTGGGGTTTTAAACAGTCCTCCCACCCTCCACGTGGGGATGATCTAGTCTAGTTTCTTCTTGCTCTTGTGAAGAATATGAGGCACAGAGATGACTAGTAGTTTACCCAAGAGCCAGGCCTAGGACCCACAAGACCTGCTGTCTGCCCCACACTAAGCTCTGGTAGACACACAATGACATTAACTTTCCTGAACATCAGATGAGGCTCTGGTCTGGGCGGCCTGTGAGCGTGATGAAGCTTCTGGTGTTCAGCTGTTCACTGAGGGAGCTGTTTCCCCATGATCTGGACCCCTGACCCATTTCTAGATAGCGCATTCTAGTAAATTCCAGGCCCACCTCCATTTCACCACTTAGGATTCTGCAGTTGGACTTAGCCTCCTAAACTTATCTACGGGGCCAGGGTGGGGGTGGGGGATGGCTCAGTAGGTAAAAGTGCTTGCTGCCCAAGGTTGATGACTTGAGTCTGACTCCTGGAACACAATTAAAATGTCCCTGAAACAAGTAAAAAGCCAGGTTGGGGGCCAGCATCTGTAATTCCAGCACCCCTCTTGCAAGATGGGAGGTGGAGCAGGAGAATGATCTGGAAGTTCACGGCTCAGCTAGCATGGGTTACACAGTACAGAGGCAGAAACAAGAAAGACTCCACCTTAATTCGTTTTGTATGTACATGTGTAACTGTAGGTACAAACATACTAATCACATGTGTGGAGATCAGAGGACAACTTTTCACTTGGTTCTTTCCTCCCCTCTTGCTTAAGCTTAAAGAATGAAAGTCCAATCTATGGATGTTGAAATCCCTTTCTTGGGATCTCTATATGGGTCTGGTTCTGGGTATACCACTGGCTTGGTAAAACCAGATCTATGCAGAAGCAACAACAATATAGTCACCTTGTCAGAATGTGACTTCTCAACGAAACAAAACAGAAGCAGGACACACCTATAATCCCAGCACTTAGGCAGAGGCGGGGGCGGGGGCGGGGGCGGGGGCGGGGTGGGGGCGGGGGCGGGGGCGGGGGCAGGGGCAGGGGCAGGGGCAGGGGCAGGGGCAGGGGCAGGGGC
>JANHMN010000004.1:34627962-34687409 GCA_030674055.1 Rhabdomys pumilio
GGGCAGGGGCAGGGGCAGGGGCAGGGGCAGGGGCAGGGGCAGGGGCATACTTATAGTATGAAGTCATAGGCATCAAGACCTGGGCGAGCAGAGCTTGTGAGCTTTTTGAAATTGTGTAGCAACGTCAGAAAAAGGGCCTAGGTAGGGAGAGGGGAGTAATCAGGTAGCTCCACAGATGGCATCGCAGAGAGAGTCTAGGACTCTGTGCTCTGTGAGGGGCCAACAAAGCCCTCTTGACTTCCTTCTGTTGCTGCAGTAAATCCCCCTGGCCCTTTGTGTTTCATCCCAGTTAAAGCCCTCAAGCCCAGCACTGAGCTCAGAACAGTGAATCGTGTGCACTAAAAGAACTTTACTTTAGCGAAGTTCCAGGACAGCCAAGGCTACACAGAGAAATTCTGTCTAAAACAAAACAAAACAAAACAAAACAAAACAAAAACAAAACTAGACTGCAGCCATTGATTGTAATTACCCAGGTAACCATTAGTACCTGGGCTGGTCATTAGTAGGTGGAGCTAAGAGTTAGTGCCTCGGGGAGAAGTTTCTGCCTGAAGCCCCTATGCCATCCTGTTTCAGACCGTGGCTCTGAGACTTCTGTGTTGAATAAGAGCAACTGCCTGGCAGCTGCTAGGTCTCCAGCCATGACTCCTGCTCTAATATCTTCTGGGTAAAAGCCTCAGAACATTGACAAAGATATTAGCTGCTGGCTCTGCTTCGTGACCAGTCTTCTTGTTCAGTCAAAGCCTTTGTTGTCCCTTGAGTGGGAACTCTTCTGTTTTTTTTTTTTTTCCCCTACAGTTTGGGCAAGGCCTCTCCTCTGGAAGCTCAGACTAATGCTCACTTTATCCTCAACTCCACCCATCCTCAGGGAACCTCCCCCACGGCTGTTACTCATTGCCTGCCAGGGGGCTTATTCATTACACTGAAAGTTCTCAGCTCTTGCCAAATGGATTCTTCCTCCCCAGGGTCCAGAGAGACACTAACATCCCTTCCCAGCCAGTTAATGGCTAGAAGTTTTCCCATCCTCTGACATATGCAAATACACACACACACACACACACACACACACACACACACACACACACTCCTAGACACAATGCTTGAGGAGGAGTAAGTTTGGAAGGCCCAGTTTTCTAGTTTTTGTGTGTGTGTGTGTGTGTGATTCCTGGGCTCTGTCATCCTGTCTCCCAGTGTATGACACCCACCACCCTCACTCACTACATGCACACTCATGGACCAAACATTGCATGCAAAACAGCAGACATGGGCTGACGTATTCCCATCTGATTCTGCTCGGCAGTTGTGCCTCTAGATACCTCCTGCTTGGTGTAGGTGGAGGGCGAGTGAGGTGCCTGGCAGCAGTGGCCCCAGGAGAGGTCATGGGGTGAGGAGTTCTGATTCAAGTGCTCCCATGGTGCCCTCCTGCTTACAGTGGTCTTCATGCCTCTAGCCAGCAAGCAGTTCTGGACCTCCATGGGCCATTTCACTATCACACACCTACCTGTGAGGTAGGATTCCCATTTAAAAGGTCTCTACCAGCTTCCATTCTTGCACAGTGGATGGCCCAAGGGACAAAGGACTCTGCATCAGTCACAGCCCTGTGTCCATTAGACCAACCTTTGTATCCATGCAGGCCACAGTGGCTTTGCTGCTGTGGGTCTTTTATTACCTCTCAGTTTTTTCTGGTCTCAGATGTGTTCCTGGTTCCTAGCCAGGGGACATGTATAAACAGACTTAGTCTAGACCTCTGTCTCCACATCGGTCACTTTCTCAGCTACCTGGAGCAATGGGAGGGGTGGTTGGTGGGGACTTTAGGCTTCTGGAATGGGGCTGTCCTTCCTTCATCTCCTTCTGAGGCTTGGTGTCTAGCCCCACTTATCCCTCCTCCTGTCCTAACTTGCCAGGGTCCTGGAGGCCTCCTGGCCCGTGTTCCCTTAGTTCTTTGACATCTTATTTCCATTGCCCAGTTCATTCACCCCATTTCAGCTACCCTGCCCCCATGGTGACCTCCAGGATGCCATCATCCTTGACATCACCCTGGACCAGCTCACTTTGGAGAAGCCTTACATCCTGTTCTTCACTATCCCCCTACTTCCATCACAGTACAGACTCTTTGAAAGCACCTACTGTGTGTCCAATGATGTTCCAAGCTGCTATGGCTCAAGTATGGCTTGTCTCTCCCAAACTCATGAAGAAATCAGATTTCTTAGTGTCAGGGCCTGAATGTAAGGCCAATCACTTTTTAAAAAGTGATTAGGAGCTGGGCAAAGTAACATATGCCTTTAATTCCAGTACACAGGAGGCAGAGGCCAGCCTTATATATATAGTGAGACCCTGTCTCAAAAAAAGTGGTTACAGAATATAGGCCAACCCCCTTCTCTTGGACCTCCCAGTTTCCAGAATAGTGTAAGTTACTGTAAGTTCCCCAATGTTAGGTTTTGCTATAGAATTAGAAAATGGACAGTGTATAAGCCCTTTATATATATTAATTCATTTAATCCTATGACAATCCTAAGTAAACATACTACCATCCCTTTTAGACAAGTGAGAAAACACAGGTTAAATTAAGTAAATTAAATAAAACACAGGTTCAGGTTAAATTCATTATCCAAGGTCACACACCTGGTGGTAATACACAGCAAGGCCCAGCCTAAAATCTAGGCGGGGTCTCCTGTCTGTACCTAAGCCATGGAAGCCCCAGGATCGCACACTGGCCCTCACTGTAGCTGTTCTTTGATGGCATACCACCCCCAGAGCCAATCCCCATGGTCCTCGAGTCTCTGATTCTTTCTCTGTCTACCTGTGACCCACACTGACTTTACATTAGCTGCTTTTGTGATTTCGACATCTCTCTGTCCTGCCAGTGCTGACCAACAAAGCTCAACCCTGTCTCAGTTCAGCCTCCTGCCTTCTCAAGTCTTCAAACTCTTAAGCCTGGGAGATGAGAAGAGACCCCAATGGGTGTCACCAGCCCACTGTATGCCTGCAACTGCATGGTCACAGCTCCCCTTCCGGCCTGAGTGAGATTCTCAGTAGACCATACCTTCTCCTGTCCCATCTTCAACCCAAGCCAATCATGCTTTTGAGCTAGCAGTCTCTTCCCTTCTTGGACACATGGCCTACAAGGGCCACTCGAGTCTGGTTTCTGTCTCATCATGTTCCTGGCTCTCTATTCACCAATATCACTGGTGACCCTTTGTCACTTAACAAACATGGGTCAGTGTTTACTTCCTGCTTTTGAAGCCTCCTGAGCCATCCTTCCCTGGAACACTGCCTCTTTATGTAGTTTTCTTTACTGCTGCCCCTTTCCACAAAGGCCACAAACTCAAGCTTGGCCCTGGTCCCTCCTTCACCCCCAGGCTCCCCTTCACACCCCTGCAACCCCTCTTGGGACCTTTTAGATTCTTGCCATGGATCTTTGCAGTCCATCCTTTTTGCTCTTGTCCCAGTAATTGACCTTGCTCATTCCCCATTTCTTCTCCTCGTCAACCTCCCCACCCCGGACCATCTGTTGTTCCCTCAGCCCAGATTCCTCCAGGTAGCCCTCTTGAGTCTGCTGTGGTGGGGCTGAGCTCACCAGCTGGTCTCCAAGTGAGCTCTGTCCTCAGTTAGTTCCCTGAGCTCTACCTTCCTGTGAAGATGGTATGCCACTCAGTTCAGGGTCCCCTGGTCATGGGGCTTCTTGTGTCCAGGACTGTAGGCCCCACCTGAGGTACCTGTCTCTTCTCAGTGATCTGAGATTATTAGTGACACAAATGGAAAGGGAACACTGCTCGGAGAAGCCAGGGAAGGTTGTCTTCTGGGCTTCACTTGTCTCTCAGATTTGGAGTTACTATCTGCCAGCTTCTCTCAGCTTTGGGCATTGGAGAGAGTGTAGAGGGTCAAGGGAAGCTATAGGGTAGATTCGACTGTTAAGAGCAACAGGGACCAGGGTAGGGAGGGGAGGCAAAGCTGCCAGTCTGTCTCCTGTTTCCTTATTCCTCTTTCTCTTTTAAACTTGTTTTCTCAAGACCAGAGGTCCCTGGCCCCTTGTCTGGTACCTTTCTTTCTCTGAGTTCAGAGCAGGGTAAGCATCTCCCCTTTCCCCAGCAATCCCTCCAGAGTCCTTGCCCGGTCATCAGCACCCCCTTCCCCCAATTTCTGTCACTTCACTTGCCTGAGAGAGTGTGAATACTCCCCTGCTGTTACCTGGCTGACCCCTGAAGGGAGTCCCGGGTTGGTCCAGCTCAAGGCGCTGGATCCGTGCTTCCTGCTTCGCCTGGGAGAGCTGGATCAGTCAGCAACGGCCCGGTAGGGGCTCTGGGAGGATGGGCAAGCCAGGCAGAGATGAGCGGTCAGTTCCTCTCTGTAGACTCTCAGAAGCTTCAGAGGAAACCGCGGCAGCGGCCGCAGTGAGTGGGAGGCAGCAGCGCGGGCTGGGACAGCAGAGCCTGGCTGTGGTCTACAGCAGCGTCGCGCCGCGAGCGGAGCCCCTTCCCAGTGTGGGCGGCCAATCTCGCCGGGCTCCCACTGGTTGTCTTCAGCTGAGAAGCCTCGCACACGTCCTTCTCTCCTTCGCTCCTTTGAGTTCGTGGGTTGTGAGCACCCCAGCAACTAATTCCCCACCGCCCACGCTGTCTAGGTTGTAGTTTTTCCCACCCTGCGTGGAAACAGTGCAACTCCTTCGAGGACTCCCCTGCCTGCATTCTCTAACATTTCTGCAGCCCTGGAGGGCTTGGTGCTGGGGAGGGGGCAGGCAGAGTTTTGCCAAGGGTGAAACTTTTTTTTCTTTTTCCAACACCTCTTTCCTAATTAGCCATGAACCCAGCACTCTAGAAAGGAGTGTGGCCACATGCCCCTATAGGCATGAGATGAAGGTCCAGAGGCAGCTTGAGGCTGGATTTTGTTGCAGAGAGGCCTGGATAAACACAGAAGAGTGTGTCTGCCCACTGTCCCTTCATTCATCTATAAACCCATTCACAAATCCACCTATGTCCACAGAGCACGGGCCAGTGAGGATCTGTCATAGCCATCAGGCCCAAGGCTCCCGGCTTCTTGCTCTGCCCCTGGAGGCCTGAACCAAGATTCGAGTCTCATTTCCACTCCCTTAGCTAAAGCGGTTTTCTTCCAGAGAGACCAGGTGAGGATGTGACTTCAGGGGCTGCCCAGATGAAGCACCACCCAGCTTAGATTTACTGCTGTGTTCTCTGGACCGGCTCGGTTATGGTCCAGCGTCCAGGCGTTGGGACTTCTGGAAAGACCCAGTTTCCTTTCTGAGTAGACTCCTGGAAGAGATCTCTCTCCCACTGTCCACTCCTATATCCACTAGGATCACCCGAGAGTTCTGTTGCTGATCAAGTACTAAGAGCTACACAAACGACTGCAAGCTTGGCCCCACCTCTCTTCTCCAACAGGGCTAGGAGAGAAGGTGCCTCACAGGGGCCACTGGGGGGGTGGGTGGGTACTGCTGCAGAGGTTGTATCTGAAGATCCATGTGTGCGAGAGGAAAGCCCACAGCAGGGGAAAGAGGGAAACAGTAGGGCCAAGCCTTCAGAACTTCTACTCACTTCAAGGCTCTGTCGACTTCTCCAATGAATGTGGCGCTTGCTTTTTTCATGTGACTATATTTTAATTTATTCTTCAATGGTCATAAATACTTCTCTGTGCCTGGCCCCTCAGGTCTCAAGCTTACTATATCCTATTTTAGGGCCACCATGCCTGGGAGGGTCAAATAGAGGGGAACCACCTTCTCCACAGCTTACGTTTAGATCTGCATTCCCACCCACCCTCTGCCTTTGGGCATCTCTCTGGAGCATATTTCTCTGAAGACTAAAGACAAATAAGGGAAGGTTCCTCATCCATCAGGGAAGAGGGTGGGGTGGTAATGGTGCTTAGGAGGAGGAGGAAGAGGAGGAGGAAGAGGAGACAGATGATGAGGAACAGGCAAAGGGGCAGTGAAGAGAAAGCTGGAGCAACCAATCTGTACAGCTGACCAGCATTTATGAAATTCACCCCTTGTGGACATTAGCCCATTGCTGGTGGGGAGCTGAGCTCTGTGACTACACAGACGAGAGGAAACCTGGTTGCAGGGCTTGACTCCATGACTTTCTCTGTTCACCTAATAAGTCCTTTATCTTGAGATATCTCAGCTTTCTCATCTGCCCAAGATGGGCTCTCCCATGTCACCTGTTTTTCAATATTTACCGGATACCTTTTTTGTGCCTGGCTCTCTGCTCTCATGCTTAACAAGAAGAAACAGACCATAGCAAACTCAAGTGATGAGCTCTCCTTTGGAACTATTGAGACAATGTCAGCAAAGGCTTCTGGGAAGAGTCACTTGCACAGGTCCTGCAAGAATAGGATTGTTCCTAGCTTGTCTTCTCAAGGACAAGGAACTGAAGACTCTGAGGCTGTGGCAGCCTTCAGCCTGAGCATGTGCACCTGAGTCTCCCTAGCTCAGCCCTTACTGTGGCGGTGCCTCCCAAGGAAAGCCTAGCGGGTAGTTTTTTCCAACTTAATTTAAGCCACTAGCATCTGCTGAGCAGCTACTGTGTGCCCTGCCTTGTGCTAGGGACTAGGGGGAAAAGCATCATTCATCATATTTAGGTAGGCTTGAGAATTGTTTTTGTGAGAGCTAGGGATAGAGCCTAGTAGAGTGATTGCCTAGTGTACAAGACCCTGGGTTTAGTCCTCAGAACAGAGAACAGATAAACTTGCTAACTTTAGCATCATTGAACACATAAGCTAGGCTTAGGCTATGAGATCCTGTCTTAAAACAAACAAACAAACACAATTGTCTTTGTGAAAAAGAATTCAAGCCTTTCTGGAGGTTCCAAGAAAGAGGGGATCACAGGCTGCTAGAATAGGACCTAGGGGCCATGTAGCTATGGGATGCTGAGCTGGCTTTCTAGAGGAAACAAGGAGCCTTCCTCTTGCAAAGAGGAATGGGAAAAACAGGAGATGGGGGTGGGGAGGCTGTCTGGAGCCAGGTGCTTCATAGCCCTGAGTGGAGAAGTTCAGAAGCAACAGTGTCAGCATTGGGCTTAGCTGGAAAGTTACCTTGCCAATGGTCACCTCTGCTCCTGACAGACTTGACAGCCTCAGCAAGGACCCCCATCTGTGGTTCCTGTGGTCAGCTTCTATGGCCGGGATAAAACAACCAACTCTGACTCTAGCCAGGGCCCTGGATCAAATTCCAACAAGGGATCAATGAAGAAACAAAGTTGAGATGTTGTTCAGAACAGTGAGGCCAGGGAAGGGGGTCCTGTGGGTTTTCCATGATGCCAGGAGTGAAGGAATCTGTTAGGGAGAGCCTCACTGGAAGAGAAGGTAGGCCCAGCATTCCCAGGGCTCACTTCTGCATTTCCACCTTGAAGGAGGGCCCTGGGTTTGGGGAGTGGGGAGGGTGAGACAGAAGGCAGTGTTTAGCCCTCCTCAGTTCCCCGGCCTCCAGGCTTCAGCTTCTCCAGGGTTCTGGTTACTGTGGACAGGCTGCTACGGGCTCCTGGAGGAGAGAGCAGGATTCAGAACCCTATTGAGTTGTCAGATCAGAAAGCCTAAAGAGAGAAGGGGTCAAAATGCTCTAGGACCCTAGGAGAGTTGAGATGGATAGGGAGATGTGGGAGTCCTAGGACCAAGTACAGTGTGAGGAGCAGACTCGGGAGCTGCTGCTTCAGTCCTGGTCCCACTGCCTCCTAGATGTGATCTTGGATCTAGGTGTCATGCAATCTTTCTGTGCCTCAGTTACCCCATATTAAAAAAACAAAGAAAATTTAAAAAAAAATCAAGTTTGTTGTAGTACTTTCCAGCATATGGTTTGTGAGAACCAAGTTGCTAATAAAATGTTAAGTGGATGGAGCAGCATCTGGAATGGACCCTTCTGCTGAGTAAGCACTAGGACAAGGACATATCAACGTATGAGGTTGGGTTGCCTTGGAGACACTTCTCCCTGGGTTTCTCAGTGTGGAGAACAAGGTCAGGAAGGGAGAAGATGCCTAGTTTCAGGTATCATTGCCAAGAGCCACATTTCAGCACCGGGAGCAGAGTGGACAGTAACCAGGGTGTGAGGCCCAGTGGGTAACAGAAGAAAGTAGGAGGTCCTCTGTCCATGCTGGGCAGGACAGAGAAACCCTAAAGACAAATGAGGAGGGCTTGCACATATGGAAGTTGACACCACTGCTTCTCTGGGGTGAGAACCCTTCTCTGCCTATGACCTTCAAGGATCCTCCCAGGACCTCCAGAGCTGCCCAGTCAGATAGCAGAGACAAAAGATGCAATCCAGAACTTACCTTCTTTACTGCTGTTGTTGCTGGCTCTTCCCTCCCCAGGGTCTGGTCCTGAGTTAGGATGGATTCTCAGGTTTCCTGCAGGATGAGAGCACCCCAAAGTCCCATCTACTGGGTCATTCCCAAATTAAGCCCAGTTTGAGAAGGGAAGTTCTGTTGTCTAATCTCCATTGGTGGTTGTCTCTTCTCTTCTGTGCTCCTCTAGGAGCAAATTATCTAGGCTGATTTGGGGAAGGGCAGAAGAAACGAATCCTTGAAAAAGTGGTAGTGGTTTTTGTTTTGTTTTTGAGACAGGGTTTCTCTGTGTAGCCCTAATTGTCCTGGAACTCACTATGTAGACCAGGCTGGCCTGGAACTTGCTCTGTAGACCAGCTGGCCTTGAACTCAGAGATCTGTTTGTCTCTGCCTTCTTAGTGCTGAGATTAAAGGTATGTGCCACCACACCTGGCTAGAGGTGGTCGGTTTTTAAGGAGGAAAGTAGGTGTATGTGAAGCTTCTCAGGACTGATGGTGTTGGGAGTTTGGGTGCAGGCTGTGGAAGTAAGGTGGGAACTATTAAGAGGTTGTGGGACACAAGGCAGTAGAGGGTCTTTACTGGGCTGGGGATAAGAGTGTCATCTGGAGAGCTGAACGACTCTTAAGGGAGACAGATTCCTGAGGTTTAGCCATGTTTGCTCAGGCAGCTGCTGGATTTTGCTACTCTGTAGCCATGGTGACACTGGCATTTAACACTAACACACACGCGCACACACACACACACACACACACACACACACACACACTCATCAAGGAGCAGTCTCACATGTGGGCATGTTCACTGACAGTCACTCACAGGTTTGCACACAAAGGCTCTTGCACACTCCTTGTCAAAGGGTTTGTGGGGGAGGAAGTGCTCACCTATGGCAGGTAGGATGTGATCCAGGTTGAACCGAGCCTTCAGGAAGGGGTAGGCGAAGATGAGAAGCCCTGAGGAGGGACATAGAGGATGCGGTGATGGGGGAAGGCTCGATTGGTATGAGATGCAGGAGGCCGGGGGTTGGTGGTTTGTTTATGAAGGTAATGTAGGAGGGCACAGGAACAAAGGATCAGGTCTGCGGGGGTGTAAATGGGAGGTGTGTGTGTGTGTGTGTGTGTGTGTGTGTGTGTGTGTGTGTGTGTCTCCCCAGCACTACTCAGCCCCGGCTGGGAATTCAGTACCTATCTTGGGAAGGGGTACAGACTATGCAGGCCACAGGTTTGCAGGCTCTCGGCTCTACTCTGCTCAAGTGAAGAGCAGGTTGGTCACTTCCTTCTTTGGCCAGAACTGGGCCAGGTAAGACCAATATCATTTCCCCCTCCCCTTCCATCTCCAGATCTCTCCTCTCTCAAGACCTCTAGTGTGGCCTTCTAGACTCCACTGCTGCTCCTCCTCACTCAGCCCTGATGGCCAGGAAGCCACAGGGTGGGGACCTGCCCTGCTGTCCTCCCAGACCAAGTGTTCCTGGCACTCAGTGTTTGAAAATATGGAGCTCCAGGTCCTCCTGAGACAGGAAATGGGGTGAGAGATAGCATTCTACATCAATGGCCCTGACCAGGACAGACAGACAGACAGGCAGACAGACAACTGCTGCTGATACAACAGAGGAGAATCTTTTGTCTGAGCTGTCCTGTTTTACAGGCTTCCATCACACTATTCCAACCACGCTGAGGAATCCTGCCACAACCACAAGATCCCACCAGGTATTCAGAAAGGTGTGGGACAACAGTCTGCCCTCCCTTGTCCTCCCAGCACACTGAACCAACCCCCAGGCTAGCTCTCCTTCCTGCACTCTGAGGCTACACTGTTTATAACAGGTTTTCATTCTCTCCAACCAATCCCCACTGACCAGACCAGCCCTTCACCTGTTATTCACCTCACCAGAGCCCTGCTTCTCAGAAAAATCTCTGCCTCAGCCCAGTCAGTGTCTGCTCACCAAGCCCAGCAGCACCAAGAAAGATACCACCCACAGCAGCGGCAGCCTTGGACACGGAGACACCGATGATGATGCTGCCAGCCACCAGGCCGAGGGCCACACAGGCCAGCTGCAGGCAGCGGAAGTCTCTGGTGCTAATGGGGATGTCCATGCAGGTCTACCCAGGGTGCTGCTTCCAGGCCTCCTGGGAGTGTTGGTCTTCTTGGATGGATGCTTCCTTGTTGTGGTGTCACATTCAGGGTGGAAACTTCTGGGCTGTCTTTAGGCCGATCTGGGCCTGGGATTTATCTGCAACCTTATCCCAGTTTTCCAGTGGCTTTGAGACCTAGCTTGACCTCAACACCCCAGTTTACTCTTCCTGCTATAAGGGGCTCTGAAGCCAGAAGCTACTCTTGGGGTTCCTGCTTGGCCACATTTCCACTTTGGCCAGGGTTCTCTGCAGGTGGGTCTGCCCCTTGGGGTGTTCCTCTATCAGCTATCACCTGGGACCTGAGGGAACTGGCCCAAGTTCTCTTGCTAAACTTTTGTCCCAGCTCTGTGGACCCTGCTCAGTTGCCTTGGAGCCTGGGCCTATTAAAGTTTAAAGAAATGCAAGGCGGGGTCAGGGGCAGGCCTAGGAAACAGGTTTCTCAGAGGTGCAGGCAGCAAGCAGAGGATGAGTTATTCATGAGCCTGCAATATGAGCTTCCGTTTGCGTCTCCAGGGTCCACTGGACAGGCAGCCTAGGTTCCACTGTTGGTTCCTGGGCAGGAAGACTGGGCTTACGGCTTTGTATGGGGCTCAGGGGGTAAGGATGTGAGGAGACTCTCCAGTCACATGCTCAAGGCTGATTCTGCTGGCCTCTGCCCCTTGGCCTAGTGGTGAGCCTGTGGTCCTGCTTGGAAACATGGAAGGAGGGGCAGTCCTCCAGGTCTACTCTTCCCTGTGCCTCTCATGCTTCTCCTAGTATCTTGCCAGCTGCTGGCCCTAGGTAGGGCTGAGAGGCCTTAGCCCAAGCCTGGATCTTAAGAAGCCCCATTTATCTCAGGTAGGCATGGGCACTACCCCATTTTAGCTTCCAGTAGGAGGAAAGGCTAAACCCTGGCAATTTCAGGCTGGGAAGAACTAGTTGGGTAGGGTAGGGTTGGATAGAGCAGCTGGGCAAGAAGTGTCATGAAGCTGGGACATGGTAGGGATCTTTTAGCTTGAGTTCCTCTACCCAGCCTGGCTGACGCAGTCAACCCAACTGAGCCCGAGCACTGGTAACACAATCAAGTCTAGTCCTGATTCCTGTCACTCTTCTTTAGAGCCTAGCTCCAACCCTGATCACTAATTGCATTCCCTGGACCTATATGGATCAGGGTATTCCCAGTCCTCCAGCACAGGCCTGTTCCCTACTCTAACCTGTAGACACGTCTCAAGGTCACATCACCCTTCACGGAATCCCCCCGCCCCCCCCCCCCTTTCACTGCCCATTTCTTACCACCAGGCCTTGGGTCTCCACCAGCCTCACGACCCCCTCCCTCCACTGTTTCTTGTTCCTCAGGCTTTTCTTTCCTTCTCCCTGCTGAGCATCTGCCTGGTGCTTGCTGTCTAGCAAACCTCTCCTTGTTCCTCAGACCTACATGGGCAGCCACTCCTGTGCAGCCTTCCTGACCATGCCTGGGCTACTCTACTACCCCACCTGAAGGGCTCCCTCCTCTTCTTTGTTCTGCTTCTTTTAGAGACTGTGACTCAGCTGTGGATCCTGGCCTGCTTCTCCTCTCTGGGTGTCCATGCACTGGGCTGGACAGGAGTGAAGTTTAACTGGGGCTGGGGGGTTAGGCAGGATCTTGGTTGGTGTGAATGCAGGAGAAACAGCTTTCTCTGGAGACAGTTTTCAGTGAAACAGCTCTTTATTGGGGGAGGATGAAGGCTATAGAAACCTTGGGGAGTGGGTAGGGGGTTTGGGGATGGATGTACATCATTGGCTGGGGCTGAGGTGCTGGGCAATGCTTCATTTGCATGAAGAGGAATTCCAGGTGCATTTTAGACATGTCTCTGTAATGTGAGAGGAAGTGTAACCTGGCCACCAGGCTACATGACTACCTCAAGGGTGGAAGAGAGGGGGTTGCAGGGGTCATGCAGGTCATGCTGGTCCAGAGCAGAGAGGAACAGTCCCACACCGCCAGTCTCAGCATGAGATTTTCTGGGTTTGGACAAGTCTTGACCTTACAGATCCCTCATTCCCCCTCCTGGTTGCATGGCCTTCCAGCCTCACACTCTGCAGAATGCTATGCTACAGAGATGACTGAAGTTTCTGGATAAAGGATAGGACAGAGCTCTGAACTTGGCCCTACATCCCCACCTTGAGTCATCAGGGAAGAGGGCATCAAGTAAGCTCCATCTCTACCAATAGTCTCTTGCTTTACACAGTGGAGGAGAGGCTAAACAGGTCCTAAAGGTACCCGAAGGAAGCCTCAGCTGTAGGACCACAGAGCTTGGATGGCCTCTCAGGCCCCATAAAGATGGAGCCTCTGAAGCCAAGCATTCCACCATCACCTCCATGTTTCTGGGATAAGGCGAGTTTTCCTCTAATTTGTTACCAGTTTATGTCTCATGTCTCTGTCCTTTGTAAAGCATCTCCGAGGCTAGTTTTAGAAGTTATCAAAATAAATGGCCATGAATACGCGTTCCCTCAGGAGCCTCAGCACCTTTCACAATGCCTTGCCTCCCACTCACTAGTGTTGGCATCGCTAGAGGTTAGTAAAGCCTGTACCCGCTCCTCTCAAGGTCTAAGGCCGAGAGTGGCTCTCCCACACTGTCACCAAGACAGATGCCCTGGGGCTGAGCTGGCCTTCACTACTTGCTCTGTCTCACATCAGGAACCTGTTCTAGGCACTATACCTCAAGATTCAAGAACATTCTGATCTCTAAAACTCAGAGTACAAATTCAAATTTAGACTTCTGTTTGGCACTGCAGCAGCACTGGGGAGATGGCTCAGTCAGTAAAGTGCTCATTGTGCAAGCAGGAGGACTTCAGTTTGATTCCCAGAACAAACACTGAAAGCTGGGCATGGCAATACGCACTAATAATTCCATTGCTGTGGAGGGCACAGCCAGATCCCTGAGGGTCACTGGCCAGCCAATGTATCTGAATCAGTAAGCCTTAGATCCCTAGGAGAAACTTTTCTTTCAGAAACAAAACCCCAGGATGAATGGCTCCCTGACACCTGCGCTTGACCTCTGGGCTCTCCATGCAAGTACATACATGTGCACATGCGTATGTGTATATGTACCCACACATACACACTCAACTGCTTGCTCTCCCATTCTTCCTTCAGTGCAGGCTAGACAACCTCCTGAGGAATTTCATGCTGATCCCTGAGTGATGTGTTTGCAGTTAGAGATGACTTCAAGGAAGCTGTCTATGGGAGACAGCGAGTTGCAGCAGCCTAAGCTCCATGAGTTCTTAGCCCTTCCAAGTACCAGAGTCCTCATGGGAGCCTGGGTTCTCCTGGAGCCACAGGACTCAGAGCACCACTGAGCCGTGGCACATACTCAGCCCCACCATAGAATCTCTCATCTCCCAGTGAGGCAAAGGCTGAGAGGGTCTGCCTACAGAGATGTCTGCCTATGGTGAGTGTCTGCTGTGGAGGACTTGACTATGGGAGGTGCCTGTGTATGCCCTTTCTTTCTCAGAAATGCCAAGTCCAAGTGTGGGTTGAGTGTGTGGAAGGAGAATGGTTGAATGAGCCCCAGCTTAGTCTGGTTCTATTTATTTTCCATGATAGGTGAGAACCCTGGAACAGAGTGTGATTAATTCACTGGTCCCCTGGGGGACGGGCAGCTTTCTTGGATGGTTCAGAAGCTGAAGTCAGGGAAGCAGCTTCCAAGGCAACTGCTACCATGGAAACAAGAATGTCAGCCTTCTGGGGACCTTGCTCCTAGGGTCTCTCCAGACCTGAAGCTGCTGGCGTAGTTGGCATGAGACCAATGTAAGCTGGCTGTGGAAATGGGTCTGGCAAAGAGCAGTGGACCAGGAGGAGAAGAGGCCCCAAAGTTCAAGGTGAATGGACATGTGGAAGCCCAAGGACTTAGCCATCCATGGCCAGAGCTCCCAGGACCCAACTGAAACTACTACTGGAGCTAGACCAATGTTCTCTAGCTGGATTTGAGAAATGAAGCCTGAGGTCTGAGATGTCCTAGGTGGCTAGAACAAGGTCTCCTTCCAAGATGGAAGGACTGCCAGAGGAAGTTGATAGCAGAGACATGAATGTCATTAGCCTCTGTCAGCTCCTTGAAGCTGGCTCCCTGAAGACTACAGCCCAGTGTGATCCCTGGGGCTGGGAAAACTAGCTTTTACCATCCATCCCAAGTTTCAGTGCTTGGACAAAGCACCACAGCACAGAGCTCCCTCTGACCATCCTCTATATCTCTCTGTGTCCAGCAGAGCTAGGACATCGAGGTACCCCAATGAATGGTGGTACAGGCAGAACTAGAACCCAGAACCTCCAGCTTCCAATAGCAGACTGTTTACTGACACCACAGCTGCCCATCTGACAGGGACCCCAGGACACAGTGGTGGGCAGAGCAGCCAATCAAAATAAGAATCCCTGGGGCCAGAGACCTGACATCACACAGTCAGATCAATCTACACACCACACTGGGGCTCTCAGAAGACTCCCAGGGTAGGAAAGGGGCAGCTTATTTCCAATCTTGGTGTTATAGTTTTATTGATTCTACCCAGGACACAAGATAAGTACATCAAGATAACCAAAGATAATGGACTTCCTGTTGGATGCTCCTACATGGCCCATCGCCATCATTACCTTACACGTTTTACAGCTTGGTATAATAAACACCGCTATCCTCACTGAGAGCTGTGAAGAAATAGACTTGAAGTAACTCTTTGTCTGGGAAACAAAGCCCATGAGTGGCTGAGCTGGGACTTGAACCAAAGCAGCAAGGCTCTGGGTTCCAAGTCTCACTGGGAAGAACTCAAGTCCCACCATTCATTCCTAGATATCCAGCTCTGGGCCACCTTCTTTGTCTGCCTGTTTTCATGTCCAGTGGATAAAATAATAAATAGCATGTACCTATAAAACAGCTGTGCAAATGAAATGCCTGTAAACTACTAAGAATGGCTCTGCTACAACTGTTAGCAAAACCAAAGCTGCATTCTATCATTTAAACAGCTTTTGAAGGGAGGGGACCAGTGGGAGGAGGCTGGTGGGAGGGCACAGCTTGAGCAAAGGCCAGAAGGATGAGGGCCTGGGGCCTTGGTCTGTAGCAAGATTGGGGACTTGTTGGAGGACGGACAAGGCCAGTGCTCAAGTCCACAGACAGAATTCATTTCCTAGTTCTGGAAATTCATTTCCTAGTTCCAGTCCAGGGGCTGGGAGCCTTTGGGCCATTCTGAAAATCTGCTGGTCTCACCTTAGGTGGATGAAGAGATGCAAAGGGAAGACCATTGACCGTGCCACTACAATATGCAGACATTCACACTACAGGATCTCTGGTAGCCATGACCTAAGCCCTGATACCGGATCCCCTCTTGATATCTTGGGAAGTTATATAAAGGTCCATCTGCCCAGTTCCCTGTTGTCTGGGTATGGGTGGGAGGTACCATTTCTCTTTGTCGTTAACTCTGGTAGGACAAGTGCAATCCTGGGCATACATCAGGTCTGCAATAAAGGCATAGTAATTCTTTAGACGGGGAAATATGGTCTTCTGTGGGGGTGGGCACAGGCTTCTCTATTAGAGCTCCTTTTAAAACCTGCTGTGTGATGGCTACTGACCCCACCTCAACCTCTTCTTGGTAAATAGCCTCTCAAAAGCAGAGTTGTTCATTATAAACATGGTGTTTGATGAATTTTATCTCCGCAACTACAAACAGAAAAGCAAATCTCACCTTGTGGATCAATGTGGTATTCTATTTGGGAACCCCTCCTTCAACTTCACCAGGCTCAGCCTCCATCTTGGAGGTATGCCCCCTCTTCAAGCCTGCAGTTGAAGAAAGGACCATCAAGGCTGCCACAGCCAGAATTTTAAATTATTTATTAAAACAAGTAAAGTTATGAGAGAATTTTGGTAATTGTGGTTGACTAATGTTGTATGTCACATATGCAAATCTGTTTTATGTGACTCCACAGCTATCTGACAGTGCCCGTGCCTTCATGTCTGGGGCAGTAGGCACAGCGTTCCTCTCGGAGCAGGGTGCAGGGCTTCCTCTCAGACACAGCAAACTGACTGCCCTGGGTTTGCACCTCTCTCCACAAATGACCTGGGAGAAGGCAGCAGCGGCAGATAAAGATGCGAAGACACCAGTCTCTACGTTTTCATCATAGTAACAGCTTAAAATCAGTTGAGACTGTGGGGAAGAGGATTAAAACCCAAGTGCATGGATAACTGCTTGGAGAAATCCATGGGTTTGCAGTGTGAGTTTGAAGTTCTATGATTGCTGGAAGAACATGGTTAAAAAAAGCAAACACATTTTTAAAAAGAAATAATACTGACTTTAGCAGCAATCCCAAACATGGAAGAGGATGATAAATGAGGAACACATTACGGTCACAGCAAAGAAAGATTATGTGCTTCTCTGTGCTACAGACTGGAAGACTGATCTGTTTCCCTGCCCTTCCAGAATTGACGGAATGGCTTTTCTCAGCCAAGAGAGAGGACAGGCAGAGAGGACGTCTGTAGGACAGAGGAAGGTGGGAGGATCGCCAGAAGAAGGTGACAGTGCAGGGGGAGAAGAGGCATAAGTGTCGGCAGCTTCTGTCAGCTCCTGGAAGCTGGCTCCCTGAAGGCTGCAGCCCCAGCAGCCCCCACCGCAGGCTGGATTCGGGATCTGCACACTGGGAGCATTTGGAGCCCGGCAAAGAGATGTTCCTGCTGCAGGCGATTATGCAAAGTGACGAGTGATTGCTTCCCTTTTCAAAGACAACCCCTTTGGAAAAAGCTTTCTCCTCCCAGGACCCAAGGGAAATGGGGGATGGGTGGGACCTGGGAGCCTTTCTGGATGGTAAAGGCCTGCTGGGGCTGCAGGGCAGGTCCCTCTGCCTGCTTCACACTGTGACCTCAAAGGTTTTCAGGGGGCACTGCCTGGACAGGCCTACAAGGTGTGCCTGCAGTGGTTCAGAGCCCTGCGGGTGTCGAACATGGGCTTGCATCTTGGCTTCGGCCAGCCTGGGCCAGGGCTCGCCTTCGTGCCAGGCGAGATTTGGATGGAGGGGACAGCTTCATGGAGCAGAGGCCCTCAGTTAGGGCCTCCTGTTCCTCTGCCAGTTCATTCTCCTCATGCTGGGACAGCTGGCGGTTAAGGGCAATGGCCTCAGCTGCGAAGAGTGTCAAGTCCATGGTGCTGCTGTTTCTGTAGGGCCAGGAAAGGCATGGAGAAGAGGGCAGTGGTATTGAGATCAGCCAGGCAGGCTCTTGGACGCACCTACCCACTGCTGGGTTCTACAATCCATCAGACTTTCCTGGTCCATGCTGCTCTCTCCAAAGCAGTTTTGCCTAGTTTAGAACCTTGCTTGACTAAGATGAGAATGGGCTTTGAGCCTTGTGGGCAGGGCAGTCAGGGCAAATGGTCCCTTCTCAGAGCACCCCCTCCAGGGTCTGCCGTTGTCCCAGCTCTTCCCAAGCCAGGTGCTGCAGTTGTCTCCTTTTCCCCATGAGCAGTGGCTCTGGGACGGGCCTGTGCTACCTCTATCTGTGCCCCTAGAGCCTAGCCCAAGCAGGCATCTGTCAGACACTTTGGGTCTGTTGAGTTATCATCTTAGAGGGACCTGGGGTTTGGCACGTGCAAATATCTGTAACAGCTAAGCCAGGTGGGAATGCCAGCCATTGTGGAGGCAGCCTGGGTGAACAAAGAGAGACCCTTTTGGGTGGCTCCTCCTAAAAGCTGCAGTGGTTCAGAGCCCCATGGATGCTGAATAGGGGTTTGCACTAGGCTGAGTTCCCAAGGGAGTTCCTGCCCAGCCTAGCTCCATTCCCATGGGCAGAGCTTGGTGGGAATTTATCTACAGCCGCTCTGTGTCCTAGCACAAATTAACTTGAGCCCTCTGACTTTTACCCTTTCCATCTCTAAAATGGATTCTGGAAAACTTAAGCGTGTTGTGAAGAAATAGCACACTCATCTGTTGCATGGAATTCCAGTTGCTGACATATACCATGTGACTGTGTCACCCAGTGTCATCTCTGATGACTGTGCATGATGAAATTGTATTTCTTTTCTCTTTTCTATTTTTAGTGCTGGGGTCTGAAGTCTGGGCATTTCTCTCACCGCGTTCTTCAGGATGGACCCTGGTCTTTGAGCAACACATGACTGCATATGAAATGCCTTTAGTACCACACTGGACACGTGGTAAGTACTTAAGACACAGAAGCCATTACCATTCTTGTATGCCTAACAGTATTTGTGGCAACTTGTCCCTCTGCCTTAAAGAGGCCCTGAACCCCTCCTCTCCTTTTGCTAGGAGCAGAACCCTCCGTGAAGATGATCCAGAGATAAGGACCATCTTTGGGGTGTAAATGGTGATTCACACCTGCAAAGAGGGGCTGAGATGAAGCTGAGAGAAAAGAATCTATGGAGATCAATGAGAGGATTGAGGGGCAGTGGCCAGAGAACTCTCCAGAGAGGGCCTCAGAGCCTGAGGATGGGCCCATCCCCCACACATGGCTGAGATCTGAGGGAAAGTCAAGGCCAAGGTAAGAAGGCAGTGGGTAGGACAGAAACGTTTACCTCTGAAGGACTTGCGGCGTGGGGAGTCCCCTTTCTGGAGCTTGCTAGAATGGGAAGGACAGAGTGTGGGTAATGCTGCTCCCACCTTCCAAGAGCTGCCCCCACCCAGGCCAGCAGAGGGGGTGTGTTACTGCAGGCGCTTGGCCCAGCATGGAGACTTGGTTATGCTTACTGCAGGGTCAGACCTTCTGAAGACAGGGTAAGAGAAGTGCTCTGAAGTCACAGCTGCCTCCCTCGCAGACAGCCCTCTCCCCCCTTTCCTGTTAAAGTCTTAGTTGCTTTCTAAGATACAGTTCAAAGGTCACGTTCCCTGCCACTCTCCTACCCCATGTCAAGCAGAGGCCTTGCTCCTTTGTGCTCCCCTCTAGTACTTTCTCCAGCACCCATCACACTGTTCTCCAAGGTCTCTCTCTCCAGGCCTGGGGCTTTCTCCTCTCTCTGCTGCGTGGCTCTGACATGGTGTGGATAGGATTTAGCTACTGAGCTACCCTGACATCTCTCTGGACTGGCAACGCTTGCCTCTTTTCAGTAGCAAGGTGACAGAGGCTGGTGAGGGCATGGCAGACCAAGGACAAAGACTTCTTGAAGGGAAGAGTTCAAGTTCTGTGACTGACCATGGAGGATTTAGTTTTATAGTGAGGACTTGGTTTGTGAACTCATGAAAAACACCACCACTTGCCTTCTAGGGCCCTGACTCCCAGCTGCCAGGAGAATCCCATGATCCTAATGCAGTCACATAAGCTGTAGGGCCTTGTTTGCCTCCGGGGACTCTTAGCTAATAATGCTTTGTACCACAGACCCTGAATGGCAACTCCAGACTGCTTCTAGAATGGGTGCCTCTGCTAACAGAGGGATCCATGTGTCAAATCCTCACAGGGCACTAGGAGTTTGGTGAGAGGGAGTAGCCAAGGTGAGAGGCAAATCTATGGGACATCAAAGGGCTGAGCCAGGAGTCATTCCTCTACTATAGAATGACTGGAGCTGATGTCCCACCTGCCTCCAGCTTGGGGAAGCCACACTGTGGGGTGAGAGCTTCTCTGTGATATCTCCTGTAGGCCAGTAGGGGTTTCATGCCACTCATCCTGTGGTCACTCACCCCTTGTACCCACGGATGCTGCAGAACTTGGGCAGCGCTGAGTCTCTGCTTTGCATCTCGAACCAGGAGCTTAGAGATGAGGTCTTTGGCCTCGTTGGAGATGTGAGCCCAGTCTTTGTCGGGAAACTCGTATTTGCCTTCCTGGATGCTCTCAAACAGCTTGTTCTAGGCGAAGAGAGTTCCTTCTGAACACCAGGGATGGCCAGGGATGGCCAGGGATACGCTGCTACTGATCTGGTCACCCTAACTCCAACTCTGCTAGAAGTGTTGCTCATGGTTTGAGAATGCCAAGGATAGAGCCTCCTTCCTCAGTCTCCCCCAGGTCCCTCAGTACTACTCAATGACTGTGGAAGGCAAGAAATAGCTATGCTACTTGCAGGACAGGAGAGGGATGTGTAAACAGCATCCATACAACGAAGCCTGTTTCTGGCTCCTTTCTTGAAATCTCTTCCACTGCAGTGCACACAAAGTGTTCCATGCCTCCATCTCCTTCCTGGTCAGTATTCATCCTTCCTACAGGTCTTATCTCTTTCCCTGGGCCAGGCATACTTGAATGTGTTCAGGACTGCTGGTCTCAACAACTCTCCCCCAAAATATTACAGCTGGTTGAATATCTCTGTTTTACCTCTGGTATCCCCCTCAAACTTGGGGCAGTCTCTTCTCCTAAACCTGTTTGGTACCCCACAATCATGCCAAGCTCACCTATGCCCAGTGATGCCCAGGTGGCACTTACCTGGCACATCCTGCACACCTCTCCCCGGTCCCAGCCACAGTCAGTCCCACAGTGACCTACAAAGGGGGGGTAGCCACTCAGCATGATGTAGAGGACCACACCCAGGCTCCACAGGTCACAGCGCTTGTCATAGAAAGTAGCCTCGTCCCTAAAGACCTCCACCACCTCAGGTGCCATATACTCTGCAGAGCCGCACTGTAGGATAAGGGCGTGGGAAGGGGAGATGGCAAAGAGAGAGGGTGAGTTTGTGGGTGAGCAGATGACAAAGTGCAGAATGTATTTCAAGCAAGAGGAAGAAAGGATAAGTCACAGACAGAAGTCCTCGGGAAAGCTGCAGGGCTCACCAGTACCCAGGAGACACAAAGAGAAGCGTCAGCTGAGGCATCATCCCCTATGGTTCACACGGCCAACTCCAAGTTACCTTCCTGCCTTTTGGGTCCTTCTCCAGTGGTCCCAGGAAAGGAGCCCCAGGAGTACTTCCCTACCTCATCTTTCTCTAAGCAGACCTTGTATGTACACATGCCAAGGATGGCATGGGAGAGGAATCTGTGGAGATTTGCCTCCACCCTGTAGGGGGTTTTTAAAGTGACTTTTGCCCAGCTCTCCACTTGCTTAGAGGAAAGAAACCTAATGGTTTAAAATTCAGAGGCTATCAAGTCTTGAAGAATTCTGATAACATGTCCAATCTCCTTGTCCTTTAGAGAGAAGGTTCAGGATGGACAATGGCATAGCCAGGCAGTCTCAGGAGACTGCTGAGAGGAATAAAAGACATGTGCTTTGCTTCCCCCTTATTATTTCAGGCTCACCTACTCCTACCCAGCCCTCTACTCCTCCACTCCTAACTAATTTGATTACGGATGGTGAGTGCTCTCAGATATTTTGTTTGCTACTGGCAATTAGAGTTAATGAATTTGAGAACAAGGGAACATTGTATGTCGGATGCCGATATGTAAACATTCCTAATACGGTTGCTTAGAATAAGACACGATATAAGCATATTTAAAGGCAAGCCTTAAAAAAAAAGCTATTAGCAAAGCTCGCTGATGAAGCATGCAAATCTCAAAAGAATCATCATAATTACAGCATATTAAGTATGTGTGAGAGGTGTCTTCTGGGGGGCTACAGCGTCACCATTTGAAATGTGAAACGTGAAGGAAGGTGATCTTCTGTGCAAGATGTCTGGGGCCTCACCGGCTTCCCACAGCACGGGCCATGCACTTTCCTGGGTGGGATGATCACGCCTGTCCTCTACACAGGGGATGAGGGACTTATGGGGTTCTCCAGAGCTTATGTACAATAGGGCAGTGTCTGTTTTCACCTGGGACAGGAGTCAGGATGCGGCCTGTGCTTGTGGAGACAACAGGCTCCTCTTTGGCCCATGAAAGCTCCAATGGTAGTTTCATTAGCAACTGGGTAGGGTCAGTTTGAGAGCCAAAGGACTACTCAGGCCTGAGAAGTGCAACACGGGGCTTCCTTTCCTATCCCTCTGTTCTGTCACACATTCAAATGCTCCACACACAGCAGCAGCAGAGGCACAGGCTACGAGGCCATACGTACTGGAGTGGTCAGCTCTGGTGTAGTTATGGGAGTGCAGGAATTGTTCAATTTTACCCCACTACCCAAGTCAAAGTCACAAATTTTCACCGGAGACACCTACAAAAGAAGACAGGATCGGTCATAAGAAAGCAGAGGTCACAAGGACAGTAGTGTGAGCAACAGAGGCTTGGTCGTCAATGGCAGCTGCTCTTCCTACCAGGCCATAATTCCTGTTCTTGGGTTAGCAAGGCACTGAGGATTGACTCCAAGCTCTCCTCTCCCCTACATTCTTATATTTCCTAAGGGAGAAGGGGCTGTTGGTGTTAGATGGTGTTAAGATTGCTGTGACCTAGCTCAGCGGTGGTGGCACACACCTTTAATCCCAGCACTCAGGAGGCAGAGGTGGGTGGATCTCTGAGTTTGAGGCCAGCCTGATCTACAGAGTGAGTTTCAGGACAGCCAGGAAGGCTGACCTCGAACTCACAGAGATCCACCTGTTTGTTTCCTGAGTGCTGAAATTAAAGACATGTCACCACACCTCCTGTTTTAGCAATTCTTAAATGTACAACCTAATGTTGTACAACCTAGTAATATACCCCATTACCACCACCAGTTTTGAAAATTCTTCCACCCCTCCAAATGGGGACTGAACTCTTGCAAGTACTGCCCATTTTTGACCCTCATCTCAGGCAGCCCTAACCTACTCCTGCCTTGATTGATTGGCCTGCTTTAGATATTTCATGTAAGTGAATGTACATACTTGTACATGTAGCTCCTTTCACTTGGCTTCAGTGTTCTCATTGTTGCTGTTTTGAGCAGTGCTGGGAACGGAACCCCAGGCCTTGTATGCTAGTCTAGTATTCTAGCTATACCTCCAGTCCTGGCATAAATGTTCATGTATATTATAGCGGGTATCAGAACTGCCTTCTGATAGAGTTGAGTAATATTCCATCATATGTAGAGATCACATTTTGTTGTGGACATAGTGGCTATTAAGAATGATGTTGTTATAAAAGCTAACACACAAATACCTGTTCCAGTTTCTCTCTTCAGTTTTGGGCACATTCATAGGAGAATTGCTGTTTCTACACTTAGCCTTTGGAGGACCTGCCAAACCATTTCCCGTATTTCACACACCAGCAATGTATGAGGATGCTGCTTACCTACATCTTCCTATCATGAATCATTCTCTACTAAAACAAATGTAGCCAGCCTAGCAGGTGTATAGTAGCCACTTTGATCTGCAGTTCGCTAAGAACTATGGTATAGAACATCTTTCCATGTGCTTGCTAGCCATCTGCAAGTCTTTGAGGAAAGTCTATTCAGGCCCTACGACCATTTCAGAATTGAGTTGCTGTTCTGTGGCTGAGTCTTAAGAGGTCTTTATATGTTTTAAACGTTAAACCCTGGTCAAATATATAACTTTCAAATATTTTTCCCATTATTTAAGTTGGCTTTTCAGTTTCTTGATAATGCCTTTTGACATTTAGTTTCTCTTAAAATTTAGTTTTCTCAACCATAAAAAAAGGGGCAATAAACACGAACCATGGAGAACAAACCAAAGAGAGGACCTGAAACGCCGTGTAAGTCAGAGGCAGCAACGGAAGCTCTGAGCCCCCACGGGCTCTAGTACCATAGTGTCCATCCAGGCTTTTCCATTTGCCATGGAAAGACCTTAGGTATGTTTTTTTTTTTTTAAACCTAAGTGTCAGTTTCTTCATCCATAAAATGAAGATGATGGCAGTGTCTCTCTTAAGATGTTTTATACGTACTAAATAAGCATAAATGTCTGGCACAATGTAAATATTTGAAATGTTAACTATAATTATTATTAATGATCATAATAATGACATACTACAAAGGTGTATGCAGAACCACTTTAGGATGTCACAATCACAAAATCTTTGTTTTTGATTTTTGAGACAGGTTCTATGTAGCCTTGGCTGTCCTGGAACTCACTCTGTAGCCTGGCTGGCCTCGAACTCAGAGATCTGCCTGCCTCTGCTTCCCCAATGCTGGGATTAAAGATATGCATTATCTCAACCAGCAGAAGTCACAAGCTTTACTTGAGTTAATACATTAGAATCCCACAAAGCACTGTGTGTAGTGAACTGGTCCACACACTCACTTGTGCTGCTCCTTAGCTGTGAGCTAAGGTGTCTGCACAAGGCACATTGTTCTCGCAGTAGTACATGCATGTACACACATGGAGCTGTGAATGTGGGCTACTGGCACTATCAGCCCCGTCTAACACAGAGTTTGTTAAATTCATGCACTATACGCAAATGCAAACACTTCCATTTACTAGTAGACAGGCTAAGGTAATGTTTACATAGGGTGCCTTGTTCAACAGAAGCATTAGTGCTTTATTATTAATGACACCTTTGGAGATAGAAAGAGAAACAAACTGTTACCAAGAACTTGCTTCCTAATTATTACTTCTAATAGTGGACACCATCTTGCATAATACCACACCACAGTTAGCATTTATGAGCAGGGACAGAGATTTCAGTTGTCTCTGACTCACACCAACTACTCTGAAGCACTGTGTTAGAAAATATTAGTGCTGTTCAAAGCTCACCTATTTTACAAGCTTGCAGGCTGAAGCCAATCAAACAGATGATAAGATCAAAACGGCACACGGACTAACTACCTGGAATTTTTGGGGGGTGGAGGGGTGGCGATTATTTCAGACAGGGTTTCCCTCTGTAGCCGAGGGTTGGCTTTGAACTCATGGTGACTCACCTGTTTCAGCCTCGTGGGGGCTCAGATTACAGGTGTAAGCTGCCACATCCAGCTGGAATGTGGGGACATTACACATTAGGTACAACAGTCTCATGTGTTCATACTAAGCTGCACTTGGTACTTGGCCAGGGGAACTTCTGACTCCCTGCATTGAGGCAGGGAGGTATTCCTGATTAACATGAGCTGTAACAGCCCAAACCAAGCCCTAAGTACCTTTTCTGGAGATTCACACAGTATGTTTTCTGGCTTCAGATCACGGTGAGCAATGCCTGGAGTGACAAACAGCAAAGAAAGGGTTAACATATGCACATAATTATCAAACATTCCACACACAATTAATTTTTTCCAAATGCTGCTGTTCGCAGATTAATTCCCAATTATGGTACATTAAAAAATCAACGAGCTGCAGGAGGCGGCAGTAACCAGAGACACAAACCCAAAGCACAGTTGATTCTGCCAAGCTCTTTTGAAGTAGAGGCTTTAGAAGTCTGGCAGGGATAAGAAGCGCTAAATGAATCCCAGGCAGCCTACTTTCAGCACTGCAGAGACAACCGAGAATTCTTACTGTGCCACCTGACATAAAGCAAGGCAGACAGCCTTGCAAATGGCAAGGCTTGGGACAGCGATGCAGAAATAATCAGTGCCTTGTTGGAGAACATCTTGGGGACCTGGACGGCTCTCCATCATTTCTTCTTGTGTAACTGATTTTAGAGAAAAGAGTCTTCCAGTGTGGCTCCTGGAATGCTCTGAGGACTAAGTGTTACTCTACAATTCCCCCAAGGCTTCTCGGTCCTTTTTACCTGCTCTGCACCACATGTGTGTGCTTGGCCGCCCTGCCTGTAGCAGAGCTTTGATGGAGCACACAGCTCTTCAGAGGAGACACCCCAGTGTTGGGGCCAGACCTCCTACAGAGGCCTGCAGATAGTAGCTGACCCACGAGGGTGTTAAATCCTGCTGAGATGGCCAAGAAGTCACCTGGGGGAAACCATCTTGTAACTATAGAAAGGGACAGAGCAAACAAACGAGGCCATGGTGTTCTGGCAGAGAACATGGAATTCTACCCTCCATCCCCCGACAGCACGCAGCACACACAGCACTGCTGCAAGGCCTCAAAGACTGAACAAGCTGTTTCAAAGGCCTGGGAAGCAGCTGAAGATACGGAGCGCTGGGGAAAGTGAGCTTGCCACATTCAAACTCCCTGGATCAACTTCTCAGGCAGTCCTCCAATTCTCTGTAACAGGCCCAGCCTTCTGAAGTTACTTCACTAGAGAAGAAAGAGCTGAGCTCCATCGAGCTAAGTAACTTCATCAGTCACCTAATTGAATGAGAACCCAGGGCAACTCAGCCCGGCCTGCACAAATTGAGTCAGGCTACTGCTCACCGCACTAAAAGTGAAGGATATTTTCCATTATGGCAAGTGCTCCCACAGAAGATCACAAGCCGCACACAGAGCCTTACTCTCCAAATAGGTGCCCGTGGCCCACCTGTGCCTCAGCCCGAGCACTCCGGGAGCCCGGCTGTAATAAAGGGCCTGCCTGAGTGAATGCTCCAGCCATTGAGCTGCTCTGCTTCATTTCCCAGAGGTTAAGCTGCAGTGTGTCCAGTATTTAAAAGTAGGGAACTTGTTTTGAGACTGACCCATTCTTGCCCAATTCATCTTCCCGGCATGAAGTTATTTAGAAAACGGCCAAGTTCACCTGGAAATCGTTTTTCATCCTCTCCAACTTCTAGTCACATGGGCAGCGGGCCAGCTAGCTGGTAACAAGCACTTCAGAACTTCTAAGACACCATTGGCCTCTGTTCCCTTTAGTGCATTTTTGTAAATAAATAAATAAAAAATAAAACTGCCTTTACCCCCTCCTCCAAGGTATGGCTCCTGTGAAAAGCGTGACCCAGTTTTGCAATCTACAGAGGCAGCTTGGGGAGCAGTTGTAAATCTTTGTCAGGCAGGTGTTCCCTGCATGCACCCCAGCTTTCAGAGACAGAACGGCTTCCATTCATCATGCTGTGCGAAGCACAGATGCCCCCTTCTAGGAATTTTCAGCTCAGGTGCAAAGTCAGGGCCTCAGCATGGACACTAGCAGTCTGCAGATCACTTCCAGCCACCGAGGAGCCTGACGGGCTGCTCACCTGCCACACCTGTCATACATACCACACCTGGCTATGCTAGATGCCTGACAGAGTGGGATCCATGAATGGCATGCCTGCAGTTGGGTCTGAGCACTCAGCCACAGCTGTGCAGGAAGTAAAGCTAACAAATTATTTGCTCCACCTCCATTTCCCCACCCAAACCAAGAAGAATGCTTTACTTCAAGAAAGGTAATTTAGAAGTAAAAACTCTTTATGTGAAGAGGAAGTAACATTTAACAAAGACCACACACACATGATACATATATATGTGTGTGCATACATTTATATGGCACGGCTCTAAGCCTTTATTATACATGAATTTGTGTATGTAGCCGTGTGAATCTTTTCTGTATAGACTGTGTATATATGCATATACATGACAAGAACTATGCACGATTACCACATCACTTACATGGGTACAGTTCCTGAAATGTGTACACACATATGCCCATAAGACAAAGAAGATACAGTCAACTACATAAACGAATTCACCTAATACATAACGTGTTAACTGCCATGGAGGACACTGTCATCTCTTTAATCCTTACCATAATGCTATAGGATACGTATTACCATTGAAGGAACACAGAGGGTAACTCAGTTTTCTGCGGCATTAAAACATGTATGTAATAGTTCAACAGACTTATGGACGTGCAAAAAGATTTAATTCACTACAGATTTAAGATTTAAGACTACAGAAGTTCTTAAATGATCCGATACGAAGACTACCTAATCCTACCAGGCCAGTGTGAAAGAGATACAGGCGGTACACTTTAAAGGATGAAATGGAATGATGCTAAAATGCTCACGTGTGAATGGGCCATTTATTATGAGTTTGACATGATTTGTAAGGAAAAGGAGGGGCTGGGGAGACGGCTTGAGGGTTAAGACTGTTAATCATTCTTCCAGAGGACACAGTTTAGATTCCAGCACCCACATCAGGCAGCTCATAACCGCCTGAAAGCCAAACTCCAGGGGCTCTGATGTCTCTGGCCTCCTTGGGTATACCCCTTGCACATGTCTCTGCTACTTTGTGGGTCCTTCATTTTTGTGCCTTTTATTCCCCCTTCACCCTATCACTAGAAAGGAGAGAAAGAGGGATGAGGGGGGAGATCTCGGAATCCCATTTCTGTCTTCTTTGAGCACAACTAGTAACACACTGCAACCAACCACCCTGAATGACTAAGTGTATTGGGGTTCTCGCATTTATACATCCTCTGAAAAGTTCACAGAACTTCAAATGTCGCACAGTTACAGAAACTATCTACAGCTGGCAAAACCACGCCTCTGCTGGAGCACAAGGCAAATCATAGTCAGCTGCTGTAAGCAATTTGAAGACACTCCACATCCCCACACCTGGGATTAAAACAAAAGCATATTCTTATAATATTTCCGTGTTTTTTCAAAGGAACTCAAAATTCCAGAATTCTCAAAAATGTCACTACACACCACCACAGACTCACACATGCACAATTAAAAATCAAATGAATTCTAAAAAAGAAGAGAAACATCACCTACATAGAACCACAGTGTACAGACCACACATGCTCTGGGCACTGTGAATCCAGGCTTTTGCCCTTCTTTTCACTGTACCTCTATCTTGTAACTCTACCACCCCTTACGTTCCACAGTGAAGCCTTGGAGTCACACACCTCCTCTCCCTTCCTAAGTGGACAAGTTTTGAGTCATGAGGTGCCAGCTGTGCCACCTCCTGGATAGATTCCCTGCCAGGACTGTGTCCTCTACCTTGCTACCCAGAGGCTGGTTTGCCCAACCTGCCCAACTTGCCCACCCAAATCGAAGGCTTGGATCACCTTTAGTATGCAGGAAGTCAAGGGCAGTGGCAACATCTCGCACCACTCTGCTGGCTTCTAGCTCATTGAAGTGCTTCCGCTTCTGGATGTGTGCTAGGATGGAGCCTGGGGGCAGAGGGACAAGAAGGAATGGCTTTGTAGGCTCTGGTAAGCATAACTTCTTTAAGGACAAGTTTGCAGTAGAGACAGACTTATTGATTAATGTCAAGCACCAACTGCGGTGCTTGGTACAGTGGGTCCAGTGTATTTCTGCTGAACCAGATTGCTACCTTCTATGCCTGTCTACAAGGAGTTCAGATGCAGAAAAATTACATACAAGGCAAAAAGATACTAATGCCACTGGGGCTGATCTGGCTTCTGAAATCAAAAAGGAACTAAAAATAAAAACACACAGGGCTGTGGGGCTTACAGACATTTCCCCCTCTTCTTCTGAACTCAGATACAGAGAACACAGACAGGCCTTCCAGTGGAAATCCCCCATATGTCTCGTGTAAGCAAAGCCTTGTGGGTGGGAGAAACAAAAAAGGATTGCTTTTCCTTCTAAACCCTCTCCTTCACATGTCATTATTAATTCTGTTGGCAATGATTACCATTTACTGAGTGTCTACTATGTGTCCAAAACTGTTCAATCCTCTTCAAATACATTATCTCAACTCAAATGCACAGAATGAGCAGAACAGCTATCCCCCTCTTACGAATGGGCCACTTCATGTCAAAAAATCGTTAAGCAACTTGCCTAAACTCACACACAGCAAGTGGTGGAGCCATGACTTTTGCCCAGTAAATCCAGCCTTGGAGCTTGTGCACACTTCCTTTCCACACGCAGGACTGTGGTCCAGTTGCTGAGGGGTGGATAGTCTTGAGCCCACCTGTATCCTCTTCATCCCATAGTCCTGCCTCACCAGAGCTACACCTTAACAGATGTGGCTACAGGAGATCATATTGCATCTGGTATTCTTAACACGTAATTCACAGCCTATATTCACTACTGGAAGCCAGTACTAGGCTTCCATTGGGCTGAAGGTGTCATTCCTGGGTCCTAAAAAAGGCCCATATTTATTTATTATGGGTTTTGCCCTGCTGTTTGTCTGTTATTTATAAATTTATTTAAAAAGCGAGGCAGGAAAAAAAATATTTCACTCACTTCTCAGATGTCCCTAGGCAGTCAGTTGTTTTGATAGTACCAATGAACCCTTCGTGCCGAGCACCCTGGTGCTAGGTACTTCTTCTCAACACTCTCTCATTCAGTCTCCACAGCAGCCCTCTGAGGCAGGTGCTACTAGAGCTCTATTTTACAGATGAGAATACCGTTTGCAAAAGGCTAACCAATGTTTCCAAGGCCATGGAGGCTGCCGAGTGTGACTTCAGCTTAGCTTTGTTAGTTTCTACGTAGCCTTCCTCAGCCCCACACATTCTTGTAGCCTTCATCTTGCAAATGTGCCCTTCACCTGGTTGCACAGAGGAGAGGGAATGTGTCATTCCAGTGACAGCAGTGTGGTGGCAGGAGAGGTATCTTCCTTCCACCTGAAGTGTGGCATGTTCTTGTTCTCCCTGGATCCTGAGTCTGTGTTCCAAACAATGGGACCCTCCTCTCCTCTGTTTGGCCTTTCTAGACTTCACAGTGTAAGCCAAAGCTTCTACTTCATAATTAATTTAGTTAAATAGTGAATGTGTCAAAACAGGGGATTGATAAATTGATCACTAACAGTATCTATATAGGACTCCTATTATAATGAAAAGGCATTTATAGACTATCCACACAGGTGACATTCTAAGCGCTGCAAAATGCTAATTATCATCCTTCCCTCCGGCCTCCCTTCTCCCAAACCAAGGGCAGTTTTTAAGTCCTTCATCCTTTTTATTAGCTTGACTCGTTTTAGAAGTCTCTCGGATTCATGATGGATGATCACCACCCTGGGTCTTAATCCAAAGTCCAAACACATACTCAACAAGATATACCTCCTTGCAATTTCTCAAAGACCAAGTAAAACCGTGTGTCATCTTCAAAGAATTCAATCAGCTCCAAAATGTTCCTTAAATAGAGAAAAGGGGGGAGCATTATATGCTAAAGTCCACTCATAAATATCCAATGGACAAATATACAGTGGCTGTAGTGGGCAGAAAGCAACCTGAAATCAGAATGCTTATTAAAGACTCATGTTTGAGAAGCAGCCAACGGTGTTAGCAAGATTCAGGTCACCTTATCTTTCCATAATGTTTAGTCTCTGGTGTTTTCACCAAGTCTGGGCTGTCAAACCCCAACCCTAAAACCCACTAGGTAGAGTTATAAAAAGTCCTGGTCACATTAAACTGAATAAAATCTGCAGCCGACTGGAAGCAATTGCGGCTAATAACACTGAATAGTAGGTGTGTGTCCTGGAGGCAAGCAGCAAATAATTACTTGCCCTCCCTCTTGCCCATAAATCACAGGGCAGTATTTACATTGCCTGGAGAAAATGGAAACATCTGTCAAATAGACTTGGGGCCTAACGTGGGCACCGCTAGACCCTAACTGCTAAGCGCTGCTTAATGAAACCGCACCGTTCCTGGCCACTGTAGCACTTGTGGCCTTCCCCGGTGAGCACTCTCTGTCTGCAGTGCTCTGCCAACAAGGTCGTCTTGTAACTCAGCGGGGAAGCCACCAGCTTGGATATTGGAGGTGTTGGGAGCTTTTTTTCTTTGGAAGAACGAAATAAACCTAGTAGAGTCTCTAATGCTGAACTAAGAAGCTGCAGGGCTGAAAATAAAAATCTGTCCCTCATAAAAAAATGCTGACCACTTGGGGAGATACCAGGCTTTTACTAGTGCGAAGGCGTCCAAATAAGATGGCCAAAATGGCCTAATTTGAAAGAAGATTGTAGAGGCAGTGCCTGGAGTTAAATCAACAGCAGCCTTCTTCCTCCAAGCTTAATGACAAAGCCATCAATACCAGGCCACTGGCTCCCTGCTGACCCTGCCAAGGAAGTGGGGGACGGACAAATCTTGGAGGTGACCCTGATTTAAAGCCACTGTGGGAGGACCACTCATTTGGAGCTGTGTAACACAGGGCTAAAGGTTACTGTGGCCCAGTTATCAGGTAAAGTGCTGGTCCCACCTTCACACTGTAATGGCGTGTTATGCTGGGAACAGGAAACAGCAGTGAGCAGTCCTCAACCTTCCTCAAGCTTGTGTCTGCATCAAAGCAGCCCTAAAGACTGCTCCCAGGCAAACTGCTGGCCCAACTTCCACAGGCACTGGAAGAAACGAAACCTGTTTCTTCCTCAAATAGAACTGCTTAAGAGTGCTCATTCTTCTACCTCACAGGCTACTGCCATTTATAGTATTTTAGCCAAGAGAAGACAGTATTTTGGGTCTACTGTTATCCCTCCTCCCCTTGAAAGCTGGAAGGAGCTACATGCAATTCCTGTTTGAGTCGGGGCTGGTAAGAAGGAACCCCTTTGGTGGCTCAGCGCTCCACCTACATAACACTCACCTGTTCCCTTGACACTGATACAACGTCTCCACCTCACGGAATACTCGACTCCGACTGTGCCCCGCTTGCTTCTCAATGATCTGTGGGAAGAATGAAAGCTGTCAGGTACACTACCTGACCTCAAGACAGATCCCCAGTCAGAGTCCCTGAGAGGAGGCAAGGTTAGACATGGAGCAGCAGGAGTCCAGAGTAGGCCTCAGTGACACGGGGAAGCAGAACACCAGCCCTAGGATTTCCATGTAGGTGTGTCTGGCTACAACCTCAGGGGAGCTGATGAAGCCGCTGCTCTTGTCTGCACATAGGATACTGGGGCAACCAGTGATATAAAGTTTTACTGGATTTTTCCCAAAGGGCAGATATTTTTTACTTTCTTGAGATGGAGGAAGGGCAAGGATGAGGGTAGGCAAGGTGGAGAGGAAGAAAAGACTCTACTCAGATGCCACTCAGCAACTCCCACAGTTAGAAGAAAACACCTCCTCTTCTGTTACCCTCACTCTCTGGCAGGCTCTGTAAGTAATTTAGACATTCTGTCTTGGTTAATCCTGACAGCACTGTCAAAAAGATAAGGAAGGGGTGTCTTCTGTCCATTTCCAGTCCTCGCTAGCCTACACTTGCTCCAAGCCTACAGCTTCCTTCAGCACCACGGGGCTGCACCTCTCCCACACTGCGGGCAGCTCTTGCTACATCGCTACATCTCCACTTGGTTGGCAAGTGGTGAATTCAGGAACACCTGAGCCTATGCAGCAGAGGTTTGCGTGGTGTCTGGCTGGCTCTGAAAAGCCCTCTGGAGATATCCAGAGCCCCGGAGCACTGAAATCAGAGCCTGCAGGCAAGCCTTGCAGAGCTAGTCCTGCCTCACAGCTTAGAAGGGAACACGCTGCCCCTTCCTTCTAGCTGCTTGGCACAACACTTCAAAAGATTCTAATGTGCTGTAGCATAAACATGTGTATCCAACTGTAACTTGAAGGTTAGTTACACCTGCTAGGAAATCACCCTGGACCTATATTTTGAACAATTAGCAAGGTGCAGTGCTGGGGAACAGAAACTTCTGACTTGAGCTATTCAGCTGTATTCATCAAACAGGGATGGTCAAAGTTAGAGGCAACTTTCCAGCAGGCAGGCTTTCCAGCAACAGCTGACTTCCCTCTGGAGATAACCAATGGGGTTTGACCACTAGCCAGAGAGCAAGTACTCTGGGTGGGAGGCAGTGTGGATCAGATCATTGGACCATTCCACTCCAGCTCTGCAGGTACAGGGTGGATGCTTAGAAAGCAGCAGCAGTAAGCCATGTCCTGGGGAGCTGTGCGGGAACATCTAGCTTGTCTCTAGGTTGTCCAAAGCTTCCAGATCCAAAACATGGATCAGAAGGCCATGCTTTCCTTCTGTGACTCACCCTGGAAGAAAATACCTGTTGTCCATCTGTTTGTCCATCCATCCATCCATCCATCCATCCATCCATCCATCCATCCATGTATCTATATCTATTTTTTGAGACAGTCTCTCTCTGTCTCTCTGTCTCTGTCTAGCTCTGACTGGCTTGGAGTTCACTATGTAGATCAGGATGGTCTGAAACTCATAGAGATTTGCTTGTCTTCGCCTCCCAAGTGCTGAGATTAAAGGTGTGGGCCACGACAATGGGCTCCATTCAATTTAACATTTATGTATGTGTGCTTTAAAATAACTTTTAGGCAAATTAATTTTTTTAAATTTATAGTGATTTGTTTCCAAAAAGTAAACAAGGTCTTTCGTTTTATATGGAACAATACCCCAGCCAGAAGGTCATAATCCACCGTGGGGTTGGTTGGAAGAGGTATTTCTCTGAATCCAGTTCAGCAGGGCTTCCCTGAAGGAGGCAGTGCACAGACCTGAGAGCTCAGCTGGCTGATCTGAAAAAAACTTAACCCACTTGGCTCCCCAGGTTCAGAAAGACTAGCAGAGAGCTCAGCGGTTCTCAAACAGTGGGTCTAAGAATCACTGGGGCACCTTGGCAAAGACATAGCTTCAGGCGCTCTCCTACACTTCACCAGAGTTTTCAAACTGTACTGAGGATCATTCTCTCCTGGATGGTAACATGCACAGTGCTGGGCCAGGCCCACTGGCCTGTAGAGCCAGATCCAGTGTATTTCTCACACTCTCCAGGGTGCTTTGAAAACCACAACTCTGTCTCCATCCTTTCAGTAGCCAAAGAATTCAAAAGTGAGACTCGTCAGAGTCATGCAACTAACTGAAGGCAGCACTGAAGCTGAGCCACATCTCCTGCCCCAAAGCCGAGTGCTCAGCCCCTTCAGGTTTTAGTCCCTGCCGTCCTGATACTGCTCGTTGCTTGTATTCTGTGGTTTATAAAGTGCTTCTACCAGCTCATCTTCATTTCCACCTTCATAGTCACTTCACCAGACGCTGAGGGCAGGAACTGCCACTGCCATTTAGATGCAGGAGCCAGAGCTTAAGGAGGTTGGTTAACTGAGTTGCTCAAAGTCATATAATTTTCTTAAAACAGATTTTAGGCAGAGCTTCTACTTGCAAAGCTGATGAAGCTTACTGGAGTAATCAGAAAGAGCCTACTCTGTGCCAGACAGTGGTGTCAGTACATTACACATATTAATTTAATCCTCATAATCCTATGGAAGTTCTATTATTTATACCCATCTTACAGATGGGAAGACTGAAGGACAGAAGGGTTGAATAACATGTTCAAGGCTACAAAGCAGATAAGCAGAAAAGCCCAAATCTGAGCCCAGAGAATGCAGCGATGCTCCCTGCTCCAACCTTTCTTTCTGAGCTGCCGTATTGCATAATACACACTTTATTTGGTTTGGAACAAGCTAGGAATGATGATTTGCCAAGTTGATATAGGGGCTAGTGGGACACTCACTTTGACAGCATACTCTTTGCCACTCTGCAGGCTCACCGCACCCTGGACTTTGGCATAGGCTCCTTCTCCCAGCAATTCCGAGGTCAGCTGGTACATGTCTAGAGAGGAAACAGGTGGAAAGATTCTTCAGGTGAGTCACCCCACTGCAAGCCATGATGGGGAGGGTAGTTACTTAGCTTCTCAGGCCTGCTCCCTGAGGCAGAAGAGACCATGATGACTCTGCAGCCTCAGTGACAAGGACCTCCTGGCTTTCCCAGACAGCACCTGACTCTCAACAAAACTCGGCTGACACCTGTTCCTCATTTTAGAGATGAGATCAGAGCAGGGGTTTCACATAGTCACTTCTGTCCTTCCACACCTACTTTCTGGGCATCTACTCTGTCAGGTACCACAATAGGGACACAAAGAGGAATGAAATCTAGTCCTTCCCCTCTAGGGGCTGAGTCCAATAGGAAAGACAAAACAGACCCAGCAGCCCAGAGTAACCCTGGTGAGTACCAGTGAGAGCAGAGCACACACAGAGCAGGCAGGGTAACCCAGGCCCTGGTGAGTGTCACAGTGGGTTAGCACAAGGACAAGGAGTAAGGGGAGGAACAACCATGGAAGGGAATGGAAAAACCCACTGAGCAATGCCGGGGTCTTTAGAGAAGGCTATTATTGGAATGAACTGCATTCACTCATTTACTCATTTGACAGGCATGGGGGATGTGCCGAGAATAATACACAACTATTTTATATACACAAAAGTGAGACCAGTAGAGGAGTCTCCCAAGTTTCTGAAAGTCACCCACAGGAAACTAGAGACTGAGCAGGAAGCAAACACTGGCTTGCAGCTCAGGTCAGCATGGTCTCAGCAAGAACAACAGACCCAGGCTGGAAGTGTCCAGAACACCTGCCCAAGCTCTCAAACAACAGCGTTCTTGGAGCCTTTCCAAAGGAAGCCATGGCTTCCACACCTCCGCTGAACCGACCTTGTCCTCCTTTGCTCCCCTCCTTGGTCTTTCTCTTGAGGCAATCTAGTCTTTCAACCCACTGTCTGAGCAGAAGACTTAGTCAATGTTAGGAGATTTCATCACTCTTAGTCACGAGACATCTGTGCATGCACCAACTAAGTAACAGGAAACTCTTGTGTTCAACAAAAGACATGCTGATTTGTGAACTCTTCTAAAACCCCAGGGACTTTTGTCTTCTCTACTGCCAAACACAGACACAGACACAGACAGACACACACACACCACACACTACACACACACCACACATATACACACACCACACACACAACACACACTACATACATATCACACACACAGCACATACACACCACACACTACATACATACCACACACACATACCACACACACACACACACCACACACACACATGCCACACACTACATACAGACCACACACACCACACACACATACAGCACACACACACATATACAGCACACACACATGCCACACACTACATACAGACCACACACACATACCACACACACACACACACACACACACACACACACAGTGGGCACACAGTTTGAGTTAAGCATAAACAATGACTGAAAAGATGGCTCAGCAGTTAAGAGCACTTGGTGCTCCTTCAGAGGAAATGAGTTCAGTTTCCAGCATCCATGTCAGATGGATCACAACCGCCTGTAACCCCAGCTCCAGGGGATCTGATGGCTTCCACAAACACCTAAATGGCATACACTCACACAGACAACATGAATACACATATATACATAAATAAAAAAAATTTTAAAAAATCTTTTAGGAAGAACAAACAAGCCAGATGTGGTGGCACATGCTTTTAATTGAAGTACGGGGGAAACAGAGGCAGGTGGATCCCCAAGAGTTCAAGGCCAGCTTGGTCTACAGAGTGAGTTCTAGGACAGCCAGGGCTATACAGGGAGATCCTGTCTTAAAACAACAAGAACGAAAACCAAACCATACACCTCTATACTAAGTCCTCTCTTGGTTCCGTTACGGTCTGGGCTTGCAGCTTTCTATATGAATGGATGGTACACTGTTGGCTACTGCTTGCAGGTGATCTAAATGGCAAGCTTCTCTCCCAGCACACCCTTCAGTACTGGTCCTTACATACACCAGGATGCTAGGTGGTCGGAGCAAAGTATTCTTGATTCACACAGTGCTTGTTATCAGAATAGTTTACAAACCTTGCTGGAATGTGTGTAAGGCTAGGAGGGAAAGCTACTTCACGCCTCACAGTGAAACAACCACATAAAGGGGGATCTGCTATTCCTAGAATGGCTGCTGATCCTTTGACCACTGAGTAGAAACACTCAGTGATTCATAACTTCTTGTTGAATGCTCAGAGATAACCCTGGCAGCCCCCAGCCTAGTGACTTGCCCCTGATTATCCAAAATGTCTGATGATGCAACACCATGTCCCCTGGCTGCAATGCATTCTCAAGGGGGGAAGGTCAAGCAGACACAGTACACACAGCGCAGCCTCTGTGAGACCAACTCCCCTCTGAAGACAGCCATGTCACTGCAGCTGTGGCCTTAGTGGTTTTGCTTCCTCTTTTCTGGTTCTTCTGCTTTCTTTCCAGCCTTCCAGGAACCATAGGAAGAAAGCTCACATCTGAAGAGGAGCTGACACAGGTGAGGCCCTCAGCTCTCACAGACTGGGTTTTCTTCCACTGAGGTGATGCTCAGACCATTCAGAGGAAGTCAGAGCTCACCTGAGAGGTTTGCCCACCCTTTCCCCCTCTTGATCACTTTTCACTCACTGTTGTCTTTTTAATCACATGGATGACCTGGCTCTAAGGGAAGTATCCTGGAATCTGGCCCTGTGGCTATCAGAGATGCCTCTCCCCTCCTGCAGCACTCAGGCCCAGACCCAGGAGAGTGTGGCACCAACCTTCAAACTTTCCTGGCAGAGAGTCGGTGGCCCGGGTCTTACGCTTCTTCTTCCTCCTCTTGTCACTGTCCACGATGGGGAGGGGCTCACTGCTGCCCATCTCTGGGAGACAAGAGGGGACAGAAGGGAAGTCGCACCATACCGATCAAGCAGTAAGTTTACCCAGAAGGAGAAAAGAGAGAGACCCGGGAGTTTTATACTGATGGTTTTTAAATATCTGTGAGGGATATTGATTTGTTTTGACCCAGGAGGCAAAACTAAAGGCAAAACCATTATAGGAGATCATTAACTGTGGGAAGGGACTCAGACAGGCAGCTAGATTAGGAGAGGCGACCAGAAGCCTGAATTTGCCAAGCTCATTAGCACATGGATTTAGACCTGCCACCAGCCGAACCAGAGTCCCTGAACAGAATCAGCAGGGCCCACCTGTGATCATCAGAAAGGCAGGGTCCCTGGGGCTAGGAGCTGGGTAAGGCGGGAGCAAGAATAGAACCTGATGGCAATATCAGAAGCTGAGCAATACTTCCACGACCTGCACTGGGGGCTGTGAAAGGCCTTCTATAGAGTCTGCCTTATCCTGGAAGATAAGAGGGGTAGGGGGCTGGGCTGAGAAGAGGCCCCAATTCCTTCACCCCAGGAGCACAGACTGAATGCCTCATCATCCTTTCCCTTCCCTGGTCCTTCTCTGAAATAGTGCAGGCAGGTCAGCCACTGACAGACATCATTATCTCTCTCTGGCAGGCACCTGGCTCGAATGCCAGACACAGACACAGGACACTTTGGGCAGGAAGGGTCAGGACAGAAGGAAGCATCAGGAGACTGAGTTGGGAAAGAGAAGAGGGGGAACAATGAGAGCCGATCTCGGTTTTGTTTCTAGGCCACTCTAGTAGGGGCCTTCCCCTGGTAAGGATAAATTACTTATAGAACATGTCATGCCCCTGATCCAGAGTGGAGCCTTAATACTCTTTGCCTGCAGTTAGAAATAATAAGATTTCTCTGAAGTCTCTGGGTCTAAATCCCCACCAGGGTGATTAAGCCTCTACATCCTTCTAAAATAGAGGCACCCGAGAGCTGACGGGTGGAGGATGTGAGAGACTTCAACACCAAACTTCAATAAACATAGGCTCTGAGGCTTGGTTTGTCCTAAGAAATTTTAAAATTAATCTGGTTTTTTGCTCACGGAGGGGAAGGCCCACTCCCTTCTCCAAGGATCCAACAGAAGACTGCTTAGCGCCACTGCCCACGTGCATGCTACCCACAGAGGCAGGCACTTGGCAGCTGTTAGCAGGAAGCATGCAGAATGGCATATTCAACACCACAATCCAGAAAGCACAGCTAAGCAGCCAAGCATCTGACAGCCCACTTAGATGCATCCTTTCTTCCATGTTAGGGATCTGATCACAGCAGGTTTTCAATTACACCCCAGAAGAGAGAAAAAACACACACGGATGAAAAGAATCCACAGAGTATCTAAAAATATTACTCCTGCCAACAGCTTCAGGCTCTAGTTCTACCTGGGGACGACAAAGCCCTACAACTCTCAAAGGATTAAATCCTGCTACTGAAGTACCCACACTCACAAGGTAAATCACAAGGAAAATGCATTTACAGGGCACTGGGAGAAATTCTTCAGAAAGAAAGCACAAGGTCATTTGTCTTTGAAGGTTTCGGGGAGGGGGACAGGATGAGTTGGGACACAACTGGACTGTCCTCCCTCTGATGTGCAGCCTAGTGTCAGCCTCTGTCCCAACTATTTCCTCACCAGCACTGCAAACCCAGAGTGGATGTGGTTTCTGTTCCTCCACCCTGGTCACACTCTGATTAGGAGCCTGTGGACAAACCAAACAGCCAACAGGCAGGCAGTGTGGAGAACAGCAGGAGAGCTGGCAGCATTGTGACTCACAGGGGACTCTCAGACATACTTACAGCTCTAGACAGAAAACCCTGTTAGCGGCAGTTTATACGTGCTCTTTACCACAGCAGGACTGTAGAGCCTCCCGTGGAAGCAGCACACCCCAGGGCAGAGCCACATACTCAATATTAGATTTTATGGCTTCACACACAAAGACAGAGTACCTGGTCTATTCTGCATGGATCTCAGAGGAAGAAGGTGCGCCAGAAGGGACAAATGGGTAAGGTTTCCTTGCAAACAGAACTTGTTGAGGGAGAGTTGTTTTTGAAACTAGGAAGGAAAAATGCAGGGGAACAGTGAAATGAAAGAACCATTAACTTTACCTGTTTTCTTAGCAAGAGGTACGGGGTGGGAGGGGCTGCTGGGACAAGGTGGACCACACTCTAGTTTTATCACAGAGACCTTAATTCAGTATGTCCCAGTCACTAGACAAATGCATCCTCAGGGAAGCCCCACAATCATCCTGTTTTACTGGTGTAGGAATTCTTTCTAGCCATCGAAGCCAGCTCAAAAGTCTTCACCCTGTGTAGCTCCTCAGTAACTCCAGATGAGCTATGGTGCATGCAATCAATCGCACTGGAAGTCAGTTAGGCATGAGGCAAATGGGTATTACTGTGTAGAACTAGGAGCTGGTTCCGAGTGTCTGAGAGAAGCTCCATTAAGACACTAGGACTTTCTTTGGCTTTGATCATTCCCTGTGTCCCCACACTGATCCTGCATACCTGCATACAACACCTCACAGTACAGCATAGATGAATAGCATCCATCACAAACGGCACTGAAATGGAAACAGTATATGGTACATACGATGCATGGTAGCCAGCCCCTTAAGTGCCCAGTACACACTCTAAGAGACATGTGCGTGTGCTTGTGTCTTGTAGATGATGTGGGGAAAGGCTGCTCTGGGCTATGAACCCCACCAACTCTATCACACTCTCTCTCCAAAAGGCCTCAGACACACAAGGTCCTTAACTTGTTTTCTAGAAGCCCAGGCCTCTTTCAGACTAGATAACAGAAAAAGGAAGTGAGCAGTTGTTTCCAGACAGACTGCAGTTGCCTGGAGGCTCCCAGACTTCACTCTTGTGTCAGCAGGGCTAGGGGAACACACTTGTATGTTGTGGTGGAGGTGCACATGGAGTGAGGAGAGGCACATTCTGGACAGGGGAGGCACATGGGCCTGGGTCTGGAGAACAAAGGAAAGTTTCTACTGCTCGTTTTACCAGACAGCCTGGAGGCTGAGCACCTGCGGATTAAGATCCTTAATCCCTTCATCTTCAGACCAGAGTTAAAAACACACATTCCCTGTCTACTTGCCAGGTCGCTACAAGATCCCAATGACATAATCAATATACAAATGTGCTTCAAAAACTGCATTATGTGCGCATAGGCATGTATACACAAATGAGCGCACAACAGAGTGGGAAGTCCAGGCGGAAATACATGAACCTTTAATATCACAATTTAAAGTGTGCAATGGACCATCCAGTGCCATGTTGGGAGTTTATATGCTCTTTTAAGTCTGGACCATTTTTAATTTGTAGACATGTTCTATGTGATGGTTTTTATTTCTTCTTCATTCTTTACAGGATTTTCCAAATTATATGGGACTGAAATTTATCATTTTATTCCATTATTGTCTGAATCAAATTTTACTTAAACAAAATAAATGGGCTGGGGGTGGTACATGGTGTTCAGGGTTGAGTGGAGTGTGTGTGTGTGTGTGCCTGTGCATATGTGTGTGCGTGTGTACACATGTGTGTGTGAGCGTGCACGCGTGTGTGTGCGTGTGTGTGCGTGCACACATATGTGTGCATGCGTGTGTGTGCACATGTGTGTGTGTGTGTGTGTGTGTGTGTGCATGTGCATGCATGTGAGTGTGTGTGTGTGCATGCAAGGAACTCAGCAGCAGAGCCCAGCATGCTCAAGGTCTTGGTTTTGATCTTCAACACTGGGGAAGGAAAAAACCTTTTATCAAATATACTTTGCAATTTAGAGGTTGATTACAGTTTTTCAAATTATGTCTAGATTTTTCTGTATAAAAATTCAACATTTAAAAAAATTCAACATTTAGCTGGATGTGGAGGCAAAGACCTTTAATCCCAACACTCAGAAAGCAGAGACAGGGAGATCTCTGTGAGTTCAAAGTCAGTCTGGTTTACAAATCAAGAGTCAAGGTAGGGCTATATAATGAGACCCTACCTGAAAAATGCTGCGAGCAACTGAAGAAGATATTCAGTGTCAGCCCTCTGCCTCCACACCTCTGTGCACAAATGCATATCTGCACTCGCATGTATGTACCACACCAATACACACCCACATGAACAGACCGCACTACAAGTATAGCAGGTGTTAAGGATACATATCTAAGACTTAGCCTGGTACTTCACCCATGAAACAACTGGGAGAACCCAAGGAGTCCTGGGGGTGGGGGCACAACCCATAATAATAAGAGGTACTAGCCACTGCTCTCCCCAGCAGAGAACATCAAGGTCTACTTTCCAAAAATAACTGCCATTTCTCTCTTGAGCCTGATGAGTCAGTCCCACTGCCCCCGAGATGTGCATCTGTTCCTTGATGGAGTCGGCATACAGATCACCAGCCGTCATGTCTCACACGCGATGCCAGGGGGTCACCTGCTTACTCAGTTCTGCAAACAACTCTCATCCCTCCCCACTCCACCTCTGCAGCTCTTGGAGGACCCAGTCTGCCTGAGTACCTCTTTCATCCTCAAGAGCTTTCTAGAAGGTGGGGAGCAGGCTGAAGGGTATAATCACAGACACACTCAGCTGCATCCTCAGGGTCAGCTGAGGAGAATGGACAATGGGAGGAAACTGAGGGGCTGGGAGTAGCTTAGTAAGAATGCTCGTCTACCATGCACAGGACCAGGTCTCATCCACACTACTCAGCATAACAAGACCATAAACAGAAAAGGAAATGAAGGAAGTTTGATACACACTTAAGGAGGGGGTTGAGTAAGCCATGTGAAACAAGGGAAGAGGGAACTCGAGAAACTGTGGTCATCCGTGCCTCTGTAGCAGCAGAAGTTACGGTGCATACTACCATATGAACAGTGCACACTCTCGTGTGGTCTGCATGTGCCAGGCAAACGAGTAAAAGTGATACACCCACCATAACCTAGAGTGAGTGGCACTGCTAGAACTGAAGCCTGGAGTCTGGCTCAAGAATGTAAGCTTCCTGCTGGGCAGTGGTGGTGCATGCCTTTAATCTCAGCACTTGGGAGGCAGAGGCAGGTGGATTTCTGAGTTCGAGGCCAGCCTGGTCTACAGAGTGAGTTTCAGGATAGCCAGGTCTATATAGAGAAACCCTGTCTCAAAATAAATAAAAACAAAAACAATGTAAGCTTCCAACCTGTCATGACACTGTTCCCAAACTCTAATGCCCCTCAGATTCCATTGTCCCAAGGCAAAGGTGGCAGCTGGTGACAGCCAGGCACCAATGCTATGGTTTATAAATCTTGGTACAGGTCTTCTTTGCTGATGTACTGTGCTAGCAGGTTTTATGTTAACTTGACACAAACTAGAATCACCTGAATGAAAGGAGGAAACCTCAGTTGAGAAAATGCCTCCCTAAGATTTGGCTGTAGGGCATTTTCTTAATTAGTGTTTAATGGTGGTAGGGCCTAGCCCATTGTTGGTGGGGCCATCCCTGGGCTAGTGGTCCCGGGTTCTATAAAAAAGCAGGTGCAGCAGCTATAGGGCACAAGCTAGTAAGTAGCATGCCCCTATAGCCTCTGCATCAACTCCTGCCCCAAGGTTCCCGCCTAGTCTGAGTTCCTCCCTAACTTGCTGTTGATCATGATGTCTTATTACAGTGGCAGGAACTCTAAGTCATGTATTATGGGACTCAGCTCACTGTTTACACAGGTGTTCTTGCATGTGCTCCAATGTCCAAAAGGTTGGGCAGCTCTCCTCCTCTTTACATAACCACAAAGGCCTAGTAGTCACATCCTCACCTCTATGTTAACTCACTTTAACCTCCCAGAGATCTCTTCTTGCTGAGATACCTTAGTATTTTGTGTTTTGTCATTTTGTAGAGGGTGAACTACAAACAGTGTCTAAGTACATTGTTCATGGCAGTCCAGCATGAAGTGTAAGGTGACAATCTTCTCCTGTCTGACCTGGGAGTTGGTAGATGTGGTTTCTGGCAACATCGCTAGGTGTAAGGGAAAAAGAAAAGGCATATTTGAGCAGAAGCTGGTCAAACTTAACAGACGATAAATGTCACGAGCCATGTATGAAACAAGCTTCATCAAAGGACTGTCTGTGAAATTCCACAGAGCTGGAGAGGTTTGTTCCCTCCAGATCTTCATGTGTAGAAGGGCTGGACCATGTGGTTCAAATCAGCTGCAGTGAAACTGGCGTGGGGTGATACTCTGCAGGCCTTCAAGAGGGCTGTGATACTCAGATACCCAGAGGCACACCCTTAGACTCATCTTCTCCCTCGGCTCCCATCCTGGGATCACCAGGAGCCTTTACAGCCATACTGGGGAAGGATAGAGATGGGGAAGGATAGAGAGGCAGGGACAGGAAGAGTGTTTTCACAGAAGACAAAAGGAAGCAGCAGTGAAGGGCGGGGCTTGGGTAGAGAGCACACTGTAAAGGCTGAGAAGAGCAGGCTAAGCCAGCCATCTAAGCTCATTAATAGAGTTCACAAGGCCCTCCAACACTGGTCCCTGTCTTCTTTCCACCCTAATAACCAACAATCACTCTTCTGTGGAAGAATGACAACAGCTGCTTCTTACTCAGCTTACAATCCGAACAGTCCTACCATGGCGTTCCTTGGTACATCATCATTGTGCTTTGCTGCACAAAAGTACCCTGTAAGTGCATCTTCTCTATGCCATACAGAATAATAGAAGATGGTCTTCAGGTGAGATTCAGTAAAATTAACACCTCTGCTGCTTCGTCTAGGGCATTCTTAGGTAAAAGTGGCTGCTGTTCTGTAGGCGGCAGTGAGGAACAGCATGGGTGGGAACACAGCTCCTGTGACTGCCTTAACCTCCTACTGTCTCTGCACAACAACAAATAATACTTGACAAATAATACCACGACTCTGAAACCTTTTGGTCTCGCAGATCCCCTGGAAGGGTTTCTGTGTGGCACACTTGTGAACCTCTGTGCTGGGCAATGAGGAAGGAGGCAGGAGCCCTGTGGCCTTCGAGCCAGCTGTGATATGTGGTGCAAACAGCAGCCACTCAGAGACAGGGGCTAGACAGGCTGCTGCAGCAGGCCAGAGAGAAGTGAGGAAGGCTTACACCAGAGGCAAAGGTGGCAGGGACAGGAAGGGTATGCTACAGAATGAGGGAGGAAACCACAGAGGCCGAAATTGTCCTGACAAACAACTGGAGACAGAGAAGGAGGTCACAGTTTATGACCACACTTGAAAGGGGGTTCTTCTCTAACACTGGGCCAGTCGCAGAGTGAGACCTCAATGTAGGTGCATAAAGATATGCTTTTTAGCCAAAGGCAGCTGTACAAACAACAGTGCCAACAGAGAACGTGGGGTGGGAGCTCAGGAGGTGGGAAGCAGGGGAAGACAGCAGTGCCAGCAGGAGGCTTCAGGTGACAACAGGTGACACCCAGCAGGTGGTATTGTGTCACAGGTCAGGCTAAAACAACCTTACTCAACCCTCATGAGTCCCAAATCAGTCACTGAGGCTTGACCGATAACCTGCCTGGCCTGATGAGACCTCCAGCGAGAGCAAAAGACAGAACATGCCACGACCTCAGTATAAGCCTTGTCTGGGATATAAACAGACAGAATTTCCAACATTTCCTTGGGAAGAACAACACTCAATGGACATAAGAATTTCACCTTGGACAGTTCCATCTTGTTTCATCTTGTTATAGTGTGGCAGCTTTATTTTATATTTTACTTACTGTTATATTTTCCTTCTGTCCCTCTGCCATTTTGTTCTAGAAGAGATGCCATCCTGTTTACTAAGTAACCATCACAAGAAGTTACTGGGACCTCAGAAGGCTAAGCCATCTCAGGTCAACTGCTTAGATGACCTTGAATTTCAGCCTTTCTCTGGAAATATGGGAAATGTTCAACTCAAGTAATGTAAAGAAGTAAGTGGGGGCTCCTTTCACAGATAAAGGAGTCTGTCTCCGAGCTTGATGATTTGAGTCTGAGCCCTGGAACCCACAGAGCAGAAGCAGAGAACCAACACGTGAAAGTTGTCCTGTGACCGCCACATACAACATGGCACTCCTATCCCTAATGAACACAAAATAAATAAAGATGAGGCTTTAAAAAAAGGGGAAGGGTGAACGGTACATCCAATCTTACCCACAAGGTTCTTCAACTCAGCAGAGACACTGGTGAACTTGAAGTCTCAGAGGAATCCCAAGATTGGTGTCTTCCAGCCACAGGGAGTTATCCACTGGCCTCTGTCTAGTCAGTGTCCTTCAGTCTGCCACCTGCCTCTGCTTCATCTCCTCCAGCATGGAAACCTTCAAAAAGCAGAAGGAGAGTGAGTGTGAAACTGCTGGCTTCTCCAAGAGGACTGATCAACCCAGGTGTCCCAGCTCTGCGAGTGACACTCGGAAGCAGGGGTACACACAGGAGTCACAGATGTTCCAGGCCTTAAAAGCTGGCCAGGGGCATCTGAAAATCTTGATGCTAAGCACTAGAAGATTTATCAAGGGTCTGAATTAAAAAAAATTCAGATTTGCTCCCACTGTGGATTCTAGGCAGTAGAAGATGTATCTTCATCTCTGCATGAAGACAGAGATGGAGCCTTCTCTTGGCTCTGAGAGTCTTACACAGAGGTTTCAAGCTGACGCTTCCCAGCTGCTTGCTTAAGAGAAGTGCTTAAGATCTTGCTCCTGGACGCTAGGCCCAAGTTTCACAGGCAAGGGGTACCGGTGCCAGCAAGATAGAGCAGACCCTGAGAGTAGCAGGTGGTAAGAATGGAGACAGTTTTGTGCCAAAAACAATCACTGCTGATTCCCAATGTGATGGCTTCACTTTCTGTAGGCACGATGCTGTTTTTAACCCTCTGGCTTTAGTCCTCATGTGTCAAAGTTGCTCAACTTTTGCTCTGTGAAACACACTTGTACTTCCTCTTTTCTCTAGGGAAAAGCACTGAAAATGTGCTTAAGTGTAAATTCTGAGCTTCTGTGCCAAAGTTTGAGTTTCTAACCGGAAACTGGATGCATTTCAACATTACTTCAAATCACATTTGCCAAGCTGGACTTGTCCCCAGCCCCTCCCATGGCTTCCTTCCTCCTGAGTTCTCTTCTTCTTTATCTGATTACATCATCCTGCCAGTCACCTAGTCAGAACCATTAAGTCATTTCTCCCTGCTCTACATGAGTTCCAAATGCTCATGTTGCCAGGCCTTTCCCTCAGCCTTGTCTATAGCTCCTTACAAAGGAATCCTCAGACTGGAGAGATGGCTCAGCAGTTAAGAGCCTCTTGCTGAGGACATGAGTTCAAGTACCAGCACCCACATGATAGCTGACAACCATCTGAAACTCCAGTGCCAGAGAATCTGACAAAGGAATTCCCATTTATCTTTCAAGGCCAACAGCAACTTCCTGGGAGGACACCACCACAAGCGGTCTGGACTCCTCTTTCTCTACTGACTCCAGCATCTCACCTAGCTCCCATCAATCCATAATGACACAAAATCCACACTGTGAGTTTCCCACCGGCCTGTAAACTCCTTAGAGACAGGATGTAGAGATTTTCATTTAGACATTTTAGCATTTAATGCAGCATCTGGCACAAAAGGGCTCCAGTGAATCTGAATGAATGAACCACTTCATTCACAAAGTATCCTGTTCACTGCCTGTTAGAGACTTCAGCACATTGGACAGCCCTATTGTGGTTTTATTCCCAAAGCACTCTCTCCCAGGCTCAGCGAAACTATTTCTAGAGCCCAAGGAAGTTTGGCTGGCTTGTTTTCCTGTCCCCTCTACTGCCCGTCCAGGGTCAGCCTTGAACATCTATGAACTTTAACGTGCTGCCTTTACTGTTACTAGAGGCTAGCAATTATTTTTCTGTAAAGAGCCAGATAGTAAATACTTAATACTTGGTGTGCCGCATGATCGTCGCTTTATCTGCTCCGTGTTTAGGGAAGAGTGCAGCCATAGATTGTATGTAAATGATGATGACATATGTCAACCACACCTTAATCACGGACACCACAGTTTGAATTTCACATACTTTTTGTGTCTCACGAAATGTTCATCTCCTTTTGGTTCTCCATCTCCAAACACTTAAAACTGCAAGGAAGCACTCTTAGCTTGCGGTACCTACAAAAACAGTTGGCAAACCATAATTTGCCAACAAGTCATCTACTGTAAATAAAACCAAAAGCAAGATTCAGAATTCCATTATAGACTCTGTATTCCCAGCCATTTGGAGCCACTCTAGAGCTGAGAAAGTCGAAAGCATATGTATGGGCTTTCAAACACTAGGTTCTAGGTTCAGCTTGGGCCCTGGCATCCTCTAGCAGCACGGGGCCCACTCCTTAACCCCTCTTCACTGACATAATCTACAAAACAGGGACAATAACATACGCTGTGAGATACTAGACTGTATATGTCAAGCTGTGACACCAACGCCCAGAATTTAAGAGGCACTCCACAACTCCCATTATTATACCTTGTGAGACAGCCTCCCCATGTCAATCATAGCTCTGGAAAGCAACCTCAACAGACATTCTGGAAACTACAGCAAGAGAGAACATGGTGTCCTCAAAGGACAAAGGCAGAGAGGGGCTTGGCTGTTTTAGTTACATACACAGGAGTCTAAGAGTCCACTTAGCCTGACTGTTCTGTTGGCACTCCTAATTTCTTTGGGCCACTTTACCAAGAACTTTGAGACTCACAGAACACAAAGGACCATCACTTGACTTTCAAGATAGAGTACATCTGGGGGACACAGAAAAGGCTAAGGTTTATGGCATTTCCAGCCTTGATCCCAAAAGTCAGACCTGAGTCTGTAATGTCTTTGCTAGATGTCTAAAAGGTGCCACTGCCTCTGCTGGGGTGACTCATGCTTTCCTTCAGTGCCCAGATCTGCCTTCCTAAAGTACGCTTACCCTCTCTTCCAGGAGTCTTTACCTGTATACAGTCCAGCCAAAGGGGCCAAAGGCTACATCTACCCAACTGCCCTAAATAATTCCAATAACTCACCCAGGTTACCTGTGATGCTTCATCACAGTCTCCCCTTAGGCTGAGCCAGGATAGAGTGGGCTAACCTGAGTCAGCGCTGGGTTCCTCCACCTAGCACAGAGCTATAGCTTAATGAGTCAATAAGACTTCTGAAGCATTCTTCCCTTAAACTTTTTTAGCTGGACTCTGATTAGCAGACTGAGCAGAGTCTGGGTCACCGCCAGGAAGAGGGAAAACCTCAGAGAGAGAAAAGCAGCATAACCAATGGGATCCGAGCGATGGAAAATAGGTTTTGGGGATGAGGTGAAAGCAGCCAAGCGGTATAGCCTGGAGAAGCGAAGATGAGGCCTAACTGGATTCTGGCTTTAAAAGTACAGAAAAGGTTCTCATGAAAAAATCTTGATCTCATCCCCTCCTTTATAATCAAAGGGAACTTTTCCATATTCATGGATGACAGAACAATAAGAACTCGCTTAAGTTAAGGCTGGGGGTGGGAGGTTGTGTTTACGCTGGGAGGAGCTAAATTAGACACCACTTTCCAAAGACACCATACTGTTGCTCTTTTTGGCACGTGAACTGGAGGGGCCTTGCTTGCAACTCTTTCTGAAGGCTATGGAAAAGGAAATGAATACCTGCTCCAGTCCTGTTTACTGTGGAGACAGGTGTGGGAAACCCGAGTCAGGTGAGATTTTCTAACAAGCCATCGGCGTTTTGATGGAGTGTTTCCCACCGAGTACATTTGTGGTGTCATGCTTTGGAATCCTATGATGGAATCACTGAGCATTTCTAAGCTTCTTGATGGGACAATGAAAAGAGAGAACAGCAATGTCAGAGAAAGACAGTGGAAAAAATGACCGTGTGTGTGTGTGTGTGTGTGTGTGTGTTATGTACATATTATAAACATATGTATATAATATATATGAGTATATATGTACATATTATACATAGTATGTATGTAGATACACACACATCACTTCCCATGAAATCAGGCTATTATGCAATTATTAATATTGCTACTGAGACAGCTTTTGTTCACTAAGCATCTGCTGCCTGCTGGCCACTGAACTGCTTAATGTCATTTTAGTCCTCAGAGCAGCCCTATGAGCTAGGGAATATCTGTACCCCATTTTCCAGATGAAGAAACCTGAAATGAGGCAAAGTTAAATAACTTATCCAAGTCACATAGCTGGCCAGTGACAGGGCCAGCACTCAAACCCAGACAGTTCAACTTAAAGTCTGAACACTGCCTATTGCTTCCCCATGAGGAGAGAGTCTGGAGTTTAAACCCTTCTTTCTGAATCCAGGTTCATTCTCTCTGCTTTATCTTTAGGCAGGGAGAGCAAAGCAACACATGGCACTGACAAGACAGACGAGCTCTCAAGTGAGCCCAAACCTAGGAAAGGAGGCGGAGATACACAATGGGGGATAAGAAATGCCTGGACTGAAGGCCAGACTCCTGGTTCCAGCTCTGTCCATCAGATTCTTCTTGAATCTGATGGTGAAAAAATAATGAACCATTACAATGCTGTCAATTGTATCACAGGACCTGTATCTGATATCCAAGGGTGCCTACAGCCTCTGTAGGAGTGGAGGACAGAGACGTGCTCACACAGTGACAGCAGCCATAGGCTCACATAACCTGCACAAGCAGACTTAGACTGGGCATCTCCAGTGCTTCACAGTTGAAGCCTCCTCATTCATGTCCCTACTCTGGAAGCTTTGTTCCAGTCGGTCTCTGACCATAGCCACGGTCAACAGAAGCCTTATCATGGAATTCAGAGCCCTGCAGCATAATGGAAAGAATATGAGCCTCTGAACTCAACTCTTCCGTGTAAACCATGCAGTCACTTACTAGCTACCCAGCCTTAGCGAAGCTACTGTAATCTTTCCGAGGTCTGGTTTTCTAGTCTTTAAATTGGGGATAAATACGCCTCTATTACAGAGGTTGTGAGGATTAAGTAAATTATAGTGGGTGAACTGTGTGGCTCACTGCAGGCCACAAGGCAGACACGTGCTGGATATTAGCACTCTTCCCCAGTGTGCCTGTGCTCACATACTTGTGGGTTCCCTCCCATGCATTTCTGCCTCCAGACATGGCTCTAGCTGCCCTTTCTCCCAAGAATGAACTCCCTCCATATTCCGGCCTAATGTCTCCACCTTCAGGAATCCGATCACGCAGGGATTGATTTTTCCTCCTCCCTAACTCCCACTTGGTTTCATTTACCCAAGTCGATCTGACTTCAGTTATTTATGTACTGATCCATCTTCCTAACTATACACGAGGGAGAAGGCTTCCAGGAGACAATTACTTATAGGAGAGCAAAAAACATGTTGTTATCATTGGTGCATATTTCTCAACACTAGAGGCTCTCCGACAGCAAGAGCTTAGTATGTTGCTGAATGGAATCGTTCCCTCTTACAGTGGGAATCTTTACTGAAAGATATAGGACTGAGTTTTTCTTAAAGCTGTGCATTTTACTGGATGACAATAAGCAGACTGTTTTTGTATTCCTGGGATCATAGTCAGAGCCTTGTAAGCATTAGGCCAGGGGTCTACCACTGAGCTATAGCACCAGCCCAACAATTCTGTAGGTATATTCATATTCCCAAGCTAAGATCTGCTAGTACTCATGTGGACTTGTGTCATTCCTTTGTCCATCCATCTGGCACATCTTGGGATACTCTTGGGATATCTCTTCAGAATGAGGATGGCTTTCACTCACAGAGGAGGAGGGATCCTGGAACAACCTCTCCAGAGAATTGTTCCACCCCATTGGGTAGGTGACTGCCACGACAACTGTACTAAAAGTCCAGAACTGTAAGACCAGAAAACAGTGGAAATTGTTCCTATCTGCCTTGGTTTCCAAGTCCATAACAGTTTAGAGTACTTAAAACTACAGTCCAGTCCACAGTAAGTGCTTGATAAATGTTAGCTTTATCAACCATGCAGAGCTACTTGGGGGCTCACAGGCAGGGTGCTCCCTCACTCGTGCTTAGCAACTGATGCCAGCCTGGGTATCACAGAGACAGTCCATCTCAAAGAATTAAAATCAATTCGTTTAAGTTTTTTATTTTTTAATTTTGTAGAGAACCAGAAAGATGGCTCAGTAGTTAAGGGCATGTGCTACTCTTACAAAGGACCTGAGATTAGTTCCCCACACTCATGTTCAATGGCTCAAAATAACCTGAAATTCCAGCTTCAGAGAATCCAACACCCTCTCATGATCTTCCTGTGGACCTATACTCATGGGTACACATGCACAATTAAAAAATACAAATAAGGTCAGATGTAGTGGCAGCACTCACCCTTAGTCCCAGCATATGGGAGGCAGAGGTAGGTGGATCTGAGTGTAAGGCCAGCTTGTGCACATACTGAATTTCAGACCAGTCAGAGGGACATGGTTAAATGCTGTCTCAAATTAATTCACTAGACTAGAGTTGGAAAAAACAAGTGCCTGGACAAAACATGTCACTTCCAGAGCTTTCTATCCTTGACTGAGTCCTTGTATAATCTTGCTTAAGTCTTTCCCAATCCATAAGTTAAAGGTAGTGTAACTAGATGGTTCCTATGCTCTTTCTGCCTTCCTGTGTGTGTGTGTGTGTGTGTGTGTGTGTGTGTGTGTGTGTGTGTATTCAACTAAGAACTTTCTATTCCATATGCTGAGGCTGTTGGCAAGGAAAAATGTGAATTTGTAGCTGCTGGTCCCATATGGAAGGGACTACTGTTCACCAAGGCCAAGGGCAGAACAATTGATTAGTCAGCCACCTGTGAGCTTTCCCTTACCTGAACTATATCACAGACTATACAGGTCCCTGAACAGTGCACAACTTCTCTCGTAACTAAACTCAACAATAGCAAGGCCAGGACCTGAAATCAATAACAATGAAGACTCTTGGTTCATGAAGAATTTCTGCACCTTTGTGCCTCTGATGCCTGTAAGTAGGGCAAGATCTAAACCAGGGCCCTCCTTAGCCATGAAGGAAAACATTAGGTCTCCTTCTAATCTTGACAGCTTGTAAAACAAACACCAAAGCTGAGTAAAAAAAACAAAGTCACTGACTCATTTGACCACAAGCATTATAGAGACCTACTATGTGCCAGTCCTGTACCATGAAGAGGAGGTATGACATAAACCTGGCTCCTCACCACCAACTGTAGTCAGGGTACATATGAGTGATGTACCTCAAGACAGACTTTGCTAAGAAGACTACAGGAAGTTCAGTCTCTGCTACAGGTGACTGAAATGGGAGCATCCAATCAGCAGGAGGATGAGAAGCTTCACCAAGGAGGTCATAAGATGTGATGTAAGCACCATAAAGAGGCTGCAGAAGGTGCCATATTACTGAATTACTACAGACCACACAACAGGAGACCATGCTCTTCCTAGCTAAGCACGTGCTGCAATTTGCCAGCTTGTTCTCAGAACTTCTCTCTCCATGGCTGGGCTGACTGGTGCCAGGCGCTCTGACTGCCAAATCTGCACAACAACGACACTCTCCAAAGCCAAGACCCTTGGTGATAAAAAGAGGAATATTGAGGAGGGAACAGATGCTTGGAAGGGGCTCCAAACTTCCTGGCCAGTTCACTTCTATACACAATCCTGACCCTGTGTCTATTCTTCACAGCACTCCCAGTCCAGGCTACTTTAGAAGGCTTGAAGCTAAGGACAGTGGGCTGAAGCTGTCTGATGGCTGGGGAGCCAGGGAAACACTATACATCAGCTACTCAGCTGGTTCTTGGCACAAGGCCTGTGGTCAACAAGTTTTAGCTCCCTCCTCATACTGCAAGGTCAATTCCACGTGTAAATCCCAGAGGCTCCAAGGCTCAGGTTACATCAGCTTTCCCCCCAGGGCCTCCCTGAAATATGCCAGATCAAAATACTCTTTCCTGGAAATCACAACAGTATGTATCAGTACCACTGCATGTGGGAAATGTACATATAATCATACTTAACCCTCACAGTGGTTATTATTATATCCATTTTTAAAAGCTCTAAGAGAGAAACATGAGTTGTTCTAGGATGCGTCTTAGACGAGGGGAAAGCTTGGCTGACCCCCAAAGTCAAGCACTCCCACACTCTTTCCCAGCCTCTGATGGTCCACAGCTATAGGAAAGAGGTGGCATCCTACCCACACTCCTACCTCTCTGCTGTAAAAATGCGGCAGAAGCATTTGTACACTGTATCGCAAAATAAGTGGAAACAGTCAATTTAACACAACGAAGTACACATCTTTTATAATGTGCTCATACCAGTGGACTCTCTGAGCCTTGAGCCCTGACACAGTCTTGAGCGTATCCTTGTTTGGTCTGAGGCTCAAACTCCATATAGGCTGAGCTCCGACAGTCGGTATCTACCAGTTCCCGAGCTGTCAAACCCAAGCCAGTCCACAGGCACGAGCTGAAAGCCCGAAATAGGATTTTATACGCTGCAGTCTGGGCAGGGAAGCAGCTCTGAGGACAGTTCTAAAAGGATGTACCCTTCGGCTGCTCCTCGGCAGAAGAATTGAGTCGTGACCTCGAGCTGCTCGGAAGGCCCTGACTGGCCCTCCCGGGCGACTGCACCACCGTACTCCAGACCCCGGCCCCGTTACCCCGCCGAGGGGACTCCTCCTTGGCTCACTTTTACCTTAGTTGACCACCGCTGGAACGGCCGCGCGCACCCCCACCTGCAGGTCTCAGTCGAGAACGCGGAAGAGGCGGGGCTAAACCCAGGGGGCGGCCCCGGGCAGAAGGGGGCGTGAGGGGGAGGAGTCACGCCTGCGCCCCGAGGGCCACACGTGGCGAAAGGCAAGGCAAATACACTGCGCAGGCGTGGCGTGTGGGATCGTACTCTGGTTGTTGCCGGTTTCTTTTCCTAGCAGAAAAGTGGAAGACACTGCAGGTGCGAATAGTTACTTCTACGAGCCAGAACGGAGCTTTTTATAAACCTGAGGGCAGCTCTGTTAAGTAAAGTTTATTTTTGAGACAAGGCCTTGCTGTATACACCGGACTGACCTCCTGACTTAGTCTCCAGAGTTCTCTGATTACAGACGCACACCACCGGGCATGACTATAAAATTTCTATATATAAAGGTCTGTGTATACCGAAGTTCATGGGGGTTTGAATAAAACATTACTTCCGGAAATCAAACATTTTTTATTGATTTTTTTTTCTAAACAATCTCACTATGTAGCCCTGGCTGGCCTCAAACTTAAAGATATTTATCTGCCTCTGCCTCCCGCTAGTATTAAGGGCGTGCGCCACTACAACAGCTAAAACAAATGTTCTTAGAGACCTATTTCTTCTGCTCTGTGTGTGTGTGTGTATACGTACTAATTAGAGTAATACATCAACCAGCCTCCCTGCCTCACTTCCACAGGCTGCAGGTGCCTGAGACAGGAAGACAGGGTGCTTGGCTTCAGTTCAGGTTCTGACGCAGTTTTCCTTTGTGTGGTGAAGTAAACTTTCCTATCCCATTCAGTATTGTTGTTAGGGTCTGGTGAGTAAGGGGCTTAAAGAGCACCTCGGTTTCCCATCACTCATCTTGAAAACATTGATTCCCTCTTCCGGCCTGTGTGTTCAACTATATGAGGGAAGGAAGTGGAAGTAACCAAGACTTTGCTAGATTTCCAATCTAGATGAATACTGGAAAGGAGCGTCTTTTCCTTAGCGTTTGTATTTAGTTCCTTTCTGAATCGAGTCCTCTTCAAAGGCTGGATATTGCAGTATCTTTCAACTTATAACCTTCCAGGCCCACCAAACTTCATTTCTTCACAGGCCTTTCTAGCCTATTCCCCAACTCTCAATAGCTAATCAGTCTGGAGCCACTCAGGCATATATTGGGATCCAGATTCTCAAAGTTACTACTCCCTCCCCATGGCAACCATGATGGTTAATTAACATTGGATAAAGGCTCTGGGGTGCTCCCAGGAAGGAGGGCAAACCATGTAGAACTCAGACCTACCTCTGGCCTGTTCCACCACATTCCATAGTTCCATACTGTGGCAGCAGTGGCCACAGGGTTGATGAAAGCCTCAGGTCATCCAGCATCATTACTCAGTGTGGGATGTTCTGCCCCAGGGTGGAGAGGATAGCTTATTCCCTGTTCCCTGTCCCCTAAATTGATGCAGATCCTAAGCCAACAAGACAGCGAAGCTCTGGCTTTCCAGGTAAGCTGCTTTTGTTAGGTTTTGCCTATTTGGGTGAGATTTTTCATTACTGAAGTCGAAGCTCTCCCTTTGTCCTCTAAGCATCCTTCTCTGCCTCTCAAAGCAAGAGTGTGTGTGTCTGTCTGTGCATATGTCCTTCCTAACATGTTTCCAGACATCTCAAATTTGAGCTAAATCTAACTCTTACTTTCACAATGTACATGGACTTTCTAACAGCTGGACTGTCCAGTGACGGAAGAGATAATGATTGGCAATGGGTTTGATAACACCACTCTTTTAGCACACTGGATGCTGGGCATTAGAAGGAGCAGCAAAATGCAGAACCTTCTAGATTCTAGAGCAGATACTGGGGGCTGTGAGGAAAGCCAGGCAGCTGGCTAAAGACTTGATTATGTCAAGCTCTTGCAGCTGCATTGGAGACATGGCACATATTAGCTGAGTTATTATCATGTCCATTCACAGGGTGAGAATGAAGGAGCTTAGAGGTCAGACCCTCCTCCCACTTCTATTTTAAAACGATTATTTATGCAAGGTGTGGAAGTGCACACCTTTAATCACAGCACTCAGGAGACAGAGAAAGGTGGATCCCTGTGAGTTTGAGGCCAACCTAGTCTACAGGATGAGTTCCAGGTTAGCCAGCACTACATAACTAGGCCCTGTCTCAAAAAACAAAACAAAACAAAACAAAACAAAACAAAACAAACAAACAAACAAAAAAAAACCTATTACTACTGTGTATATGATGTGTGTGAGTGGTACCCATGCCAGCGTGGTGTCTCTCCTTTTGCCTTTACATGGGTCTTGAGACTTGAACTTAGATCATCAAGCTCACATCGTTGAGCAGCAAGAGCCTTTATCCACTGAGTCATCTTGGTAGCCTACCACTTCTGACCATAAAATAGATAAAAGTGATTTTTAGAGGGAAGGCCAGAAGCTCGGGCCTCTGCTTCCCAGGTAGAGTCCTTCCCGGCTCTTCTGAAGGTATAAGAGGACCTTTGTTGACCCTTCAGAACTGAGCTGCTTTTAACTCCTGTCTGAGTAGCTGTGGTTTGGGGGCAGTGAGTTCTAGCTGTCTACTGGGGAATATGCTCTAGATTGAAACCTGCCCCACCTCCCCTACTTTGAGTTCTGAGAGGTGCTTCTTGTTCTGTGATTGGGGTTGTGGCTGTATTTCCTACTGCACTTTTAGCCACTGGTTCCTACAAACCACCCTGATGCGAACCAGGATTGCCAGTGTCAAAACAAGGAAAGAGTCCCCCCTCTGAATGAGTGAGTACCTTAAAGGCAAGGCCCTGCGCTACTCTCCCATGCCCTCCTCAAGACTTCTAACTTAGCTTACTCTAAAATTCAGAGCCCTGGGAGAACTTGGGTATCCTCACCCTGGGAAGCTAGTCAGTCATGACTGTGCCCATATGGTCCAGGAGCTTAGGATAGAATGTCTTAATTACACTCTAGTGGTCTCTCCTAGGATCTGCCAAGACCCATGTGGTGCCCAGAACACAGCTTCCCACCAGTGGTTACTTTCATTTGTATCTTTTATTTTACCAAAAAATAATAAAATCTTTCCTCTTTCATAAAAATAGATTTCCCTCCCTCCAACCCCCCTGGTCCCTTTTCACAGCCTAGAATTCAGAATATATTCTGTAGCCCACCATGAGGGAATCTCCCACTGTCCTCAGTTCTGAACCACTGCCAAAGCTGCAGACCAGCATGTTTCCCTTGGGGACTTTTCTGGAGCCAGCAGAGACATTCCAGGTCCTGCTGCCCCAGAGAGCCCCAGCTGTTTTTCTGGAAGGCAGGCAGTTCCTCAGTCATAAGGGGCCTGGTTTTGGAGGTTTGCCTCAGCAGCCATCTCTAGTCAACCCAGGGTGTGGTAGGGTTTTCTGGCATCAGGCTAGAAATCCTTACTCAAAGCAGAAACAGTTGTGTCCTAGCGAGTGTCTGACACCCTCTATCTGCACATGCATCTCAGTGTCGCAATCAGCAGGCCCCAGAGGAGAAGAGCCTTGGATTTTTAACTGGTTTCAGTTTCCTCCAATGCATATTGAGAGACAGAGACAATATTCTTATGTAACTTCTTGTTCTCATCCTGGCCTCTGAGGATAAAGGCTCTGGAAGGGCAGAAACCTATTTCCCTACCTGTAAGTCTGTGTACAGGGCTCAGCATGGAGGTACTGAGTAATGGCTACTGAACAGGCATCCCAGCCTCTCTGGATAGCTGTGCTTAGAAATCCAAGAAGCCTTGAATGTATCAGGAGGTTGGGCTGAGGCAGGTGTTTTTAGGATGGGAATGTCTCCATCAGTTGTATGATCCTCATTGTCTTGAGATAGAAGAAAAGACTCTGGATTCTCTGATTCAGGTTCCAGTGGCTCCCTGGTCTGGAGGGCTACGTTGTGTGGCCTTCAGTCATGTCAGTAGGTTCTGGGTTTGAGATTGAAGTATCCTGTGTCCAAGTTCAAGATCCAGGGGACCCTGAGGGATCAATCCCAACCTTCAAGATGCTTACCATTTGTTTGCTCAGTTTTGTTTTGAGACAGGGTTTCTCTATGTAGTCCTGGCTGTCCTGGAACTCACTCTGTAGACCAGGCTGGCCACGAACTCAGAGATCCAATCTGCCTCTGTCTCCTAAGTGCTGGGATTAAAGGTGTGAGCTACCACTACCTGGCTCAAAGGCTTAATGATTACAGGCCCTTCTGGAGGCAGAGATGAGTGAATTGACAATTCATAGATATCCCTGGCTGAGCAATTCAGCCCACATGGTGCTAGGTCAGAGGTTTAAGGAACTCAGGGCAAAGCTGAACTGTCTAACCTCCACTCAAATGCCAGGGACTCATGTTGATAGAAGATGGTAGTCTAGAAGATTCAGAGGTACAATTCCATCTACACACACATTTTGTATACTTGTTACTTGTACACATGGTCAGAGTTGGGTCACTAAGCTGTCATTACTATAATGGACTTACAGCCAACCTTTCCATCTAGCTACCCATTCATCCATCCATCCATCCATCCATCCATCCATCCATCCATCCATCCAT
>JANHMN010000004.1:34687419-34794574 GCA_030674055.1 Rhabdomys pumilio
CATCCATCCATCCATCCATCCATCCATCCATCCATCCATCCATCCATCCATCTATCATGAGGGCCTACTATGTGTCTGGAAGGATGTGGATCTCTCAGATAAATCCCATAATATCACACACACACACACACACACACACACACACACACACACACACCTGCTTACTCAGGTGCAGGCACTCACTCTGTATAATTTTCTTGCCATCACTTCAGCCACATTCATATTTCCCGATGGATTAGGGAACCATTATGGTAGGGTGAGAGGGTGAAGTTTCAGAGCAGAAACCTGGTGGCTTACCCTACTAAGAGTAGGACTTAATATAAGGGGATAAACTCCTTTTCTTCTGTGGCCCACTTGAAGCTCTCCCTTCTCCATGCATTCCGGAACACGGATAGACTTCTGAGAAATCTAGAGGTGTTGAGTCTTCAGTAGGCCTTCAGATTTCTCTACCAACAGGCTCCTAAGGGTCCCCTCTCCCAGCTACACTGTGTTCAGATGGTCCATCTGGAAGGCAACAACACTCAGATCTGGACTCAGTGACAGATCCGTTCTGTCATCTCCCTCTGTAGAGACACAAAGTAAGGAAGGGTTAGTTTGATCTCAGCCTGCTGGGCAGCTCCTTGCCAAATCATGGGGTTTACTGAGCCTGACTCCTCCCCCACCTCAGCTGCAAACCGTGGCAGCAGATCCGGAGTTGTAGATTACTGACATCTCTATGAATTCTCTATGAGATACAGAATCCACTGCTAAATGAGGTTCATACAGATCCTTAGGATCTGAGCTTTCAAGAGAGAGCATTGGCAGTGAAGGGCAGCAGAGACATGGCCTCACCAGTGGCTCTAGTTCCCTCTGGTCCACCAGGCTGAACTCCTGGATGAAGTAGTAAAAGTGCTTATAGCAGGTGTTCACATGTGCCTCCGCCCCCATGCTGAGGATGCTGTCGAAATGGTGGATGTAGACGTGAACAAAGACTCGGAAGAGTCGGGTCAGGATCTTGGTGCAGACCTGCTGGAAGTTCTTGGGGAAGGGAACTCCTGAGGGTGGAGATGAGTAGAAGAGGAATCAAGATCCTAGCCACAAAACTCTGGCCCTCCCCACGGACAGTCTTCACCCCTCCTCAGCACATACAGAAAGGCAGAGGAAGAGTCTGGCTTTATCCCATACTTTTCTTTTTGAGTGGGAGGAAGTGCTGGGGACTGAACCCAGCAATCCATTCACACCACTAAGCTCCAACCCCAGTCTTCATCTTTCCTTTTTAATGAAGTGCAGACCTGAAAAGGCTTCTCCTTGCTATAACACAGATCACCTTCCACATTTCCCACACCCTAAAGCAGGGCTTTGTAAGCTTGTCACTGGCTATTGGGCCTCAAACCACAATAAAAATTATGGTCTAAACTCTCCCCAGAAACCTGAGCACCCATACAGACATGCACATTACTTTCTCCTATACAGTCCAATGGGGAGGTTGTCAGTATGTGGGCCACATTTTAAAAACATGAGCCTTCGGGCTTTAAGTCTTAATATTCCAGCATGGCATGGAGCAAAGCCTTTATGAGCCAATCCTGACTGCCCTTTCCAGCCACACACTCAATTCCGCTGCTTACTGTTCTCATAGCTGGCTCATGCCTCTCCCCACCTCTGCTCCATCTCCTACCTCCCCATGATAATACTTCAGGAACTGCCTCAGATATCATTGATTCCTTCAGATATAATATAAAGAACTCCCTCTGTGAGCCCAGCTATGAGCTGGGCCCTTTGTACCTCTGCCCTCTGCTCTTTGCAATTGTGCTGATGGCTCTGATAGTCATTCCAGATATGATAAAATGTAGGTAATATATAAAGGTGACGCCACTTGCCTGGGAACCCATAGTTATTAATTAGTACAAACTGGAGGTAGAATTCAAACCCTCTTTGTGCAGCAGCACCTCTTAGAGATAAATGACACAGATCCTGCCTGGCCAGGAAAGGCCATTTAGAGGCATGGGGAAGGCAGTGTGTGTACAGGCCCCACATCCAGGGCAGAGATCCTGGTGGCTGACATCCTCATTTCTGCTCTGACAAAATCATCCAGTCATCTAGTTAAAAGTTTACCCAGGGCTCACAAACCCAGGGATGTAGGTTAGAGGAAATAAGAGCCAGGGTCAGACTGAGGCCTAGTCCATATACCTCCACACACCTTCCTTTCCACAGTTCCTGAGGGCTTGTGCTCTGCCTCTCTGAGAACCCAGTTTAGTCCCCACATTCCTGTCTTACTTATCTGGGCCCCACAACACTGAGTTCCAGTTCTGAAGCCTTTTCTATTCAGTGCGCTATCCCACTGTTGGCCTCAGTTTCCTCCTGTGTAAAATGAAGGTACCTGCTGCATACAACACTGCAGGAAACAGCAGCAACAGCTAGGGAGGGGCAGTGTGCCTGAACAGTGACTCAGTGCCCAGCTTTCCCCAGCATTCAGACTTCTTCCCTCGGGGCTTGACCATATGCCCCACCCACTTGAATCTCTATAGCCCAGGCAGGTGAAGAGACCCAGTTTGCAGGTGGGGCTTCTGTGATGAACACAACTCAGCTTCTGGGTGGGGACCCTGGGCCAGGATGACATTATTCATCTCCTATCCCCACCCTCACCTGCTCAAGCCCAGCTGGACCTGACTAAGGAGCACCAAGTCTGAGGGAAAGATATCTTTTAGGCCAATCCAGCTTCCAATCCTTCCCTTTCTGGAGCTGGGATTCAGAGGGGACTCTGGGGGGAGGAGGGGCTGGAAGCAAGATCAGCCCAAGCACAATTTATCACTTGTTCTGGGATAGTCCATAGTGAGACACTCATGCTTTGAACATGAGGTGCCCCAAATGGGAGTCAGATAGTCCTTGTTAAATGTTTGATTGTAACCAAGATCCTGCCTCAACCGGTTTCCTCTTCCACAATACAGGAAGGACCCTCCCTGGCTAGGCTAACTCTCCAGCCACCAGTGCTCACCAACACGTGTAGGAAAGACATCCTCATCGTTGATGAGACCCTCGATCCAGTCCATGAGCAATGCCATGTAGCGGGGTGCTGAGAGCTTGGCAGGCCTTCGGTACTGACGCTCGTCCTGCCAGCGGTACTCATAGCGGGGCCCACCAGCCATGACTGGGCAGCTGGTCTCACTGCAGTGCTCAGCCATGGTGCCATAGATGAGGTTGATACGGTTGAAGAAGTCTACCACATGCACAGCGATCCAGTCATCGATGTTCTCGCCAGGCGGCAGCCTCACCACACTCCGAAGGTCCAGGCCGGACTTGAGTGAAGCCTGTGCTTTCTTATATAGCTCAAAGCGCTGTGTGCCAGGCTCGAAGCGCTTCCGGGGCCGGAACGTCTTGTCCTTAGCAAACACTTGCTTCAGACACAGTGCCATGGTCAGGCAGTCAAAGCTGGATGTCTGGGCACAGGGACCTGAAGATGCCCCGCCAGAGACAAGGGCAGGAGAAGTAGGTGGTCAGGGCCTTATAAAGAGGGTTTTGACTTCCCAACACATCATTTTTCTCTTAGCTGTGGCCTGGGGACAGTTTGTTTCCCTCCATGAAACCTTCATCCCCAGCAGTGTCTAATCCTTTGTGGCCTACTTTAGCCACACACCCCAGCCCTGAAGCAGCTCCACAAGCCTTTCATTCTGTTTACTTTCCTCCCTGCTTTCTTTGAATCCTGCAGAGGGTGTGCCCTGGGCTCCAAACCAGTGCTTACAGGACTTACTGCTGAGCTTTACAGAAGTGACAGAGGTTTTTGCAGGCCCACCAGGGGACAGGGACACCAGACAAAATGTTCTCTGGAAGCCCCATAGGTCAGCTGTGTAGTGAGAGAGCCCGGCTGCACTGTACTTGGGGGAGGGGGTGCACCCTGGACTTTGATTTCCTCTGGGATATCCCGAAGTCCATCCGGCCACCGGGATTCCCAGGGAGCAGAAGGGACTTTTCTACCAAAAATGTCTTTTCTTTTTTCTTTACACTGAAAGAGGAAAGGGCCCTCACAAGGCCAGCTGGGTGGCCCTAAGTGTGACTGCAGGCTCTGCAGGAAGGGGAGGGTGGCAGGCTGAGAAGAGTGCTACTTCCTCTGACAGACTCACTAGAGTTCCTTTCCTCAAAGCTAACCTCCTTCAATTCCAGAACAGTATGAGCTGCTGGCCCTCCCCTTGCACCTGACTCTCCAGGGATTTTCAGCATGCCTGCTATGCACCTGGCACTGGGGGCTGGGAAGAACAGTCAGATCCATCCTACTGGTCCTTCTGGATGTTTGCTTTACCTCTTAGAATGGAAGGATCCCAGACTCAGAACAGACTTCAGGGTGTATCCATCAGAGGTTTCCCCCCCTCACCCCAAAGTCCTAGGATCTTGTCCCTGCTTCAAAACTAGCTTGCATCACCATGGATTTAGTCCATGCAAATCCTTGAACACTCTACAGGTGTGTGAGTATCTCAGGCACTTCATCTCCCGTACCAATATACATGAGCTATTGGAGAATGCAGATCCAGGCAACTGCCAAGACTGAAACAGCCACAAACTGACCACAGACCCTGGCCACAGACTTAGAAACTGAGCTCAGGCTCCATGTCGAACTCTGGTTTGCTCCCAGTCCTGGTTAGTCTGAGCCCTGAGCCTAGCTCCACACTGAATAAGGCTTGACGCAGTGGCAGACAAAGCTTATTCTTCACTTCCAACGGACCTGACTTTGAGGCAGCTTCCTTTCTCATTGGTAACTGCTGTGGCAGGATTGGGGAAGAAAGGGAGTGAATAAGGTGACAGTGTGACCAAAGGGTGACAGTGTGAGCATAGAGGATGTTACTTCTGGCAACAAATCCAACTTACAGAAATGTTTGGAACAGGAGTCGTCCTTTCTAATACAGCAGGCAGACAGAATGGAACAACCAGGAAAAAGATGAGCAGTTTGGAGGGTAGAGAGAGCTCTTGGAAGAGAGCTCTGACCTCTTGGAAGAAGCTTGAAGACATGGAAGGTCCTCCCATTTATTCTGCCCCTCCCCCCAAAGAAATGCCAGGCTGGGACCTGAAAGCTCTATACGCTTCAGTTGCTGTCTTCCTTATAAGCTCTGTTTGGGGCAGGGTTTCCAAAATCAGTCACTGTAATCAGCGGGGTCCTCCGCCTTCCTTTGGTCTTCCCATTACTGATTGTTACAGATTCTCTCACTCTGTTTTCCTATTCTACAGCCTGCCTTTCCTGACCCACCTGCCTCCAGGAGTCACCCTGGGATTCTCCTTGATCCCTAAACATGTCCTCACTCTCCTGCCCGTGTGTCTTTTGCTGGCCAATTTCTGTTTTCTCTTTCCATCTGACTGAATGCTTCCTTCTTCAGCAGCCTCCTCCAGAGCTCAACCCTGTGTGTGGGCTTCTCTTTGGCTGTTTCTGTTCCTACCCCTCTCTCCACATTAAGTCAGGACTTAAGTTGATGGCTAGGCTTTAGGAAAAGCTTAGACTCCAGAGTCGTAGAGTTGGCTGGGGAGATGGTTCAGTGGGTAAAGCACTTGCAGTGCAAGCAAGATGACCAGTTTGGGTCCCGACAACCTATGAAAAGCCTGACAAGGCATGGCAGCCTGCTGTAACCCTAGCACTCAGGAGGCAGAGGCTGGGAATCCCTGGGGCAAGCTGGCTAGCTAGACTAGCCAGACTTGGGAAGCCTCAGCTTCAGTAAGACCTTGCCTTGGGGTGGTGAGATGTTACAGTCAGCAAACTTGCTTACCAGAGTTTGATTCCTAAAACCAACCTGGTGGAAGGAGAGCACTCCCATAAACTGTCTCTGACCTTCACATAAATGTGTATGTATACGCACACATAAAAAATGTAATTAAAATTTAAAAATAAATCTCACCTCTCAGTAAATGAAGAGAGAAGGGGAAAGAACTGATATCAGTTCTGGGCCTCCATCTCTGTCTACCCACTTTCACATACCCACAATAACACACACACACACACACACACACACACACACACACATACACACACACACAAACAAAAATCTTTAAGTTGAAATGGCTCTGAAAAGTCAAGTGGTGGATCCCACATGAACAGATGGAGAAACTGAGGCCTAGGAGGAGGATTTGAGGAGACTGACTTTGCACAGCAAGTTATAAGAAGTAGGGGATTGGTATAAAAAGGGACTCTGCCTATGACAGGGTACAAAGTTCCCCTTTCCTGCTTTGTCTGGTCACTGGCCTGGTGATGATCGAGGAGGAAGGGAGTAAAGAGGCCCCACCTCCCTAGTGTAGAACTTTAGGGCCCAGGACTTTTCCTAGAAAGAGTAAACATGGAGGTGAGTACGGAAGGCAGCTAAGAGGGCATCCCCTCCTTTCAATGTCTGTTACTACTATCCTCTCCCAGCCTCACATCATCATTGAAATTGTTTCTCATGGAGCCTCTGTTCCCCATTCCCTGCGGACCCTCCACTTTACTTACTGGGTAGGTGGTCAGTGGTTTGCTCACTCTGTGACCAAGCATTTAATCCTCCCAGATGAAGAGCACAGGCTGACTGACACTGCCTGTTTCTCTTACCTAGCCCCCTGCCAGGGACACACCTGCTCCTCTCTTAGCCTGGTTTAGAAACAGCCAGAAGATGGCCCCAGTTTGAACTCAGAATCTAGCCTAGCATGCCCTGCGGGACAAGATCTAAGTTTGAGATTCTCAAGAGAGAAGTGGGAGTGAAAGACACAGGGCTTGTCTAGCCAGACCCGCCCCCACCTCCCGCGAGCCCCTAAGAACCTCCCCTTATCTTCAGCTGTTAGGGCCAAACAGGTCCTAGGACCCAGAGGAGCCAGCCTGACATTTCCGCTCCTGAAGACACGCCCCCACCACCACCAGCCACCGCCACCCCCACCCAGGACTTCGGACGCCGTGAGCCTCGGACCCTGGGCTGAGGACTGTGGCCAGCCTGCTTTTGGGCTGGAGTCGCTTCCAGAAGATGCCACTCGAGGACCAAGAAGAACTAAAAGTGGAAGCAAGACCGAGCCGCCGGGGGCGCGGAGACGCGGCGCTCACTCACCCGCTCCGCCTGAGTGGACAGCTCCGGGTCTCTGTCCCTGCGGCCACACCGCAGCGCGCCGGGTCGTCCTCCTGCCTGTGATCCCGCCGGGCCGGTTTCAGCGTCTATCCACCAGTCTGCTCTGGGCCGCGGCCGCCGTCCCGCCGCCAGTGCTCGCGGAGACGCCAGCTCCGCCCCGGGCTCAGCCACGCCGCGGCCACGGGGCGGGGAGGGGCGGGGAAAGGGACTCCCCCGTCCCAGGATACATACTCTTCTCTCCAGCCTTTCCGGGAAGTGGGAAGTCCGATCGGGCTCGCTGTCTCCCCGAGGGCAAAGGACTAAATGAAGAGCCGCCCCAAGGGACTGCCTGGATCTTTCCTAAGGAGATAGCCTCAGATTTATAGGCTGTAGAGTGGGAACAAGTTCTGCTTCCCCCTGAAGCAGAAAGAAAAACGCTGTGGTTTGGTTTCCTAGCCCTCCTGCAGTTATCTGAGCTTCACTTGTCTCTGAACTCAATAATTAAGTTCCTAGCAGTCTATATGTTCAGCTTCAGCCCACTGTCACACACAGCAACTCAGAACCCATCACTGGAGGCTGCTGGTGGTGGATGGCGCATGTCTTTAATTTCAGCACTAGGGAGACAGAGGCAGGCAAATCTCTATGAGTTCCAGGCTAGCCAGGGTTAGGTGGTGAGACACTCTCTCAAAACAAAACAACCAACCAAAAAAAAAAAAAAAAAAAAAAAAACCACTTAAATGAATGAGTGAATGAATGGCGCGCGCGCCCACATGAATGCGCGCGGATAGGAATCATGTCTGGGTCACTCCAGACAGGAAGGACTAACTCCTACACACCTTCCCTGCACCTTGTTCTGGTTGTATAGACTCTCACACCATCCAAAGTTATTCATTTCCCATCTTCCCTTGTCTCTATTGTTCTTTACAATGGCTTCTCTCCAAGCCTGTTCTATCTGGTTTCAAACCTTGATCTGCATTACCCACTCTTCTACCCAGATTCCTCCCCTGGAAACATGCTGGTATCCCACATCAATGCTCAATGCATACCATGGCTTGGCCCCAGTTCTCAGTCTGCAGGATCTGCCTGGGGTGAAGAAGTTGAAGACTTTGTAGACTAGGTGGGTGCTATGGTTAGTTAACCTTCATGGCTAACTTCACCAGCTTCAGAACTGCCAAGGAGACACATCTCTGGGACTGTGTGTTTCCAAGGGGTTTAACTAAGGAGGATCGCGTCTCCATGAATGTGTGTCCTACCATCCCCATGGGCTAGAGTCCTGGACTAAACTAAAAGAAAGGGGGTGGGGAGCCAATGGAGCACAGGTATTCATCCACCTCGATTTTTTGACCACTGCCCCAGGCTCCTGCTGCCCCCCCCCCCCCAGCCGCTCTTCTCGCCATACTTTCGATTGCATTCTCAAACCGTGAGCCAAAACAAAACGTTTTTCCTGAGTATTTTGTCACACATGAAAAGTAAGTAACACAGAAGGTCAAGGCAGGCAGAAGACATCCTGGAGGATGTGAACAGTGAGCAGGAGTGACTGCAGAGCCACTGAAGCCAGAGGTCTTACGCCCTGACAAGACTGTCCCATTGGATTCCCTGGGCCTGGGCCTGGGCCTGGGCCTGCTTTCTCAATTACATGAGAACACACTTAGATCCTTAAGAATTTTAGGTTAGAACTGAGAACTCATTCTTTGACTAAGGGCTTCTTGTACTCTTTTGTTCTTTCGTTTTTAATTTATTTACTTTATGTATGAGTGCTCTGTTGCATGTACTCCTGCAGGCCAGAAGAGGGTACATCAGATCCCTTTATAGATGGTTGTGAGCCACCATGCGGGTACTGGGAATTGAACTCAGGACCTGTGGAAGAGCAGTCATTGCCCTTAACCGCTGAGCCATCTCTCCAGCCTGAGGGCTTATTTCTGTTACAGCATAAAATTCTCCACTGTTTTGTGCCTGATTTTTAATTGGTCCCAAATTTCTTATAAACTGTTTTTTTTAACATATTGATGGAATTCACATTTAATATACTATCAATTTGATATAATAATCAGAGCATTTTTGTTGAGTGTGACAGTGCACTGAGATCAAGATGATGAATGAGTCACTGATTTCAGCTGCCAACAAGTCAGCAGCTGGTACACAACATATGCAGGTGACTGGGTCAGAGCTTAGTCATTCAGAGATAGAAATGGGGTACATAATGCACAGGTGGTCCAACATAGGTGAGGGTGGGGTGTCCACAGGAAGCCCAGAGCACCCTGAATGTTTTGAGGAGACTTTAACAGTGCCCCTGCATATAGGTGTAGCTAGTGGTAGGGCAGCCATGTAGAGATTGTATCACCAATGAGATAGCAAGGGCTGCAGATAGCTGTCAGCAACTCTAAGCTGAGGTACACTAGGAATAGGAGATATGAGAAGGCTACAGCTAGCTCTGTGGCCTAAGGTGGAGACCGTGCCCAGATCATAGCAGTCAAGGGAAAAAAAACTATTGGCCAATAAGGTCCTCAGTTTCCTCTCATCTCTAGCCAAGTTCCCCATAGCCAAGTCCCATTAAAAGCCAAGGACAGGGGAACCTGTTGCCACAGCCCAGAGGTCAGCCCCCTGGATGCAGAGCTGGAAGGAGGATCTGGTAGAACAGTGTTGGGAAAAGGATGATGTCACCAAGGAAATGGCTTAGAAACTCCGTGAGCTCTTCTTATCATTCTGTCCTAAATATTTTACAAATGCCGTTTGTAATTTCTTCTCCCTAACTCTTGGATGATTTAGAAGTGGGGCTTTAGTTTCTCATCCTAGGAAGGGTTATGGTTTTCTTGTTCACTGCTCTTTACATTGCCTTGTGGTCAGAGATCTTGGACTATGAGATTCTTTGGAATTTGATACGACTTCCTCTGTGGCTTTGCACATGGTTATTTTCTGTGCCTCTGAGCTAGGTTTTATAGGAAAGGCAGGAATTTAGTGAAGAATGAAAAGACTCTCACTGTGTGGGATATGTAGGCAATCCATTCTGAAGGAATTTTAGAAGTTCCAGGGTCATGTGCAGACTCTTGGATGTCTGAAGGGCAGCACAGAGAGATGGGATGGATTTCCTCATGCCCATACCCCTTCTTGCTACTCTCAGTCAGGGCTGTATTCTTTCAGGAGGCCCTTCTGAGGCTGAGAAGACCCAGACCATGCAGACAAGTTCCTGCTTTATTGCGTATCTATTGTGTGACCTTGGTTTAGTCTCACTCTCTCTGGTGGACTGTCACTGTCCAGTACTCACTGTACATTTTATACTGGTAAGTCACTGTCCCCTCTTACTGTGTCCTTAATGGGCTCCGGGAGGGCCCATCTCTTCAGGTTGGTGGGTGCTGGAAGGGATCTAGGACAGTGTGTGCCCTCTTCCATTGCACAGCCCAGGCACTTACCTCCATGACGGAAGCTCCAAGTGACCACACTGGTGTGTTCAGGAGACCTGGACACCTGCTCTTACTGCCCCCCACTACACCCTCTGTTGTCTTGGGAAAGCCCTATCCCCTCTTTGGGACTCAGTTTCCTTATCTGTACCACCAAAGCATCCTGTGGCCACACCAAGCGTTCTCCAAGTGCCTGATCAGAACTAGCTCTCAGCCACATCCTGCTAGGCCTGTACCCAGATAAAGAGTGGCCTCTTCCTGGGGACTCCCAGCCCCCTCCCATACCAGAAAAGGCCCCCATCTTCTTCCTGAAATAAGCTACCACACCCCTACTTCACTTTACCAAGCATCTGGCATCTATTAGAGCCCTTTAGGGTCAACACTGTCTTCATTCACTGCAGCTTCGAAATCAGCTTCTGCCCTTCCCAGGAGGCAGGATTGCTCATCCTAGCCTGTTGAGTGGAAACCTAACAATCGGAGGAATTGAGGTGAGGCTTCCTTTAGCTCGAAGAAGACAAAGTTCAGTGGGATATGACCAGAGAAGACAGGACTGACAAGGATATGCAGTAAGATTTAGTGTGACCTTGAACAAGGCACACGTTCTTGCTGAGCCTATTTCCCCTTCTCTAAAATAGCAACAACATCTGCTCCCCTGAAGAGCTGTTAGGACCACATGTGTTAGTTAACTCCTGCAAACAGCAGAAGGTGATGGCCAGTGTTTCAGAGGTACTGCCTTCAAAGCATTTGTGTAGAAGAGCTGGGCTTAGTCTGGGGTCCTGTGGTGCAGTAGTAAAGGCTCAGGACGATGTGAGAAGACACTAGCACATCAGAGCTGGCCAGTCATGGTGCCTCCCTGGCCATGCTGATTTTTGATAGGGAGATGTGCAAGCAGAAGTGAACCAGCAGCCCCTTATGATATCATATTTAGGGTCTTAGTTCCTTTCAGAGCTTCAGACTGCTATGTTCTTTGCTCCAAAGTCCTCCTCCCTTCCAACTCCTCCCTTGCCCCTTGAGATGGAGACAGCTTTCACTTCTCCAAGTTTAGGGTCTTCTATCTTGGGAAGAAGGACTCTAGTTTTTGATAGGAGCCTGGCTGACCCAAAGGAGATAAGTCCATAGTCCCCTGGACCTCAGCATGGCTCTGGGAGACAGTGTCTCCTTTCTTCAATCCCTTGGGTTAGTTCACACCCTGTGAGTGGAGGTGACAGTTGGGAAGGAGTGTCCTAGGTTCAGCCTTCCATGGTACACAAAATGTAGCCCACAAACTGCACAAAATGTCCAATCTCATCCCTTCCTGTGCTGCTGTGTTCCCTCAATTGCAGTCTCTAGGGACACTTGCCTAAAGCACTGAGTTCAAAGCCCTTCTTCAGGAACCTCCTTAGACTTTCCCACAGTCCTCTTTTCCTTCTTCCAGAACACTTGCCTAGGAATTACCAGTGGAAACATGATGGGGGTCCTTATGGCCCCTGTGGGGCTAGAGTGGGATCTTTTAGTTATCATTGGTCCAATGGTAGGAAATGAATGCAGTTTTAGCATCTAGAGAGTATGATGGGGTGCAAACTACACATCCACTCCTGGAAGTGCACCTGTCATTCATTTATTCATTCAACAAGTGTTTACCAGGGGCTTATTAAAGGTCATAACTTGTAATGGATTAGGAGCAGACTTTGTCCTTACCTGGTGGGACTCAGTCTTCTGTGGAACTTTCATTGGAAAGTTTATTTATTTTACACCCCCATAGAACCGGGTGGTAACACTAAGGGCTATAAGGAACTTTCATCTTACTGTCTAGTTCAAACCCCTGAGACTGGAACAGAACATTAGTGACCATTATCAAGGAAGTGTGTGGCTCATATAAAAAGGTTCAATAATTAGTCCAATAATCTGGAAGTACTTGAGAAAACTGAGGCACAGGGAAATACGGATTGTTCCAATGCTAAATTAAAAAAAAAAAAAAAAAACCTTCAGTAAAACGTCTACACACTAGTGCTTGAGACATGTTTTCTCAGTTCTTCCTTTGGCAACCTGGGGAGTTTGTCTTTGCTTCAGAGGGAGGAATGGAGAAATAAGAAAGAAACAGTTTCTCCTGCAGGGCCTGAACACTTGGATAAGGTCCTAAACTGTCCTGCAGTTCTCTCTGTGTCCCCTCCTGATGTTACTTTCAGGAGATGGAAAAATTATGTCAGCTGTAGCAATTCAGACAGTGGTGGGGTTCACTTCTTAGTAGATACCTGACTGTACCCCAGGAAGTCTGGATTCCACGACAAGCATAGCCTGTAACTCCCTGCACTTGTTATCTGGCTTGTCACAAGACAGCATGTGAGGCTCTGGAGAAAAACAGCTTGGGGAGTGTCCATGTGTGAGTATTCTCTTCCAAGAGTTTTCCTGAATAGCCTCAGCTACCTAGAAACAGTCTGTTCTTGATGTTTTGCAGATGTGCCCCCATTGTCTTCCCTTTCATTCTATAAACCCTTACAAGTGGGGTCTTATTTATTTTACACCCTCCATGGAACCCTGTGATAACACTAAGGGTTATAAGGAACTTTCTGTCTTATGGAGCGTTTTCAGTATCTGGTCACTTCTGAATCTGTCTACAACCTAGATATATGAATATTGACTTCAAAAGAGGAAATTATTTGGCTCAGAAGCACAGCCCAAAATGCACACCTGGGACTCAAACTCAGTTAGTCACAGGGCCTGTGCTTGTGACCCTTCCCACCCAAGCATTTAGCAAATGCATTGCTGAGAGAACTGTCTCAAATGACACACCAGGAGGTTGGAAAGAGGGCTAGACACTCCAGGAATGTTCTCCTGGGAAAGAAGATAATACAGTCACTTGTGCCTAGGTCTATGCAATTAACATTAATTAATGTTAAGTACATCAGTCATCCTCAGTAACTTTGACCCTACTGAGATTCCTCCACTCTTTTGATATCAAAATCTGCTGGGACAGATCATATTATTCTCACAGCATACAGATGACACCCAAGGAAGAAAGCCATTTAGCGTGAGCTGAGGACAGAAAGAAGAGAGATCGGAAGGACGACATGCACAGAAAGAGGACAGATAAGGTAGTATATAGAAGGCTACTGAGGGTCACTTGCTTTCCAGAGGCAGGCTGCTTGCTTCTGGAAAGAAGGCCTCTAGTGAACCGCTAAGAAACTCAGATCTTCTTTGACCTCAGAGCAATTTCCTCTCCTAGGAGTACCCAGAGAGCTCAGAGACAAACTGAAAACAAGAGATTTCAGCCAATCAACCCCAGCTCCAGTGGAGTATGAGTTTTCCCAATGAGCTCTGAAGCTAAGTTCCCATTAATCCCTTGACTTCTTCAGAGCTGCTGCCCGGCTTTCCATATGTCATTCCTCTCTGCTCACCACAGGTTAGGACAAATGCATACTGGATGGATGGAGAGCAGCAACCTGTACTGGGGACACCCAATTCACACAGCCTCAGGGGTCAGGTCCAAACCAACAGGAGCTGCAGCTAATCCAGCATTTGGCTCCAGGGATGATGAGCCAGGGGACATTTCCACTCTCAAAGTCAAACAAGGAAAACATCTGGGCCCCATGGATCTGGAAAGGCCACTGCTTTCCTCTCAGGCCACAGTGAGGTTCTCACCTAAGACTTCCTGGCAACAGTGGTTTTTCTTCTGGGAAACTTTTTCTGAAGACAGACAATTATCAAATCTTTTTTTTTTTTCTTTTAGTTCTCTGAAAACTTTGCACAACATACTTTTATCATATTCACCCCCTTTCCCTAATTCCTCCTAGATCCACCGCTCCTTTTCTACCCACTCAATATTGTGTCTTCCTTTTATTTTTAGCCCATTAAATCCAGTTTGTGTTGCCCATAGACTCTTGGATGTGTAGCCTTCCACTGGAGAGCAGCTGACCTACCAGGGACCACATCCTTAAAGAAAAGGATAGCTCCCTCTCCCAGGAGCCATCAGTTGCCAAAAGTTCCTCAGCTAGGTATGGAATTTATATCCCTTTCCTGTCTTCATGCTTGGGTTTTGTCTGGCTTGAGTTTGTACAGATCTTGTGCATGCTGTAACAGCTGCTGGGTAAGAATGATTGCCTTTCTCTGCCAGCATTGTGCATAGCACCTTCCACTACTATGAAAGCTAGTCAACAGGGGTAAAGTTTCCAAATGAATGCCAGCGTGATTTCTCCATGTTCTATGACTCAAATATGTGGTATCTTCAGCAACAGAGTCTTACTGTCAAACTCTGGAGGGTAACCAGAACATTGGCTATAGTTTATACTCTTTTGGGGGGAATGTCCATGCCACTAGCCAGGAACTCCAAAAGAATTAATCCATACCTTGCACTGAGATTTTTATGGGATTTCTATGGCTTCTAATAGGGGCTTTGCCATTCCTATTATAGTGTTTCCACAGATGGGAAATGTGTGTGTGTGTGTGTGTGTGTGTGTGTGTGTGTGTGTGTGTGTATGTGTGTGTGTATGTGTGTGTATGTATAGTAGTCATATTTGTTAGATAGTAACCATATTTGTCTCATACCAAAGAAGCTGGGAGCCTGGTTATTGCTTGGTCCTGTTGGAGTAGTCATGCAGTGGCTTTTCACACTAAGAGATGGATGATCTAGTAGTTGCTCAGTCCACTAAGATATGGGCCTCAGTAGTCCTAATCTAGCACTGAAAACTGGAAGGTTCCTGGAGAGCCATTGGCTCTTAATGATGGAAGCTTGCAAATGGAGGTTCTTGTATCAGCAAAGAAATCATCACAGCAACAAGAGAGTTAATTGACAACAGCAAGATGGAAGGCCAAGCAAAAGGCAAAGACTTCCTTCTGCCCATGTCCCCTTTGAACAGGCTGGCCTGCTATGGCAGCTTACAAAGCTGGAGTATCAGCTGAAGCATTAAGACAAGTCTTTAGGCACAGCTTCTCAGGCAACTAACTTGTAACAAGGTGACCTTAAAAGCAGCCACCACAAAGTTAGGCCTGGTGGTGGATACCTTCAACCCCAGCACAGAGGCAGAGACAGGAGGTTCTTTGTGAGTTCAAGGCCAGTACATAGTGAGTTCCAGAACAGCCAGGGCAATGTAGAAGACCCTGTCTCAAAAAAAACAAAAACAAACAATAAAAAAAAAGCAACCATCACACTCAACACACAAACAGCTTACTTTAAAGCCATAACTTTTTGTGGGTGAATACACAGACACATAAAAAAATACAATTTTTGTAAGCAAAATATAATTCTCAGGTAAGTTACATATAAATAATGATATAAGCTTATATACCCTGGCCCCAAATCCCAGGTGTTAGTTCCTGATCCAGATGTTAGCTTGCTGACTGTAGGGCTGCCTGCCTGCATCGTATTCCCTATTCTCTTGTCCTTGCCTAAGTGTAGGCAATGGGTCCAGTAGCCGCTAAAGCATTGCCATAGCCTGTGTGATCTGAGTGTGAACTGTTCTTCCCCTCCAGCTTCTGAATCCAGCCTCAAGACTCCCCAGATTCTCAACATCTGCTCCTCATCTGATCAGGGCTCAAGCCTTTCAAAATTCCCGGAAGAGGATTTCTGAAAATGACAACATTGTTCAGGAAATAGCATAACAGAAACATATGCTCCAGAAGCAGAAGTCTATATTCTAAAGGAAAATTTACATTGCAGCAGACCCACCCCCTATAGATACCTGCACCTTGCACAAGTCAGAGACTCAGTCTAGCAGCTACGATTTTGCATGTCCATTAGCGTTACGTGTCTTATATGTCCGGTTGTTTTGTTATCTTTTAACTTTGGAGACAGGACTATTATTTTACTTATAGATGAGAATTCAAAGGCTCAGAGTGCATGGTTAGACAGCTAATGAGAGACAAAGCTGGGGTTTTAATTTAGATCTGACTCAAATTTACGATGTGGCCTCCTCAGTGTTCTCCTCTGTAAAATGGAAATTTAATATTACCCTTATTGTACTGCTGCAAAGATCAATGAAGGGAAACAAGTTGTGGAAGCAAACATATCCAGAGTCTTTTGGAATCATGTATGAAATGAGTCTCAACAAACACCTCTGCTTCCTCTTTCTTCATGTAATACTAGGGCAAAAATTAAGATGTCTGCTATCCTCCCCACCCCCACCCTGCCAACTGTCCAGAGACCAGATCACAGTGAGGAATGGTTGAAGAAATAAGAACGAAAGGTAGTGATGATGTCACATCATAAATGGTCTGGGGCCACAGTGAACCACAAGTCAAAAGTGCCCAGGCACTAGAATTTTAAATTTAGTAGCAAATAAACTTTAATTCTCTGAGTGAGTTGGGGTAAGAATCAGACTCTCAGGTTGTCTACCTCTAAGGAGCTCTTGGAATTTCATGGACAGTCTCTAAGGATTCTTAATGTTGATATGTAGTGAGCTAGGACAAGAAGCAGCCAGGATGCTACTCTGAAGATTAGCTGATTCCAAAGGCTTAGTCATTATCTTTCCATTCTTCTGGCTTACCAGCTCTAGACTTTTTTTTTTTTTTTTTGCTTCTTATGATATAGCCCCTTGCCTTTATTTTTTACATGTAGCTTCTAGAAAGAATAAGCAAAATGGCCACTGTCTGAGACTGGGACATAATCACGTTTGCCAGGGTCGGACCTCAGGGATGCTTATAGACTCAGGTGGCTTGAGTTTGGTGAATTTATTCAAAATCTTCAGGATCTCACATCTCTCTGTAAGATTTCATGCTGGAACACAGAAATATAATTCCATCTCTAAAGGATGTCATCTTTGTAATGACTGAGCATGAAATGTTGGGGAAACAGGGCGCATGACTCAGGCAGGGGCAACAAGGGAGAATAGGACTCAGGGAAAGAAAGTAGAGATGGCAGGAGAGCGAATCCCGACCTCACCTAGAGGTGCAGTAGCACTAACTGGGTCCTGGTAGCATAGGCATAGATACTACCCCAACTCCCCAACCCCCACCCCAGGCATGAGAGCAAAACTTGCCCCAGTGGTGTGGGATTTGAGCAAGCTGTCAGGTTGACCAGCTCAGAAAACTCCCAGGCCCAGATCCAGAGCTCTGAATTGACCACCCCAACATCTACCCCACTGGTGAACTGCTTGAGTGTATAAGGGGTTCGGTCCTACAGATCCAAAACTAGAAGATCTCCTTGACAAAGGGCATCAACAGGATATCTGAGGAGTCCCATCGAGGTTCCAGTATTGACAGAGTAGCAGAAGCCTGGAGTGGGGGTGGGGCTCAAACCAGAGCAAAGACTCATTGCAATGAACCTTTGCTAGCAAAGAAGTGTGGCCAAAGGGCATCTACTCTGTGACACACTACAGCGTCCAGAAGGAGAACTTTTTTCTCTGTTGTAGGGAGGTTGCAAGGGTAGAGGTCAGGTACGAGAGGAGGGGAGATGAGTGGGACTGGGGTGCATGATGTGAAATTCAGAAAGAACCAATACAAAGTTAAAAGGAAAGAAGTAGAGATGCTTTAGTGGAGGTTTGAAAGACACTTAGGAAACAATTTGATGAAAGGAGTATAGGCATTTCGATCAGACAAAAGTAGTCAAAAAGACCAGGACAGAAGTAGGAAGTCAGAGCACAGTAATCAGGAAACTGTCAAGAAAATGGCTGTTGCTAAGGAGTCTAGCAAAGATGAGAGCTTGAAGTCCAGAGGCACCAGATCGGGAAGCCCTTGTGAGTTGATCCAGTGGGACTTTGACCTGAATGCTCTGAGGATCCTAGGAGGCTTGTTTGGGAACCAGTTTTTCTTAAAGACATCCCAGTTTATTTATTTTATTTGCTTGTTTTACTGCAAAGACAGATAGGCCTCTATATTCTTGAGGCTCGAACAGCCCTGAAGTAACCCTGTATGAATGGATGTGAGAAATGAGTCTGCTCAGCAGACACAACAAAGGAAAGCCTGGAGTATGGACAGTCTTCTTTTCTGGGCATGGCTCCTGATGTAGGCACGGACCTTTAAGTCACCTCTCCCCTGAGCCTGAAGTCTCTCTGTTAGTAGACAGGCTCTCCCTAGTTAGATTGGGGTGTCTTTCAAAACGCTCCTGGTGTTCTGTCATTACCAGGAAAGTTGGCAGACATGTTTCTTTGGACTGGTTCTGCTACTACCCATGCCTTCTGGATAACTGAGCTTGCTGCTGTAGCTGGAGTGAGGTGATTGGAGGTTGCTCTCTTCTGAGCTGAAGGTGGGAGAGGGCAGGAGAGTATAAGGAGAGTAGGCGGTCCATCTCCCTGCTGAGCAGGTTCCTATTGATCTCATAGGTGGGACGAAGATAATCCGTGTGAAGGAGTGTCTGGCATATGATAAGGCCCCAGAAAATGTTAGTGTCTATTGTACAGATTGTAAAGCACAAGCCAGTTTTGGGCTCACAGGATCTTCTATTTTCTGCATGAAAAGTCCCCCTCTCTCACTCTTTCCTTTGTGTTGTATGTATATATGCTTTAATAATATTTACCTGTTAATTTCTATTAGGCCATAAACTACAACCTTAGCAGGTACTATGGTCTAGCAAATTTTGTATCTCCTGCTACACCAGAAAGGGGCAAGCCCTCCCTACCCTTCTCTGAGATGGTACTGGTCACCGCTTTGTATTGTCATTGTGCATGTCAGTGTCTTGCCTGAACTATGCTCAAGGGCAAGGACTAAACCTATGCCCAGAAACGAGCATGCTTATGTTTCAAAATCTTCACACCTGCTTTATCTTACCTGGTACTCTCTCCCCAGCTCACATATCAAGTGACCTCTGCAGAGATGGCTTTCCTGGTCAGTAAGCCACTGTGTTCACTCCCCTTATGTTTCATAGCTGGTGTCTGAGTTGAGATAATTTTACTAGCTTACTTTCTTGTCTTTGTTATGGGAATATAAATTACTGAGAGCAGAGGCCTCGTTTACGCTGTCCACTGCTATATTCTCACTTTAAGTGTTCAGTATAAAAACTGGCGCTTGGTAAGTGTAGTTGCCGAAACAAGGCTTTATCAAGTGCCTGGGGGAGTAGGCATCTGTGCCTCTTCTTCCAGACTGAACTAAAGGCCACTATCGAAGGGAATGGCTCTACCTCCTAAATGAGCTGGCAGAGAAACAAGTCTGAATACTCCGAGAACAATTCAAAGCAAGGCCAGGTTCAGGCTCAGAATCAGAGGCAAGAAACAGGTGGTAGATGCATGGCCTGGGAGCAAGGATCACACCTCATCCTCCCGTGTGCAGTACTTAAGATCAGTAGGTGCTGTGTGAACAGCTGCTGAGTCGTTATAGCTGAGGGTATGGTTTCCTGGTAGAGTGCTTCCCTAGCATGTGTTTAGTCCCAGGGTTTAATTCCTAGCACCAAAACAACTCTATTGTCTCACTACCTAAAAGAGAGTGAAGCCAGTAATTCTGATAAAGGTGCATGCCTGTAATTCCACCACTTAGTAGGTGGATGCAGGCAGGAAATCAAGGCTAGCTTTGGCCATATCATGAAACCAGCCTGGGTTACATGAGACCATCTTGAACATTTGGAAGGCAGTGGGGCTGGAGAGATGGCTCAGTAGTTAAGAGCACTGGCTGTTCTTCTAAAGAACCTGGGTTGATTCCTAGCACCCACAGTGGCTCACAACCATCTGGAACTCTAGTTCTTGGGATCCAACATCCTCTCTGGCGTTCACTGGCATGCAAACACACATGCAGCCAATATATATAAGAATACATATAAATTCTTTATATAAGAATACATATAAATTCTTTCTAATAAATAAACTCAGGGTGGAGGAAAAGAGAGAATGAGACTGGGGCGGGGGTGGCTTAAGTTCCAAATGTTAACTAGTTACTTTTGTGTCGCTGTGAACAGACACCTGTCAGATAGCTTAAGCAAAGGTTTATTTGGGCCCCTGCTTTCAGTAGGTACAGTCGATCATGTCTCAGAAGGCCTGGCAAAGTTCATGCAGTGGGAAGTGGTGGCAAAGGCTTGTTCACAGTGAGCTCTGGATCAGGAAACAGTAATCTTGAACTAAAGCTGGTATACAACCTTTAAGGTCTCTCAAAGGTTTCACCGCCACCCCACCCCCCCCATAAGTAGAGCTGCAAGCTGTAGACTGCATGTTCAAACATGGGAGATGTGGGGAAATTTACATTCAAACCACAACATTATGGGATTTAACAGAGAAATGCATAAGTCAATAAGAGTTTTTGGCTATATCATTTATTTGCTCAATAATTGAATTTCTTCTGTGGTTCAGGTCATGTCTCTGGCACTGAGAATAAAGATAAATCCTGACCCTCAAGGAGTTCACAGTCTAGTGGGGTAAACACACACAAATAAATATAATACAATGTAACCAGAGTACGCTGGAACTATCAGGAACAATAGGAACTATCAGGAAGACATAGATCAGAGGAATCTAAATCCTGTGTGAATGTTTGCAGGTGAGAAAGACCCATCTAGTGGACATCCTTTTTATAAGGCATAGATAAGGCAATGGTTTGCAAAGGCTCACACTAATCACCTACATCAGAATTAGCTAGAACACATACTAAAATGTAGGTTCATACATACTAAATGTTTGTTCAGCACTGAGACACATGATTCAGCAGGTCAGGGCCCTGGAACTGCATTTTAAAGTGCTCTTATGTGATTCCACTGTATCTCAAGTTAAGAATCAGTGAGATGGGGTTTGTTGTTTACGCTGAAATGAGGAGTGATCTGTACATCTGAAATGCTGACTTAACTTTCTTCCTGTCTGGTGTTGAGAAGTGAACTCAGGGCCCAAGTTGTATTCCTAGCCCCTGTATTGGTCTTTACTGACGAAGAGAAGTAAAGAGGAGGGAATTAGCATGTACTAGACTCTGTGGTACGCTGTACATAAGCTAACTGGAGTCTCACAATAATCCTATGAGGTAGACAGCATCCTCACATTCAGAAAAAAAGTAAGACTTCTAAAAGATTTTGAAAAGTTTAAGTAATTAATTGTTAACAAGCTAATGAAAGTAATGGTGATATCAGAACCCAAATCATTCAATGAGCTTCAAAGCCTATCACTGCCTTAGAAACACCACTGGGGAGTCAGGGAACGAATTTATATACTAACTGCTATGATTTTCATTTATTATTTGCTAGATCTCTTTGGTAAAATAAATATTATCAACATTCAGAGGGTACTTTAGTCATGTCTGCTATAATTACCAGTGGATGCATTGTCCTTCTTTGGCAAGATGGGACTGAGAGCAAAGCTGAGAAGAACTAGGACATAAATGGCTAGTTCTTTTTCCCCCCATCATGTTGTTTTCACCATCTAGTAGAGGCATCATGAGAATATTCTATGGCCAAGAATGGGGTCTATCTGGGGAGAAAACCAAACACAACTGGATACCCACAAAAACAACCCTATCCAATGCCTAAGAGTCTTGGGACATATATCATCCAGAAATGCACTCTTGAGACCATAGTGGGTATAAAAGCTGCATTAGAAATCAACTCAATCTTTAGAAAAACCCAAAATACAGCACAGCTTCTTCAGTTAAATAAACATTATCTGTTTCTTGCTCCAGAAAATAATGGATGGTCATCCCTATTCTCTTAGTCACTGTTCTATTGCTGTGAAGAGACACCATGACCAAGGCCATTCTTTATAAAAGAAAGTATTTAATTGGGGGCTAGCTTATGGTTTCAGAAGCATAGTCCACTATCATCATGGCGGAAAGCATGGCAGCAGGCAGGAATGGTACTGGAGAAATAGCTGAGAGCTACATCCTGACACACATGCACGCACGCACGCACGCACGCACGCACGCACACAGAGCCTGGCATAGACTTTAAAACTTCAAGCCTACCCACAGTGACATACTTCCTCCAATAAACTACCTAATCTTTCAAATCCTTTCAAATAGTTCTACTCCCTGGCGACTAAGCATTCAAATATATGAGCCTATTGGGGTCATTCTTTGTTTGCTTGTTTGTTTTGTTTTTCGAGGCAGGGTTTCTCTGTATATCCCTGGTTGTCCTGGAACTCACTCTGTAGACCAGGCTGGCCTCCAACTGCCTCTGCCTCCCAAGTGCTAGCATTAAAGGGCCACCACTGCCCAGCTGGGGTCATTATTATTCAAATTACCATACCTACCTAAAAAGCTTTGGGAGTGGACTACCCTAAAAAAAAAATCTGTAATGAAGAAAACACATAAAATGAAAACACTACTTTTATTTCTACTCACCGTATTTGGTGGCATCCAACAAGGTCAGGTAGGGATGGCAGATTAAGGTGGAGCACTTTAGACCAAATGACAGGTGTGGTACAGTGAGTGTAGATAATGCTGGGGGACACCTGGGGCTTTGAGGTCATTAGGTTGGTATGGACCCACCATTCTTTTTCACCAATGAACTTGGAGCCACAAAGTGATATATGTGTTTCTGGTGCTGGAGAATAACTTGCTTATTTCTGGTGTTTCAAGAAATCACCGAGCCCCAAGCTGAGTTCTGATAAAATGAACCCACGGCACCAATGCCACCAATAGTACAAAGCTTTTTCCGCCATTGTGTGTAACAGAGACTGAAAGCCAGATTTACTGCTACACTCCCTACACTCAATCTGGGGACATTTGCTTCCACACACATTTTCATACAACGTTTATTTTTTTTAATCATGCAAATCTAGATTGATCTCCTTAGAAAAAGGTTTTATTTACACTGTAGTGATTCATCAGCTTCTCACAGGCAGAGTTCAGGGAGTAGGGCCATAAGCGACAGTTTAACAGTATGCAGGCACTGTTACCTGTTTATTTAAGTATACCCGTAATTCACTGAGTTACACTAAAGGTAACTCTGGAGGGGCATCTACAAGTCTTTGTTCTGATGAGAATAACTGTTGTATTAAAGTCTGGCCAGGAGCTTTGGGGTTATGTTTTTAGCCAGCTCACTAGTGCATGGAAAGAGCACATAAAGCCAACATCTTTAAGATCTTCAAGCTTATTGCTACAGTTTATGAAGACATAGAACTGGGAGCTATGAGGTCAAAACAACCAGACTGCAACTGCACTATTACACTAAATAAAACCCAGCCAATAGTCTTGTGGATCCCTGAATATTCCTTGTTCCAATGGCCAGAAACACTGAAAAGGAACCCTTATGCTGAGAGGTAATTATCAGACTATTTGAATATCTTTGTTCCTGAATATCAAGTATTCGGGTTCATGTCCACAATCACTTCTTGCAGTAACTCTTTACAGACTGCTTGTTGCAGATGCTGAGCTCTGGAATTCAAGGGTGAGGGTGGGCTTCAGGCTATCCAGGACTGAGCCAACACTGTGAAGGGCCAATCCAGATACCTCTAAGTCTTATCTTGATTCTGGGCACATTTCAGTTCTGCTCCAAGTCCACTTTGCTCCAGTTCGGCGATGACAGACATATATTTGAACTCATTTGGTCTGAAGTTAAAGGTCTCTACTAGCCCATAGATCTCCTTCCGATCAGTGGCGTAGAAGAGCTGAACCTGATTGGCGATGCACTGTGCCTCCGCAACGCTCTGCAAGGCAATGAGAGCAGTGATGCACTCCCTGCACAGGCTGAAGTTCTGTGCCTGAGTTCTGTGCTGGAGTCACTCTTCTGGGAAGCTTCCCTGACTCCCTGACCTCTCACTTCTTGGTTAGATGTTCCTTCCCCGTAACCAAGGCATTTTGTTACCACTGTCAGTACCTTCTCTTATATTTGTTATTTTTTTAGTCTGGATTCTTTAATATATTATATCTATATAATATATTAAAATAATAATATATTATATTTTATATAATTATATAATTATAAATATATTATATTTATAATAATATTTTATATAATAAAATATATACTATATTTAATCTTCAAAAATATAGAGATCATGACTTGTTTTATGTTCCAATACATAGTGATATAATGTTTGCTAAGTAAGTTAGTTCAAATGTTCACAGTTCCTCTATTTAGCTCTTAAATAACCATCATATACCTCCCAGGAAGAGGGGCAAGAGTTACCTAGCTCTAATAAGTTTGCCAAGTACTAAGTTCTTCACTAATTAGACACACTTGAATACAACCTGTCATCTTGTTATCGATAGCACACCAGTCCGAAAAACAGTGGCAACGCCAGTTGTGATGATTATAAAATGTCCACAATTATCATGGCCCTTCCTCCTTTGGTAGAGTTCAATCTCTATTCCTAGTGTAAGGCTGTAAGTAATGAGTTGCTTCTAGCAATTAGACTATGATGAAATGATTGGGAAGGGCTCTTGTTATTGGAACATACAAGAATATATCTTGAGTCACTTGTTCTGGGGAAAGCTGGCATATCATGAGGACATTCAAGTAGCCCTAAAGAAGAGCCAATGTGTTCAGGAAACGAGTGAACCCTTAAGCCCAGTCAGTCTTCAGATGACTGTAGTCCTAGTGACATCTTGACAGCAATCTCATGACACTGGTGCCAGGGCCACTTGGCTAAGCTGCTCTTGAGTTCCTGTTCCACAGAAACTGTGAGGTAATGCTTGCCATCGTAATCTACTATAGTGTGGAATAATCTGTTATGCAATCCTTTATAATCATTTCCAAGGTACAGAAAGTGCACTACAGGAAATGGTGAACAGTGTGACAGGAGGGTATGTAGGGGAATGTACAGGCAATATCCTCAGAACCTAATGGAAGAATTAATTGAGGCCCCATGATGGTTGGTAAAGGCATTTGCCTTAGACCTGAGCTTGATCCCTGGAGCACAAATAAACATGGATGGAGAGAACTGACTCCACAAAGTTGTCCTCTGATCTCCATATACATGTGTTGTGGTTACAATTCCTTCCTGTCATATGCATATACACATACAATAATAGTAAATAAAATGAAAGGAAGAAATACTTAACTGAAGAAACTATTGTTTTCTACATAGTCCATAGTTCTAACTGTCCAGAAATATTTATCTATCATTACCATGCTTATACAGACAAAAGCACCCTTCCCAAATATAGGGGAAAAAATCACTTAAAAAATGACTGCCCAAAATATGTTATGTGGATCAGGACTTACTTCTGTGGTAAAGGACTTGCCTTAACAAATGCAAGGCCTAAGCTGAATTCTTAGTATTGGAAGAAAAAAAAGTTTGCCATATCTAGCTATAAAATAATGTGGATAAGTTTACAAAACCATGGGCTGTGCTTCCTGTCTTTGTATGCTATACTTCTTTCTACAGAGCCTCATTTTCACCTTTTACTGTTTAAATCAGGGCTGGAGAGGTGGGCTCAGTAGTTAAGAGCGTGTATTACTTTTCTAAGAGGACCTGAGTTCAATTTCCAGCATCCATGTCAAGTGGCTCAAGCCACATGTAACTCCAGCTCTCAGGATAGCCAATGCCTCTGGCAGCTGAGGACACTTGCACTCACATGCACATACTCACACTCAGGCCTACATATATACATATGACTAAAAATAATGAAGCAAATCTTCTAACATTCATTTTTACTTATGAATTTATTAATTATGTGTGTATATATGCTAGCAGGTGTGCTGTGGCTCATTCAATGGAGGTCAGAGAACAAGTTCCAAGAGTTAATTCTTTTCTCCTACTGTGTGGGTCCTGGGGACTGAATTCAGGGCATTAGGCTTGGTGATGGATACCTTTATCTGCTGAGTGATGTATACTGGGATCTCACAGTCAATGTGGTTTATACAAGGCAAATGCTTTGTCTGGTATGTCATCAAATGTTATAAAGCCAAAACAACAACAACACCCAACCCCCACCACCAAACAAGCAAACACCCCCTCCAAAACCTTGATGATACTAAAACTGCATAAGTTTGAGACTATCAGAGTGAAGTGGTGAAACAGAACACCAAGAAAAAGTTTCCTGTGATTTACCTCTAGGGCTCACTTAAGTACAGCCAGACACCATGTCTAAGTGCTCAGCACGGTCTCTATGTCATATTTTCATGTGACACAGAGAACAGACTTTGCCATTAGTAATGACATCCTCTCCCAGTCATGTCCGAGATATCCGCACTGTGTCCATTATTTTACCTTCCTAGTTCACTCTCAACTCTAACAATCTGCAGCTGAAGTTCACTGCTCTAGGTGCCTTATCTTTTCACTTCCCTCTTTACCCAGCTTTACTCTCTGGTATTGGCCCCTCGGTTACATTATTATACCAAATGGCTGACTACAGTTAAGTCTGTGCTTATATCTACATAAAATTCTCTTTTCCATTTCCTTAGACTGTGCTTTGCAAATACTTTCTATAAACAATAAACATTTTAGGCTCTGGGGGCCGGCCATGGAGTCTCAAACTACTCAACTCTATTATAGAACTAAAGCAGTCATAAGTAATATGTAAATAAATCTTAATTTATAGACCCTGAAATTTGAATTTAATACTTTCACATCCCATGAAATACTATTTTCTTGTGGTTCTTTCCCTCTTAATCATTTATAATTCATGGGTCTTACAAAAACAAGATGTGGGTTAGAGCCAGCCCACAGGCTGTGCTTCCTAGACAGCAATCTCATACTTTCTTTTTATCTTTTCCTTTTTGGCTTTTTTGAGACAGGGTTTCTCTGTGTTGTCCTTGGATGTCCTAGGTCTTGATTTTTAGATCCACCTGTCTCTTCCTCCCAAGTGCTGGGATTAAGAGAGTACACCACCATGCCTAGCTTACTATCTCTTTTTGACTCAAATATCTAACCCCATGTTTTCATGTTTACTCAGAGCTGATGGCTTTTCTTTTCATTAAACAAACAAACAAACAAACAACAAAAAAACCTGGCAAGAACTTCTACAAGCTGCCACTAACTCTATTCAACTAACTACACTAGACTTATGTCCTCATATCCTAACTTTTCTCCTGGCAAAAGTTCAAGCCCTCATTTCCAGACTTGCTCACTCAGAATATTATTTCTTTACTTTCTCCTATATGGCTAATAGTCTTCTCCATACCATGTATTTCCATATTATTTATTCAATATTTAAAATAGACATCCTTGTTCCCACTTCTGTCCTCCATCCAACACTCTACTTTCCTTTCCTTGAAACAGTTAATGTCTACTCTAATTTCTGTTCCCATCTTTCTTAAATTTAATCATGCTTATAATCACACCATTCCTCTGAAACTGTTCTTATAAAAGTCCCCAAATATTTCTATGGCTGTAAATCTTGTAAAACTTCAGTCTTTTATTTCATTTGCCCTATAAGCAAGTTAGAGTTGGCCAACTAAACACTCCCTGTTGCTTAGAACATTTTATTTTCATTTCCAGGCATCCTACCTAAGCTTAACCCCCACACCCTCCCCGCCCAATATCACAATGGTTTTTCTTTCTTTGTTGATGTTTCTTTATCTCTTTAGGACTTAGTTTTCTTACATCTTTTCTCTTCTGCACTCTCATTTATTTTCTTGGTATTTCATTCAATCCATTGCTTTAAATACAACCTACATACTACAGCTTTTCTGAATTCCAGGTTCATGTATCTAACTGACTATGTTACATGAATAGCTAAAAGATATCTCAGACTTAATAGTCCAAAAGTGAGGTTTTGATTTTCCTCTCTAAACTATTCTTTCTGTAGCCTATATCTAAGTTAATGGCAAATACATATTATAAATAAGATTCTGAATCGTTGACTTCCAGTTGAATGTCACATAGGAATAGTTTAGGAGGAAGGAAAAATCTGGAGAAATAAGACTGGGCAGTTTAGTCAGGGAAGTAGAGTCCCCACTGTGCTGCAGTCTGGAGTCTACTGTTACTGTGAGACAGTAACCTAGTGAAACCATTTCTTTCTCTCTATGCAGCTGGTAAAAGACAAAGGAGAAACATAAGTCAGTGTTGTAATGGAGGAAGAGGCTTTAAAGTGCCCAGTCTTCTGAGGCTATACAATCTCTGTCAGTCATATGGAACTGAAATAAGCAAGCCTTAGAAAGAACTAAAAATGTCTCTGGTGCCTGAACACACAGGAAAACAACGGGCATCATTAGTTATGGGCATGTGGCTGATGTTCTGTCCTAGTGATTCAACTGGGAAAGGAGGAAAGGAAATCCCATGGTGGATGTTATACACCCATGAACAGTGGAGAGGAAGATAAAGACACAACTATTACTCTAGAGTCTGAGCTCATCCCATACTTCATAAGTCACCTATGTGTCCATAATTTTATTTGAAGTCTCCAGGGCCAGATGTGTCTTGGTTTTAGTACTACTGGATTTTTAAAAGGTATAAGTGAAGATAATATGTAACTATGTGTTATAATCCATAATCAAACACATTAATATTTCCTTATAAAATGTGTAATATTTTATATCAAATGGGTATACTGACTCATTTGATATAAAGTGACCTCATCTCACTTTAAATGAAAATTTAGCACCAAAAGAGTCTAAGGCAGGTCAACTGTTGTGATCAAATGAGAATGAAACTATTTTCAGCATCAGTTATGGTGGACACTTACGATTCCAGTACTCGGACAGAGGCAGGGGGATCTCTGAGAGTTTGAGGCCAACCCAGTCTACTTAACAAGTTCCAGGCTAGCTAGGGCTACACAGTGAGTCCCTGTCTGAAATAAAATAAAATAATCTATTTTCAGGGCCAGTGGGGTGGTTCAGTGGGTTAAGCAGCTTGCTGCAAGATGACCTGAGTTTGACCCCTGGAAGCTAGATGGTGGAAGGAAGAGAAGAGACCTCTGGAGGCTGTTCTCTGACTTTTTACACATGCATCTTGCCATGTGCCCCATTCCCAATGTTTACACACACATACACACAATTTAAAAAGTAAAACGAAACAAAATACCAGGACAACAAAAACACCTATGTATCTATGGATTACTGTAGTTCAACTTGGATACATGTAAGCAAGATAAAATTGTTTTCAACCACGAGAAATAAACTACATACAGACATCTTTCCTTAATCTATACCTGAAAAGAGTAATACCTACATGTCTACTAGGTAAACCCAAAGAGACAAATGCAGAGTCTTACCAGAAATGTAGAATCCATTTCTGCTGTCATCAGCACTATGCCCTTTTCTTCCTTAAGTTCAGGATAGTGATATAAAATCAGCTGGCTGGCTGCTGCATCCCCTCGGGTCTGCATGGAGGAATACTTATCAAAGCTCAGTAAGGTACCAACACAACAAACTGCAATTTCAAAGCAACAGCGTCTGGAGCAAATTCTAGCTCTTAACAGCCCCTTGGGTGCTGGTGAGTTAGAGGACTGGTATGTAGGGGCAAGGTCATGCCTGCAAAGCCACGGTGAACTGACAGTTGCCGTGGTGTTATTTGTGTCTTCAATCGGAACAGATTTGGCTTTTTCCCCAGAAATGTTTACGAAGGCAGTGAATCCTTCATTGTAGTCGTACATTTAAAGACAAAATGGTACAGGCAGCTACCAAGCTAAGAGCTAAAGAAAGTGCTGTGCTGCTGTAACTGCTACTTCTACGGACTAGCACATTTCATCCACTCCCTGTGGCAGCTCTACAGTCTGAGCTCTTTTAAGCTATAGCTAGCACTGGAGAGTTTGTGCACAAGACAGATTTCTATTGTGTGACTTTAAAATATTATCTGGTTCAGGCAGAAAGGAGAGAAAAATGACAAATGTGTAACTTTATGAAGAATGATCAGCAAGGTCACCAGACCTCAAGTCTAGACTAGGAAGAGAAGCTGAATTTAAAGCCAATGCCTTTACATAGCATGGAAGAAAACAACCACAGTAAAAAGCAGATCCCTGGGCTTCAGCTTTAGAGCTCCAGCGGGCATCCTGAAGTATTACACCGCACTGTTGCTACGGTGCTCTTAACAGTTCACCCTCTTAGTTCCCTCATCTCTCTTCTAACATACTGATCATTCTGGCCATAATCCTAATACATACTAATTATTTTGATCATTATGTTTCAAAAGGACTTTCTGAGGGTTCGTTATAAAATCCATATATGATAATATCACAAACAGACATATACCTCTCAACCTATATAAGAAAAAAAAAATCAGAGACTGTGGTGGTTAGAATGAAAAATGTCCCCCAAAACTCAGATAACTGAACTCTTGTTCCCCAGTTGGTGGTGCTATTTTAGGAGGTGGAGCCTCGCTGGAGGAAGTACACCTTGGGGGCAGAGGTGGCCAGAAGAGTTTATATCTTTGCCCAATTCCAGTGTGTTATCCACTCTGTGATCGTTGAAGAATGATCTCTCAGCTTCCCGCTCTGGCTACTTGCAATCATGTTTCCTGAGCCATTATGGTGTCCCACTCTGGAATTGTAAGCTCAAATAAACTCTTTCTTCTGTAAGTTGCTTCTAGAATGGTGTTTTATCATAGCAACAGAAAGCAAACAAGGACAGACATACAATATGAGGATCCCTCTGTACCTCCTTCCAATCCCATTCTAGGGTCAACATCTACTCTGTATTTGGTATCTTTGCTTTTATATTTTAGCTATGAACTCCATTGGGGCAGTCTTAGGACCTAGCAGGGTTCTCAAGACAATTGTCAACGTTTAAATTTATAGACTGCTGGGCAGTGGTGGTGCATACCTTAAATCCCAGCACTTGGGAGGCAGAGGCAGGTGGATTTTTGAGTTCAAGGCCAGCCTGGTCTACAGAGTGAGTTCCAGGACAGCCAGGACTACACAGAGAAACCCTGTCTCGAAAAACAAAACAACAACAAAATTTATAGACTCCGGAGTCACAAAACAACAACAACAACAACAAAATTTATAGACTCTGGAGTCAGACAACCGGGACTCAAAATAGTTTATTACTTAGTAATGCAAATAAACTTCCCTAAGTTCACCTTCTCTATAAATAGAAATACTAACAGTAGCCACTTCATGACATATTTGAGAAGATTAAATGACAAGTATAAAACACCCACTGCATATCTATCTATGCTAACACTCAACAAATTATAAAATAGCAAATACTTGACAAGTTAGAAAACCACAATGTAAAAGCTTGCTCCTTCATTTTCTTCTGTGCCATCTGCCTCAACTTTAAAGCCAAAATGATACATGCTTTTTTTTTTAAGTATATGTGCAGCCGAAGCAAGCACTTCTTTGTTTTTTTTTAAACCAAATGTGAGTTCCAAATATTGAACTAGTTACTATGAATTAAAATACTGAACTAGTTACTATGAATTAAAATACTGACTTCTTTTTTTTTTTTTAAGAGTTTCAAGTGTTCTTTGAGCTACATTTTTTACTCTAATATTTGGAAATAAAACAAAGAAAAAAAAACAAAGCAAATAAACTAATATTTATGACATGAAAACTATTCAAGTAGTACTTTGGAAAAGGTAAGACATGGAAGCCTTCCTCTATGGGTTTATTGCTTGGGTTAAAAAGATCCATTTGTGTTTAGATACATGCAATAGATGCCATAGAGGTTGTGGAAAGAGACAAAAGAAAAACAGTGAAGTTGGAGAAAGGTGTTCTGACCTCAAATATCTGGTACTGAGGCCTAGAAAACCAGCCTAACATTCAGTGTGTGACAACTCATCAGTGGCACAGCAGGCACTGTTGGAGTCAGCTGGGGTTCCGGACCCCAACCCAGGAAGGCTTCTGGTCTTACCAAAGGATAGGCTTCTTTTTTTCTACCCTGTGTTTTGTAGGGCATACGACACCTACCTGAATATTTATAAGTGCAGTGAAGTGGAGTTCTGTACCTGTCCATTGTCCTACAAAGAACTCATAACCATCCCTTCTTGGTAGTGCACAAAGAAACTGTGGGAAACAGAAAAACATGCAGACAGGTGAATAAACGAAGTAATTTCTTCAATGTTTAGTCACTAGTAGCACTCTATTTCTTCAATGCTTGGATATTTAATTTTCTCATCCTTCCTTCTTTCTTTCCTTTGTCTTTTAAAAAAGAAAATGCCTCATGTATCCCAGGCTGGCCTCAAACTTATATACAGAGAAGTATGACCTGACTCCTGATTCTCCTGCCTCTACCTCAAGTACTTGGAATAAGCACATGCTTATTGATGGGGTACTGGGGATTGAACTTGAGGTTTTGTGAATGCTAGTGAAGTAACCTACCATCTGAGTTATATCCCCATCCCATAATGTTTGGCTTTATGAGATAAAATTATTAAGTTAATTATGTGATAGTATAACAAACACATGCATATTTCTCAACTCATGTAAGAAGGACCATATCAGAGATATTTGAGAGCTGACATTTAGCAATACTGCTATCTGACCCACCAGTGTGATATATATCTCTAGTCTGCTAAGGTATTCTTTATTTTCTGCAAACAATGTTTGAAAAAAACCCTAGCACCATTGCTGACAAGCCGCTGTCACATCAACGCTCCATTCCCTTTCCCTGGAACCGTGTGGTGGATCACTACTTTAGCATCAACATATTAATTTATTTCTGGCACATGTTATCAGAATAGCATGAACAAAACTGTAAAGACAACTCTAACACAGGAACCTGAAGGAGGTTGTGAAGATTAAGGTCTTAGTATCCTTTCTTCCTTCATTTATTTATTGAGGCAGGGGTCTCTCTATATAACCCTGGCTGGCATGGAACTTACTATGTAGACCAGGCTGAATAGGATTAAAGGCATGTATGACTACACTGGGCTCTACGGTGTCTTTCCATATGTCATATGCTGATAGATTATGACCCACAGCAGAAAGGCCTAATATGTAGTAGAGTGCTAAAAAGCCATTTATAAGAATGAAAAGATCACTTATCAATACGATTAGCACATGAGCACCATTGTTAATAGAGCATTAAATCATGAGAAGAACTAGTTTGAAATCACCTATTTGGTAGCATTTATAAACAATTCTACATAGTCCCTACAGACTTACTGTTGGGCAGGACTGAGCCCGGTTCCAGATCAAATCAAACTTCTCTTTCTATAAGTTAGAAAAGAATAAAATTAACCCAAAACTAGAAAAACATAAAAAGTCACAATCACACCAGATTCTTTCCAAGACTGAATTCTAGAACTATATTATAGCTGAAACAGGCTTTTAAGTTCCATCATTTACAAATCATTCTTATAATAAAATGACAGGAAAACCCAATGCATGCTTTGCTGCTCATTGCTACAGATTATATGTAAAGACTAAGTGCTCCAATGCTTCAAAGTCTCTAAGGAACCAGATGACTCAAGGGAGACTTGAGAAGGCCTGTTCAATGAGCCGTTATGAAAGATCTAAAACATAACAAGTACAGACTGCTTAGGTTGTGGAGTTCATGAAGGTAAGAGCATACACACACACACACACACACACACACACACACACACACACATATATATATATATATATATATATATATATATATATATATATATATAAACAAAGGATAGAGATTTCCTCATACTTACACTCTCAGGATACAACTGTGTTCTTCAGTGTATCTTTTACTCAGGTAAAAGATAATCAATCTTTCTTTCTTGGCCCCCCCCACTGTTTCTCTCTCCTCCCCCCCTTTTTTTCTTTTTTTACTTGCTATATTAACAAGACTGCCATCTAACTCACCAAGACCTGCCTGCCTCTATTTCTACCTCTGAGTACTGGGATTAAAGGTGTGCACCACCATGCCTGGTCTAGAGTAAGACATAATCTTAACTAGAGAAGACAGCCATATCTTTTCTTAGTCATAGGCCTCACGGTAAAGCAATGACCAGCAATTACCTCTAAAACAATTCCAAGAAGGTAAAGCCAAAAAATGCTGCTTCCTAAGAGGAAAAGCTGGAGAGAGGCCCAGAGGGGGCTCCAGGTCAGCTCAGCATTGCCAACACACAAGAAGGGGAGAAAGCTATGCTGTAGCAGTGTCTTGACTCCTCAGTTTGGTTGAAAAGTGAAAATGAAATGAAATGCATCTGGAAATCACTCAGAAACATGAACTTATACTGGCCTCCCTGGTTAAAGACTTGGAAACATTTCTAAACCAGAGCAAGGGAAAGCAAAAGTCATAACTATACCATATGGAGCTTCCAATTTCTGCTGCTTAGGGCATAACAAAACTCTCAGAGCTGTAAAGTGTAAGTTCCTGAGATGTCATAAACAGAAAAAGTAAAGGTAGCTGCCTGGGAGAGCTGGAGTGCCGAGCTCATGCTGAAACATTTTCATCTCCCTCCAAATTACTCACAGGAATAACTGCGTACACTGTGTCTTTTGCTGAAAAATATTGCTGCCAAATCTGCAATAAACAAACAAACACTGAATGAATGATCTGTGACAACGTGGGTAATCTTTTCAATGTATACCAAGAAACAGTGGTAGCTTTCATCCTCAGAGTATTACTCTATCTGATAATAGGGAGGAAAACTCCATTGTAATGTTTTACAACTAGTATATGATTAAAAATTGTAATACCATACGCTCTTCTGAATGATTAAACTCTAACTCTTTAAGAATTTCTTTCTAAGATTCACTTTTTAATGTATTTATCTATGTCTCTGCGTACCATGTGTGTAGGTGCCATTGCAGGCCAAAAGGGGTGTTGGGTCCCCTAAAGCTGGAGTTAAAGGCAGTTATGAGCCACCCTGATGTGGGTGCTGGAAACTGGATACGGACTGTCTAGAAAAGCAGAAAATGTTCTTCACTCCTGACTCATCTCTCCAAGCCCCAAACTGTTTATTTCTTAATAATCAACTCTGGGAGCCGGAGAGATGGCTAACAGCAGTAGATAACAGCATCTATTATTCTTGAAAAGAACCAGAGTTTGGTTCTCAGCATCCACATCAGGTAGCTCATGACTGACTGTCTCTAACTCCAGTGAGATCCAATACCTTCAGCCTCTGCAGGCTCCTGCACTCATGTATACATACCCCCTTACAAACAGACAACTGATAATAGTAAAAGGGGCTCGAGAGATGGCGTAGCAGTTAAGAGCATGGGCTGCTTTTGCAGAGCACTGGGGTTCAACTCCTGCCCAGATGGCAGCTCACACCATCTGTAACTTCAATTCCAGGGAATCTGACACTCATTCTTGGCCCTCTCCATGCCACACCTCACCAGCAAACTATGGAGCTTTTCAGAGAGGAAAAATACAAGCCACTCAGAGTTTAGGGTCTGGAGTCAAAATAAAAAAATTTTAAATGTGCTTTTTAAAATAGAAAATGTACCATATTCTTGTCTGCAGGCTACTCTGGTGGGAGCATTTCCTCAACTGAGGCTCCCCATTCCTCCTTTGGATGCAATCCCAGCCCTGGTCATTTACTTACTAGCTATTCTACCTTGAGCAAATCACTGAAACTTCTTAGACAACATCGATAAAACAGCAGTAACACCAACCTCATAGGATTGTTATGAAGACTAACTGAATTGATAGAACTGAGACTGGCAGAGTAGACACTAAAAATAATGTTAGCTTTTACTGCTTATTACAGCTCTTAAAATCCTGCCTCCAGGAGGTCCTACATATAGGGAGCAGATAGACTGCTCCTGCTGTCTGACTAGGGTTCAGAGCAGTCGCAATCTCTCTGCCTGGCATCAAAACACAAAGAGTATAGTTGACTTTCATGATGTAAATACCTAAAAGTAGTGACTAAGTAGGTTTACAAAGTATAAAATTAGAAAACAGGGCAAAAGAAAAAAAAAGACCCATAGTTTTATTACACTAAAAGAAATTTTTTGGTGTCTTTTTTAGAAATTGTATTATATACAGTCCATGTACAGAATTATATCTCAGCACATATGTATGTTCTACGTACTTTTCATTTTTATTACTCTTTGTCCTCTGTGGCTTTTCACATTGTGGGTCTTTACTGAAGTTTTCTTTCTCCCATCTCTGTCCGCCTTCCACACCAATTCTTCCTAATATCCAACACTAAGTTTATACGCTTCAGTCAGAAGTTTTCCTGTCAATTGTCTACTTCATATCTTTCTAGAGATTGTGCTGGCTAGTTTTATAACATTTAGGAAGACAGTGTCATTTAGGAAGAGACAGCCTCAACTGAGGAAATGCTCCCACCAGACTAGCCTGCAGACAAGAATATGGTGCATTTTCTATTTTAAAAAACACATTTAAAATTTTTTATTTTATTATTTTATGTGTATGACTATATGGCTAAATGTATGTGTACCACATTTATGTCCCTAAGAAGTCAGAAGAGAGTTTTTGGTCTCCTGGAACTGATGTTACAGACAGTTGTGAGCCACCTGGTGGATGCTGGGAATCAAACCTCAGTCCTCGGCAAGAGCGATTAACCGCTGAGCCAATACTCCAGCATGTTTGCAATTAGTGATTTATGTGGAAGGGCTCAGCCTACTGTGGATGATGCCATCCCTCAGCAGGTGACCCTGAGACATAAAACAGCTGAGCAAGCCTGTAAGCAGCACTTCTCCACAGGGTTGATGCACCAGCTCCCACTTCCATACTCCTGCTATTTTGAGTTTCCTCCCTAGATGACAGACTACAAACTGTAAGCTGAAATAAACACTTTCCTTTCCAAGTTGCTTTTGGTCATGGTGTCTTATTGTAGTAATAAAACCTGAAACAAATGTTAATTTAAATATGGTCATTAGCATATGAGTGCACCTCCTTCACTATGTGCCCTGTGTAGGCAGGATATCAGTCTATGCCATCACAATGCCCTGCAATCCAACAGTATCAGATGACCATGATGCTAGGGATACAGCTCAGTGGCAGAGCATTTGCTTAGCATGCATGAAGTCTTGGTTCAGTTCCCAGGATTGCTGGACATTGTGGGGAACAGGCAAAGGAGGGAATTTGGCTTATCCTAGAACTTCTTAAAATATTTCCACTTAAGACTTCTTTTGGCCCAAGAAATTTGATTATGGGTATATGTAATATAAACTAGGAATACAAATCAAATATTTACTGATATTAAATTATAAAAAATATTTCAAAATAAATCTTCCACATACATACAATTTTATCATTTATTAAAGACAAAAGTGAACTTGTGTTCTAATGGGAGGTCTGTGCTTATTTTTAAACAAAGAATTAAATCTTGACTGAAATTCAATATTGTAAGATGTAAATAATATTTTTTCAGAGGTGAGTTTTTTAAAAATTTATAATTAGCCGGGCAGTGGTGGCGCACGCCTTTAATCCCAGCACTTGGGAGGCAGAGGCAGGCGGATTTCTGAGTTCGAGGCCAGCCTGGTCTACAGAGTGAGTTCCAGGACAGCCAGGGCTACACAGAGAAACCCTGTCTTGGAAAAACAAACAAACAAACAATTATAATTACCAATGTTTAGAACATTGGTTTACACAAATATTTTTTTTTTAACCCCATGTCTTTAAACTGGGAATAGCAGCATCTACTTCTAAGGGTGTTCATTAGAATTTAATGAAGAAATACCTATGAAGCAACAAGCATAATGCCTGCTTGTTTTTATTATGATTTACTGTATTGTTAATTAGCACAGAAACCTAAAATATAATGGAGTACAAAGAATTCTCAAACAGTTTCATACAGACTAAGGAGAAAAGAGTTATAGTCATAAATAGGAATGAGCAATGCAAGTCAAGGTACACAGAATGACAAAACAGGCAGGGCAGACCATGAATGCTTTCGAGGGACGGTTAAGAAATGCCTATGGAAGGTCCTTAGGCCACAAATGCCAAGGAAATGAAAATGGGGGCTGGGGGAGGGGTTGTCACTGGATGTTTGCAAACAAGTTTCCAACACAGTACTTTTTTATTTATTTTAAAACATAGCTATAGATAGCACTTACTCTGTGGCAGGGTTTGTTTTAAGTGCTTCACAAATGTTAACTCATTTTATTCTCAAATAGTTTGAGAAGTAGGCATACCTACTTTACACTTTGTTACCACTTTACAGTGGGGAAACTGAGGCTCGGAGAAACTGTCAGTCAAATAAGTGGCAGAGCTAGGGCTCAAAAATGGACGCTCATTTCTAAAGTCTGCTTGCTTCTTTCCTTCCTTCCTTCCTTCCTTCCTTCCTTCCTTCCTTCCTCCCTCCCTCCCTCCCTCCCTCCATCCCTCCCTCCCTCCTTTTCTCTCTCTCTCTCTCCCTCTCTCTCTCTCCCTCCCTCCCTCCCTCTCTTTCTTGTTTGTTTTTGAGTCAGGGTTTCTCTGTTTAACAGTCCTGGCTGTCTTGGAACTTACTCTGTAGACCAGGCTGGCCTGGAACTCACAGAGATCTGTCTGCTTCTGCCTCTGCCTCCTGAGTGCTAGGATTAAAGGCGCATGCCACCACACCCACCCAGGTCTAAGTCTCTGCTTTAACCAGCACACTATCTTCTCTGTAGGGCAAGCAGAACCTTAAACGCACTCAGGTAAGATAGGTAAAGGGGGAGCAGGGAGAGCTGCCTGGAGGGCAGCTGTGCTCACCACTAACTAGCACACCAGGGGAGCCTATTTGGAAAGGCAGTACAGAGCCAGGTATAGAATTCTGATGATTTAAAATGAAAGAGAAAGGGTAAACCTAAGTCATTAGACATATAAAAGCAAGACAAAGAAAGACAATTTTTTATGTCACTTATTTATGTGACTCATCACTTTTGTCCCTTAGGACTATTTATTATTGGGGTAGAAAAAGGTCTGACCTTTTTCTATTCTCAGACTTGGTTCATAGAGCAAATAATCTCAGAGAGTGTGCCTTCTCATTTTCATCCATTACCTGTTTTATTTCCTCTGCAGTTTTGTCTTTCACCATCTCAACATTGAAGACTGAACTGAGGGTCTTGAAAGAAGAAACAGCAATTAACATCTACAATTAATGATAACAAACCCAGCTTAGTTCTGTCTACAGCCTGTGGAAAAGAATGTCAGTACAGTGAAGCAGACCTCTGGTAGGTAGTTACAAAACCACTCACACGCTCAGAGAATGTATCTCCACTCCCACACAGACCTTCACAGTTCTATTCCTAGGGAAGATCTATTAGGTCACCAAGCACTCCCCAGATGCTTGCATCTTGCCAGTGAGTCCTGCAGCACTTTGCAGCTGTCAAAAAGGAGAAACACTGGCTGCTGTTCTACCAGACAGCTCTTTATTTGTGCAATAAGGTACAGGCTCTATGTGGTATTTTGATTTAGAAAGTTACTTTCTATAGAAAGGAGTGCATTCCATTTCCTTCACATTTCTTGTAGCATCCTTGGACCCATACTTAAGCTAGAGGTTATATCAAGGGCACAATAATCCAGACAAATATTTCTCATCTCTACTGTTGGAGAAAATCACCTTATACAAAAATCCCTGAGCACAATAAATATGTTTAAATTTGCAGCCTCTTATTATAAATGTCCCATATGACTTCAGGCTTGGATTTCTATATTTAATTAGAAACCTACCTTGTCCTTAGTGAATCCTTTGCTCGTGGTCTGTTTCCCCAAGGCATCTGTCTGAAATACATGATGAGACAGACTATTAAACTATACTTTCCTCATAGAAAGAAAGAGAAAGGCAAGAAGAAAGAAAAAAATAAATAAATCAAGCCACCGAAGTAGCCAATCTCAGTGAGTACTTCTGTTCCTAAGAACTCACTCATATCCACTCTTTGTAACACTGTACACATCACTAAGAGTTACTGTTGATGGGACAGTTTTCCTTCTGCTAAGATTCTGAGATACAGAGGTGAGAATGGGTGTGTTAGTAGACACTGACTCCCAGTACAGGAGTTCATGCTACACTTGCCACTATGAAGGACTGCGAAGGACCATGAAGGATTCCTTATGAGCTTGGCCCTCTGACCTATTCCACACCAGACACTGATTAGGGGAGAAATGGAGAGATGTGTCTCTAAAACTGATTATTTCTGATAGCATTTCTAGTGGTGGGTGTCTTCAGCATGTTAAGAGTCCTGCTGAGTTCTCAGATTTTCTACTAATTAGACAGACTTCTTGTTACATAAAATCCTTTGTTACATTGATGGGACTGAGAGGTGCCTAGAGGATTTGTAATACACCTCTGGATAAGTCTGTGATGGCACTTCCAGAGATGATAGGTCATGAGGGCTCTAATACAAGAACAGATTAATCCTTTGTTGGATCCATAATATGATATTGAGAAGTGATGTAGGCTGCGGAGCCTCTCTGGAGGAAGTATATAGTTAGGGCATGTTCTTAGGGGCTTTAATCTTATTCTGATCTCTTTCTATACCCCCTTTTTCTGCTTCCTGAGTACACATGCTCTTTGACATGATGTACTGACAAATCTGAAATGACATGCAAAAACCCAATGCTTCCTCATTAAGGTTATTTCTGTCACAGAAATGTAATAACAACTAATAAACTTCCGTTCTAAAAGGGCCAGAAACAATTGAAACTGGTTTCAGTCTGGCTCAAGTCTCTCTGGAATTTGTTCCATGCACATCCCAGATTAGAAGTTTTCAAATTATATGTTGTAAAATCAATTCAGTGGATTGTCATCAGAATTTTTTAGGAGAAAAGTAAGAATGCACTACCCAGGCATGATGGCTCACACCTGCAATCTGAGCATGTGGGAAGCTGAGGTAGGAGGGTTACTGAGAGCTCAAGAGGGTTACCTCTAAGTTCCAGATGAGACTGGCTTATAGAATGAGAACCAGACTAAACATAGAAAAAGAATATATTATATGTCATGAGAGCACTGCTGCATAAAAGTTTCATTTGTTATAACATATACATGTATTCTAAGGAGCAATGTAGATATATTTCCTACTATGAGTTGTGGTCAAGGAGTTTGGAAAGCACTGCTCTAGATTACCATAGCTAGCTTTCCACATGCTTTCCCCAGCACTGGTGCTCAAGGATCACAAGGACTAATGCTACATTAAGTTCTCTTTATGTGCCAGGGATGGTGCTGAAGAGTGCACAGTACTAGTTCATCCAGTCGTAGCATATTCTGTGAGGTAGATATTATTATTATTTCCAACTCACAAATAGGCAAAACTGAGGCATGGAAAAGTTACATAATTTGCCCATAATTACCCTAGCTGGTAGCTGAAAGCTATGACTCAGTCCCTGGCACATGGCTCCAGAGTTTGTCTTCCTATCAGGTGAGTTACCCTACCTCTACCTTTTAAACTCAGTTACCTGTGCAGCCATGTGTACATACTCACCTGCAGACATACACACCTACACATAACAACAACAACAACAACAACAACAGAATGACAATAATAAATACATCTTGCTGAGTATGGTGGTGCACAACTTTAATTCCAGTTCTCAGGAGGCAGAGACAAGAGAATCTATGAGTCCAAAGCCAGCCTGGTCTACACAGGCAAGTTGCAGGCCAGCCAGAGAAAGGGAGACTCTGTCTTTAAAAAAAAAGCAAACCCAGGACCTCCATTGAAAATATTTCCCTGCTTCCTACAGTCTGGTGTCATATACACTTGATCACTAGACTACATTTCTTATGAGTGGGAACTCTCCTCTCATTCTTCTACATTCCAACATGACTATAGGATCCTGTCTAGCAAGAACAGCATACACATTTACTGACGGAGAATGAGTAAAGATGAAATGTTCCAGTCACTGCTGACTACTTCAAGGATAAGGGCTAGTAAACTTATACAACCAAAGCACACCACACCACACCAAACCACACCACACAAAACCAAACCACACCAAACCAAACAAGGCCTCAAGGCCCAGTAGGCCTTACCTTCTGCTCCACACACTTGATAAAATCACTTTGTTTGGAGTGCCCCACTGGTTGCTTTCGGAATTCACTGCGCTTCTCTAGGCGGGACTCAAAGGCAGCTGGGTCAGACCTGACAAAAGGTAAATAAAGGTGAAGCATCCAGGCATTTCTGGGTTTTGAAATAAGAAAGCACTTCACAACAGCTCTTCAGAGAAGGGACAAAAGCACCATGAGGCTGAAGGGTTTACATTCAGTTGTTAAGAACTGGGTATAAGCCTGAAAGTCAAGACAGTGGAAAGCAAAGCCAGCTAATTCAACTGATAGTTAAGCCTCAAGGGCTCAGCACTGCAAAGCTGTTTGCTTGGTTTTTTCCTTTTCTTTTGAAGGCTATTTCCTCAGGTGACACAGGACTTGCTTTCTCAGGTTCTTAAGCTACTCAAGATAGAAATACTTTGAAGTCATATTGCTGGGTCACCTCTGAAGGCAGGAATCCTACAACATGACTACTAGGTGTTAAGGTTTTACCTGAATATATGTAATTTTTGATGTCTCTCTCTATACCCACCCTCAGATCCTGTGCTCCAAGTGGATGCTTTGGAAGAAGACCTAGTACCTGACTATCTCCCTGACCTATCAGACAAAACAACAGAATTCATCTTTTATCTTAAAATGGGGATCCTCTTCAGGCTTGAAGGCTAGGCTGAGGGGGGAATTGTCACTAAGAATACTTCAGAATGTGTAGCTGACCAAGGGATACTTGGCTTTGTATGTGGAGATGTAAACACCATCCAAGAACTTGGTTGGTAGACACACAACACCCTGGGTGAGGAGCCAAGGATATCTTGTTTAACCCTTTGGTAGACCTTCATAGTCAAGACATTATAGGGTACAGCCTATTCCATAAAACTGGATGTGACACCAAATATCACTCTTTTCTTACTATGCAGATAGGCTGATCTTTTTCTTTCCATCTGGAAGAACTGGGTTAGCCCAGCTAGTAAGCACAGATGTACCTGAGCTTGTCATGAGTGTGCATAGAAAACACCCTGGCCAGCAGAGTTCTTGCTGAGCACTAGGGACATAGAAAACAGCTAACATACTGTTCCTACCTGAAGACACTTACTATCTGGTTATAGAGACATATCCATAAACATGTACACAAGCACTGCTGATAATTATAACAAAAAATTTGGTCAGACATCTTTAAATGACTGAGGTGGTGTCATGACTGTACATGTGACTGTCTTATTGTTTTCCATATTTGGAACACATGCCTCCAGTGATTTTAGAGCTAGACCTAGACCATACGATTTGAAGTTTTGGCATTAGATTGGTCCAGAGAGAGTGGCAGGGACTCATGTGCGAAGGTTTTACATGGAGCACTGAGCACTTTGGACACTGAAGAATTCAACAGGGCACCTTGGAAAACTCACTTTCTGAAATATCAGTATGTAAAATGTTGATGGGAATGACCTAGTAAGGAAGGAAAGAGGCCATTATTGGCTCCTGAATAAGTGTGAATGGAGCTGAGTACTGAGTGAGAGGAGACACCTCTTTGGAGAACCTTGTGTGTAAAAGGGATTAGAGAGAAGTGGGTGGAGAGGACCGCAGGTCACGTACTATTTAAAAATGACAAATATTTGAGAATATCTAATGTTTGAAGGACAGCAAAAGTATTCATTCATTCATCATTGCTTTGGGAGTGGAATTAAAATGAGGCAGAATGCAGAGAGCTTGAGCCTGTAATGTCTCGCTTCCTTTCAGAACAGCCTTCCTACAGCACCAGACTCTCTCAGACCAACTTTCCATTTTACCTTCCTCCTTCTACCTGGAACTAGGCACCCACTATACCTACCTTAACAGCCATAACCATACCGCACTTTTCCTCCTCAGCGCTGGGGATGGAACTCGAGGCCCTGTGCATACTAAGTTCTTTTCCACTAAGCTATACCTCTTCTATCTCCAGATTTTATTTTCTGGAAGCTGAAGCCTTAGGAACCCTGGTTTCGGTCAGATAATCCCTAATCAACCGTGTGATCTCGGGCAAGCCTCTACCTCTTTCCAGAACCCTACATTACCTTAATGAAAGGGTTCAACGGACAATACGCATATAACACTATCAGTCTTTACCGCACTCCCAGTCTCCTCTCCATGCAGTTAGGACCTTAAGCTGGGAGCCTGGGAACCTGATCTCCCCGGCAGGTAGCCGCTGACTCAACACGTGACCTTGCGCAAATCAAATGCCTTCCGCTGAAGAGCTTCATTTTCATATTTCTACACAGGAGGTAACTTTCTCAGAGCTGTCTTCCTCACAGGACTTTAAAGAGTCTTCCCGAGAGTTCTGAGAACTAAGCACAAAGAAGACTGTGGAAAGATCTGCAGAGATGTGACCTGACCTCTCTAAACTTGGAAACTAACTATTGGTATGGTGGGGACAGCACAAGCCCACCGTGCAGGATAGTAGCGCATTCCGGAAGCTCTGTCGCCGTGCGTCCCCACCCCCACCCGGTCAGGACCGCACCTGCGCAGCTGCTGGATCTTGTCCCGGTAGCGGTCGTAGAAGGGGTTAGCTTCCAGCTCGCTGACCCCACTGCCGTCGGCTCCCCCGGAGGGCAGGCCCGAGCCCCGGCGCACCGGGAACACGCGCAACTGTGCTGGTGACACGAACCCCAGCCCCAGGGCGCGGCTGCGCACTGCACACAGGCCTCGGTAGAGGCCGGCCACCTGCAGGACTGCGGGGCACGCTCCACCCGCAGCGGACACTACAGCCGCCATGGCCGCCTGTGCCTCCCCCTCCTCCTCCTCAGGCGCGTCAGCCTCGGCCCCCGGCCCGCGCGCCTGCTCCATCGCCCTCGAGGTCCGTAAGGAGCGCGTTCCGCCACCGAAGTTCCGCGCGCTCAAGGTTCCGGGTGTTGGAGTGGAGAAGGGACAGCGACGCGTAGGGCAGGCGGCTCTCGGTTCTGCCCACCCGTTCTGTGGGTGTAGTGGCGCGTCTCCTCCCGGGAGTCTGCCGGGATTCACCCCACCCCCTACCCCTGACCAGCAGCCTCTGCGCGCCAGGCTTCTGGAAAGCTGGCTTGCATCTTCGGGTTCTCACTGGGCTTGCCCCTTTTCTAAATTTACTTGGCACTAAATGTTAATAGTTTCTTTAGGATGCAAAGGATGTTTGAACATCATAGCTGAAGCTTCTCTTTATCGGTTTCTATTTGCAGAAGGTTTCCATTGGCCTCATACTCTATGAAGTAGATATTAACCTCATTTTACAGATGGAGAAGCTAAACTGACTGTGAACCATTAAAATAGTACATTCCACCTAAGAGCTGAGCTTTTCAAAAATGCAGTGCCTCTGAAGTCTGGGTTCCTTCCTGGCATTTAATTGAACCACTTTCCTCAGAAACATAAGGAATTGCCCTTGACAAGTCTTTATTGAGGCTCTTTTGCCGTCCTTATAATATTCTCCCCCTCTCGACCAAAATGTCACCTTCTTCACCTGCTGAACCAGACTTGTGCTTAGGAACAATGGTATCTCATCTGCTGCCAGCAAAAGCAGACCTTATGTGAGGGCAGCCACTTGGAAGTCCTTATCTCGGCCTTAGTTGATAGGAACCCCTCCTGAGACAGGAACAGACTCCAAACTGTTCAATAAGCTTTTGCTCAGACATCACTTTTAATGCTGGGACAATGCAGTGGGAGATTATGGAAGTCTGACTTTGCTGGCCTGTACCTGGCTCCAGATTCTTCCAAGTGCTGTTTCCAATGCTCAAATAGGCATGCATTGCTTCCTCCTTGTCTGGAACTCAGTTCTCTCAGCATCTCAAAGAGACCTCTTGAGGAACCTCCCCATCATTTAAAAAAAAATTGTGTTGAGGTGTGGTGAGTCACACGTGGAAGTCAGAAGACAACTTTGTGAAGTAGGCTCTATCCTCTTTCCAGTTTCCAGGGATCTAACTCAGGTCACCAGGCTCACATGGCAAGTGCTTTTAACCTGCTGAGCTCTCTCTCCCCCACTTCCCCTTATAATATATTTTTACTCTGTCATCCCTGTTATCCCACTCTATTTTTCCCCCCTGGAGCTAAGGACTGAACTCAGGGCCTTGTGTTTGCTAGGCAAGCACTCTACCACTAAGCTAAATCCCCAATTCTTCCCACTCTGTTTTTTACAGAAGATTAACTATCTAAAACTTTCTATCTGTGGTGGTCCGAGGTAAAAACGCCTCCCAGAGACTCAGGTATTTGAACACTTTTTCCCCTGTTGGGGGAGGCTGTGAATCTTTAGGAGGTGGAGCCCTGCAGGAGGAAGTCTATCACAGGGGTAGGCTTTGAGTGTTTATAGGCTTCCCCACTTCTAGTCACTGCTTTTTGCTTCATGTATATGGATAAGGATATCCAGCTTCTGCCCCAGCCACCTGCTGTCATGCTTCCTTTGTCATTATGGACCCCCTTTCTGGAACCATAAGGCAGACAAACAAAAATACTACCACCAAAATAAAACAAAATCCCAAAACAAAACCAGGCCTCAGTCTATAAATTGCCTCACTTGTGGTTTTTACTTTGTTGTTTTTTCTTAAATCACAGCAACAGCAAAGTAACTAATGCAAGCACTATGTTTACATAAACCCATTGAATTTACATTTTAGTGGAACCAGATAAACACTTGTATGTAGAAAAGCAAAGAAAGGTAAGAGACACAAATAGGGTATTGCCTGAGCAGAGATTTGAATGGAATGAGGGAATGACTTGTATTGGATACTTGCAGGGACAGACTAGCGAAGGGGAACAGCAAATACAAAACACTATAGTTTTATACTGTTGTAAAATAGCAAGAGCTTATTATCCCCATGGCTGAGGGGACAGAGGTAGCGATGACACAGAGTTGAGTGGCTAAATTGCTCAGGGCTTTGAAGGCCATGGTTAAGACCTGGCTTTTGATCTGAGATGGGAAGCTTGAGCAGACGACTAACATGGCTTACTCTTCAGAGGATCATTCTGACTGCCAGAACCTGGAGTATGTGGAGCAAATATGGAAACCTGCAAGGGTGAGTAATTTGTCCCATTTTAAAGCCCAAGGTTAAGTATAACTTAATAGATAGGCAAGGAAGGGTGTCAGCCAGAATATTGAATACATGAATCCAAAGTTCTGAGGTATGTTCCAGGATGGAGGTATGAAGGTGTGAATTATCAGTGTATTTGTGTTTTACTTTAATGTTATAAATATGGATAAGTCCACTGAGAAGGGAATGTAGATAGAATGCTAAAGACTGAGCCCTGGAGCATGCCAAGACTTAGAAACCAGGAGATGGTGAAAGACACTGGCTAAAGAGGAGGGAAAGCAGGGGGCAGTAAGGTAGAGCCGAGGAAGAACTCTGGGAAGAACTCTGTAAATAGTGCCTGCTCTGGTTTGAATCTGATATGTTCTCAATAAGCTCATGTTTTGAACACTTGGTCCCCAGCTAGTGGCACTATTTTGGGAGGCTGTGGAAACTGTGAAGAGGTTGGGCAGAAGGACGTCACATGGGGTAGGACTTTGAAGACTATAGCTCAGCCTTGGCTCTGGCCCTGATCTCTGCTTCCTGTTTGTTGTGATGTGAATGACTGTCTTCTACCACAAGTTCCATCACAGCCATGATGGCCCACCCATTCACATGGGACCCAGCAACTATGGAGCAACTATGGAACCTTCTGAAACAGGAGCTAAATTAAACCTTTCCTCTTAACATTGTTTCTGTCTGGTATATGGGTCACAGAGATACAAAAGTATCTCGAGTCACAATGGGAGACTATAAAAAGGAGAAAAACTAAATGGTAAGATTTCAAGTTAGGACTGGTTGGTATATCCCCCTGGGAGTTGACTGAGACTTACCGTGTAAGGGCTTTCTAACTGAGCTACCCATAGTAGATCAAGCTGCCTTAAGTAATGAGCAAGACCCTGGCTCCAATAAATCCTGGGGCATAGGTTGCCAGTGAGACCTGCCCCAACTGGGCTCAGACATCTGAAGGGAGTTGGACTAGATAACTCTAAGAAGTTTCTTCTAGGAAGAGAACTGAAATGTCTGTTACACAGCAGGACTGAGCTGTGTGTGTGTGTGTGTGTGTGTGTGTGTGTGTGTGTGTGTGTGTGTGATGGCCTGGCCAGAAAGGAATGGAGTATGCAGAATAAAGGAAAGAAAGTCAGCCTGGAACGCGTTGCAGGACCAGATAGAGGAGAGCTCCCACGGAGACCAAAAACACTTGCCAGCACCTGTTGAAGGAAGGAAAGAAGGACAACAGGAATAAGAGATTGTAGGAGCCAAAGGAGGCACAGGTCACTTGGTTCTCTTGAGCTGGTTTTCTTCTGACAGCTTGGTCCAAGGTTTGTCGAGGACAGACATGTCCAATGCTCTGTGTGCTCTGTCCCAGTTGGCACTGGGGAAGGTACCCAGTGGTGTTTCCTTACTCACCAACCACATGGTTAGCCCCTTGAAAATGCCGACGCCCTGTTCTGGGGCTGCTCTATGGGCTCACTGTAAGGAATTGGGCAGACAACTCTCCTGGTGTTTCAGTCTTTAGTAGAAGCAGTAGATTGTTGTTTATTAGATGTTACTGGATGGGCTCCATAAACACTGCCCCTGGAATGCCAGTTGGACAGAACCCTATGACCTTTCCTTTAGAGAACAATGAGGCCTGGGCCTTCTGAGGACTCCTATTGGTGGAGTCCTGTGAATTTACTTTCCCCAGAGTGATAGGCTGGAGGCCAAGACTGACATTTATGGATTCCCAAAAGGATCCAAGCCTCTCTGGCAGTAAGTGTAGCACCTCTAGTCTCTGCCCCACAGGTTTCACCCTTGGGCATGGGGACAGTTAGGGGAAATGTTTTGCATGGATGGAGGAGTGGTGGCTTCTTGAAGTGCTACTCAATTAGATAATTATCTTTTCTAGAAACTGAGGACTCCTGGGAGGCTGAATCCTTACCCTTTTAGACCTAGTGTTTCTCTCCTATAAATAACTAAAATGATTCCCTAAGGAACCTGGAAGTCTAGTGTTGAGCTGGAGAATGAGGAGGGAGGGGAGGAATTGAGAGAACAGGAAGAGTGACTAGTGAGGAGGTCAAGGAGGGGGTGAGAAACAGCACACTTTAGGCACATCAACCAGCCAGCCTTTCTCTCTCACTGCCTTAGTGTGGATCTTCTTGTGCGTTGGATTCCTGGGGCTGTGTTCTGTGCTGATAGGAAGCTGCATACTCTTTCTGCACTGGAAGAAGAACTTGCAAAGAGAAGAACGTGCCCAGCAGTGGGTGGAAGTGATGAGAGCTGCCATATTCACCTACAGCCCACTGTTTTACTGGATAAACAAGCGGCGTTACCATGGCATGAATGTAGCCATTAACACAGGCCCTCCCCCTGCTGTCACCAAGACTGAGCCAGAAGTTCAGAATCCAGATTCTTTGTGGGAGTTGGATATCTCTGAAGGCAGGAACTTTATTGTGCAAGACAGCAGCCTCAGAGGTGAAGCCTCTGAGCTCTTGCAACATGTTTTGGGAGTTCCAAAGCAGCCCCTGTCTTCAACAATGCCACAGCCTCGGACTGACTCCCCATTCCCACTTCCCATCTTTCAGGAGGTGCCCTTTGCCCTATCCCTCTGCCACCTGCCTCCCATGTTGAACCACTCTGTCTCCTACCCTTTGGCCAACAGCCCTGAAAGGAAGGTTCATTTCTGTTCCCTCCCAACACTGGCCCATAGAACAAACTGCTTTAATGCCAAGCCTTTTGCTTCAGAGCTGTAGTTTCCTCCTACTGAGGGTGGGAGCTGTAAGTACCAAAGGCTCCCTTTGGTAGAAAACAGAGATAACCTCATGGAGTTGGTATTGACAAAGAGGTCAGAGCCACCTGGTGAGAGGTTTAAAGCCACAGACTTAAAAAAAAAAAAAATAAAGTCCAAGTTTCTTCTCTGTCTCATTTGCTCCTAGAAGGGCAATCAATGCCTTTTGTCACAGCCAATGTGATGTTGTGCTTTGTAAATCAAGCTGGTTACAGGTTTCACCATTGCATATGGGAACCGGAGATTAGCATTTGGGAAACACTGAACCAATATTAGTGGCTGGACGCAATATCCCTCTATCTAGTATTTAAGCCTGAATGAGTGAGTGCCAGGCTCTGACCTAGGTCTCCAGGCACTGTTGTTCAGTAGGAGGGAAGCACAGATACCACAAGTGGCTAGTTGTTGAGAACTGTGGTGGCCCACACTGGCTATGTCATAGGTCTAACAAATGCCAGTACGGTATAGCTGGACAGTTGTTTGCCATGTACTAATTCTTAGCTGGCTGTCTTTGTCCTGTATTTCCACTGCTCTCAAGAACAATGCCAAATGACAGTTCTGACCCTCCTGTTCAGATGCAGACTTGGGTTTCCAGGGCATATGCCTTTGTTGTTCTACAGCTAGCTCTCCAGTTCACAATTTCCTGGCATCTAATTTCTCGTAATTCTACCATACCCCATGGTGTCTTTGCTTAGCATCGTCTTGTTAGAACAGTAGCTAAAAGCATTAGTGTGTAAGAGTTGTCATTAACTTTACTGGCAAACAGGTCAGAGCATCTTCTGGAATTATACCTGTAGTTTGTATCTTACCCTTTTCTCCTTTTCTTCCATCTTCTGAGATGAGGGCCCACTATTTTAGTCCAGGCTGGCTTGGAACTTAGGCTGCCCTTAAACTCTGGATTCTCCTTCTGAGTGCTGGCATTACAGGTCTGTATTCCCATACTTGGCTTTATTGCTTTTATCTTTAAATCTTCTCTTTAATTTCATGTGGACAGATGTTTTACTTTTATATGTGTCTATGCTTGTGGAAGTCAGAAGAGGATATCAGATCCCCTGGAACTGGACTTAGACAATTGTGACCCTCTATGTGAGTGCTGGGAATTGAACATGAGTCCCCTGGAAAAGCAGCCAGTGTTCTTTAGACACTGAACCATCTGAACACATAAAATGGGCCTAGATGTAACTTCTGGTGGATGCCAGAGCAGGCTCACCCCTCAGCCTTTCTTCCATCCTCTCATCCCTGAGATGACTGAAGCCTGAGCCCTGCAGGCTTTGCTTCATTTGGGTCAAACATTGAAATGCTTTCATGTCTTTTTGGAAAAAACAAAAACTGAAAACCTATCAAACAATGAATTTCAGAAGGGTTGCTTACCAGTGGCTACAAAATTACTTTCCCTCCCATAGCACTCATTAACTACATTTAAGTCCTCAGGGAGAGGTGGTGGTTCCAGGAGCTCCTTCCAGATCCAGGATGTTTGTTGGCAGGCCCAGTCCACAGCTAGAGTGGGTTTGAGAATTCAAGAGCCACACCAGCTCAAAGTCAGTATCCTATACCACTCCCCAACTTCCTGCAGCTCCTTTATTCTGTCTACCTTTTCTTCTATGAGTCTCCCTGAACCTGGAGGGGCTATATAAATGCCTCATTTATGGATGGACATTCAACCCTCACTTTGACTGATTATAGGTCTCTGTAGTGTGGCCTAGGACCTTCCTAGCCACAGGCTTTTGATTGGGATTATGATATTAGCTATGAATTCCCTGTTGTGGAGTAGGCCTCAAATCCAAACAGAAACTGGTTGGTTATTCCTGTAAGAGTTGCTACTATTGTACCAGTGGGCACATCTTGCTTAGCTGGGTCAATAGTATTGCACACAGGGCCCCACAGATGACTGTTGATGGCTTTTCTCCCCCAGCAGCCTGCAGAGTGCCTTCATGCATTATGATGGCTATCCATCAGGAAGGAAACTCCCGGAGCAGTTCCAGCTTGATTTGTGTCCTGTGAACAGGGGATAAGGTGTCTTTAGCAAAGGTCTTACAGAGGGGTCTGGTGGGAAACCAGAGAAGAGAGAATTCTTGCTTCTTGTTGTTGTTGCTGTTAGTTTTAGGAGTTTCCTCGACAAAATCCTAAAGCAGATTCTTGATATTGTTTTGTGCCACCTACTAATAGCCCTTGATTCCAAGAGGAGGTAGCAAGCAGTCCACTAAAATAGAGATTAAAACAGGTTTTCCCCTTTAATTATCAAGGGAGCAGGGAAGATTTTAGTCAGACACAGTGAGAGAAAAGAATGTTTTATTTAGATAAATTAAAATGGCTATATTGATAAGTAATGCTCAACTGAAGTCATGGAAGCCTTGAAACCACTCTCTAAACAGAACCAAAATTGCTTATATATTACCAAAATAGTTCCATTAATATAAAGTAGATTTACAGTTCTTAATATGAGAAAACAACAAGGTAGGTTAGGTTTATATAACAAACAATATACACTCTCAAAAGTCTCAGGAATACCCAAATGTGTTCTGGCTTGAATATGAGAGAAGGGACCACATCTAGATGGTTGGCAAGCAAGCCAATGAGGTGTGTAGCAAACAAAAGCTGTCACTAAAAACAACTCAATAGGCCATTATGAGTGTGAGCCCATCACAGGCAAAATCTTCAACTGTGACGCTGGGACCAGGGAGGGGGACTCATGGGGCTGTGTCCAGCAACGGCAGAGAGCAAACTGCAATGGAAGGGAAAAGAGCTGGTCGTGAAGTGAGACTGTCTGCCTTGGCTCTTCTGCATTAGTCCTATTCTTGAGTGTCAAGCATCCATTGCTCTGCTCCCCCTTGATGTCACTGCAGTCATATTTAAGCCAGGTACCTTTTTGAGAGAAGATCTCACTAGGTAGCCCAGACTGGACTAGAACTCATTATTTTCCTGTCTCAGTCTCCCTGGGCTGGGATTACAGGTAATGTAATGACTGGCTTGTGGATGGTCTTTCAGTAAATATTATGGTAGATGGTACACAGCAATAAAGCAAAGGACCAAGGAGTAATACGTTAAGAAACTAAGGTGGGAAGTACTCTGAGCTACTGACTGATAAGGCCAAAGGATTGAAATCCAAAGCCAAACTCACCACCACTACCACTGGGCTCTTCTCCTAGAGGTGACCTGTGGCTGGTGAAGCCTGACTAACACAAGGCACTGGGTGCACAAGTTAAGACAATAAGCAAACGAAGACCCAATCTTCACTGACTGATAGGTTTTTGGGGCTCCTAAGCCAGTGAGTCTGTCTAATTTTTAGCAAAGGAGAATAAGATACCCACCTCTGCCCAAGAGATCTGGTAATGCCACAGGCAGGATGAGAAAGGTATAATAGGTCCGAGACAGTTATGGCTACCTCTGGTCAATTTGGAAGGAGATATCACATGGCTCAGGGGGGGATGCTGGCAGACAAGCTTGACATGAAAAAAACAGAAGAAAGACCAAGAAACAAATCCTGCTTCCTCACTGAAAAGCATATACCACAAAGAGTTAAGGTGTCTTGAAAATATCTGCCTACAAATAAGAACGTGAAACTAAAAAGGACAAGCTACATTACCCTCAGTATATTTCATATAAATCAGTTCTCAAAAAAAAAAAAAAATACCTTGCAGGTACAGACATTCTATTTATGGTACAATATATACAAATATAGCAGAATAATTCAATTTATTGCTAGAACTTTATTTGGTTGCTACAAAATCTGTAAGAGTATATATATATTAAAAAGGGGGAGTACGGAAGGCAGCCGGAAGAACAAGAGTTACCTAAAGAGCCAGGATAATGTTGAATTGTATTTTTAACCTTTCCAAGAAGGTGACAGCATAGACGAGCAAGGCAAACATTAAGGCAAAAGATTTAAAGAGGGAGAAACATGAGCTAAGAAGACTCATGAACAGGAAAACTTATCTTGCCTTCACTGAGTTTTAATATGTCTAGAAAAAAAAGAGCCAAGCACTAAGCTGAATATCATATAAAAGAAACAAAATATGCAAAGTGAAGCAAAGCAAAGCAAAGTGAAAACCAAATGTCTTTGAAGGTTTAAGGGCACTAGACTGTATCTACAGCTGATGGGGCAACTTGAACAAAGTTAACTAGGAATGATCTGTGCTAAAGAAGCCTGCTCTCACAGCAGCGCCTCCGGGGTTGCTGACTGGCTACAGCCACGTGTAGTTCTGGAAGGTCTTCTACTGGAGCTGCCCAGTGACGCCTAAGAACAACACTGCGAGTGTTCTCAACACGTCGGTGAGTGGCGATTTCCTTTTAGTCAGACTGTTCCTGACCTACCTAAAGGGCATGTAAAGGGGGAAACATCACACCTGCTTTTTAGATCTGAGAAAACTGTCCCACCAACAGAAGGCTCCTGCTCCAAGCATGCCTGATCCATGTGGCATCCTCTGGACAGAGAACCCATACTCCCTCTGAGTGAACAAGTATGAAGAAAGAATAAGATTTCATGTTTCATCTGACCACATTTTGGCTTTAGGCATCCTGCCAAGAAATAGAGCAAGTTCTTGGTTATCCTAAAGGTAAAATCCAAAGGGACTTGTTTCCCAAGTTGAAACTCAGAGCTTGTCTCTAGTGCTCTGGGCAACTAGTTTGGGATAGCAACCAAAACCATGAACAGACTGGACATGGTGCTGAAGGTAGGCAGTTACAACTTTAAGGTAGTCTGGAGTGGGTGGGTAGAGAAGACAATCTTCCTTACCTGAGGGGAAAACAAAATTTCCCACTGAGTAACTTTTATGTTCCTAATCCTTGAAAAATAATTAAAAATGAGGAAAATCTCAGTAAGACTTCTCTGGTTCTCAGGTTAGGAACAGGAGCAATGGCCCAGAATCCAACTTTCCTGAGCTTGGGACTGGCACCCTCTGCACAGCATCCATACCTGAACTGATGTCCCAGCTTCAAACCCTATGGCAGTGCCCAAGCATTTGAGGGTTGCCTTAAGGAGATGTGGAGAGTTTCAGCTGCCCCCAGAGCGGACTGTCAACTACTCATAAAGTCATTCATTTTGAAGTTCATAGCCAATTGACTGACTTTCTACGCAATATGCACAATCCTTCATTTTATATATTTACAAACAGAAAAGACTCATCTTTCAAAGAGAAGACACATTCTGAGGCTCTATAAAGTGCAGCTAATTTAAGGCAAATGCATATGAAATATAGACAGTGACTTATTACCTCTATATACACACACCTTCCAGCTTTAAAAGGTAAATTCTCTTCCCCTCAAAAACAGGGAAGAGAGAAAAGGGCTTTATTTTTTTTTTTCCTGGCAACTTTAAGCTACAAGATCTCACTGGCTTCATGAAATCATAGATTTCCAAAAATCATATTTTAAGTAAATTTTTTTTAAAAAAATATTTTTTTTTTAAATAGCATTTTCAAACAAGTTAAAAGGTGACAATGTGTTTGCTACAGTAGTATGAAGGGGTGGAGGGCTGATGAGTTAGTCAGGAGGTTTGTTTGTTTGTTTTTTTAGGTAAGTAGATTTTAGGTAGTCCAGGCTACACATGCATTTCAAATATGCCTGATGAGACTAGATACCTAAAGCTACTTTTAGCTCCAGGAAAGAGTATCTTCCATCTCCATTGGAATCAAATGCACTCAAGCTTTCTGGTCTTGGCATGGCAGAACCTAGGGAATTCCAGAGTTCCTGGTAGGTCAGCATCCCAGTCACATCTTGATCAGTCTTGTGGAATAAATCCTGAAGATCTGTTAAATGGAAATCATGAAACAGACATGTAGTATGTTTATGCACACAGTTAAAAGTAGCTTCTACTGACTTCCCAGCATTAAAAGAAAGGCTATTTTGCCAGGTGTGGTGGTGAGCGTCTTTAATCTCAGCATTCGGGAGTGGGTGGGGAGAGGCAGGCAGATGTCTGTAGATCTGAGAGTAGCCTCATCTACACAGTTAAGTTCCAGACCAGCCAGGGCTACATGGTGAGACCTTATCTCAAACCCTTCCCCTGCAAAACAACAACTCTCCCAACTTGTTGGTAGGGGTAGAGAGATGGTTCAGTGTTAAGAGTGCTTGCTGCCCTTCTAGGACTGTTTGGCTCCCAGTCACTTGTAACTTCAGGTCTAGGAAATCAGATGACCTCTTTTGGCCTCCAAGAAGCACTCCCTCCACCCCCACCAGGGCCAGTGGGTAAAGTGCTTGTGATCACGCATGAGTGAGGACCAGGGTTTGGATCCCCAGAGAACATGAAAATGCCAGGAGGGCATGATGGCTTTTCTGTAATTTCAACTTCAGAAAGTGGTGACAGGATCCTTAGAGCAAGCTGCCTATTGAGACTAGCCCTACCAGTAAGCTCAGGGCTTGACTGCAAAACTGACTCGATGAGGCAGGACTAGCAATGGAGATGATTCCTGATATCAGTGTGGGACCGCCAAATATATGTGCACACATATACATGTGTACAAGTACACACACATATAAACATGCACATACACAAAACCCATACCCATACATGTAAACATGCATATAGACACATATACAAAATACACATGCATGCACATACAGATGTGAAATAAAGAAAAAAACAAGAATGATAAATTTTGATCCTTTAAGAAGGAGAGAAATACTATATTGCATAGCTTCTTACACTGTGAGATGAAAACCCATATGGGAGTTACCTAACTGCATGTTGGGGTCATGTCTGGCAGCAGTAAAAGATTTCTTAACATTTAGTAACCAAACATTAAGGCGTAACAAGTCTGAGGTGTTTCTGGAACTGTTAGCCTGTGCTGCAGTACACAGTGTGCTGACATACAACATATACTAGACAGTGCACATGCTCTCATGCCACACGCCACCAAATGTTGCCTGAGGCACTTGTCTTGGATTTCAGTCTACTGTATGCTGTGAACTGCAGTGCTTTTATTGTATATGCCAACACGTTTTCTCTTCTTATAGAAACATAATGGTTTGTAGAAAACAAAGACTTCCAATGTTTCCTGGCCATTGTTCTTTAGCATGTATCAAACCAGTGCATCTTTCGGCTGTATTGTTAGAATATTTAATTTTTAAAACTGCCATATCAGAGTTGCTGACTTTAGTTTTCAATTTCTGAAATGGTTTTAAAGATACTTTTGCTATTTTGTACTACATGTTTATGTGAGAAGGCATTATCAGTTCTGACAATTATAAAATACAAAGATCAACTGTAGCCAGTATTTGGCTACTTTGTGGCTATTTTTTTTCCTTCCATCCTTTCAACCCCTAACACTAGATAGGAGGAAAAAAAGGACAAAGGGGGAGGGGGCAACATTATCCTTAGACTACTTCCTGCTGATTAGGGGTGTTTAGTTCCTTGGGACAAGTTTGATTTTTGCTATCAAGACACCTATTTTTTTTTCTTTTTTCTTGTTTCTTCTTTGAGCCTGGCTACTTAACAAATGGAGACCAATTGCAACCAAAACCAACCAATAACCCAGCCTGCCTCGTGGGGGCCTGGCATTTACAACTTTGAAAAGCACTCAAGTGTACCAAATATTACCTAGTATGGTGATCTTTCTACTATGTAACATTGTCTTTCTAGATCTAGAAATTAAGTAGTTGGAGAATCAGGAACTTGGGAGGGAGATAAACACAGAAGGAAGGAGAAAGGTAAAATAAGTAAGAATGTCTGAAAAAGTCATAGGAATCATATTATTAACTATTTGCCTAAAACCCTCCACCTATAATATATTAAGTCTGTGTGTAAATATACATATACAGTTTAAATGAAATTTCCTTGTCTAGGCTGACAATGATCCCTCCAAGAGACCACCTAAGAAAACCTCAATATTAGGCATAAGAAGTCCTCTTTTTCTTGTTGGTCAGGTTTGTTTAAGAGACTCTCCAAAACTCCCCAAAATAGCTACCATTGCCATTGGCTGGAAGGTTAAGTTCCTACTGCTGAAGACACCATGCACTTCAAACACAGAGCAGAGGCCCCTGAGCTGGAACTTATCTGAATGCTTGTATTGTATGAAAGGAGAGAAGGTTAGCACTCCCCTTGACAAGTATGGAAGAGGCCCTTGGGCCTAACAACACACATATGGTTAAGACACCGACTGTGTGGCATCTAACCACTGAATGCCTCTGCTCTTAGGACTAGGTTTTTTGGTACCAGAGGTGCCAATCAAGCTTCCAAAGGAGGGAAGCAACCAAGAGTGCCACACAGATATGGTGATTATGGAACACAATGGTGGCCAGTATGGGATGATAACCCCAAGGGTGCAGTAGTGGCATGCATATGTTGGCAATAACCATCAGCTCTCTAACTGGACTTAGGACCTGCTTAAATTAAGAGGGACATTGTGTCTAGTCCTGGAAACTTAGTCAACTACCCAGGCCTAGTGACGTCATGAACCTTGGAGGAGAACCCACCAGAATAAATTCTAACAACATTTTAAATATTTGTCCTTACGTCCATGGATAAATGCAACAAATGGAAACCATTACAGAAAACTACAACCAATCAAAATGCAGAGTGGAGTCCAGTTCCAATGGGCACATCTATAAAACAGCTCCTACACCTATGGCTCAGGGAACACTGCAGAAGACAAGGTGGAAAGATTATAAGAGCCAGAGGGTCAGCGGGTTTGCCCTGGGACTGTCTCTTAGGAATGTCAGAAGATACACTATAAAGTCTCACCTACATGACTGTCTAAATATAACTGAACAAGGACAACAGCAACAGACACACCAAAGTGGATGGCCTAAACCCCATGAGGGTTCAATCCTACACAAAAAACTATATATAGGCAACTATGAGATGCTGAAAGTAGGAAAAATAGTTTCTCCAGGGAAGAGCACACCGATTGGTTGTCTAATACCAAATGGTCAGCCCTGAAAACATACATATGAGGAACATTATACATACAGATCGAGCAGACTATAGTTAGGAATATATGTGTATATATACACACACACACACACACACACACACACACACACACACACCCCAGCAATTAAAGAAAAGGAGACCATGGAATTGAAAGAGAGCAAGGAGACATATATGTGAGGGTTTGGAGGAAAAAAAGGAAAGGGAGAGAGACGATCACCAGGCCGGTCACCGTTAGGAACAATGATGATGTGGGGATTACAGGGCTAATGAGAATGTCAACTGGAGTCACATTCTGAACAATGGTTTGGCTGTTCAGGAATTGCACAACCTGGCAATTTTATTCCTAGGCACTAGGTCAAGAGAAAGACATATGTTTCTATAAAAATCTATGCCCTCATGTTCACAGCAGCATTATTTGTAAAAAAAACTGGAAACAACCCAAATATGCATCAACTGATGGATAGATGAACCAAGTGTGAATATAGCATACACTGGACTATTTCTCAGCTATAGGAAGGAAGTATTGTTTCATGCCACAATATGAAAAGAGCACTATGGTAAAAGAAGTATACACAAGGCCACAGATTACATGATTCCATTTCTACAAACAGAATATCCCAGATACATAAGCTTATTGAGACAGTAGGGGTAACTGGAGAGCAACTTAAACTTCTCCTTTGTTTGTTTGTTTGTTTGTTTATTTATTATATATGTGTACGTGTATACACAACAAGGTGCATGTGAGATCAGAGGAGAACTTATGGGAGTTCTTCTTCTATTATGTGGTTCCTGCTCAGGCTGTCAGGCTTGATGCCATGCACTGAGGCATCTGGCCAGCCTCAGGAGAGGCTGTTAAATGAGTATGAAGCTTTGTTCTGGAGTGATGAAAATGCTATGGAATTAAGTCAAGGTGATGGCTGTATAGCCTTGAGACCACACTAAGGCCCATGCAATTACACAGTTTAAAAGGGTGACATAGAATATGAATTATATCTCCATTAAAAAAGAGCCATAGGACTCTCTGTATGCCTTTGTGTATTTTTTGGGTAGTTAATGCTAACAGTTGATCTGTATTGTAAACAAACCTAAGATACTACTTTAGAGAATGGCATTAGAAAGTTTCCAACAAAAGCCTTTAGCATTTAAAAAGAATTTGATCCGGGGTGGTGGTGTATGCTTGTAGTCCAGAGTTCAAGACCAGTCGCAGATATACAGAGTGTTGAGGCCAACCTGGCTATATCAAGTTGTCTCAAAACAAACAAAAGGAAAAACAAATCAAAAAAATTTTAAACAAACACCAACTAACCAACAAACCAAAAAAATCCAAAAGAGGTTTCAGAGCAATGGATCAGTGGTCAGGAGTTTGTACAGCTTTCCCAGAGGACCAGAGTTCAGTTCCCAGCATCCTTTGTCAGGTAGTTCAAAACTGCCTGCAGCTCCAGCTCCAGCACCAGGAGGATCTGATGCTTCTGGCCTTTGAGAGTGCACACACAATTAAGAATTATAGAAGAAATAAAAAATAAAAAAGACTTGATTGAGTTCTTATGCTCACTGAAAAGATTTATAATACTGAAGAAACGAAGGTCACTAGTGTTTCTTTAAGAGACTTCCTCATTATTTTTCTTCATTTATTCAAGACCATGCTTTGACTCCACACGCCTCTTGCTGTTTGGTACTTAGGAAGATTGAATGTGCTGAAGGGAGGAAAAACCATTTCTGTGCAAGATCCACTCCATTGAGGAATTCTTATAAATTCCTGACAGGCCTCCTCAGTCCTGTCACAGGCCTGGCAGTGCAGCTGGTGAGACCTCAGAAGTGCCCTGAGCCAGAAAAGCAGGTGGTATACTTCTTCCCAACACCAAATGGCTACATGGAGATTCCTCTTAATAGAGAGTAAATCAATGACTCTCCTTTCCCTCCAGAAACAAAGGAAAGCAACCACAGACAGGGCAAAAGTAGTGGTGGTTAAGCACTAATTGAGAATGAATAAGTAACACATTCATTCAGTTACACAATCATGTCTACCAGGCTCTGTGGTGCAGGCTAGGAAGTGAACAGGACAGAGATCTTACTCATGGAAGCTAAACTGCTTCTTCCTAGGGAATTTCAGCAGAGTGGCATATGCTAAATAGGAACAAACAAAACATGTCATAAGTACAGGAAACACCTGCTCCAGACCTGGGAGATAATGTACAATGGCATCTGAACCCAAGTGAAGAACCAGTGGAAGGTACGTGGTCAGAACTGGGTAACTTTCCAGACAGCAAGAGACAACCAGGAAGCCTCAACATCACAATGAAGAGTAGAAGACACTACTGGGAACAACGGAGACATCATTCTATGACATATAGCCTTTGTATAAATATTTATTCTGCTCACTGTCAGAATCCCAGAGGGCCTGTTGCAGGCAAACAGTCAACTTTGACTTCTTTTGCTAATCTAACAGAATTGTTTGCTTTTTCTGTCCTTTGCATGAGACAACCTGTCCTTATGGAAAGAAAGGGACATTTTTAGAGACATGATCTCATCATATATAGCACAGGCTGGCCTCGATTTCTCTATCTTTGTGCCTTAGCTGGGATTACAGGCATATGCCACTGTGTCTGGCTGAGACTGTATCTTACAGTGTATTCCATCCTTTGAATGGGATCTGAATGGCACTTAGTGAATGACTGAAGACCTTAAACAACATTTACGAGAAAGACAGTATGGAAGCTTTAGAGTCAGCCTCAGCTGGAATTCTGTGTCAACCAATTATCTGCTGTTTAGACTTAGGAGCTTTCTATATCTGACCCAACAATGTTAGATGTAAATTTGTGTGTGTGTGTGCATGTGTGTGTCTACATCTACGTGTTCCTGTGTATTTGCAGGCATGTGGAAGTCAGAGGGCAATCTCAGTTGTCAATCCTCAGGGACTGTCCACTTTTTAAAATTATGTTTGTGTATGATGGGTGTGGGTGTGGGTGTACACATGTTACATGTTGAGGTCAGAGGACAATTTCATAGTCAACTCTCTGCTTTGTCTTTATGTTAGTTCTGGGGACTAACCTTAGGTCATTAGGCTGTAAGTGCTATTATGCACTGAGCTAGCTCTCTGGCCTCTGTTCACCTTTCTGTTTTTGAGAAAGTATTTCTCACTAGCTTGGAACTCAACAAGTGGGTTAGGCTGGCTGGACACTGAGCCCCAAGAATCCACCTGTCTCCATACTCCCAGTGCTGGAATTATAAAAATGTGTGCCACCACACCTGGCTTTTTTCACATGGATTCTGGGGACTGAACTCAAGTCTTAACTACCTAAGTCATCTCTCCAGTTCATTAGATATGCTTTTATTTTTAAACAAGAACAACATTAGCAAGTTATAACAGTTACAACTTTGAACATTTCCACCACTAACATTACCTTTGATGCTAGAAATCCCAGGCAGGGAGATAGGTTTTAGTTGGGTCTCAATTTGTTCTCCAAGAAGCTGTGAAAATTCTGGCACTGCTGAAGGATCTGATGTGAAGTTCTGTACTTGCTCTGTAACAAACACGTATACCTTTATTACAATCGATTCCAACACTAAATTAAATTAGCATCAAAGGTCACCTTCTAGTACTATAGCAGGTATAATTTAAGAGAAGTTGTGAGGGCTAAAGAAGCAGTGTGACTTTAGTAGAAGTTAAAGACCGAAGGATGTGTGTGGACAAGTGAAGAGGGATCAGGACTACATTAAGGTCTGAAGCAGAACCTGGCACAGGGTGAGTAGCCCTAATCTGAAAATATGAAATGCCCTAAATCAAAAGCATTCAGAGGATATATACAGGTGGAAAATTCCATGTATGACTTCATGTGATGGGTCATAGTTAAATAAAGACCTAAAAATACCAAATAAAATTAGCAACAGGCCATATGTATGTGAACAATGTCTACATAAAACACGAATGAATTTTTGTGTTTAGGTTCAAATACCAACTCAATGATAACTTGCAAATGTTAAAAAAAAAAAAAAACCCAAATTGACCATACTTTAGGCCCTATCTGTTTTATCATCATCTATGCTTAGATATGAAGACTTGAGTTGGAGAAGTCTTTTGACCTCTTGGGAAATAGGCTATTAAGTCTGGTCTGGGGGAATGAGCCACCAACCGTGATAGCATAAGAATGCGATATTGTAAGATGCAGCAGTATTAGAAGACCTTCAACATAGTTCTGTTTCTCACAGGAGAGAATCTGAGGGAAGCTATTCTACATCTCCAAAGCTAAAGAATGCTTGAGCCAGGGAAGTCAAAGCCAATACTGTCTAGTATCTTGTTATAGCCTCCCAAGTCCTAAATCAGTAGATGTTAATTAATGCATCTGATAATATTGATTAGTGTGTCCTTACCTAAAGCCAAGTGGCCTGAAAATTGAAGAATTCCATCATTACCTGTTAATGACTTTGAGGAGAACTAATATTTAAATAAATTTTATGCACTCACAGTAACAAAAACATAACATTTAGAACTGGTTTAATATAAGCTATGACAGTAACATTTTTGCCTATAATTGGATGCAGGCAGCATGGAGAAGTCTATTTCCAGCTAAACATTACCCGTTCTCCCCTTAATAGACTAGAGTACAAATCAAGTACAAAATGGGCTTTGCTAAATGAAAGTGAGGTGCATCAGCCTCAGCTCGGTGCGCTCAGGCATCACTCACTCGGTTCCATCAGTGCTGGCGGACACCGTCCCTACTCCCTGTGTGGGAGACAGGCTGCCCAAGCCTGCGTGAAATATTCAGAAGCCAGCTAGCCTCTTACCTTCATCTGTGGTCTCTGGAGGCCTGTTGCTTTCAGGTTTGTTTGTGAGAGCACTGATCAGCTGCAGTTTTTCTCGAAGCTTGGATACCTGAGAATTCGAATTATCTTCTTCCTGCCCAAAAGAAAGATCAGATAAGGCTTAAGGTGGGGTTAACACCTCACTGGAGCCTCTGCTGTATTCCCAAAGCACATTCTGCAAGTAAGGTTGACCGTCACCCAGTCCCCTCTAAGGTCAATGAAGGGATGGACAAATACTAGGGCTGTCTTTAGGGCTCAGTGTTGATTAAGTATACAGCTGGGTTTAAAGCTGGACTGTTACAGGGACATTACATTTTTTAAAATATTATTTATTTTATTTATATGAGTACATTGTAGCTGTCATCAGACACACCAGAAGAGGGCATCAGATCCCATTACAGATGGTTGTGAGCCACCATGTGGTTGCTGGGAATTGAACTCAGGACCTCTGGAAGAGCAGTCGGTGCTCTTAACCACTGAGCCACCTCTCCAGCCCCTGACATTACATTTTCTATGATCTGTTTTACTGTGAACAGTCCATTGATAGAGGAAGGCATGCATGTGTCAGCAGAAAAGAACACGTGCCCTTACTCAGGTGCCTGTGTAGCACCTGCTTCCTAAATGATGGGGACACTGTTTTCTGGAGCTATTTTACACTGAAAAACTGCCTTGGATATCTCTCAGCACTTTGTGACCATGTCATCTGAAGGAAAACTTCAGAACAAAACAAAACAAAACAAAACAAAACAAAACAAAACAAAAAACAGCAGAACTCAATCAAACCACAAGTATTCCTGATTCACGCAATCACTCCACTATAATGATGGTGGCATGAACTGTAAGAGACACAAAGTAGGAGTTGTAATATTTTTAATTCAAACTGTTACTTGAGTCTAACACCTTCCCTATTCACACACTGCTTCATTATCTAGGATGGTACATAAAACAATAGACTTAATTGTAAAGAGAGCAGCCTAACTTGGAGCCTGATGTCTGTTTACTGTATGAAAAGGCCTGGTCCTGTGTTCAGGAGCACCAGGCATCTCATGCTTCACTCAGTGAATTTACAGTCCCTGTTCCATCTTTGTGTATATCCTGATAGTCGCTGTACAGTGGCTACAGGGGTTTATTTAGGGAGACCCAATATGAACACATGAACAAACCTAGATACTGCTTACTGACAACAGAAATTGAATCTGGTTGGGATGCTTTGATGAGGTAACATGAAGATACTGACTGGTGTGACAGTTATAACACACAAGGGATCTAAAAGTCAAGCCAGAGATTAAGGCAGAAGTGTAGTTGCTGTGTTCTGATCTGACTGTTAAGATATGAATTACTGTTGAAATCACTACTATTTCCTAATTGTAATCATCTGCTACTTTTTTGTGTTCAACATTTAAATCTGGTTTTTAAAATGTTTTTGTCACTCCCTAAACAATGTTTAAGAAAAGTGTAAAAACAGTTCAAAAGCTCAATAAAAGCCCACCTTATAATGCATCAAAATCGTAAATATTCATGACTTTATCCAGACAATACAAATTTGCTAAGGATCAAAAAGTAAAGTTATAAAGCTTTACATCAAAAACTTCTATCTTATGGTTTTAGCTAAGTTCATGGCCTATGGACTTCCTACCCTCTGAACTCACACACTATGTGCATCTCAGATGACGCTGCACTAACTCTGCCACAAGCTTCCTGGCTCTCCCTTTATCTCAGCAGGACTTAATAGGACTATGAAAGTGCTAAGAATGCAATTTAAATGTGAAAAGATTTTTAAGCTGGACACCATTTTTGGATTATCTATGCTTCTGTCCCCTATTGTTAGTTTAGATAATTGTGCTAATTAATTTTTGTCAACTTGACATAAACTAGTGTTACTTGGGAAGAGGGAACCTCAGCCGAGGAACTGCCTTGATCTGCCCGTGGATGCGCACATGGGGCTTTGTCTTAGTTGCTAACTGTGGAAGAGCACCATCCCTAGGCAGGTGGGCCTGAGCTGCATATGAACAGGAGCTGAGTAAGTCAGAGAAAACAAGCCAGTGTGGCATCCCTCCAGTTTCTGCTCCAAGCTCCTGCCTTGGCTTCCCTTGATAATGGACTGGAACCCATACAGTGTAATAAATTTCCCTCCCATGTTGCTTTTGGTCATGGTGTTTATCACAGCACCAAAAGCAAACTAGGGCAATAAACCGTCTCACCTTAATAGTTGTTTCCTTAGGAACGCCAAGATCCCTCTTAATGCCCTCATCATACCCTACGCTTTTTCACTGCAGCACTGATCAGACTTGTGACTGTCTGTTCAGTCTTGAGCTGTGCCACCACAGGGGTCACGCATCTGTCACATTCACTGTGGCATCCCAACTCCTGGTAAAAGTGCTTAATACAAGGTATGTGCCTGATGTGATATTCATTCATTCACCAATGCCTGAACCTACTAATTGCTGAGTCTTAGAGTTTGTCACAGGAGATCAAAGTGCCCCTTTTAGAGGGGTAGGTGGTTTTGGGTGTCATGGAGACACTGATGTGCTTGTTTTTACTTCACAGAAGTTTCCTGTTCCTTACCTTTATGCTTTGGATCTTTACAGTATCAGTTCTGTTCGTCACCAAAAACTCTCTTTTCAGAGTGGCAGCCCTATTACCCATCTTAGAGGGCAAAGAAAATAGAAAAAATGGTTAAGGGGAGACATTAAAACTTAAACGACATAAATATTTGTGTGTGTGTGTGCGCAGGCACATTCACACTCGCTCCTGTTTTTGAGACAGGGTCTCTTACTGAACCTGAAGTAGCCATTTTGGTTATGCTGGCTGGCCAGCCTGTCTCTGCTCAACCCTAGAACAAATGGGTTTCAGATTTATGCCACTGTGTCTGGCTTTTATGTGGGTGCTGGGGATGCGTGTGCGACATTCACTTTACCAGCTGAGCCATCTCTCCAACCCTGACACTTAATATTTCTTAAACAAATTGTTCAAACTTACATAAGAGCTCTGAACCACTTCAAACACAATGGCAAAGGAGCAGGAGAAGGGAATGGTAAGGGCACAAGGAGACAAAGTGGAATAAAGGTGTCTAAATGTTTTATTCACAGACTTTAAAAACTGCAGTATAAAAGGCAACAGAACTTCTACCCAGACCCAGGCTTGGTCTGACGCTGTTGGAAGAAATAGTAGGACAGATGGATACTATTACTGATTTTCCTTGCTGGATAAAAATGAAAAGGGGAGGGAAGGGACAGCAGTGGGTATGGCGTGGTAAGTTTTCGCAGTAAGCCTTGAAAAACCGTCAAGGCTCACTATTCATCAAATCACCCAAAGTTCTTAGCTCCTACTTAACTTAGCTGAGTTCAAAAGGCTTTAAACTAGGCCTCCTTTAACCTTCACAGCTATGTAGTTAAGTTACACACTCTTGTAGAGCAGGAGGGCCAGGCAGAAGGGGAGCGTCAGCCCAAGCCTGGATCTAGGCAGAAGTTGGGTCTTTCTACCCAACCCTTCAAAGCCATTTTCAGCCAGCTTGCCAAGGTTCACTGTGGCAGAGCCGGCTCAAGCATTTCTTACCCTGTGCCAGAGCTCCATCTCATGAGTGGGTTAGCTCCCAGTTTTGACTGTTCCTTGAATTTACAGTATAACTTCCATCAAAAAATGTACATGTCTTTGCTCTATGAAACCTCTAAAAGTGAAACCTATCACTGTTAATGAAATGATCCCCACAAATCCCAGCACGATGTACAAATAAAATATGTTTCAAAGCAAACACTATTCACGAGATCATGAAAACCAGAAACACTCACAGCCAGCAAGCTTTAGTGATTTAGTGGGTCACTCAGTTCTCTAACACAGAAAACAACTCATTGACCTTGGAAGCTGAACTGCTCTGATTTCATCTGTTTAAAAATGTTTTTTATCAGCATATATTAATTATACATAATGATGGGTTTCATTATATTTTATCTATGTACATATTATATTTATCATAATCACCTTACTCCACTCCCCCATTAACCCTGTGTTCCTCCCACTCCTGCTAATCTTGTCCTTCCCAATGGATTCCCTTTCTCCTTTCATATATTTTTCCTGTGTGATCTAATTGGTTGGGTTTGTTTATAGAAGCAACTTCATCTGTTTAAATGGGTTTCCTAACATTATATGCAAAAGGTTTCCTCTAATATGCAGCCAGAAGCAGGATGAATCTGTAAGCCAAGTTTAAAAAAATGGCACAAGATTTTTGTATCTGTCACTCTCACCACTTCTAACATCTTAAGAGAAAAGAAAAGAAGAAAAGGAAATACGTGCCCACGTGTCCCTACTTGACGGACGACTGGTAACACTGTGAGACACTTGTCGTTTCTGCCACTAAGCTGTAGTGAGTTGATGTGCTCAAACTGACCCTTGATATCACCCTTTTCAAACGCACACTAAATCCTGTGCTACTCACTTCAGAGAGCTGTTGTGTGGATTAAAGCAGATGTAAGTTAAGGACAAGACAAACGTGTAGCCTCTCAAGTGTGGTGCACACTGTTCACACGAGGATGGGAAGATCATCTAAGCAGACAACACACACCAACACAGAACATGTCACAGCAGACCTGAAAAGCTTACCATGCTGGAGCTCACGTTTGTTCTCTGTTCTGCCTTGCTCAGGGCAAGCACATCACTTTCTATGAGGCTGAATCTCTGTGTCAGGTTCCTGAGGGCCTCACTCATGCCCTTGAGTTTAAGGTCATTCTGTCGCTGGTATCCCACTACAGTACTGTTGACTTCCTCTAAGGAGTTGTGCAGGTACAGGATATCCTAGATTGGAAATAAACTGAGTTGTAGGATCCACCTAATACTGCAACTAGACAAGCAGGACAGGAGGTAAGGTACTTCTTACCAACTGTTTAGATCTGCTTTGTTCTTCTACTCTAAACTGTTTCCACAATGCCTTTTCTTGGGCTGTTTGGTTTTAGTCAGATAGGAGGGTGAAGAAGAGAACTCTCTGCAAACTCCCACTCTGGTCCCTCAAAGTGCTGAATTTGGGAATTATTTTCCCAACATTTACCTCACTTGCTGGTAGGTTATTAACTGAAGTCCCATTAGCATAATTGGTTAGAACAAAACTACCTTAGAAACAATACCAATTACTGAATTGGCTCATGTAACAAAAGCACAGCAAGTAGTGCATTATTTAGTACAAGACTCAATTATTTTTATTGACATCTTCTAGTACTGATTACTACTTAAAAAGAAATGATGACTATAGGCTTTAAAGGGCATTAAACTCAGGACAGAAATTCTCAGAGATTTCCTTTACTCTCTTTAATGACATTCTGATCCCAGTATACCTCCCGTCCTCCTCTCCTGCCTTTTGTCTTCAGACTTTAGAAAATATCATGTTTCAAGAATATGTTTCTCAACACTCTTAGAGCTTTCTGTGGCTCAAAACAGTCGTCTTTCTAGATTCTATACCCATCCTTCCCTTGCCCTGGCTGCTATTTGTCATAGTTCAGGATAGTCTGGTCATTTTATATCTTTCAAGATGTAAAAAGGAATTTATTCCATTAGTTGACACCAGGGAGGAAGCAGAGTATGCAGAAGGGACAGAATTCCCAAGTACCAGCATGTTTCCCTTTCTGCCCACTCTCAGGCAGGGGGCAATGCATAAGGCACCTGCTGAGGTATCTACTGGGCATTGTCTGTGAAGCCCACAGTCCTCAGACTGCCTCCATAGCCCACCACAGTCCAAAGCAAAAAACATACCTGTTTTACACTTTCACTGTGGGTTTTATTGTCAAGTTCTGATGAAGGTGAAGGCGATGGCATGATTCGGTTGCTTCCATTGGTCTCCTTTAAGAAATGTTAACACAAATGGAAGTTAGTGTACAGGCAACAACTAACTAGTAGGTTACTTAACTCTCTGGGATGGTCCTGGAACACACTTGCCTTCCCAGGATGTAGCTACAGATTAATCCACAGTAGTTCCCCAAAACTTACAGTATGACACATCTGAAAGGTGTCAAAGGTGTCATGGATTTTTGAGGGTGCTCAGCCTGAAGCAGAGGCTGGGTAGCAGCACCCAGATTACCCCAGGGATAAGAGCTAACTCCTAATATGCTTCTCAGTTTCTTAATGGAATGAATTCCTCAGAAACTCCTCTCCTTCATTATCTATCCTGCAGGGAAACTGCATAGGCTAATATAATCCACAGTGAATACACATATGATTGGTTTTCCCTTACAGGTATGGTGATATCTACACTGGAGGGTGATTCTTCTCTTCCCTTTCCTTCCCACTGCTCTAGTCTCTCTTTGTAGAGACCTAAGTATATCACGCTTAGATACACGTTTACCATTTACTGGGAAAAGCTGCATAGCTGATTCCTTTAAGCCCATAGCCACATGTTAGTGTGCTAGTAGAAAGAATTACTATTGGTAGATACTGATCCAATTATAACAGTATAATTGGCAAAACAGTTCTCCATGAAATCTGAAATCCTAGACATTTATCAACCTTGTTTTCATATAAGTTGAAGGTAAGATTAAAAAGAAAAAGGTATAATACCCAGTGGTTCTAGGAAGCAGAAAATATTCAGCTAGGAGAAAATATTTTAGGAAATAGCTCATTACTTGAGAGCATGCATAAGACAGAGGAGTGGTGAGGTGGAGAGGTCTTTGCTATTACGGGTTACAGAGGTCCAAAGTGGCAGATGGAATCAGAAGCGAGGTGTCTGGATACCTAAACTTCTCCTTTTGGGTTAGCCCCACTAGTAGCAACAGTGACTTGCTAATATCAGTGAGCACTGGTTCTGAAGACAGGAAAACCCTTTCTAGAACTCTGATGCAGTTCAGGTTCCTTGGTACAAACTGCCAAGTTTAGAGTCTGAAGTCAACTTGTTTCTCCATGAGGACAGCAAGGGCTGCGCCCCTTTTTGCTTCCCTTCGTAAGTCCTTCAGGGAGCTGTTACAAAGGTTACTGGCTGGAGGACTGTGGTGCTTGTGTGTGGAGCTGCAGAGGACACTGAGGCAGATGGAAGTGGCAGCCCTTTGCTTCTACCTCAGCTATTTGTCGTTACACAAGTCATCCTTAAATTTTGGGGTTGACAAAAATGTTTTACTTCTCACTACTCTGTGAGCCCTGAGCTCATCTCGGGGGTTGGTGCAGGAAGGATTCCTCATGGTCTAGATCATATATATGGCTGCATTCCACTGACACCTGGAGGGAGCTGGACCACCTCAGAAGGCCTTTCTTCCTCTAGATGGTCTCTCAGCACTAGGGTGTAAAAAGCTGCTTCTCCCATGCCTGATGCTCAGACAGTGAGAAATAATAACTTGCTGGAGTGGTTTACTTAGCAGTGATGAGAGAGTTTTCAATTTCCAGCTCCTCCTTTCAGAAACCTTTCTAATCTCCTTCTGTTCCATCTTTGGAAAATGCATCATGGGCATCTCCTACAATACCATGTTTGCAGAAGACCTTGCTTTCCATCCCATCTACCTTAAGTGTTTGGTTTACAGACTGCAGACCATTGAGCCACACTGCTTTTTAAAAAGAAGCAAGTAGAGTAGTGTCTGCTCAGCTCAGTGGGGAGTTAGTGTCATGACCAGCACAGGAAATAGTGGACAGGAGCACGCTGACTTTCCGTAGTGCTTCCAGATCTTACCATACTGCCCTGCAGGAGCTCCAGGGTTGTCGTGTGTTCATCCACAGTCTTCTGTATTGCCTCTACAGCAAGGTGGACACTGTTTACAGTACTGCCAATGGAAGCTACACTCTGCATACAAACAATGTAGGAATATCAGCCCTTTGAAGAGCTTTATTAAGCATAACTGACATGCAATCTATGCATGTATTCAAAAGGCATAATAAACCTGTGAAACTATTTCCATAATAGAAGCAATAGACACTACTTCCTACCCCCAGTTTCTTCATGCCTCTCTGTAATTTCCCCTTTCCGACCCAAGGAAAGGGGAAATTATTCATTTTCTGTCTCTATATGTCAGTTTGCATTTTCTAGAGCCTTACGTAAAGGGAATAATGAGCATACACTTTCTTTTTTTTTTTTTTTTGGTTTTTCAAGACAGGGTTTCTCTGTGTAGCCCTGGCTGTCCTGGAACTCACTCAGTAGACCAGGCTGGCCTCGAACTCAGAAATCCCCTTGCCTCTGCCTCCCAAGTGCTGGGATTAAAGGCGTGTGCCACCACCGCCGGCTAGAGCATGCACTTTCTAAGATGTTTTTTAGTATGTCTTCTTTCACCAAGTAAAGTTGGAGATCCATTTATATCTAAGCTGATCGGCATGTTATATGCTATTGGTATGGTTTCATCAACTTGTTTACTCAACAGTCAATAGACATTTAGGCTATTTTTATTTTAGTATTTGATACTGAACAAATAGATCGGCTACAAGCACTCATAAGGTAGTCTTCATGTAGTCTTGTGCCTTCATCTCCCTTCAGAGTTTCTCATTACCACAATACATAGATGACTAGCTGACCACATGGCAGATCTACACCTAACTTATGAAAAAAACTAACATATGGCTTTCTAAAATGGTTGAGCCATTTCTACAGCCCCGTTTGCAGTGTTTAAGAGAGTTCATATTACTCTATACATTCAAAATACAGGTGCTGTTAACTTAAAAATTTTGCCCATTCTAATGGCAGTATAGTGGCATACTGTGATTTTAATTAACACTAAAACACTAAGTGAATATAAATAAATATTTTAATTATTTCAATTACATTCAAACTATAAATTCCATGCAACTTATGCTGAAACAATTAACAAAAACATAAACATTCATTCTTTATATGAACATTTTCCATATATAAATATAAGTTAAACTATTTTCCCAGTTAAGGAAAACAACAATCTTTCTAAAATAAAAGATATTTTCCTAGAAAATTATTTATAACAGTCAAACACTAAATAAAATAAAATAAAAGATAATAAAGTCTGAGACTCATGGATAATATACCCACCCTTAAACTACGTGTGTTAAACACTCTGAAGGCAAACCAATGGCTAGAGCCAATGTTGTTGACTGCCAACAGTCAGGAATACTAAGTGATGACTTCTGAGCAAACTTGGGTGGGTGTAGTCTTTTGGCTCTAGGAGACCTCAGCTGGCGTAGAGCCCTGCTGGCAGTGAGTGTAGCTAGGTGGGACAACTGCTTACTCTGCTCTTATTAGTCCTAAAGAACCCAAGTATACAGAGGGCATGACTTAGAAGTCACCTTTTAAAAATTAAAAAATCATGCAGGAGTGTATGCTGTGGGCATGTGCATGTGAATGCAAGTGCCTGTGGAGGCCAGAAGGGGTCACTGCATCCCCTGGAGCTCGAGTTACAGGAACCAAATTACAGTCCCCAGCAACAGCAGTGTGTGTTCTTCACCAATCATCTATCTCTTCAGTCTCCATTAGTTACTTAAAAAAAAAAAAAAACCCAAAAGACTGCTATTATTTGGTGGGTTTTATACCTTTATATACTGACAATTTACACTGTAATATTAGCATTTATTTATTTATTTATTTATTTAACACTATTATTTTTAACCAAAGTTATTTTATTGTTTTGAGGAGGTCTCATGTAGTCTAGCTTGCCATATACCCAAGGATGATTTTGAACTTTTAATCTTCCTGCCTCTATCTTCCATATGTGGGGATTATAGGCCTACATCCCCACAACTGTTTTTTTGTGGTGCTGGGAATCAAACCTAGGACTTTGTGTATTCTAGGTTAGCACTCCACCAACAGAACTACATCCCCAGCCTCCAATGCAAGTTTTTCTTTTTCTTTTCTTTTAATGAATATGTTTTATTTACATTTCAAATGTTATCCCCCTTTCCTGTTTCCCCTCCAAAACCCCCCTATTCCATTCCCCCTCCCCCTGCTTCTATGAACGTGTTCCCCCCTTCCCCCACTCCTGCCTCCTGCCCTGGCATTCCCCTACACTGGGGCATTGAGCTTTCACAGAACCAAGGGCCTCTCTTCCCATTGATGCCTGACAAGGCTGTCCTCTGCTACATATGCGGCTGGAGCCATGGGTTACTCCATGTGTGCTCTCTGGTTGGTGGTTTGGTCCCTGGGAACTCTGGAGGGTCTGGTAGGTTGATATTATTGTGCTTCCTATGGGGTTGCAAACCCCTTCAGCTCCTTCAGTGCTTTCTCTAACTCCTCCAAGGCCATCCAGAGACTGCCCCACCTGGGGGTCCATCCCATATGTAGTCACCAATCCCAGACAGTATTGCGGATGCCAAGAAGTGCTTACTGACAGGAACCTGGTATAACTGTGTCCTGAGAGGCTCTGCCAGAGCCTGACAAATACAGAGGGGGATGCTCCTAGCCAACCACTGATTGAGCATGGGGTCCCCAAAGCAAGTTTTTAAAATTACACTGAAACAAAACCTTAAAGAGAACAGGAGATAATACTTTCAATATTTAAAAAGTTACATGACATAATTGAAAGCTAGCTAAGTTTTAGAGATGAACTACCATTTCAAAAGTGCATCATCATTTGCAATAAAAGCAGTGCCCAGCAGGATGGCAAAGAGAGAACATTTGGGGTAGTCTCTAAGCTACTATGCTATGTAAGCCCTGTTGTTGCAAAAAGCCACAGACACTCAAAGACACCTACTGTTTGGGAATCCTCACTGGCTGGCTGGCTCAGCCGTCAGGACACAGGAAGATAGTGAGCTCTTGTTTAGGGGTTGTTTTTAGGAAAGCAGCTGACAGATCATGTAAATCCTAGAATGGAAGTCTGAAACTGGTATTTCTACCATCAACTGCAAAGTGCCTGGTACATGCTGGAGAAAGCTCCACAAGTGTTTATTGAGTTAAAGAGAACAAGAACAAGCCAGTTTCCTTTTCTAATGCAAGATTGCCAAGGTTTGCCTCTGTAAAGCTACAGAGGCCCGTGTTTTCCTACTTGTTTCTTGGGAATTATGGCAAGAATCTGCCTCATTAAAGTTGCCTGGACCTTTTAAATTTAAACTCTGAGAGCAGATGGCCGCACTGGTAGCAAATTACACAGGCTGAGCACACAATGTTTTGGTTGTAAAACATCATGTTTTATTTTTGTTTGTGGTTTAGAAATTTCTCACTTTGTCTAACAATTTAGACATTTATGGACAGAGCCTGGAATATAACTGAATCAAACATCACAGGCTAACTTTTAAAAGCCATGAATCCTAGATTTAAAATTCAGTGTGCAAGGGGCTCTTATTCCTAAAATCCTTTTTTCCTTTCTTGTTGTGAGGATGATGGTCCCCATGTTCAATGAGGAACCTTGTTCCCCTCCTGCTCTTTTCACTCCCTGTCCAGCTCTAGGCATTCCTTGTTCTCGTCCTTCTGGCTGCTACTCGTTTGCTACATCTACATACCGGGGTCAAATGAACAGAAACTATGAACTGGTCTTTGCACACAGCCCTGGAGTCTATGGTGTACACACAAAGAGTTGTTTAGGACCTATACAAATGCCTTTAGAAAATAATACCCAATTGTTCCCAAAGTAATTTTTTTCAATTTATACCCCAGAGTATTTAAAAGCACCCTTGTCACATACCTGCTTCCTAATTTTTAACTTCAGCATTCATTTTAGATCATCTTTAAGCAGCAAAGCAAAACAAACAACTCAATTTCTTTCCAGTCATGGAAAAGCAGAGGTTTAAAGTAACTCATCCACAACTGGTCTGGGCTCATGAAGTATAAGGACAAACTGAAATGTAAACCACCACCTGCTAACACAGTGGTCCCAGAGGAGCAATTCTGAAACCCAGACAGACAAATGAAAAACTGTATGAACCATAAAGTAGAAACCCGTTGGAAATTAAGGGCCTAACTACCAAAGTTTGTACTCCATAGAATATGGTATACTATACTGCTCTTTTGAAGCAGCTGATTTCAAATGCCAGGTTTTCGAAGGGAACTCTCAAAGTGCCAGAATTCTAGCACTAGGGTGACCATAGTGCCCAAATGTAGCACTTACCTTCTGAAGTTCCTCTACGGTGCTAGGCAGGCTAAGTAAGTCTGCGGCTGCCTTGACACTTGCTTTTAGGTGGTTTACTGCAGAACTCAACAGAGAAATCTGAAAAAGATTAACAAACAATGAACACAGAATATTTAGAGTATATGCTTCCTTCACAAACTCTACAGTTCACAACGTCAGGTACCTGTCAGCTCACAGAGTGGAGGAAATGCAGTACTGTGAGAAGAACTGAGATGCAGGCAGGAAGCAGCAACAAGCCCCTATTTCTCTGCCCAATTTGAACTGGTGCCAAAGAGGCAGAGCCTTGCAAGTGTCATTCTTTACCTTAGGCCTAGCACTGGCACAGTGCAGAACCCTTCAATTACTCAAAAGATGCAGTGACTAAGTGCACACAATCCTTCAACAGTTGAACAAGAGAAGACTGATGATCAAGGACCACTTCAAAACTTCACTCTGGTAAAATGGAACCTCAGTTATTTAACTGAACTTTTGTTCCTGTCCAAGTGGGAACGTACATTATAAAGTAAAAGCCCATCATCACAAAATATAGTCCTCAGGAATGGTATCCTGACAACTTGAACAGCACTTCCAGCTACTCAGGGACTTGGTTTTGGTTTAATAATGTGATTAATATTTCAAACTCAATAGCTCAACCACAGCATTACTCTGTACCCTGAAGGAGCTCAATAAATACCCACTGACTCACTGAAGGATGCAATGAATGTATTAAAACAGAAATTGAATAAAAATAAAATGTGGCTTCCTTTCTGCTACTTAGGGGTAGGATTCTAAATAGCTGGATTCCTATCTTGAATGGGGACTGGGGGAATCTGAGTAACACGCAATTTCAGCCTTCAAGTTCACATTATAACAAATCTTGCAGTGTGACTCAAAACACTCTTCAAAGAGCCTGGGTACCAGACTGCTTATTCTAAATTTTGGGATGAGAACAAAGGCTTAACCAATAGTTGTAATGTGTGGCCTCACAAACACCCAACTTTCTGGCCACTTGCTCCAGGTGAAGTTGAGGCAGGCACAAGAGGATTAGAGACACAGCAGTCTTGTCTTGGCATCTGGCATTTTCTCTGTGCACCTTAAACAGCAATCCTAGGGCTTTAGCCATAACATTCTGCTAAGCATGAATATTCTGCTGGCATACACAAAGTGTGAGATAATGAAGGTTTGTTGTATTAAGCCACTGAGTTTGGAGATTAAATGTAACCCAGCAACAGATGATTCATATGTTACAAGAATTAAAGGACATGTGACCGCAGCTCTTAGCACATCGCTGAGTACAACCGATTAATCAGTGGCAGTTCTTTAGGAGTGAGATTTAGTGAGTACTCACACATGCCATTCTCAAACACGCAGACCACTCACCACTGTTCTAACCCTACCCATTTGAAAACAAAAAGGTGAGACACTCAGCCCACACTGAAAAATACTTTTAGAAAGCTATAAACTTCTTACAGCAGTAATTATATCAGGGAGGCTGTGGGGTTTCCCCCCATTCCTTTAAGAAGCTATGGACAATATTGAGGCTTCAAAGAACATAAGGCACAGGCATTCTCATGTGTTGTTCACGGGGATGTAAGCTGGAAAAGGACTGTCTTGAAAGAATAGCCCTCAAATGTGTACATCCTTTGTTCAGCAACTTCATTTATAGAAACCTATCTTGAAGATTACTTGCTCACAGGCTCAAAGAAATATGCACAACAGGTCTTTCTTATTTGTACCAGCAAAACACTAGGATAATCTAAATGCTTATCACTAGATACACAGATATATTCAGTAAACAAGGATGTGGTAGTATACCACATACTGGAAGTGTCCATTTATTTACGTACACACTTGGTGTGATCCATAAGCTGATAATATTAAAAGCTCTGATAGCTTTATACTACATAGGCAGTGCAGAGCGTATCACTGACATGAGACAACACTGAGAAATAGGAAAGGAAGGGACTCCTCCCAGGATGTCTTACGATTATTCTACATGCCCTCTTATGTGACATGATACACACTAGTGAATAAACTATCACTGACAACTGGCAGATGGATCCTAAAGGGATAATAACACACTGTGCTCCGAATGATCTGGGTAGAAACTACTGTCAGGTACTCGGTATCTTGAGGCTATCAGAGCTAGTCAGAAATATCTTAGGAACATTATGGTCTCAGAGAAGGCCAGTGTGGCTGCTGGAAGCCACCATTTCACTTAAAACTAGAGAAGTAATAAAAGCCACTCAGGAGGAGCAGGTTAGGCCTTCTCTCCATGCCACAAACACTGTGGGTCTGGACTGGTCCCAGCTCAGTTATATACCCCTATACCACCAAGACAATCTACCCTCCAGACCCCCCCTCTTCAGCAGAGCCAAACTGTGTGGGAAACTACAGTACATATACATGCATAGTCGGACTGGATAGACGGGGTACTCTCCCATTGTCTCTAGTCTCAACAGAGATTCTAGAATGTGAGACTGGATTTAAGTATTACAACAGAACTTAGCAACAGATGTCACATTCTACAATCTGAAGACACTAAAAACTGAGTCAAATAGAAACCACTAAGAAAAAAAAAATCACATTTACCCAAAAGATAAATTATAACTTCTATGCATAGTCTATGATTATTTTTAATCAGCAAAAGTAGAAATAGCCACTATAGACTATTTGCTTAATATCAAATTTTATACTTCAAAAACAGAAATACTATTTTCTTCTTCAGGGTTGAATTTAATGTTCTTTAAATAGTGAGGAAGTTAAGCAAACAGAGATTCACAAATGATGAATTATTATGAGTAGGGGTTTTCTACACAGTCCTGACTGTCCTGGAACTCGCTATGTAGACTAGGCTGGCTTTAAACTCAAGAGATTCTCCTGCCTCTATCTCCAAAGTGCTAGAATTAAAGGTGCACCTAGCCCTACTTATTTCTATAAAAATAGAAGGAAAACAGGCTCCCAAGACTTAAATGCTTCAATGCTAGACTGATACACAGCTGCAAATTGGATAAGCTCTTTTACCTCTGAGACTCAAGTTTCTTTTTCTTTCTTTTTTCTTTTTTGTTTGTTTGTTTTGTTTTGTCTTTCTGCTTTGCTTGTTGAGACAGAGTTTCTCTGTGTAGCCCTTGCTGTCCTGCAACTTGATCTGTAGATTAGGCTGGCCTTGAACTCACAGAGCTCTGACTGCCTCCCAATCCACCACCACCACCGCCACCACCACCACCGCCACCACCACCACCGCCGCCACCACCACCACCAGGCAAATCTCAATTTTCTTATGTGCACTGGGTGTATGTACCACTTACTACTTGTGACTTAAGGACAAAGAGAAAGGAGATCATACATGCTATTCAGCTAACAGAGTGGTGTGCACAAAGGAAACATTTAATGTACAACAGTTATCACCACTACCCAGATTTTCATCACCAGCTTGAGGCTGAGTATAGTGTACAGTCTCCAGACGACATCAGATGCATATGCAAATGACCGTCATACAAGTGCTCAGAAGAGAGCAGGCGGGAACTACAGAAGGGCACCTAAGGTCCTTGATAACAGTGCTTGTTGATTTACTTTATCTCTGGCTTCTTTCTGGGCCAATGAGGGCTATAAGGAAGGACTAAAATTTCCTCAATACCAAGTCTTTTCACTTGCCTATTGTTTTACAAAGGCACTCCACTCTTGTTATTAAGTAGTTATCTTCTGAAAAGCTACAGCAAACATTGGATTAGTGAATGCTAAACACTGTTCCTAGGGGTGGGGGCTAGGTTCCTGTGAGTTCTTTGGTCACATTTTCAGTAATATATCAATTTAATATATAACCTTGTTTTATACGTGTTCCTGTTTAAACATCATATTTAACGACACTGCTGACTGAGACTGAACTCACAGTGGCAGCACGGAAAGTGATGCCTGAAGGAAGCCTTGAAACAGTGATATCACCAACAAAGAGGACAGAAATGAGAAAAAGGACATGAGATACAGCCCAGAACCCCACTTGTTTACAGTATGAGAACAGAACAAGAAGGCAGGATGCTCCAGCTTTCAGAGTCTGTGAGGTGATTCAAAAGCTATTGTTGGTCTGCACAGGCCAACGGCCGATTAAAGAGCTTCATACTTACAGATTCTGAGGTACAAGTAGATTTTAGCAAGTAGATAAAATTATGAGGATCAGCTGTACTGTCCTACAGAGAGTAACCTTTCTTTCTTCAGGGTCCACTGCTCCATTTCCCCTTCAGACTCAGCACAACACTTCTGGGAAAGCTGATCCCAGTCTGGGCTGGATATTCATGTAAATATGCCCTCAGCATTTGAGCCGTATGGACCTGCTTCCTGTCAAGCTGCTTACCTTCCTATTTTCTGTTTGTCCATAAGATCACTGGGGTAAGGAATTGCACCCTTTTGGCTCTAAATCTACTGTAGTCTGAATGTTGGTACTCCCTTCTACAAGTTTCATGTTCAAAAATCTCCAATGTGGTGGCAGTAAAAGGAGAGGTCCTTCAGGCATGAAAGAGAGGGCTCTACTTTCATGAATAGTCCAGTGGAGTCATCTCACCCCTTCTGCTAATGCAGCTATAACAAGAAAGGACCATGCATGAAGCAGACAATGAGCCTTCACCAGAGACCAAGTCTGATGGCATCCTGATCCTGGAGTCTTGGGCCTCCAGAACCGCAAGTAATAAATTCCATTCTTCATTAAGTTACTTAGTCTAAGGCTTTCTGTTACAGCAGTCTGAATGGACTGAGGCACAAAGGCTTTAGCTCCATAAAAGCAGCTCGGTAAACATTTGTCCCCACAGAAAGGGAGGTGTCTTACAACCGTCAGGAGGGAACAGGCACAGTACCAGAGGTTTCGTGAATAAAACAAAGTGTAAATGAAGATTCAAGTACTACCTTAAAGATTTAAGGAAAAGTTGGATTTTAACTTTCTCAACCAGATGGCCTTTTCCCCAGCCTGAATTCACTTCAGCTTACTTGGTAGTAGAAATAGTTCTTGATAAGTGACGGAATACATTTTCTTGTGGGTTGAGTATCTTTCAATTGTTTAAAAATGCTATTAGAATCACCTGAATTGACAATTACCACTAGCCATAGAAACATAACTAAACATTTTTTTTACTTTTATTTCTACCTTTGCTCATTTTGGCTGCTAGCTTGAATAGAGCACTAGAGATGTACATCACTAACTAGAAAACCACCCAGCCTGCCAAGCTCCCTTTGGAAACAATGTTCAGCTCTACTCCACCACCACCCATCCTTCTGAGTCTACGCTAGTGGAGAACTCTGTATTACGTTGGCTTTTGTAAATCAACCTAGCATCTCATAAAGTTCGGTGCTACTAATCTGTAAAGAGTTTTAGTCTAACTTTCTCCAGGTTCATACACAAAGTCCTAGGAAGTCTTACAGCACACTAAGTACCAGTTTTCTCTTTGAGCAGTTCTAGAATGCCAATATGTAAGAAGGAGACAGAGACAGACAGTTGATGTTTGTCTGTCTTTTCATGCAAAGCAATCTTAACCTTGTCTGAGAATGGCTGACCCTGTTCTGCCAACTGAGATCCACAAACTGCCCAGGAGAAACGTTCATTCTCCCAGAGCCGTGCTACTCCCACCTGACGTCATCTCTGTGACGTCATCTCTGTCCACACTGCTCCTTTGCTGTGTGCAGGTAGAGCCACAGTTGAGTCTATTCTTTGTGCACAAAAGAAATGAATATCTGCTTTTCTTTAATTACAGAGAACCTAGGAATAAGTGATAACTAGTAAATACTAGTTGGTATCATCTGTAACTCATTTCCTCTGAGACATAAAATAAAATAAAATAAAATAAAATAAAATAAAATAAAATAAAATAAATGAAATAAAACAGAGCCAGGTGTGGTGGCTTGTATTATCTTAGTGTTCAGGCCAGCATGGGCTACATAATAAAACTGTCTCATGCCAGGCAGTGGTGGCACATGCCTTTAATCCCAGCGCTTGGGAGGCAGAGACAGGAGGATTTCTGAGTTCGAGGCCAGCCTGGTCCATAGAGTGTGTTCCAGGACAGCCAGGGCTACACAGAAAAACCCTGTCTTGAAAAACAAAACAAAACAAAACAAAACAAAACAAAACAAAAGAAACTGTCTCAAAACCAAAATAAAACAAGGCTCCCAAAAGTTAAGACTAGGAATGTCATAAGGCACTAAACACTTTCTGGGTGAGCCACTGCTTTCAGAAATTTCACTTTAGCTGCTTATGGTGTCTTAGTCCACTTCCTGCAGCCAGAGCTAAATACCGTATCGGGGGTGACTTATAAACAGGCTCATTTAGCTCATTTAAGAACAGGTGACTGCATCTAATGAGGATTTTTTTGCTTTATCATAACATAGTGGAGGATATCCAATGCATGTGATAAGAACACACAAATGTGCCAAAGGGTTTCTCTTTCTCTTCTAAAATCATTTTGGGGTAAATGCTAATTACCCATGAAAGGCTGCACTTCCGTATGTACTTGACACGTGAACACCATTGCACACTGTCACAAATATTTACTGGGAAATGTAGACAATTTTACTGTGGGTTTCAGGCAGAAGACATTTTATCTTCCTAGACCACTAGCCTTAAACACTGAACTATCCTACCATCCTACTCCCAAATGTGGCTGAAACGTGTGACTTTATAAAGATTTACAAGTCTGGTCTTCCAACAGTGCTTCCTCTTACAGGCTCATTCAAGACTCCATCCTGAAGAGAATGTTCTCTTAATTCCAACAAAGATGACAAGCCTAATTTCAAGTAAATTGCATGTGTATTATTTATTTGGTACTTGAATTTTCTTTTTAATGACCATATCTTTTCTCACTAAACTGAAAACAAAAACAACAAAAAGCCAAACTAAGCAGCAGTAACAACAAAAATCAACTCAAGACCCAAGCCTGACAACTGGCTCTGGATCCCAGTTGTAACTATAATTCTTTACATGTGTGAGAATCTTGGTCAAAAATCCTTAGAATAAACAGTTTCTCTGGTAGATTCCTTCTTTTGGAAGCAATGTCTACTGAGCTCTGAACAGCTTTGAGGCTGAACAGGTTTCTCTAGACTTGCTTGTCTGGCCAAAGAGTCAGGTGACTCTACACCTGCTCCTAAGCTAGTCTACCTGACCATTAGCCATGTGGCTGTTCTAGTTCTGGCTTCCCACTATAGTACTATACTCCAGTGCTAACCCTCTAAGTTTGTAAGCTCTCATAAACAAAACAAACTCACCTAACAACACCAGGCATTAGAGGGCATTCCTTCTTATTTGCTACTTATATTACTCTGTAGAAGAAGCTGACTCAGTTATTTATAACTCCCTCTATAGTACTCTACACTATGGAACTCTGTATGTGCAGGAAGGGTTAACATTTTAGATACTTGGTAAATGCATTTAAAATTTTGGCAAATGGTAGGGTTTTTTTGTTTTGTTTTGTTTTATTTTTGGGTGTTTTTTGGGGGGCTATTTTACTATTTTAACATGTTGTGATCACAGTAAATTCCAACTGAAGACAAAACTTGAATTATAAATTCATACTAAATGCTCATCACTAATGTAAATTCATTTCCACAGCTTACACAGAAATAAAGTCACACTTTCGTTACCTGCTTATTCATTTCTGTGATGTTGATCCAGACTCTGCTTAAGCCCAGCTCCCCAGACTCAATCTTCTCAAGTTGTTTTTGTTTGCTGAGAAGTTCCTCATTAAGTTTGGGGATTTCCTGGAATGAGCTTTTCTGATTAGACTCCACTGAAAGCAAAATAAGAACAATTGTAAATACAGATGACATTCCCTCTGGTCTCAAAATGGGGGCTTGGGGGGAGGAGGAGCAATCACAAGGTAGGAAAGAAGGGAAGAAGAGAGATTAATGAATAATTAGTGAATTAATTTTGGGATGATGATGATTTGATCCACAATCACCGGATTACACTGAAAAAGGAAAGTGGGGGCAGGGCAGTGCTGTGACCGTGCATCTCTAACACTTGTAACCAGGCATACAGCCGGTGGGAAATAAATGTCTGACCGGCTTTCAGATTAGCCCATTAGACTTACAACTCCTATCCCACGGTTGCAAATTACAAATTTACAAATTACCTCTAAATACTTATTTTCTTCTACTTTACACTGGCTGACTGCGAGGGGGTATTCAAACACTACTATGAGAAATAAGATCATTCCATTAACAGTGTCTTCTTAAGCAACCCAAAAGCTCAAGATGAAACAGAAGATAAACGTGTCAGGTGAGGCGCAGGGGACATTTGGACTCTGTGGAAACAATTCCTGCATAGTTAAGAGATCTGAAGCCTGAGGCAGAGGCCGAGGGTACACTCTCTTCCTCCTTTAAAAAGCATTTCTTTCCTCTTAATGGAAAATAAAATATTGATAATGACTGTTCTTCCAGAATAAAACGTACATCATTTTTCTTCAGGTCACAGACTTCCTGAGTAGTTACTATAATTACATTTTAAGCCCCTAAACTGACATATAAGGTCACTATAAAGTAATTTACTAAGATGTGACCTCTATGGCTTGGTTTTGCCCATTTCTCTATGGTCTGCACTTAGAATATCATTTTAAGCACTTGGTAAACACTTGTCACCTAAATAACCCTGGTCTTTACTGATCTCCTAACCATATGTCTCAGTACATCACTTTCCTCTTCAATCTAACAAAGAAAATTCAGAAAGTAAAAATGTCAGACAAGCAAGCACACTTAACAAAAACGTGGCCTCATGAAAACTGAGGGTGGTGGCAATATCCCTTTTAGCAAGCCCACTACGGAACAATTCACAATAGTGAAATTAGGTATTTTCATTTATTTTTCAAAAGTTGCTGCCATAGGATTGCATTCTAAATAACAGACTTTCCTGAGTACTTTTAGCATAGCATTTGATTTACACATGGTTTGCAGAAAACATCTGTCTCAGTCACTAAGAACATTCCATTACTCATTCTAACGAATGCAGCTCTGTGTCACTGAATTGCTTATAGAGTTTCAGCTAGGTTGTAAAGAAAAGCCCATCCCATGAATGCCTTCCACACTCAGGTGGTCAAACACCATCAGCAGGGAGGGTCTCTCTTTCCTGAAGTCTATATGCAATAAATAGAACTTAGAAGTGGAAAAGAAGTAAGACAGAGACATAAATAACCTGAGTTACAACTATTAACTAATACATACATGATGCTAGCAAGCCCTGAGGACACTCTGGATCCTGAGGAGCCTATGAGCCAAGAGGGGGCCATAATCATTATCTGCTGTGGGTTCTTTAGGGGAGACAAGCCGAGCTGAGGCACTTATGTTACATAAATGGAAGTATGGCAAACAAACAACTTACAATTATTTATTCATGTTCTTTCACCAGGGAAAGCAACTCATTTAAAATTTAATATGTTGAATCTCAAAAGAATTTATCTAGTTCTCATTTTTTCCATCCTTATGATTAGGAAATGAAAATTTCTACATACATTTTTCAAATTTTCAAACACAACATACACAATGTCAATAGTTATGTTTTGTATCCATACAATGTCCTCCCATAATTTATAATCAATTTTGATGTAATTATCACAAATGATACATTACTGAGTCTCTACTGTGTGCCAGCCCTCTACCTGACACCACTATATAGAAAAGGCCCTAAAGTTCTCTGTCTAGAGGTGAATGGAGGATTACTATAACATAACAGGGTAATGACCAAAGTGCTTTCGAGGCAAAAATACATCTTCATGTGTCATGTATGGGTAAGAAAATATAGGCTCAGAAATAATTATGTGATTGTCCTAATTTTATAGTGAGAAATGACAGCAAGCAGTTAAACTAAATGCTCACTGGACCAACACTCTTTTTAAGATGCTTAAGATGTCAGTGACACATCTATGTACTGTAGTCACACAAAAGCATCTAACATTTTGTACAAAATATCAAACTACTACTTTCCCTGGATGACCGGAAAAGGAGATGTCTGACTGGTTAGCACTTTCCTTCTCTTCTAAATTCTTCCTGCTTTCTCTAATGCTTCATCACTGACAGAGAGGAAATATTGGAGATAGAATTTTGCTTTGGATGACTGTGGAAGTCTTTTAAAATACCTGATTCTGGAAAAAGAATACTGAATTAAGTTCCAAGGCCAGGGGCTCACTGGTTAAGAGTGCTCTTCCAGAAGACCTGGGTCTAGTTCCTAGCATGTACATGGAAGCTCACAAGTCTGTAATTACAGCTCAGGGGACCTGACAACTTCCTCAGGCCTCCAGGACACTGCACATACACAGGGCACAGACACATCCAGGCAAACACAACACAGAAAATACAGCATTCAGAAATGGGAAGGAGGCTGAAGAAAGGGCTTTGTAGTGAAGAGCACTGACTGCTCTTCCAGATGTCTCAGGTTCGATTCTCAGCACCCACAAGGCAGCTTACAAGAGTCTATAACTCCATCTCCAGGGAACCCAGTCTTCTGACACAGACATACGTGCAGGCAATGCATTTTTTTTAAAAAAGTGTTTTGAAGGCCAGCCAGTCTTTGAATTCAAGGATCAAGTCACTCCTCACTGCAAAGAAAAAGTATGTCATAAATAAGCCTTGCTTTCCACTTCAGGTATGTCCCCTGTTCTTCAGGGGTTCCTTGGAAAAATGATTGAAACGAGGAACAAGAGGCTCTGATTTCTCAAAAGGCATTCAAGTCAAGCAGGCAGGTGGTCTTATCTGAGCTGATAAGTTCCACTGTTTTATTAGATTAAGAAAAAAATAAAAATTAACTTATTGAGATGTGTTTAAGTACAAGTATAGTTTTAAAAATATGATTATTTAAACGTAGTAAGATTACTCCACTTAGTCAAGGTAACTAGTCTTTCTTTTTTTGAAACCAGAACTAGTGAGCAATCCGTCTACAGAAGTCCAGCTTGAGCATGCCAGATTTCCCTCCCTCATGAAGTCCTTGCTTGTCTTTGTTTTCTCTTTGTCTCTCTTTCTTGTGTGTGTGTGTGTGTGTGTGTGTGTGTGTGTGTGTGTGTGTATTGCACATGGTGCTGGTGGTGTTTGTGTGCTGTAACATGGCCACAGAGGTAAGAGTATGACTCACAAGAGTGGCTCTCCTTTCACCACATGGACTCCAGAGACTGAACTCAGGTCATCAGGCGTGGTGTTAAGAGCCCTTGCCAATGAATGATCTCAGTAGCCACTGACATTTCTATCGTGCAAAGCAAAGCCAACAACACAACCAGATTGACAATTCCAATCCTGCTTTACTCAGTTAGTTGACAAATGCAGTTCTGGCTACAGGACAATCTTCCTCAATGATAGCCAGCTGGCCCCGACAGCCTAGGTGTGTGGACAGAGTGGCATCTCCTGAATACACTATTTTTAGGAACTGACATTAACAAATGCTTAACAAGTATTTACCGACTGTCTGTCAGGCCTACTATATGTCTCACATTTCCAGACAAAGAAATCCATGGCAAGCCCAGCTAAGGTATTACTTTGGTATCCTATAAATACATAGCTGCAGAAAGGAATCTCTAGAGGCTAGAACTGAGCAATGTATGAAATGTATAAACATGTAATTGCTGTATGTGATCAAAATGAGGTGTGTCACAAGCCTAAGAAGCTTAACTAATTATGGAGAATTCATAGGAGAGAAAGGTGTGCTCAGTACTCACATACAGTTCAACACTGTTTCCAAGTTATCTTTATTATTTACATGCAAAGAAAATATAGGCTTAAAAATAGTTGCAATATTGCAAAACCAAGAATTACACAGGGAGAAACCCTTCAGGTTGTACATTCTTTTTTGTGCTGTACTTTGATTCAATCATATGAATCAGGATGATTCTGACAAAGAATTGTGGGCTTACCCAATCCTATCCACGCACCAGAAAGTCAAGAAAACCCAAGTGAATATCAAAAGATCTTAAAAGCACTGTCACTAGAGACACACTCTAAGGAGTAGCTGTCCTTTGTCACCTTCAAAGCTTGAATGACTATAGGTTAAGAGAAGCTGACTGATTCTTCTGCCTCAGGAGGTTATGATTTTCTAGGCTTAAGAGGAAAAGTGAAAGCTCAAATACCAGTTTTGGAGCCACCGTTTTGGGAAGCCTGTGGTCAGTTTCCTGGAATACTATTACCATTGAGGTCTGTGATTAAACTGAAACTGGTTCCTTAGCTTAGAAAATTAATTCTTGAAATCTAGAACCAAAAATTATACTGTTGCTAGGAAAGAAGAAAATGTTAGTTAAGCCTGGTTGAAACCACTATGCACACATGCCTTTCAGGAAAAAAAACTTTGGACATATAAAACTGAACTTTGTAGTTAGAATATATGACATTTTGTAAGTTGAGAAGTCTCTTAAAGCACAAAACCCCTTCATGAGACAAATCTGCCCATTGGCTGTGCTGGGTTCAAGGTCGGAACTGTTATGATCAGTGCACCTCTTCAGCAACGTGCAATGTTCTTCAAAGGATCAAAAGCTCCCTAGAACTTTTAAGATGGTGACGTTCGTGGTATTTGAAGTTTTTCCTCCATGGAACAGAAAGCACAAACAAGCATCCTGTGGAAAAAAGCCTACTGGCTACCTATTAGTTCTTGCTCTGAGCTCGAACACCAAAACATACACACGCACAAAACCAGCTCTTCCAACAGCTACTAAGCTTTTCATAGACTACTGATCCGAGCTGATACAGAGTAGTTTGTGGGCACTTGAGGTCACTGGTGAAGCTTCTATCGGCTGGAACAGTGATGCAGCACAGCAGTGCCTATAAATACGGACTTGGGGGGAAAGGGCAGGAGGACCAGGTACGAATCTCAGCTCTATACACGGAACTGCTAAACAGCCTACTTAACTTTTCTAAGCTTGTTTCTCTAAACATATTTATTTATTTATTATTTGTGTGTGTTTGTATGTGTGTGTGCGCGCGCACACATGTGCATGCCAAAGCATATCTGTGGAAGTCAGAGGACAACTTGCAAGAGTCAGTGCTCTCTTTCCAGCACAGGTGGATCACAGGTGACTAGGTTTGGCAGCAAGTGTCTATACCTGTTTAACCACCTGGGCCCCCTAGTTTCTTCTTCTTCTAAATAATAATTCTCATCTTTACCATTGCGGGAGCGGGAGCGGGAGCGCACGCGCACGCACACGCGCACACACACATACAAACACACACACACACACACACACACACACACACACACACACACACACACGACAGTAGGGAAGAGCAAAAATAATGCCTATGTCGGAGGACTGCTGGGAACAGTTTACTTGTCCACTGGCACAGGTGGACAGTTGGTAAATGGTGGCTCTTAAAATGACTTGTCCATCCCTATGTTCCTACACAGTGTTTTGAAAGAGGAAGTCACCTGACAGACAGATGCTTCCACATTTTAATGCTGGCTCTGTGAGGTAGAAAGAAACTGTGGCATTACAACAGTCACTCTGTAACTGGAGTGAGGCTACAGGTAAAATCAGAGTATAATCAGGCTTCTGATAAACAGTTGTTCCCCTTTGCATTGAGTTGACTGCAGTGTCATTTTAGATGCTACTTGTCCGATGGTACAAAACCACTGAGTTTGTTTATGGGTTGAAAAGCAAGTACGTGTTACTACAGTTAAGCTGACAGTTGAGATAGTGTACAGAACAAGACGCACAATTGCTTACTAAAATGGGCAAATTTGGAACGGGTCAGTTTTTCTCAAAACATGAAAAGAAAATCTGAGCACTTACTTGTTCGAAATTTTTCTTTGAGGATGTCCAGATCCTCCTTGAGAGCCATTTGCATCCACACCAAGCCCACACAGGCCACAAGGCAGGCTGTGAGGATGACAAAGGCACAGAGGGGATAGCAGATCTTACAGCATCGGACGTAGTCTCCCCTGTCAGAAGAACACAGTCACCCATGAGTGAGAAGGTAGCTGTGAGAACAGCTTTACTGACAATAGTATGTTGCTATGCGATTATCTTCTCTAATGAATGAGCAATGAATTTACCAAGGATCACAGGATAATACACTTACGACTAATAGGAGGAGGTTGAAAATTACTGAATACGACCTGTGAAAAGTTCTATTGGGTACAAAGGTTTCCAACTGCACAGGAAACAGGGAGTTCCTGTGGGTCATAGGAAGTGCTTGTAGGCGCTCAATCACTGTTGTCAGTTCAGGAAGGTGGCCTTTGGAGCTGAACTCGGTTTGAGAAGTGTAAACGACAAGGACAGTGGCCCATCTGCAATCCATATACCTGGGAGTCTGAGGAAGGGGGACTGATTGCCAAGTTCTATGCCAGCTTGAATAAGTTACTAAGATCCTGTTTTACAAGATGGCAGTGGATATTTGCTTGGTGGGAGAGAGGGTGTGTGTCTACTATGCATGAGAATCTAGCTCAATCCTTAGTAGTACTAAGATAGAAAGAAAGAACGGATGGAAAGAAGGGTAAAAATGAGGGGTTCTATGGAATTCTATCCCTGCACTATAATTTATCCTCCCCATACATGCTCACTTAGCCCAGGAGGCCTTGCCTCATTTATTGAAACTTCACAAACTCTTGACCAAGTTTTACTAAAAACAGAATGAGAGAAACTAGACCTGCTGGTTTAAGTGGACACCTGATATTCTTTAACTTAACTGCCTTGGGAGGACAGAAATAGAAACACACCAGATTTCACACCAAACTTCACCTAGCCTTCAGTTCTAAACTCAGGCAGCAGGGCAACTTTCAAGACCCACACTTGGTCAGATGACCTTCACAACACAAACTTGGAGAGGTGCTTAACTAACCAAAGTCTCAACAAAAGGACACAGACTCTGAACACGCTAAAACATCACAACAAGCCCTCGGCCAACACTTGCCTCTACACCCTAGCAGACTCCCTTTGCTTTTAGTTTGGTCTCCAACAGATCCAAAGGTCTGAGGTTTCCTTCAGCTGCCTCACAAACTGACCTCTTAATCCTCCAATCGTCAAAGCTCATTTGTTTAGTGGTTGCTCTACCTGAAACTGGTTTGAGGAAAAAAAAGACTGCGCCCCACCTCCCGTATCCTTACCCTGTCTCTATGTGCAAGGCTCACACTTTCGCCAGTATGCCCTTCACCATGCTCTCCCATCACCAGTATCCAAGCTCATTAAGAAAACACAAAACAAGTATTGGTCTTAAGGTCCCTTGACCTACTTTTAAAAAATGCCTAGCCCCAAAAGCCTTTCTGCTCCTCTGTCTCCATTAGTAACCTTTTAATTCCTTCTTGGGCTGTGGGCCCATTCCACAAGTTCACACTTCCATCCTGGATTTGGAGCTCCTGCTAGACATTAGAGTGACTGTTTACTTTTTATTTAGGATTAGAACTTGCTCTCTCTAACATTCTTTCTCCCTCTGTTTTCCAAGGACTACTTCCTTTTTTCATCCGAAGGACTTTCCCCCTCTCCTTCTCATCTATCTGCTTGGCTGGTAGTAGTGCAAGTTGCCTTTTGCCCATTTCAGCCCTCTCCCACTGCTACACTCACTTGACAAAACGAGAGCGATTTCCAATTGCTCCAAATTCCTCTTCCTCTGAGCTGGACTCTGAGTCTGTGTCAGGAGGTTCAGTGCGAAGCAGGCGGTGGCTGCTTGGGCCTTGCTTGGTCTTCTTTCTCCGACTGTCAACAGACAGGCCGATCAAGGCATTGAGCTCTTTGCGCTTTTTCATCTTTTTGTGGGGGGTGAGTGGCGGGCCCACTCCTGAGCTGCCAGGTTCGTAGCCAACACCCAACTCTCTCGATGACTTGCAGTTGCCTTCCAGGGTTGGAAATCCTGGGCCAGAGCCCCCTGATCACTCCCACCCAGAGGTGGAACTGACCAGATCTACTGAGGGCTGGAGAATAGAGCCCAGAGGAAATTGGACTCAGGTGGATGGGAGGAAGTTACATAGAAATGGCCAAGGAACTGGCGATCCAAATGGATAAATTCCTGAAACAACTATTACCTGTCAAAAGGAAAACAGAACAAAACCCGCTAAAGTCAAGCGCGAGATTCTTAGTCGTGTAGGCAGCCAATATTTCTAGAAGTGCTCCAGAAGCTGGGAAAAGATACACAAAACTAAGGATACTTTGGATCTCTGGGACAAGATTCCCAATGCAGAAGGAAAGTAAACTTGTTTCTGAATGGGAGGAGAGGAGTCTTTGCAGAGTAGGCAGTGGGAACTCGCTAATTCTTAACTGGACAGGTGGTGACAGGAGAGAGCACCAACTCTGCCTGGGTGCCTAGAAAACGCCCAGGCCGGGACGCCCACTGGGATTCGGGATGATCACCTTCCCGTGGCTTCTGTCCAGAGTTTGTAGAGACCGGCGCGAGACGAGCGGGATCCTGGAGCAACCCCAGCCCTGCTGCTAGGGCCTGGAGGGGGCGCAGTGATAAGGGGTGACCACCGCTCGGCCAGCCTGAAGTGCTCCGAGTGTCAAGTGTTCCGCCACCGGCGACTTCCGCAACTCACACGCGCCGCGGCCAGTCCAGCCGCGTCTCCGGTCCCTGCTCCGGCCGCGGCTTCTCTGGACGCGCTGGTGGCGGCGGCGGCCGCAGGCTCCAAACCCGGGCCATAGCTCCAGCCTTAGCTCACTTCCCCTTCGGCAGCGGCCCCGGGCACTGCTTGCCAGTAAGCTGCACCTCCATTGGGCGCCCCATGGTGACGTAACTCAGGAGGGCGAAAGCGGTGCTAGGGAGGTGGAGAGTTAAAGGGGCCGCGGCTCTGGCCCGGGCTGGATCTGAAGCCCCGGTTAGTAGGCCCCGCCCCCTGGGGGGACTGCCGCTAACTGTGGCAACCTAGAGCGGAGGCGGAGTTTTGCCTGCAGAGAAGCAGGGGAGGGGACTGGCACCCGAGGCTCCACCTTCTGAAAAGTTCTTCAAAGACTCCATCCCTCTTAATCTTAGGCTCTTTAGGCTCATTGTTTCAATGGCCCAGTTGAATAATTCCTCCCTCCCTCCCTCCCTCCCTCCCTCCCTCCCTCCCTCCCTCCCTCCCTCCCTCCCTCTCCCTGTCTCCCCTTCCCTCCCTTCTTTCATCTCTCCATCTATCCACCCACCCACTCATCCATCCAATAAATATTTACTGGTGATGATATTTCAAGACTGTTCTAGCTTTGGGGATACTGCCATAAATATTAGTAAATAAAATACAGAACACTAGTAAAGTTCAAATACCAGATAAACAGTGCTTTTTGGATTTGTTTGTTTTGGTTTTGGTTTTGGTTTTGGTTTTTTGGTTTTTTTGTTTTGTTTTGTTTTCACAGAGGCTTTCTGTTGTAGTCCTGGCTGCCCTAGAACTAGCTATGTAGAACAGTCTGGTCTTGAACTCGCAGAAATCTGCCTGCCTCAGTCTTGAGTTCTGGGATTAAAGGCGTGCATCACTACACCTGGTTTAGCTTTTTTTTTTTTTTAATTATAAGAGCCCTCCAATATCTATGATAACTTCATATTGAAAAATAATTACTTGTTTACCTGAAATTTAAATTCAACTTGGCTTCCTCTATTGTATCTGCTCATCTACTCCAGGTTGTATTTGAGCATGATAGTAACAATAGGCACACATATTATACTTTAGAAGTGGATAAATATTATGAGGGAAACTGAAACAAGATAGGGTGAGGAGTGCCTGTTGTCTTTGATAAAGGGCTTTTTGGACAGAAGTCCTCAGGAAGCCAGAGAGTGAGCAAAGCAGTGGTATCAGGAAGGAGTGCTCAGAAAGACCTGGTTTGATTAAAAAAAAAAAAAAAAAAAAGAGTGATAGGAAATAAAGTTACAGAGACATCAGGAAGTAGACCTTGCAGGGTTTTGTAGAAGGAGTTTAAGAAACCATTGAGGAACATACTCTGACTCTAGGGACTGGAGAGATGGTTCAGCAATTAAGAGAGCACTGACTGCTTTTACAGAGGACCTGGGTTTAATTCCTAGCTCCTGCATGGCAGTTCACAACTGTCTGTAACTCCAGTTCCAGGGGATCCAATGCCCTCACATAGACATATATGCAGGAAAAACACAAATGCACATAAAATTAAAAATAAATAAATTATTTTTAAAAAGATGACTCTGGCTACTGTTTGGAAAAATAAACAACAAAAGGAGAGGGACCCAAGAATTTCTTCAGTCTGGATGAAGATGAAGAGGACAGACGGGAGTGGCAGCAGTGGGAATGGCTAGTACTCTGTATGCTTCCTGCAGACAGAGCTAACGATGTCTGTCAATGGATTGGATGAAAGAAATTAAAAAAAGAAAAAGAAAAAGGAGCCGTGGATGACCCCAGAATCTTAGAATGGTGCAGTGGGAAGAGCTTTGTCATTTGTCAAGAAGGGGGAAGGTTTGGGGACAAGGTTAAGAAGGCGATTTGGTGTCCAAATTTGGACTCCAGCAGGCTGCTTGGTATTTCCATAGGGAATTCTAGGCAGGAACTATGACCTGAAATATAAACTGGAAACAGCAGACGTCAATGATATTTATAACATGGTGCTGTGAGCTACCTGGAAGGAAACCAAAGTGATTTTAATCCCTACATTCTCACTGAGGCAGCTTCACTGCCTTTGCCTGAGGACTCCCACCTAAAGTGCAGGTGTGTGTCTTGATTTGTCTTTAAGTATTGAATCCAGTGGTAAGCAGTTATTTACAACCACTTGACAGATATGTGATGGCACGTTCACGTTCACGTTCACATAAACAGTGTAGCGTAAAGGTAGGGGAGAGTTTTGGAATCATGAGATTTAATCCTGCCTGCAATTTCAACTCTGTCTAGAGACAGCTGTTTGACTTTCCTGGAGTTGATTTCCAACTCTGTATCAGAAATGAACATCTGCTTTGCAGGAGACAGTAACTGTCTCTCTGCTTTTGAAGCCTGAAGTTGTGGTACAGATACTCCATTTTTATTGTCTCTTCTAGTTTCTAGAGCTGCTCTGACCAAGCATAGAAGCTATAAACCATATATGCCAAATGCACAGGTAAATGTCCCATTTAGCTTTGTTCTATTCTTTCCCTTGGCACCACTGGCTCCTTACCCAGTAGACATATGTGGCTAGTGGCCATAGAAAAGCACAGTCTCACCATAAACAACTTTATTGGTCAGAACTGTCCTGGCGCTTTCCTGGTGGACTGGAAATGGATAGATGAGCTTACAGAATTCACGAACCATTTCATAGACACATCTTATCTATAGTCACTATGATCCACAGGAAAACAAGGGTGGGAGGTCTTCCTACTGTAGTTGCTACATCCTTACCAAGGGAACAAACAGTGGCTGAGGATCTCAGCTCACTGGGACAGGGCCAAGGATGCACCACCCTCCGCCCTCACTGTTGGTGGAGCTGGTCTTTCTGCTGAGTCTTCTTTTGGTTTCTCTGCCTGTTTGGTCTTCTGTCTAACTCTGTTCTGGAGACCACACCTCAGTGTTGGGCAAACATCCCCCAGGATACTGAGTCACCCTCTAAACACTGTATACTGGTAGTTGTTTTTCTCAGGAGCACTTGGCTGTTTCTCTGTTCTATTTTCTCAGAGATGGGACCCTGAAGTCCAGGGGTCAAGCCAATACCATCAAGGTCAGGGCTCCTGAGGGTCCCATGCTGCCCTACTTCACTAGGACTTTTGAGGGTTGACTGCTTCTCCATTGGGGATGCACATACTGTTACCCCAATCCTCTGGATCCCTGTTGACCTATTTAAAACTTGCCTAAAAAGCAATGTGAATGTGTGATGGTATCATTGCTGTTCTAATGCTTCAACATTCTTGTCTGGAAAATGGCAACGCTAATATTCCTTGCTCATCTCAGCACTGTCTTGATAGAGGAGTGACATGAAAATTCTTTAAATGCCATGATGTGTCATGTAGGGTGGGTGACTGTTATCTGCTACAAGCTTCTGGCGTTTCTCGTGGGGCGTGGGGGGAGGGGCAAAGATCATTTTGGTCAAAATCACAGCCTGAGAAAGATAGAGCCACACCTAAGAACCGTGCTACCTTGGAGGAGTCCCTGGAGGACATTCATTTGGGAAAGATGAGAATGGGCAGCATGCCTCGGATTCTGGCCACGAAAGTAGACTCCTAATTCCTGGGCTGAAGCTCTTCAAGACTTTAGAACCCTCTTCTCAGTACCAATGTTGGTGTCTGAGTGCTGTCACTTGTTAGCTGTGTGATCTTAGACAAATCACCGAGCCTCTCTGAACTTCAGTATCTATTTCTGTCAGGTACTTCTAATTAACAGAACTCATGATTAGGTACATAAATTGTGAGGAATAATGCAGTTTCAATTTAGGCAGGTCTTAATTTTAAAAAGCGGGGAGACAAGCTTTCCTCTTACTATAATTTTCTCAGGCTGTCAAACTGTTTATTGTTCTCTGTTTAATGTTGTCCTGGTGATATGAAATGCACACAGAGGGTGGATTGCTCTAGGACCCTGTCCTATGACTGGGCAGACACACCCTCTCTTTCTCTCTGGGTTCCTATAGTGAGGCCCCACAGGATCAGGAAGATGGGAGTAGCTGGGGAGCAGGGAACAGGCAGGCACCTGCCAGTTGATCTCAGAGAGATGGAAGTTTAGAGGTGACAAGTGGCAGGTCTCTCTGTGAAGTAAGGCCTTAAATAACTCTGTGCACACTCCTTTATTTTCACACACAAAGCACACTCAGAGATACAATGATACCGAATTTCGAGATGGTCACTACAGAACTATACGCCCCGGGTATAAGGTTCTCTGTGTACCTGTGCTGGTCACACACTCTTCAAACTGGTCTTGACTATTCCTAGCCTACAGGGTAGGTGTGCCAGTGTCGTGTGCTTGATAAATTATAAATGTCCACAAACAGCTGCTCCATTAATGTGATTATAAATTATTAAATATATTGTCCATTCATCAAATGTGATTTTGATGACTCTTCCACTTCAGGGCTACATCTTTGTTTACCTAACAGAAAGAGCAACTTTCAATTGCTGCAAAATCTCTGTTTAGCGTTGTCTTTGATGATTCTTTGCTGTTGGTTGAAGTAGAAGGAAACAAGAAAGATGAATGTGTTTAAACACTTAGGTATTAAGACATTTCTGGCACTTGGGAGGCAGAGGCAGGCAGATTTCTGAGTTCGAGGCCAGCCTGGTCTACAGAGTGAGTTCCAGGACAGCCAGGACCACACAGAGAAACCCTGTCTTGAAAAAACAAACAAAACAAAACAAAACAAAACAAAACAAGACATTTCTGTGCCAAGCCTCACTACAGTGACTTTTCATCAAATAAGCATCTTATCTTTGACCTAATTATGACACAAATTGATGTTCAGAGATGGAAAAAGACTTATCTGGGGACACACAGCAAATCAGCGGTTGGCTGCTTCTGAAGTCTGACTTTTTGTACCTGGTACAACAGAGATTGTTGCCTGGCACCTCTATCTGCAGCTTATCTGGAAAGATACCAGCAGCCAAAGTCTCTTACTTTCCTAGGATTGCCTCTTGGCTTCCCAAGCCCCTTCCCATCTTTTTGCTGCTATGCCAACAGTTGCATCCTCTACCCAGATGATGGGTTTGAGGACACTGGGAAGGGGAAGGACTGAGTGGTAGAAAAGTGAGCAAACATGGCTTCTCCCACGGACCCCAGGCGAGTGGAAGCAGCAGCTGGCTCCCAGCATTATTGTGGTCAGGGATGAGGCTGTCCAGCCAGGATTCTCCTGTCTTAGCATAGTCTTCTCTGAATTGCTGTAAGCTTCTGTGCCTCTGTTTAGCATTCACTGTGGTTTCCTCATCTGTTAACTGTGTCTTTGGCATCTAGTAGAGTCCAGTGGGAGAATCCCAGGGCCTGGAGTGAGTAGTTGGAGTGGATGGGACTAAAGAGTGTCCAGGTGTTGTTGATCCTAGGATCCCTGTGCGGCCACACATTGTTCCAAGGGAGCCATTCCTTCTTTGTGAGGTCTCGTGTGCTGTGCTGAGTACACTTGCTGCCTGTGTGCTCTCAGGAAACAGGTAAAGCCCAGCCTTGCAATCTCTGAGTACATGCCACAGGAAGGGGGGGAGGGGGAGAAAGAGAGAGGGGAAGAGGGCAAGTTTATAGTGGTTAGGCCTATTTTGGATGAAAATTATTCTTGGAGAAAAGGACCTGTATCGAGACTTTCAACCAATCTGTGTGGCCTTTACCCCTGGCTTATCTTCGGAGACTTGGGACTACAGATGGTGAGCAGTCCTGGGCATTATTAATCTCAGTGACCTTAGGCACACTCTTCTTTCCTCTTGGAGTCTGTTTCCTGTTCCGTGAGTTGGAGTTAGCAGTGATCCTCTCCTGGTAGTGCCTGTGGCAAGAATTTACTAGAAGTAGTAGGCATTAAAGGTCCCCAGGGAGTTTGCTAGCTACAGTTAGTGACTGGGAAGGAGGGAACCAAACTTCTAGAATCCCATTTGAACCAGGGAACTTAGCACAAGCTAGAGAAAAGGGGAACAGGTTAGAAAGGATGGCTTTTTTTTTTAACTGAAGAAGGGTCTGGCACTGTGTGTGTGCATGCACACGTGTGCTTGTGATGCGTATGTGGCCGGTGTGTGTGTGTGTGTGTGTGTGTGTGTGTGTGTGTGTGTGATGTGGTGTGTGTGTGCATGTGTGCTTGTGATGTGTATATGGTGTGTGTATGTATGTGTGGGGGGTATGTGTGTGATGTGTGTGTGGAGGATGTGGTGTGTGTGGTGTGTGTGTGTGGTGTGTATGTGTGTGGTGTGTGTGTATGTGTGTGGTATGTATGTGGTGTGTCCTGAAAGACATTTGTGAATGACAGTAAGTGGTGGGTGTGAGACACTGAATTAATAAGGCCATGTAGGGGACCTCCTAGGCTCCCTAAATTCTTTTGTAAGGGAACCACTATATTGGCTTTGTGGGTCTAACCTCCCGCTCCATGTAATAAATAATGTCTTCTCTTGAGCTAAGGAGAGGAGCATCAGGAAGGCAGAAAAGGCAGCCCTTTGCTGCCCTCTTCTGTTTTTTCTGGGCAACTGCATGCATCTGAAAGAAATCCTATTCACAATGAAAATCCTCCTAGTGGGTCCACCACAGGGGACAAATATGTGTATGTGTATGGGGTGGGGTTGGGGGTAGTGGCAATTTTGGGATCTTGGTTCCTTTGGAAAAACAAAGAAATATGTTTTTATTTTAATCCCAGATGTGGGTTATGGGGTTGCTTCAGATTTTCTATAGTAGCGGACTATGATTTGCCTTGTGCTATAGCAGGGGCATGATTTTTCCAGCTACAGGTAGTTTTCACAATTATGTGACATCTGGAATTCTGGGAACTTTTCAGAGGGTATATAAATCCTAGGGCCCTGGAAGGCAGGGTAGCTGTTAGTTGTTGTTGGTGGTTTAAGTAGTTGTGCGCAAAGAAGCAACAAGAACTTGACACCCTGACGGTGAGGATCAAACGTGCCCCGGAACTCAGCACCCCAATGAGCAGGAAGCAGTCTAAGGATAACGCTGCCCCTTTCTGACTCCTGACCTTATTCAGGGATCTCTTTCCTTTCCCCTCAATCGTTCTGTCTCTTCATCTAGTGCTAGAGGGTTGAAAGGGTGGAAGAAAAGGAATGGAGAAGGGTGGAAGAAAGGAGAACCCACAAAGTAGCCAAAACCAAGTGTGTGTGTGTGTGTGTGTGTGTGTGTGTGTGTGTGAAAGAAAACGAAGAAGAAGGAGGAAGAGGAAGAGGAAAGGGAGGGATGGATGTTTACCAATAATAAAAGTATGATTAACACTGTGATACAAAATGCAGAAAAGATAAGAATGGAATCAGGAAAGTTTTCAAATGGTAACATTTATTCTTAGTTACTTATCACTTAATATATTCTGAGATTAGTATAATCTTTGTTCTGGAGCTACAAGATAGAAGAACCACACAAGATCCTTGCCTATGAGGTGTGTACATTCCAACAAAGAGAAATTATTACTAAATCAGATAGATAAATACATAAGTTACAGATGATAAGAATTAGAAAAACCAAGCAGAAAAGGAGGGCAGTGAGTTCTGCTGGGAAGAGTGCAAATCTTGAGGTAACATTTGAGTAAAGATCCAGTCAAGATTAGACACTGAGGAAGAAGAGATCAATGAGCTGGAAATCATAGCAATAGAAACTACTTAATCTGTAGCAGTGAAGCAGTGGCAGCACTAACAACAGCAGAACAGAGGTTCAGAGCCCGCAGGACAGTAGCAATGTTCTAATGTATTTATAACTGAGGCTTTTTTTTTTTTTTTTTTTTTTTTGGTTTTTCGAGACAGGGTTTCTTTGTGTAGCCCTGGCTGTCCTGATACTCACTCTGTAGATCAGGCTAGCCTGAACTCAGAAATCCGCCTGCCTCTGCTTCCCAAGTGCTGGGATTAAAGGCATGCACCACCACCGCCCGGCTTATAATTGAGGCTTAAGAAAGCCAAAGCACAGCCAAACATTCTTGGAAAATGTAATAATAGTAACTCTGATAGTTTAGAGATGAAATGGGCAAATTCTTTGACCAGCACAGATTACTAAAGCTTTCTGGGTGGGCAGAGGAAATGGGTGACTCCAGTAACCCTTTATTATTAAGATTTTTGTCAAAACTCTCACGTCCCCAAGTGGTAACAGAAAATAAGATCCAGAGAGGTGAGAAGCACTCTTGTCGTTGCCCAGCCAGCTGCTCCTTTTGGTGTACTTAATACCAAAAGTTTCTTTCTCCAACTCTCAAATAACAACAAAATAGAGAACAAAACCATGAAAGGTATTTCCAAGTTGTTGCTGTTGTGTGTAGTCGTACTTAGGACCTCCCATTCACACATGCTAGGCAAACACTCAACCACTGGGCTATATTCCCAGCCCAAGTTTTTCGAGGCCAGTATTAACCTGATATTAAAGTCAGAGAAAAACATTTCAAGAGAAAAAAACTAGAGACCATGTTTGCTTATGAAAAAGACACAAAAACAATATATAAAAAGAGTATATCAGGACCAAATGAAGTTAATACTAGAAATGAAAGAAGGGCTTAAGATTTGAAAATCAAAAGAACTCATTATATTGCACGTAATAAAACATTATAACCATTCCAATATAGGTAAGGAAATGTCCTGTCCAGCAGGGCATTAAACAGGGTCTGGGGAGATCACCTAAGAGAGAATGGGGGGGAAACGGGCAAATGCAAAGAATCACAGCTTGTCTATAGGCTGACCAAACCATAATTTTTACTTTTTCACACAGGGGTTATATACACAAAAAGGCAGGATGTGGGGAAGGGGATGATGCAGGAGAGTAGGTGTTCAGGGGGAGTACAGATATCTTCCAGAACAGAGTGTCAGCTGGGTGAAGGTTCAGGGGACAGTTCACTATGACTCTGCCTATGATTCACTTGTCCTTATCTAAGTTGATACTGTCCACCACAGCTACCCAAGGTTTATGACTATCCACAAGACCTATGACTACTTGTTCTTATCTGGGCTGGTAAATTTCCACCAAAGCTGCTTGTTTACAATATCTTATAGCTATCTGTTTCAGTGTTTTTCCACAGAGACCGGAGACTTTGTGTTAGCAGGCTGACTTAGGCCTATGGCTGATTTTAGGCCTTTAGTGTATAAGCAAAGTTGCCCCTGACAAGAAAAGAAAGAAAACTTTAAAAAGCAGTTGATAACTTTGAAGAAGAGAAGTTCCACAGTGTGATAAAGGATGTGTACCCAAAGCCTACAGATGAATGCTAAACGAATATTTTCTTTTAGACTAAGAAGAAGTCAAAGATATCTGTCCTCACAGATCCCATTCAAAACTGTACTAAGTTTCTAATCACTACCATAAGGCATGCCAAACCAAACCAAACCCCAAGTCAAACCAGTTTATTACTGATGTGTTATATTGAGGTCACTATTGAACCTCCAACTAGATTTATCAAATCTGATGTTCAGGGCAGAGGTTTAGGTTGAAGAGACATTTAAATCCACGGGAGTAGATGATATCGCTGGAGGGATGAGTGGAAATAAAAGGACAAGAATATTAAGAATGGAGTCCCAGGAATCCTCCAATTGTTAGCTTGGGAACCAGAGCGTGGAGAGGGGAGAGGGGAGAGGAGAGAGAGGAGAGGGGAGAGGGGAGGGGGGAGGGGGGAGGGGAGAGGGGAGAGGGGAGAGACTTATCAAAAAGGTAGAATGTTAAAGCTCTACCATGGACAGAACTCTGTAGGAATAGAGGTTATCCATAATGCTGGTAATAAGGGAGGGGATGTCTTAATGGGCCTTGGCTTCCAAGCTAGGGCACCACGGAAGTTTCTAATGGTGGAATTGTGATCAGATGGACAATTTAGGAAGGCTGCTCTGGCACCACAGGGTGTGGTGGAGAGTAGCATAGGGAGAGCCTGTATACAGGCAGGAAGGTCAAGGAAGAAGCAAGAGGAATTGTATACCAGGTTAGGAAAGGGTAGAAGGGTTTCTGATGTAGAGCTTCCTCTAGGGCCAGACGGAGCTGTCCATGGTCCTGATATGTAAATTCTCTCTCCACCTCTGGGCAAATCTGGAATCCTTTCTCAGATCTCAGGACTGGCAAGGAATCAACAAGTCCAGCACTGTTCAGAAACTTTAGGACTTGGTAAAAATGGTCTGGAGACTAGGTGTATTTGTAGTGGCCTGTCTTCTAGGCACATTCCAAAGTCATAGTTGTTTTGATGGAATCCAGCTAGTCAGAGAGAGTGAGAAAGGGAACCAGAGGACTCAGATATAGTCATTATCCTAGGCTCCAACTATCACTGAGGCTTATGCTGTAGAAGGTGATGCAGGGCTTGCCTAGCTTCTAGTCTTGTTCTCATGAGGCTTAGTTACCATTCAGCTCAGTAGCTATTCTCAGCCACCCATAGGCTCAGGCTGACATTTTGTCGTTGTCTGTTAACTTTTCCTGACGTCTCTTTATGCTTCCTTTTTTGACTAAACTTAGTGTAGTTATTTTGGTGCACTTCCTTAGACCCTCCAAAGTTGGTGAGGTTTCTTGTTTTCTTTTGTTTAATTGATCCTGTGAACAAAGTTAGCTGATCTGTAATCTTAGCTCTTGAAGTTGTCTTCACTAGTCCTTACGTAGACTTCTTCCTCTCACACATATACTCACTTCCACACAACCCAACAACTAATATCAGCTATAATTTATGTTTGAGCATTTAACACCTTTCCCCATGACAAACATCATCTTGAAGTTTGCATTTGTAATTTCCTTCATTAAAAAATTATATGTATATAATTATATATAACTATATTATATATAATTAAATGAATTAATTATATAATTATAGAACATTATATAATATGTAATATTATATTATAAAATATATAATAGAGTCACACATATTAGATATTAGAAATATATAATATAGAAGTTGTATATAATTATAAATATATTATAAAATATATTATTGTATATTTATATTATATATTATATGCTATGGTATTATATTTGCAATATATGCAAATATATTATATTTGGTTTTTAGATGCTATCGAGGTTTATTAAAAGAGTACCTTGTTGTATGCACTATTCTGTGACTTGAATTTTTATTTCAAGTTATTGCCAAGATTTATGAAGTTGTTGTTTGGGATTTAGTTCATTCACTATTTCTGATACAAAAATATTCTTTTCTGAAAATATATCAATATTTTCATGTCAGTGGACAGTGACAATGTTATTGTCGCTATTTTGCTATTTTAAGTAGTTCAGCTAAAGTATGATTGTACATGTTCCCTAGTTTATAGATTTCTTAAAGTATATGATTTTATCAATTCCTTGAGAATTTTATATATACAATATATTTTGATCATATTCACGTTCCATTTCTTCCTCTGACTCCTCCTAGATCCATCTCTACCATCCACTTGCCTCTCCACCTCATGACTTCTTTAAAAAAAAAGAATTGTTCTACTCATGTTCTATACGTGGGTGTGAAGCTGCCCACTGGAGCATGGTCTACCCACCAGGGACCGCATCCATTAAAAGACAGGCCCTCCACCTCCTAGCTACCAAGAACCATCAGCTTGCCGTAGTACCTCAGTAGGCTCATGAGTCCTCTCGCCTCCGTGTGCTGGATTGTTGACTGGTTTGATTTTGTACAGGACTTACACAGGCAACCACAATTGCTCTGAATTCAGGAGAGCATTGGTCCCGTCACATCCCTAAATACCAATTCATCCTAGTTATTCTTTTGCAATCCGCCCCCACCCCCTAATTTTTATGATGTTTCCTGAGCCTTGGTGATAGTGAGTGTGATGGAATTGTCCTACTTGTGGCTAAGGATGGCACAGGTACTCATTTCTGTCCTTTTATTTCTTTTATTCCTATATTAATCAGAATTCACCACAGAAGCTTCTGTGTTGATGTCTAATATTGCACTAATCTATGGATATAGAGATACAAATTAGAGAACACTTTAAAACAATGTCCATTTAGCAGATTAACAGTAGCAGGTTCATCCCTGGTGTCTGTGGGCTCCCAAACCATGTGCTCTTGGTCATAGCTATAGTACCAGACATTTGTTTCTTTTTGTGGAGTGAGCCTTAAATCCAAACAGAACATAGTAGGTTACTCCTATAGCATTCATGCTACTGTTGCATTCATGTGCATATCTTGCCAGGCCAATTGTTATTGTAGCTCACGGGATTTACAGCTGGAAAAGATTCTTGGTGAGTTTTCTTTCCCATCAGCCTATATTGCACCTTCTGACAGTATGAAAGTTAGCCAGAGGTGAGAAAACTTCCTGACCAGTGCTACTTTGATTTCTCCATGTTTTGTGATCAAAGTGTGAGATGTTTTCAGGAATAGGTTTTTATTATCTAGTCCTGGTAGGCAATCAAGAGCAATGACAAGAGCCTATATTGTTCTGGGGAAGGGGCTGTCTCTAGAATATTCATGACCAATAATTCAAGGGAATTTATCCCATACCTGGCATTGGGCTTTTTCATTTATTAACCTATAGCTTCTGGGAAGACCATTATTCCCAGGACTGGAGAGATGGCTCAGTGGTTAAGAGCACTGACTGCTCTTCCAGAGGTCCTGAGTTCAATTCCCAGCAACCACATGGTGGCTCACAACCATCTGTAATGGGATCTGATGCCTTCTTTTGGTGTGTCTGAAGGGAGTGACAGTGTACTCACATAAAATAAATAAATGAATAAATAAATGAATAAATAAATAAATTTTTATATATAGGAAGCAGAGAGTGAACTGGAAGTAATGCCATAAGCTCTGAAAACCTGCCCCAGTGCCATACTTTCCACAGCAACGTTCCAGGTCCCAAAGATTCCATAACCTCCCCACATAGCACCATCAGCAGGGACCACGTCTTTAAATATGTGAGCCTGTGAGTGGAAGTTCTCCATCAAACCACTGCCCATTCATAGAAAAATGAAGTATCTCTGTCTCTCACCTTGCTCCAGAATTAATTCAAAATGGCCTAATGTCAGTCCCCAAACTATGAAACAGTTAAAGGAACATACAGGGAAATACTTCAAGATATAGGCATAGACAAAGACTTTCCTCTTCCACCGGAGAGGAACTACTGAAGTGCAGGGCCCACTTCTCAGATCCTCCTTGGGTTTTTGGATGCCCAGCATCAAAGTGCTTGACCACAAAGGACTTGAGTTTAGCTTAGGAAAGAGTCCCAGAGACACGGTCATTTAGGATTCACAGGAACTCTGAAATATGGTAGGAATGGTCACTCCATTCTTACAGCGAAGCAGACAGGCTTAGAGAGACGAAGGGCTGCATGTACCTTCACACTGCTGCTGGGTAGCTGGGACTGTATGTGCTACACCACATCTGCCTCCTTGGAGAACTGGTAGCCAGCCGAGAGATGCCTGACTTTGGCATCTTGTATCTCTCCCCGTGGAGAGACTTCCTTCGGCCAGCAGAGGGAAGCACCGAAACATCAAAACATCCAGCTTAGCAGCTTGGTTTCAGTTCCTCTCGTGATCAGAATTTCAGAGTTTTAGGCAGTTAATAAATGACAGACGTTTACTGAACACAGTGTGTCCAAGTCACAACCACATGTATTGATTTAACCTTAAACAACTTTGCCTGACAGGGGTACCCATCTCCATTTTCTAGATAGAATCTGTTTCAGAGGTTGTCAGTTGCCTGTGGCCTTGGAGCCGGTGTATGGTTTGCCTGGAATTTTGACCCAGGTTTTCTGGTTCTTGAGGATTATTGCTTCCTCATAGTAGTCTAGGATCAAATGTTGGTAACTTAGTGACACAAAGTATGTCTGAAGCCTGAGACCTGAAGCCTTCACTTCTTTAGATCAGAATTTGTAGTTCTTCCATATCTTTACTTCCTACAATTTTCATGACCCAGTGAGTTTCATCAGTGTTGATTACAGGGCCGTGGCTGAAGGATTGCTTACAGAGAGAAGCACGGTTTCCTTACCTGTGACTGAAGAAAATATTCTCCCCTCATCAATTGTTGACTACATGTAAGTCCCCAGGGAGGAACAGTGAGTGCTCCACGAGCCCTTCTCCCTTCAATGGCAAGATGTTGAAGGACCTAATCTTATGCAGATGTTGTGCAGGAAATCCCAGCTGCTGTGTGGTCACGAGCAGAACTCGGCATTCCACATGGATTCTTCACTTATTATATTTTTCTTTCGCATTGTTCCCTGATCCTTGGGTAGGTGGGACTGATCTACTTGTCCCATTCTTGGCTGGGTACTCATTCAACGGTAACTTGTGTCTGCTGGGTATCCGCTGACAGCAGCACTCCTCCACAGACAACAACATAGTTATGGAGAAGCAGATCTGTTTAGCAAAACAATAGCAGCTGCTTTCTGGCCAGGTCACGTGACTTCCGCAGCCGAGGCCTTTTGACGGGATTTATAACCTCATAGCTCAGGAATTTTGTTTTGTCTTTGCTATTAGATCTCATCATTCATTTGTTACTTTTAAGCATTTATTATTTTCATTGAAAAAATTTATACGACATATTCCGATCATGCTTCTCCTTCCTCCAACTCCTCCCAGATCCACCCCTTCCCCATCTAACTCCATGCCCCTTCTTTCTCTTTAAAAACAAACAAAACCGACAAAGACAAAATAAGCAAAACAAGAAACACAACACACACCCTCACCACAAAAATATAGAAACAAAAACCAAAATACACAAGTCAATAAGTTAAAAAAAAAAAAAAAAGCCTAAACAAAGCAGAATGAGACAAAACATCTACAAAGATACTGTTGGGTTTGGTTTGTGTTGCTATCATACACTGGGCACTAACCTACCCTGAAGTGTGGTTACTGTAACCAGTAAGACTCCACTAGAAAAAACTGATTTTTTTTCCTTTGCCATCAACTATCAGTTGCAGATAATCTTCTTGATTAGGCTTGGGCTCCTAGTCCGATTCCCTCTCTCAGTGTTGGGACCATATTTGCCTTGAACTTGTGGAGGCAGGCCCTGTGCGGCTGCTGTAGTATCTGAGTTCACGTGTGTTAATTTTGTTATGTCTGGAAGATGGTGTTTCCTGAAGTCATCCTTTATCTCTGGCTCTTATAATCTTTCCACCTCTTTTTCTGCATAGATCGCTGAGCCCTTAAAGAAGAATTTGATGAAGACGTTCTGTTTAAGAAAGTGCTCCAAAGTCTGTCACTCTTAGAGACTTATTCTTGGCAGGAGTCAGAGTTCCCACAATCTATTCCTGGCAGTTTTCTCTGCCTTCCTTCATTTTCTTGGCCAAAAGTTTAATGTATTCTGCAGCCTCTTCTCTCTCTCTCTCTCTCTCTCTCTCTCTCTCTCTCTCTCTCTCTCTGTCTCTCTCTCTCTGTCTCTCTCTCTCTGTCTCTCTCTCTCTGTCTCTCTCTCTCTGTCTCTCTCTGCCTCTCTCTGTCTCTCTGTCTCTCTGTCTCTCTGTCTCTCTCTCTCTCACACACACACACACACACACACACACACACACACACACACACACAC
>JANHMN010000004.1:34794584-34847306 GCA_030674055.1 Rhabdomys pumilio
CACACACACACACACACACACACACACACACACACACACACACACACCAAGTTGAAGACACTTAATTTGGCATCTACCAATAGGCTTATGCATCCTTTCTCCAGCTTTCCTTGGTCTGCAATGACAATTTTCTTTACTCACCAGCAGGCACCCTCTACTGTGCATCAAGACACCTCTGCTTCATGGGAAACATTTGTATGTCCTTCCCATTGATTCCGACTGTACAACCTTGTCACTCTTCACCCCCCAAATTGGTAGCTTCTTCTATGCTGTGCACTTCTTATAAAAAGTGCAAAGTTTACTTTTCATTATCCACTTCAATGTGTTTCTGACAGCTGGTGGCTAGGGAGGAGACATTCAGCTTAGTATTTTGATTGCTGGGAAACCATTACCCACAGAGTGTGTCTGGCAGAACTCTAGCCAGATTCTAAGTCAGTTCTAGAGAATATTCCAAGTTGCTTGCCTGCTCCTGCAGGGATGAATTCTGGAGCATCATACATGTTTTCAGATTTAAAGCAAATGTGTACGCACCAGTGGAAACCAAAGACTGCAGAGTTGAATGCTCTGGGATGATCAGTCATGGCACCAGGGCAGGAAGTCATTGTCTAAGTGATATCAGTCAAGCAAACCAACATTCACGGCAAGGTTTCCTCAAGTCCTCTTGCTCTGAGGTCACTGTGCCCTTTGGTTCTCAAAGACAATCATCTGGGATCTGTTTTAGTGTGTGGTCAGAAAAAACCAGCACCACCCACCCCACCTCTTTCTTTTTGGCCTCTTCCTACCATGAGTTGGGGTCTGAGCTGGAGTGATGGCTCAGAGGTTAAGAGCACTGGCTATGCTTCCAGAGGACCTGGCTTCAGTTCTCAGCATTCACACCATGGCTCATAAGTCCTCTGGAACTTCAGTTCCAGAGGATCTGATACCGTCTTCTGACCCTCGTGGGCACTAGGCATTCACACAGTGCACATACTCATATCAGGCATATACACAAAGGCAAAACTCTTATACACAAAATAAATAAATCTTAAACAAGGGTTGAGTTCATTCTGGTCCCTCTTTGGGTATGAGATGCTCTGTGAGATTTGCATCTAATAAACACAAGGAGGCTCAGGTGATTCTGCTTCTTTCCAAGACTATGCTGTCACGAAGGGCAGTAGGTCTCTGTTAGGCTCTCTCTCATTGGGTGCTTGTTTTTGTAGTCTAACTGCCATGTGATGAGGAAGGCTAGCTTAAATAGAAAAGCCAGGTGGAAGTCCTCCTGCAGCAGAGGTCTCAGGGGGCCATGTGTGCTATAATGTATGAGTGAGCAAGCCTTTCAGGGGACTCTACTCCCAGCCACCATCTAACTGTCATATGTCTATGGTATGTTTCTCACACACACACACACACACACACACACACACACACACACACACACACTCATACACACACACACTCATACACACACACACTCATACACACACATACTCATACACACACATACTCATACACACACACACACACACACACACACACACACACACACGGGTGATGTAAGAGAATGTTTCTTTTGGTCTTAATGGTTTTCATCTTGTCTTCTCTTTTCCTCTGCTGTGCCTTAAGTTCTGTTTTGGTCTTAACCGTGGGAAAGTGGCTCTAATGTAGCATGTATTTCTCCAAAACTGATATTTGGGCTATGCTTCAAATCTTCAGGCTTAGGCTTTTGAATCCTCAAATCGAGAACCTCACTTTAATTCAAAAGACCTGCAGGACTAGCTGATGGAGAGGGATGTGGTGGAGAAGAGGGAAGAAGTAAACATCACAGTCCATTGTTTGCCTAGTCCACAGCTAATCTATGGACAGGGTAATTTCATCTCAGAATTCCTTCTCTTATTTCTTTCTTCAACTGAAAAAAAATGTTCTCATCTTAGGAACAAGTCCGTCATCTTCCTAGGCCAATTGTTAAGATTGCAGATTAGAATAACATTCTTCCCCGTTCTGTTATGTGTTTACTGAGCTGTGTAATCAGAACTATGGTGTACACTAGCCCTTAGGAATGTTAGACTAGGGACTAGAGAGAAACTAGTTACAAGCATGAGCTGCAGAAGGCTTCTTGATGGCGGGGTGCTGTCTTAGTTGGGGAAAGTGTTCTAGGTACAGACTGTCCTGGGCCTTCTCCAGATGAGAAGGATTTATAAAGTATGAGAAAAGATGGCTCACTCTACTCCCCTCACTTGAAGTGCTGACTTTTCTTCCTTACGTGGGAAGGACTCCTGGCTTGGCTCAGTTAGCACTCTGTCTTCTCTTCCTCTACCCATGTACTGCTCCGTGCTTTCATTACAATCACCCCAAATATGCAGGCTTCTAAATAGTTTCTTCTTCCTTCCACCTTTGAGTCTTGATTCTTGCTGTTCTCTTTCTTCAGAGGGAAGGTCTTTCTTTTCCCTGTCCCTCCCCTTGCTATCTCTCACTATCTTGCTGGTCTTGACTCTACCTATTTCTCCAAATCATATCCACAGGCTAAACTGCAACATTCTTTTTGTGTTTCCATGCATGTTTGTGTCCTCTCTAGTGTCCCCAGGCTGACCTTTAAATTGCAGGCGTAGTCCCTAAACTAAATCTACCAGGGCTGATGGCTGAGTAGCAACTTAGCTTGTTTACTGTGAGCCTGTAGGTGGAGTTGGCAGTCCCTGGGCCCTGAAATGGATTTCCAACTCAAGGCTCAGGACATGCGGAATGTAATAGGATTAGTAGGTTATATAATTAGACAGTTACAAGTGAAGGCGTAGACTCTGGGAGGGACGTAAGCTTCATTCTAGTTTCTAAAGGCCTATGTTCTGTCTCAGAGCCAAATGACCTGGGTTGTAACCCAGCACCAATCCTCATTTGCTGTGTGGTCTTGACAAGCTGCTCTTCTCTTGAGCCTTGATTTTCCACGGGTGTCGAACTAGATCTGCTGTGGGTGGTGTGTAATTGAGGCTGACACTGTTCCTGTGAATACAGAGCAGGCAGTCCAGAGGGGATGCATACATACTAAGGTGGTGCACTCGTTCATATACAGATAGTTGATCTACACACAGATGGTCCCAACAAAGGAGAAAGGATGGTTTTGTGCTCTCCAAGGTGCTGAGTCACCTTCAGCTGCTGTCTCTACCTCTCTGAGCTTCAGTTTCCCCTTTAGCAAATGAAGATGGTAATTCTAAATAATAGAAGGTATTTATAAAGGTTAAGTGAAAATAACACAGCTGAAGAAGCCCAGAAGTCACAGTATGGATTGCTGTCAGAAAGAGAAATGTGCAGGGGTTCTTGTAGAGGGAAGTGTTTCTGCTTGAGGTAGGGGAGGACTGAGAAGGCATCCCAGGCCAGGCTTTAGAGGGTGTAAAGGCTCCCTCTGACAGAGACTCTGGGGGAAGTATAGGCATGAAGGTCCCAGGACTTACTGCAGAGCTCAGAGGCTCTACTACCTCCCCCCAGGTGCCTTCTATCTGCTCAGTATTGCTGTCTCACTTCCTGCATGCTTCCTGTCATCTGTGATTGCTTCTAGGCTGCCTACATTTTCTCACTCACTTCTCCCATCAGGATGGCCTCCCCACTGCTCATGGCTTGTCACCTTCTCAGAGAAGTGAACAGTGCCCTCACTGGTCCCCTCAGAACATGGTTTTCTCTCTGCTCAGCTCTTGCACCCCTACCTGGACAGTGTTGTACTGTAGCTCACACATCACATGCATGTTTGGGTCCTTTTCATCTAACCCCCTCTCACTTTGTCCTGCATTGTTTACTTTGTTCTTCTAGGGTTTTATTTATTACTATTGTTGTTGTTATTATTATTTAAAATATATATTTTATTTATGTGTATGTGCATATGCGCACCAGGGCACAGGAGCCTGGAGAGGTCAAAAGAGGTTCCAGATTCTCTAAAGTTGCAGTTACAGGTGATTGTGAGCTGCCAGGTGGGTGCTGGGAACTAAACCCAGGTCCTCTGCAAGAATGGCAAGTGCCCTTAACCACTGATTCATCTCTCCAGCCCTAGATTTTATTTGTCATCTCTGATTTTATAAAAGATTCACCAGATCTTAGTAGCTTTCTCCAGGACAGGGCTATAGATGGAACAAGGGAGACACAGGGGCTCAGACGGCTCTTGAAGTTTTGAAAACTGTGTTAAGCCTAAGTATTGCTCATTTGCCCAGCAGCCAGAGGGCGGGGTCAGGACCCATAGGTGATTGCATGCAGAGCAACTTAGCTACCTGGTAGGTCCTTCTTGAGCTCAGGGAGGTGTGATGCGTTGGGTGTGGAAACTCCAAGTTCATTGTTAATCTTGGGAAATACCTGAGAGTAGAAAAGAGGAGGTGAATGGCAGATGACAAGAGCCAAGAAACAAAGCCATTCTATCTCCCACTGAATCTCCTTTCTTCTTCTCTTGAGATCTAGAATGGGTAATTTATTCCTTCAAAAAGTGCTGGCTCTGAGAACTGTGCCTTCCTCAAGCTGATGTGCCTTCTTTCCCGAAGTGTGACGTAGGACTAAGCAACATGGGCCTAAATGATCTGAATATTGGATACCCCGGTGTGTGGGTAGATCTGGGAATGGGAGGGAGTGCTTAAAGGGGACTCTGTGTCCCCTGGGATGCTCATTCGTTGCCAGAAATGGAAAGACATCTGGCTTTTTTGGAAAATGGACAAAATCTTTTTCCTCCCCTGGGCTGGGGAGGAACTTCACAGAAGAATATTTTGGGTTTCAAAATGATGGATGAAAATGGGATTTTATGAGGAAGAAGCTACAGCTGTGCATCTCAGTGTCCTCTTTAGCTCTTGGGGGGCAGGAACTGACCACCGAGTCAGTCCCCCGAGGCACTGCAACTGAGAGAATTCTGACTGCAAGGGACTCCTGGGAGTGTATGGGATGTCACTGGGGAATTCCTCCTTCTCCCCTGCCTCTCTTTCTATGCCACTTGCAATCCTTCAGGTTCTCTCCATTTCCATGGCTTTAGTCCTACACAGGCTGATGGTTCATGAAAGAGACATCCCATTTCTTCCTTGTCTCCCAGCTTTCTACGTATCTCTTTCCTTCTCTGCATGGATTTAATCTTGGTACAATGAAAAGTGAGCGAGGCATTAGCAATGTGCTCGCCTTCCCTAGGTGAAGGGATGTGGAGACCGTCCCACTGGTCAGGTGCATGCTTCGGAACCTGAATTTTGAGATGATTTACCTGGCAGTGGGTTGTAAAGAGGATGACTAATGCTGCCTGCATTTCCAGCGCTGTCTCGAAGTTTTGGTTGATGGCCACTGCTCTAGGCTCTCTTCTGTGTTTAAGAATTGAGCAATACACGTCTGTCCCTACTTGGACGGCCTCTGGGCACTCATTGCTCACTGCAGTTTATGCTGATCTTCAGTTTTTGCATCCTTTGCCTTTTCTCCCCACACTTGCTTCATTTTGGTTTTCTCTTTCTCTCTCAGAGAACACCAGAGTCTCAGGTGCTCCAGTTAATGCTTATATTTTTGAGGAAGGGTCTACCTTTGCAGCCCTGGCTGGATCAAACTGGTCTGAAACTTGTAGAGATCCATTTGTTCCTGTTCCCTGAGTTCTGGGGTCAAAGGTACGAACCACCTTGCCCAGCCCTCAAATTAATAATTTTGAAAATACCCCCAATTCTTTTCCCTTTCTTGTATTTTGCTTCTAGTTTATCATTAAAACCAATAGTTTCCCTTTTCCTAATCTTTAGTATGGACCTTCTGAAAGTCCTTTATTCTTACCATAAACCTGTGAATGTCTATATCCGTCTAAGCATTTTCCCTCAGTTTTAGATTAAGGTGTCCTCACTCATATTTGAGAAAAATTCTTCACATGTGCTTAGACTTCACCTCCCCTTCATTTCTTAAATTGTGTCGTAAGTTGTCCATTCTATCCTCCATTTTAAACTTCTCTCCAGCCTATACTCTTGTCCAAGTTTCTTCCAAGTCCCTAAAAACAGCCTTGCCTGATGTTACATTCCTTCTACCCCACATCTCTGCATTCTACTTATCTACAGGTCTTAAAGGTATTTTCTGTAATCTGACTTATCTTTTATACCAACAGCCTCTACTTAGATCCAGTACTCCACGGACACGATGCTTCCCAAGACTGATGATTTATTTAGCTTTATATTTTGAGATTATAATATAATTCCCTCATTTTCCCCTCTCTTTCTTTCCTTCAAACACTCCCCTATGCCCCTCCCTGATCTCTTTCAAATTTATGGCTTCTTTTTAATTAATTGTTATTACATGTGTGTATGTATGTGTTCTTAAATATATAAATATACCCTGTTGGTGTGCTCTCCAGCATGCCAAGATAACCTTAAGGGTGCAGTAGTGGCATGCATAGCTTGGCAGAACCCAGAAACTCTCTAGTTGGACTTAAGACCATAGGACAAGAGAAAAATCATGCCTGATACTGGAAACATAGATAGATAACTATTTAGGACTCATGAAGTCATGTATGTATTTTGACAGAGAACCTACAATCACCAATTTACAAAACCAGCACAATACTTAACCTTATTCTAAATATTTGTTTTTCACACATGGATAAGTGCAGTCCTCACCCAGAAAGAAGCTTCTCTTTGTGCTTGATGAGGATCATTACAGAAAACTACAACTGATCAAAATGCAAAGTTGTGAAGCTTCGTCTAAATGGATACATCTATAAAACAACGTCCACACCTAAGGCTCAGAAAACATTGCAGAAAGCAGGGTGCAAAGATTGAAAGAGCCAGAGGATCAGCGAGTTTGCTGTGCGGCTATGTCTCTTAGGAATGTCAGAGTGACACACATTAAAGTCTCACCAACATGACTATTTAAACATGAGGTGTTGACCAATGCCAAAGTGGAAGGGGGAAAGTCCATGAAGCCTCAGCCTTACCTAAAGAACTACAGGCAGCTAATGCTGCGACGGGGAAGAAGGACTCCTTAAATCATGAACTCTAGGGATATTTTCATCCTTGTAGATTTCTGGGTGTACCCAGTTTTCTTCTTTCATTTAACTAGTATTTATTACATGCCAGGGATCTGTCAAGCAGTTGGAGAAGGGCAGTCATGCTCCTACCTCATGGCTCTTAAATTCTAGTCAGGAAGTCAAAAATTGAGCAAGTCAGTAAAATATGCTAATTTTGCAAGATGTGAGAATCCTTGTGCAGCTGAATCCAGTTGTGGTTAGGATTCATAGAAGGTTTTGTGGAAAGTGCTGTTTACAGTGTAAGCTCGCTAGAACTTAGCAAAGACAGGAGCAAGGGTTGCTGGCTGAGGAAAGAACTTGTGAAAAAGTCTGGAGTACACGGGAGCAGGTAGCCTGGGATACCTGCAGAGAGACTGGTGGCATAGCCTGGGAGCATGGAGTGAGGTGGTGAGGCTGAGGGGGAGCAGGAGAACTGAGCAGTTCCATGAGGCTACCTTCACTTGTCCTCAATGCTATGGAGACGTTCTTGAAACACTATTGGATAACGTGTGGACAATGCCTTGGAAGAAGGCAAGAGTGGACTTGAAAGGACAAGTTAGGAAGACAATGGCTGCAGTTCTGCAAATGGGATCTGTGTGCACTTAGAAGTAGAAGGATGTCAGGGTGACACACTGTTTTGAGAGTTCTATGGGAAGCCCAATGTACCCATCCACTATATTGATATCAGATTTAGAGGAAATCTAAACTCTACTCAGGGAAAATGGATGGAAAACAGGATCATGTGACAGTTAGTTTTATGTCAACTTGATACAAGCTAGAGTTATTTGGGAAGAAGAAACCTCAGTTGACAAAATGGCCCTACCAGAATGGGCTGTGGGCAAGCCTGTGGTACATTTTCTTGATTGATGATTGATGTGGGAGGGCCTAGATCACTGTGGGTGGTACCACCCCTTGGCTGTAGTCCTGGGTTCTGTAACAAATTACGCTGAGCAAGCTATGATTAGCAAGCCAGTAAATTCCACTCCTCTACAGCCTCTGCATTAGCTTCTGCCTCTAGGTTCACATCATTTGAGTGCCTGCCTTGACTTCCTTCAATAATGGAGTGTGATCTGAGAGTTTTAAGATGAAATAACCCTTTCTTCCTCAAGTTGCTTATGGACGTGGTGTTTTATCACTGCAACAGAAACTGTAACTAAGACAGAGCATTTCCTGAGGTGTATAAGTTTTCATCAAGTTTGGTTGGGGGAAATTATGTTGACAAGTGGACTTTGTGATGTTTACTGGTGATGCTGGAATGTGTATATATGGAGTTCAGAAGGGTGGGTTAGGTGGGGCATATAACTTTGACAGTTATTGGGATACTAATGGGCGTGAGGAATTGCCTCCTGAGAGAAGGGAGAGGGGAAGGGCAGGGGGTCTGAGACTGAACCTTGAGTCCACCAATATTTTAATGACCTGGAAAGGTCAGCCTTTAAGGGGGCCCTTAATCATCAGTGTCTCTAGGAATCAATACACTTGTTTAGTTTCTACCACATAGTACCAGATTTATTGATGTGTATCTGATAGATTGTGTCAGAGATGGTGACATGCCACTTCTGAGACAAACAATGAAAGATATTGTGGCTTTCTTTTGGTTGTTCTCTCTTGTGATTCTCTTTCCCTCTTGGACCATCTCTAGTTAGTCCCTATACCATGACTAGCACTTAAGAAGGTCCCGGGTGCTAAGAAACTTTATAAAGTCTCTTGCTGACAGCCTCATTGTACAGAGATTGGAAGGAGATCTTACCATCCTTTCAGAGAGGGTACACTCAGCCGACAGCTTGTCTAAAGCCTTGTTAGAGACCTCAAGCTGAAATTCACTTTAACTACCCTAATCTTGACTCTCAGAGGTCATGTTAGTTTTTTATTTCTAGCTGTTGGGTTTTAGAATAATGTGTTATACATCCAAGATTACTACAGAGGGCAGAGACCGGGGGAAGACTAGAAGGAATGGCAAGAGAGGTGGAATGGCCACCAGCTGCTTCTGGATTGGGAGATTACTAATGGTTAATACTGTATGTCAACCTGACAGGGCCATGGGCAGCCAAGGGGTTTGGCCAAAGTCTATTCTGGGTGTTACTGAGGGTGTTTCTAGATGAGAGTAACATTTGAAGCAGTAGCGGAGTGGGTGATCTAGCTGGTTGAGGTAGAACAGAGAGGTGGAAGAGGAACAAGCACCTGACGGCCTGAGCCTTTCTCTCTGCCTTTGGTCTTAAACTACTGGTTGAGGGGCTGGAAATGCAGCATCACCTCTGAGTCACTGTATGAACCTCAAGGAAAGTAAAAGCAAGAAAAAAAGTTTTACTAGTAATATATCTGAAATGAGTGTCTATTTTTATTTAAAAAAAAAAAAAAAAAGACAGGCTCTCACTATGTAGCTCTGGCTGTCCTGGAACCCATCATGTAGACCAGGCCAGCCTTGAATCTACAGAGATCCACTGGCCTCTGTCTCCTGAGTGCTAGGATTAAAGATGTACATCGCTGTTCCCGGCTAAGGAATTCTTAATATGAACAAATATATCTACTTTCCCCTTTATGGTCTCACATCCTTCTGCAAGTTTTAAAGATATAAAAGTTCATTTGTGTTTTGTATTTATATGAGACAGAGATCTAGTGTTTCCTGTTTTTATGTGAACAATTAATAGATACTGAGTTATGGTAGTTATTGGCAATGCTATTTTTGCCATATATGAAGCTTTAATGTCATCAGTGGTTTTTCTGTTATATTTTGTCATTTCCTAGGTTTAAATATATTATTGTAGTTTTAAAATAAATCTTGATATCTCCATGGGACCAGTCCATTCGTCTTTAAAAACAAAACAACAAAACAAAACAAAACTCTTTGGCTATACTTAGCCCTTGACTCTTCTATGAAGATTGGAAATGGACTCAACGAGTTCCATTCTGTTGGGATTTAGTTGGGATGGAGTTGAAATTATAAATTATTTAGGGAGAAAGTGCTGTCTTGTGACACCAAGTCATCCCCTCATAGATTGTCATGTTTCTCCATGTGGTCACCTCTCTGCATTCCAGTGTCTGCAGTGATGGAGGCTAGGTTTTTTTCTTAAAGCAAACACAGTTTTGTGAGAAACCACAGGACATATGCTAAGAAAATGCTTTCTAGAGTTTACAATTTCATGCAAATGTGTTGCAATCTTGACATGCTAAGACCAACTAGTTTTTCTGGCTTTTATCCCTGAGATAAAAATTCATTAGAAATGGGCCACCCCTTTTGATAACACATTTCTTATGTATTTTTCTCTTGATTTTATATAATACTGTGTTGTAGTAATTATTTTAAAAAAAAAAGTGGCCACCGGTCAATCTAACTATCTAATCTGCAGTGTCTTTGCCTAGCTCAACCACACACAGCAGCTAGAAGTGGCCAGCCAGAGACACCAGCCCTGCCACCCACTAGATGGCTCTGCCAGTCTTCCACTCTGTCTCTGCAAGGCTGGGCGTTGCCCAGACTATCCCACCAACCACACGGGCTTGGTACAGATCTGACTCTAATACTTAGATTATCCAAAGGCTTATATATTTGGTAATGATCAATAACAAGATGCCCATAGGATCAGAAGTGTAACCCATTACTCAACCTAGATATACCAACTACCTTTGACTGATATAGACAAGCGAACATCAGCCTCCATGTCTCTCTCTCTCTCTCTCTCTCTCTCTCTCTCTCTCTCTCATCTCTCTTCCTCTCCTAGCTCCTCCTCTTTCTTCTCCTTTTCCTCCTCCTCTTTCTTTCCTTACTTCTCCCACCTTAGCTCCTCCTATATATCACTTTTTCTGTTAAAAAAAAAAACTTTCTCTCGAAATACAATTAGAGCATAACTATACCAATTTGTATCAGTAAGGTACAAGATAGACCTAATACCCAGTCCATCATTTTATTGACTAAACAGAACCTCTGTCATCTCTCCTAACTAAAAGACTTAGTTCTGAACCTGGCTTATGCCCTGTCTTTAGAATGAATTTCATCTGAAAACCATCCTCTCAAAGTAAAGAGCCTGGGTTGGCTGTGAGACTATAAGTCTTCAGCTCCATCAGAAATCCAGAATGACTGAATTAACTGATGATATGGGAAGCACAAACTGTGGCTTCTAAAACTTAGCCAATTTATAGAGACTGCTGATTACGTGGACAGTCCCTTACTTCAAAACATTGGAGCATCTGGTCTTCAGCCTTCTGGCCCAGGATCATCTGACAGACCTAGTAATGCAGAATTTTTAAGGGCTGATCACTCTGTCTTGGCAGATATAATCAGTCGACTATTCTGCAAGTGTGTCCCTTTTCTGGACAGTATTTTGTCTGTAGATGAAAAGAGGCAATTCTTGCCTAGTGGCTGTCTCACTACAACTGGAATAACTCCCAAGATGCCCAATTTCTTCTTAGAATCCAAGACAGGAAGCTGTCAGGAGTAGACAGGTCTCTAATCAAAATGAACATTAATACAGAAATGTTTGTAATGCTAATTCTGTGGACTTCTGACATTTTGAAAACCAACTATCTATGTAAGGCAATCTGGACTGTTGTCCATTAACTCCTCTCAGCTATTTCTAATTAAAATCTAGAAAACACCCTAACAAGAAATTCAGAGACATTTAATTGCTATAGGCCCTTAACTCACAGGCTAACCATCTCAAATCAGTTAAAAAAGTTAAAGAAGGACTGGGTCTAAGCCTTGTATTCCTAAATGTGTTATATAGGCACAATGCCTATGAGAGTAACAATATTAATCTCACTTTAATAACAATTCCTAGCTATTCCTCCCTGTTCCAACAAAACCACTACTTTCCCTAGAAAGACAGCCCAATATTAACCACCTCAGTCCCCAAGACCAGGAAATAGGGGCGCCGACGTTTCATTAACTTCTTCAAGTTGATTACGGGCATTGAGATATTAGAAGAGGGGTGGGGGAAAGGGTAAATTGATAAGCTTCTGATGTCTGTGTCTTCATTGCATCCAGCTGGAATTCCAGAACATCAGAGGTTCGAGCAGGTTTGCTCTGCTTGCTTGATGAGTAGATTCACCAAGGCTGTGTATTCTGCAATATACAATTCTCAAAACAAATTTTAGTATCAAGATAATTTTTTGTTTGAATTCTGGAATCTAGTATTTTGGAGGCCTGCCTCTGTCATGTCTAATCCATATAACTCCGGGAGGTAGAAATACCTTAATCATCTCTTCTGAAAAAAACACAGCTAAAATCTTTTTCCCTAAACAGAATATCTTTGTGCCAGTAACCAGAAAAACCTTTATCGTGACCTCTTTCCCAGAGGAAAAAATATAACCGCAAAACTGAAAATCACACCCATCTTCCTTCTCTATTTTGCCAAGCAGGAAATGAACCCAGAATTCCTGTGGGGCCCACATTAGACAGAACCCGAGTCTCCTGTGAGGCAATGTAACTTTATATCATTTAGACACACCTGATTTACACTCTCTTTCTGTTTGGCCCTCTGCCTGGAACAGTTTTTATGTATACCTTCTACGTGTTTAGCTCTGTACTCCAGAGCAGCTCCCACTTGTGCACTGTACTTTCTACTCTAGAGTCAGGAATACTTTTGGGGCTACTTTATTGGGTCTTAGTGTTTCTATTTCTGTGAAGAGACACCATGACCACAGCAACTCTTATAAAGGAAAACATTTAATTGGGACTGGCTTAGAATTTCAGAGGTTTAGTTCTGGTCACAGCAGAAAACATGGCAGTGTGCAGGCAGATATGGTGGTAGAGAAGGAGCTGAGAGTTCTATATCCATATTGACAGGCAGCAGGAAGCCAATGGCACACTGGGCCTAGCTTGAGTATCTGAGACCTCAAAGCCTGCCCCCAGTGACTCATTTCCTCTAACACCACCACCATCTATTCCAACAAGACCTCCTAATTGTGCCATGCTCTATGAGCCCATGGAGGCCATTTTTTTTCCAAATCACCACAATGTTCATGTGTGTGTATGTGTGTGTGCATGAAAAAATGAATATGAGAGTATGAGGGTACAGTACAACACATAAAGGAGAGTAAAGCATAGATATCAGTTAATGAGAAAGGATGAAATTCATATAATGCACTCATGAGTCATTAAAGAGGATATAAACTAATTGCTTTTTAATTATAATTCTGTTATTGATATTTTCTTTTTCTATTTGGTGTGTGTGTGTGTGTGTGTGTGTGTAAGTGCATAAAATATAATTGATAGCAAAAGTGTCGACTCCAACAGCTTCAACACCAGAATGGCTATTTTAACCATGTAGAAATTCGTTGAGATTTGTAGACTTTGAGTCTGGCTAATCTTGCTGCATAATGTGTTTTTATTTGCAAGTCCTTTACAAAAAAAGTTTGGATTATTAAAAAGTAGTGCTAGGATGCTAAACACTAGGAGACCTTTGAAGCAGATCTAAATGCACTTGCATTATGACATGGCCATGAGCCTATGTGGTGATTTGAATGAGAAATGTTCATGCATTTGAACACTTGGTCCCAGTGCATAATGCTGCTTGTGGAAGATTTAGAAGATATTGTCTAAGTGGAGGAAGTAGGCCACTGAGGGCAGTGTTTGAGAGTATACATACTTGCCTTACTTTTAATTTTTCTTCTCTGTTCCAAGTTTTCAGCAAAATAGCTGAAACTTTCTGAAAATAGCTGTCAGCTTTCTATTCCTGCTGCCATTCCTGCTGCTTGCTGCCATGCTGTCCCACCACAGAGAACTCTTATCTCTCTGAAACTATTAGTTCAAATACACTATTTTGTTAAATACACACACACACACACACACACACACACACACACACACACACTCCTCCTTCAAACCAAAACCAACCCACAAAGACTAGAAGGTTCTCTACTATTGGAATCTTCTAGGCCTGGAGAGGGCAGTGAGCGATTGCTGTTGTCTGTTGCAGTTTCTCTCTGTTTCTACTACACAGATTGTTGCTGTGTGGAAGGTGAAAGCTGGGTGGTCCAGGAATGTGATGTCAGCATCAGGGCTACATTCATTTTAGAAGCATCTCTTTTTTGTATAATAAGAACCTCTTCTGGCTGCTATTGATCACTCCAGATGATCTCTAGCTTGTGTACATCCAAGCTGAGAGATATCAGCATCCAAAGCTGAGAGGGGTCTCCTGTGTGTGTGGGAAAGAGAAGAAAACTGACAGAACACTGAGTTCTGTACCTGAGCGGGAGCACTGAGCACTCTGCTTGCCAGTCTAAGTGATTTCAATGTGTATCAATCAGTAACTACTTTGCTGAGGAGAAGGAGGAGGAGAAAGACTTTGGACACCTAGTGTGTTATGACACCGAGTGTGTTATGCTGCTGGATCTGTGAGTCTGAGCTTCCATCCTGCCTGTCAGTCAACCACGAGTTGCTCTAGGAAGTGAGCAACCATGGCTTGGAGATCTAGGTCTCTGCAATAGCCCAATGGTTCTGGAGGTCCCTCCCACCTTCCTAGCGGTGGACCCACAGGTTGCCAGATCTTTACAGCTTGTGCTCCATGTTACTCAAATTCCACATTTGAGTTTCCCTCTCTTCATAACTGCCTCCTGTGACTAACTCCCACACACACACTGGCACAGTGTCCTTAGGATTCCTGGCTTCTGGTTTTTTTGTTTGTTTGTTTGTTTGTTTGTTTGTTTTGTTTTCAGGGTTCAGTCTTAAACAATAGGCTCCCCTTCTCAAGGTAGTACCTGGCTATAGATTTTAAGCTATAAGAAGTGATATGGCAGATTTCTCCTCCAGTGCTCTCCTGCTATGTAGGTGGAGTTACTATTGCTCCCTATTAACTTAAAGTTTGCAGACACTCTTGCCTATGTCTTATGTAACTGAACACATTGGATTAGTTTCTTGGTGAGTGCAAAGATAAATAAACACTACCAGATGATGAAAGAGTGGAGAAAAGTTCATTACCTGCAGCAAATAATAGAATCACAATCCAAAGCCCGTGTTCTCCTGACAAAATAAATACAGGAACTTTACTCAGAGAACCCATACACAGGAAAGTCCTTGGGGTGGGCACATTCCCGAGCGTGCTTGTTTTATCCCTAGCATTCTCAGGTTATGATCACAGCTCAGGAAGAACGGATGATGGACACAGTCCTGGATATTAGCCCAAGGTCTTGGAGCATATGCTGAATAGAAACACTTTTGAACATGCTTATTTTGCATCACAAAGATGGCAGACAAATATTTCAGGGAGCACTTGGTTTGCTCTACATCGATGACTGTAGGGAACACTTCTGGTCTCCTTCAGCTTCTTTTCCTCAAAGGGTTTTAGAGGAAATAAAAGGAATTAAAGGAAAGATATGTTAATAAGGCAGTTTGTCTCTCAGGGTACCTGTCCCATTTAACTGCTAACGTTACAACTGTTAATTTGTTTTCTTCAGGACAGTGGCCGTGTTCTGGTTCACCTTGTGGTTGTGGCTTCCTGTTGCTGACCCTGAAGGAGCTGCAGTGGGAGTGACAGCCTGTCACCCAAGATCCTTCTCACTGGGATGTTTCTTTGTGTTTGACAGATGTCTCGTTGTCTCTTTCCTGACTCTTAATGGCCTTTTCTTCCTTTCCTTGGACTATGAACTCTCCTTATCTACCCTGATTTCTTATTCAGAAAGTTGCATGCAGGAAGCTTCCCATCAGCCACCTCACCCCAGATAAAAATGCTGCTGATACCGAGTTTTAGTGAACCTATAAACGATGATGATATTATATCCTGTCATTACAAGTCTAAATTTTTATTTGTTGACAATTTCATACGTGTATATAGTTTGTTGTAATTATGTACAATCTACTCCACCTCCCGCTTCCCCAGACCTCCCATGCCTCTCTTTCATTTTCATATCCTCTTCTTTCTCCGCCTCTTCTTTTACAATTAGTAATACCCACATGCACATGGGTGTGGGGCCATTGAATGGAACACAGGCAACATATCAGAAGCCACATCCCTGAAGAAAATTGACTTCCTCTAGCAGCCAAACTGTCAAAGCTCCTCACCCAAGGGTGAGACCTCATAAGCACCTATCTCATCTATTTTGGAATACTGAGTTCTTGCTCATGGGATGAGTATCAAAGCTGTTGTGAGTTCATGAGTATAATGGGTGTACCACTTCCAGAAAACAGCATTTTGTCTTGTCACGGCCTGTAAACTCCTTGCTTTGGTGCTCTGCCTTCTATGGAGAAATGCAAAAGGTCTCCACTTTCTTCCTCCCCAGGGAACTCTTTCTTGGATAAGGACTAGATCTGGAGCATGCTTATAATGCCTTTCTTTTTAAGATTGTTGTTCTCTATGCCTGTGGCAGATGGCCATGTGGTAAAAGGTGAATAGTGCTGGCTTTAACCTCCCCCCATCTGAGCACAGGATTTCCTCTTGTCTCTTTCACCTCTGCCAGAGAGACCTCTGATTATGTTTTGGAGAAAAAAAGGAAAACAAATAGAGTAGTGTGGCATGTTTAGATCTTTGTGCCTCTGATAGAATGGAGGGTCTTGGCACGGCTTTAAAACATGTGGGCCCTTGGCACCTGCTTTCCTGTGTGGAAGCACAATAGGCTTCTGAAGTATTTAACCAGAATTAACTATTTGAAAAATATTTTATTGCAAGTTATTTATTTATTTATTTATTTATTTATTTTTAGTTTTTCAAGGCAGGGTTTCTCTGTGTAGCCCTGGCTGTTGTGGAACTTACTATGTAGACCAGGCTGGCCTTGAACTCAGAGATCCACCTGCCTCTGCATCCCGAGTGCTAGGATTAAAGGTACGCACCACCATCTGGCTAACAGATTGTTTTTATTGTTTATTATTAATTAATTAGATTTGTGTGTGTGTGTGTGTGTGTGTGTGTGTGTGTGTGTAGTGACTGCATGGATGTGTGTCACATGCATGAAGGAGCCTGTAGAGTTCAGAAGAGGACGGCAGATGCCCTAGATTTGTAGTTACAGGCAGTTGTATATTGCTACGTGAATTTGGGAACCCAACCTGAGTCTTCTGTAAGAACAGTAAGTGCTTTTGACTGCGGAGTCATCTCTCCAGTCTCAGAATTAGTTGAGAATTAATTCTAAGAAGTTGTTTTCTAAGGGACTTGAATGTCTGCCTACACAGAGGCTCACAGAGGTTCCGTGTGAACTGAAATCAAGCAGATTTCAGTTCACACAGTACTCAGCTGGGGCAAAATATCATAAAGGGCTCTCCTTCCCAGTTCCTCCATGTTACTGTCATCTTCCCATTGATTACAGCTTGTTCAACATCCAGAATTTTGCCATCCAGATCCTGGTAGGAATCTGTGCTTCCCTACAACTTGGCCCTGTGCTCCCTTGAGTGTCTGTGAGCCTCTCCAGTCTAGCCACCTCAAAGTGTTAGATCCCTTAGGGGTGTAGGGTTAATGCAGGAAGCACATAGCTGGGGAAAATCTAAGTCTCCTTTAGAACCTAGTAGATAGAGCTTGTAAAATAGTGACTCAAAGCCAAAGGACCCACCACAGAGGTCTGATATACCTCCTTAATCAAATCTAGGAAACACATTGATCTTATCACATGGCAATAGAGATACTCAGAAAACATTAAACAAATGTAGCTATTCCTTTTGGATTAAAGGCATAGAATTAGGTTAGCATGGGCCTAGCAAGAGACGTTAAGTACACATGAAGAAGTAGTCCAAGATATGTAAGTCTAAAATAGCAAAACAAGGGTGAAAAACCCCATGATCTCAACTCAAGAAGAGTAGAGTTCATATGTCTCACCACCAGTTGTAACTGGACATACCAAAAGATATCATCCAAATCTCCTTTCAATTTTCCTTCAGTTTCTACGTATCAGTAGGAAAAGGGGCCCATGAAAAATAAGGAAGAAAGGGGGAAGTGTGCCTATGGCAATAGGTAGAAACTGAGGTGGAGAAAAAAAAGCCTTTTTACTGAATTTACAAGAAAGATAACTAATATCTTACATTATAAAAGAATTATACTATTAAAATACACTTTTGTTAAATACTGAAATTTTCTATTAGGCTATCTTAAAATACAAAAATAAAGATTAATTTTGATTTAGCCTATGTGTACAAATAGTTACATGATTTCTGGGCTTTGCTCTATTTAAAATTATATATATATATATATATATATATATATATATATGTGTGTGTGTGTGTGTGTGTGTGTGTGTGTGTGTGTTGGATGATATAATTATGCTAGTGGAAAAATAAAAATTTCACTGGACAATAATTTATTTCTAATGAAAAATATATCTTGTTATAAATGATGAGATTGGATATTTTAATATCTACTTTGGTGCTTATGTACATTTAAAATTATCTAGATTTTATATCTTATTAAGATAATTGCTTATGTTTTCAGGTGTTTTTCTGGGATTTTGACTACTTATGACTCTATCTCAGCAATGTCAAAGTTCTATTACGTTTATGTTAGTCTTTTAAATGACAACTTTATAAGAAGGCATTTAAAGTGATTTTAGTAAAATCAATATCCTATGTATTCATGACTAGGAACGTGTGTAGTTTTCTGCCTGAATTTTGTGTATTATCAAAAGCTTACAGTTAAAGACATGTAATTAATACATGTAAAATGGTCAATAAATGCTGTTTTACTTATTGTATCTTGTCTGTTAGCATCTAAAATGACTGTTGAAATCCTTTTGACATTTCTATTTTTTAATCCATACCACTCAGCTGAAAACCTGCCATTTATGCAGGCCCGCTTTTTAAAACTGTGATCTATGTAATTTTCCCTTGACAAAATAAATATTTTGTTACCGTATATGTGCGATGTGCTTGTATATCAGGAAATGAGTCTGTCTGTGATTACGTGTTCTATTCCTTGAACTTGTAAGAAGTCTAAACTCATGATTGTCCATGCGGTAGGCCTATAAGTGATAGCCCATTCAGCCCATCACATGTACAAACCAGAAATGGAATCTTTAAGCAATATCTTATCCAGAGCACCAAGAATCTGAGAAGGTAATGGGTTAGTGTCTCACAGATCTATCTCCCATCTCATCTTTAGCCAGCAGTCTTTATAGAGAGGGGAAACAGAAACAATCAATGATGCCACGGATTGGTCACCTCTGTGGTCAAGTGGTCAGTCTTGTCACTGAGACTCTGTGACAACACTGTGGTATTGATGTTTTTCTTATCATCTCCCTGGAGCAGAGGAAGGTTCACAAATACTAAGGCCATTGACTCTTGAATTCCTTTTGAGTCAGTCATTTGGATGCCATCTAGACAAAAGATTAAGGCAGACCAAACGAATCATTAGCAGAGTGTACACACAGATTCCTTCTTACAGAATAAAGTACAAATGCATTATGTAATTTGCTGTGCCCTTATTGTTGTGTCCCTATTGCAGCTGTTATCCTATTGAACCAAAGACTCAAAAGTAGAGGCTGAGGACTGGAGAGCTTGCACAGAGGTCAAGGGTGTGTGCTGCTCTTCCAGAGGACCTGACTTTTGCTCCCAGCACCCACTTTGGAACACTCAAAACTGTCTGACTCTAGGTCCAGGGGATCTGATGCTCTTTTCTGGCATCCATGGGCACCTTCACACACACACACACACACACACACACACACACACACACACACACACACGTTTTAAAAAGTAGAAGCTGAGTTTATTGGTGGTGGTGGTGTGTGTGCACACATACACATGTGCACTCATGTGACAAGGGTATATGTGAAAGTTGGAGGCTAGTTTTGTGGTGTTGGTTCTTTCTTTCCATCCTTACCTGGGTTCTGAGGATAGAACTCAGGTCACTAGGCTAATGCAGCAAATCCCTTTACTTCCTATTTAGAAGGCTTCTGTGTTGATTTTCTGTCTACTGATACTAATTATTGTTGGTTTTTAAATTTGTGTTCAGCCATCTTGTATACAAGCCCTCTAAGATGCAAAGTTTGGTAAGAAACTTTACCAAGCTGCTAATTCTTCCTAGCCTCTGAGATCTGACCATGACAACTCCTGGTCCTATTGACTTGGGATCTTCAAAGATTTTGGCCTCCTCTCCTCTCCTCTCTTCTCCTCTCCTCTCCTCTCCTCTCCTCTCCTCTCCTCTCCTCTCCTCTCCTCTCCTCTCCTTTCCTCTCCTCTTTCTATCCCCACCCTCATATCCCTCCCACTCCTCTGTCAGGAGCCTTAATGGGACAAGCTAATAACTAGCAGGTGATCTTCCTGAAATGGCCTGTCTTGGATTATTATATAATCTGCGACAAGATTAGACTGTAAGGGATTCATTTTAGGAAAGATTTCTGCTATTAATATGCTTTTCCTGTTATTATTAAACAGATACAACAATCACTAAGCAATAGCACACCCCTTTGGAGCAGATCTCTGCAGATCCATGAAGATGTACTGTCTTGTAGTGTTGCTATGTAGACAAACGATGACTTCTTAAGTCTTAATGATGATCCTATAAGAATTCCTAAAATTATATCAATGATTATTAAGCTCTTTTATAGTGGGAATGCTAGTAGGTCCCTTTCTGATAGTCAAAGCAGCGATGAGAATTCTGCCAGTCTCCCAAGTGTCACCAGTTAATTGCTCTTAAATAGTAACCAGACTTTCTCTTACTCAGAGCACATTCCAAGAGGTTGTAAAACAATTAACCAGAGGTCATAAAAAGGGAACTAGTGATCTATTATAGGTACTAGGGCAGAAGATAAAATATTGACTGGGATTATCTATACAAAACTTCACTAGTAACTTCATTATTGTTTTAAACTTTCAGTGAACCTGTGGAGCTGTGATGTTAAGCAGATAATCACTCCTAATGAATATGCATGTGAATGTTCTCTGTTGTAAACTTCTATTTCAATTTATGATTTGATTTTTTGTGTGTGAACTTGTGATGAACTTTGTAACATGTGATCATGTATTCTGAAAGATGTTTAAGTACTGAGGACAAAGAGATGAGAGGTAGATAGAATAGAATTTTTTTCCTTTCCCCAGATAGAATAGAATTTTTCGCTTTCCCCGCTTAGGATCTTTCTGCTTTTTCCCTTAGATAACTTTCATAGGAAACTTTTAACAACTTAGTATTAAACACTATAACCACATCTCTAAGTGTCCTTTTTTTTTCCTTCCTGTGACTTCAGACTAGTGGGTTAGAGCCCAGCGGTTCCTGCTGAGATAGAACAAGGCTGCATTACTTAATCCGTCCCTGTTAGGCTACAGGTGTCAGTACCTAAGTCAGTACTCTCTTACCCTCAGAGAGAGCAAGAAAGTTTTTAGGACTTCTTAGAAGTTACCATCAGCATTTCAGTACAGGTCAGAGAGCTAGAAACCCCTAAGACCTTCAGACTCTAAAGCCATCATCCAGAGTCCCACTCTGTGCCTCCACCACTACCCCCCAGTCCAGGAGACTCCCGGCACTTCTCAACACTTACTGCTTTGAAGTTCTGGAGGCCAGAGTCTGAAATCAAGTTATCATCAGGTTGGCATCTGGAGGAGACTTTATGCTCCAAGTGCACTCCAAGTGCCTGCCTCAGCTTCTAGTGGTAACAGGCATTTCTCAGCGTGGACTACATCATTTCAGTTTCTGCATCTGTGTGGATTGACTCTTTTTAAACATATTGTATGAAAATGATTAATTAACTTCTAGTAGCAATAATGTTTATGATAGAGTTATCAGAATTGACCAAATTCCATAACCAAAAGAACCTCACCAGAGGCAGAGGTACAAGACTGGGAATTTTAGCACGAAAGCTACATTTCATATAAATAAAAATATTTCTTAGAAAATTTTATTTTAAAAATTAGGCATGTAAAGAGAATGCTATTTCAGAAAGAGAAAAAGGATGAGAAATGGTTTTAAAAAGAAAGTCATGATTTATAAAAATAAAATAAAAATAAATAAGTAAATTTTTCTGGACTACTTTTCAACTCAAAGATAAAAAAAAAGCCCACACTAAAATGTATATTATATATTTTTTATTATTTTAATTATATGTCTGCCACCCAAACCAATAACATAGCAGATACTTTTACCCAGTTGAGCTGCCATTTGAGATGCAGCCTTGCTCCCTTCTGGACCATAGTGTATGGGTGCTGACTCTGAAAAAATACTCCCAGGGGTGCTGGAGAGATGGCTCAGTGGTTAAGAGCACTGGCTGCTCTTCTAGAGGTCCTGAGTTCAATTCCCAGCAACCACATGGTGGCTCACAACCATCTATAGTGAGATCCGATGCCCTCTTCTGGTGTGTCTGAAGACAGCAACAGTGTACTCATGTACATAAAACAAATAAATCTTAAAGAAAAGAAAAAGAAAAAGAAAAAATACTCCCAGAAGACTGTGGTATATCTAAAAAGGCTAATGGTTTTGTACAATGAGTTATTTTTTAATATAAATGCAAACAAGTGAATTACTCCTGCAGCTGTATTTCTTTACCTTTGCTAGTCCCCAATAACCACACAGAGAAACTAAGATTTATTTCAAGCTGCAGCTCAATATCTGGGCGGTTATTGGTGTAATAGTCTAAGCTAATCTGACCACCTCCCAGCCTCATCTCCATGTCACCTGCAGTTTGATGTTGTTCTAGCTCTCTCTGCTTTAGAGGCTTGTTCCCATGGTCTCTCTCTCCCAGCCATCAATCTGAATCCCCCTTTCTTTTTCTCCTCTCCCTGGCTGGTAAAAGCCCCGCCCCTTTCTGCCCAGCCATTGGGTGATCATCATTTATTGACAGGAAGAGAATAAATGATAAGAATTGTTTATACAAATTTTGAGACAGGAGGTTCTAGACATAAGCATTACAATGTTGGTCCAGATTGAAACAAGATACGAGGGCAGAGAAATCAGCATTTGAATACACAAGGATAAACTTTACACTGTGCACAAAAACATTATGAGAACGGCTGTAAATTCCTGAGCCTTTGGTGTTCAGGTACCACATGTCTCCTGCTTGTAAAGGGCTGAACAGGGTCTCTAACCTCTCCCGTGCTTTTCCTCTGTGCTCTGATAATGCATATAAACATTTCTCTGGGAATATTAAGGTATCTTGAGATACTTATTTAGAATATGCTAAAAAGCAGTTTCATGTGTAGATAAGAATGTGTACCATGACACACTCAAAGTCTTATCTCTGTAATGAGTTAGAACAAACCATAGCAATCAGAGGTCTAAAAGAATTTCTTCACTCTGACCTGGCAGAAAAGTGTACCCAGATTCTCTGAGTGACACAAGAGGAAGGGATTCTAGAGTATTGCAGTCCTTACAAGGTTCTGCAGAAGATTTGCATAGAAACTATTTTAATTTATGATGTTTGGAAATTATAAATTTATAACAGTAATTCTGAGTCCTAATTAATAATAGGAGAGCACAGGAAAGTTTTGAGGTTCTAGTTCTTCATCTGTTACAGCAAAAGTTTCTTTTTAGATTTTTCTTTATTATGGTTTTATTATTTCAAACCATTTTAAAATGTATTAAAATATATTTTGATCTTAGTCTCTGCCGCCGCCAAGTCCTTTCAGGTCCTCTCCCCCTTCTCCCTACCCACTCAACATTAACTTCTTTCTCAAATAATAAATAGAAACTCAAACTCCCCCAAACCAAGAAAACAAGATAAAACAACACCCTTCCCCACAAAACTCAAAACAACAAACTGTAATCAAATAAAAGCACACGCATACACACAAAAGTGTGGAGTCCATTATATGTTGGTCAGCTACCCCTGAACATGAAGTGGTGGATGCACCCACTGTCACTTTATTGGAGAAAACCGTTTCTCCCTCTCCCAGGCTGTAAGAGTGATAATTCAGTTGCTAACCTTTACCCCAGTGGCTAGGTTTACATTTATTCATTCATTCCCTTAAAAAATACAGCAAAAATAAACTATGGTGAGATAAGACAAAAATTACCACGTGGAATGTGGACAAGACAATCCAACAGAAGAAAAAGGAACAAGAGAAGAGAGAAGACTCAGAGCCCCACTTGTTCACACATTCAGGAGTCCCACAGAAACACTCAACTGGAAGCCGTAATACAGGCACAGGATCTGGTGCGGACCTGTGTAAGCCCTGCGCGTGCTGCTTCAGTCTCTGTGAGTTCCTGGGAACTTTGCTCATGTTGATTTAGAGGGCCTTGCTTTCTTGGTGTCCTCCATCCCCTCTGGCTCTCACACTTTCTGCCTCCTCTTCTACAGTTCCCTGAGTTCTGAGGGGAGGGATCTGATGCAGACATCCCATGTAAGGGTGAGTGTCCCAAGGTCTCTCAGTCTCTACATAATGTCTGACTGTGGGTCTCTGTATTTGTCCCCATCTGCTGCAGGAGGAAACTTCTCTGGTGATGGCTGAACAAGGCACTGGTCTACGAGTATAGCAGATTATAATCAGGAGTCATTTTATTACTATATCTTTTTCTTTCTTTTTTTATTGAATATTTTCATTATTTACTTTCTTTTTAGATCAATATCATTTGATTTTTAGCCCTAGGTCCTTGGGCTATCTAGTCTCAGGTGTTTGGTCACCCAAGCAGTGTCAAATATGGGTCCCATCTTGTGGAGTGGGTCATCGGCTAAATCAGTTACTGGCGGGTCACTCCCATAAGCTTCGTGCCACCGCTGCACTAGCAGATCTTACAGGCATTACATTCCTGTAGATAAAGAGTTTGTGGTTGGCTCGGTGTTTACATTTCTCCCTTGATAGAGTACAGAGTGTTTTCACGTATCCATGATTCTGGAGAGTAGGGGTGAAGGCTCTATGTGGACTCCAGCTCGACATCGCCGTGTTGGATGAGTTGTGTAAGTGTTGTCTTCAGCATCTGAGCCTTTCAACTACCTTTCTAATACTGCCTAAGCCAGCCTGGCTAGGAGGAATACACACACACACACACACACACACACACACACACACACACACACACAGAGAGAGATAGCTTATAGAATAGTTAGTTTCCCTTTAAGAATCTACATTTTTGCTTATTTTATACTTATTTTATGTTTGTGGCTTGAATGTTTGCATGTATGTGTGTGCCTGGTTCCTGTGGAGGTCAGAAGAGAGTGTCAGATCCCTAAAAATGGAGTTATAAATGGTTGTGAGCCAACAAGTGGGTGCTGAGAACCAAATCTGGGTCCTGTGGGATAGCAACAAGTGCTCTCAACTTCTGAATCATCTTTCCAGACCTAAGCCTATCCCCCCCCCCCAGTTTTTATAATGTATTTTTTGCAAACTAATGTAAATAGCAAATGAATCCCATTGCTAAAACAAAAAACAAAAAAAAACCCAAAAAACCAAAACCTAAAACAACAACCTATCTGACCAAGTAATAAACTATGCTGATTTTATTGGAAGGTTTGTTATTGTTATTTTTTTGTTCCCCAACATACTATTTATATTATTTGGGAATTTCATTCAATGTACCATGGTTACACTTGCTTCCCATTTCTCCCAGGCCCACCATCCCACCCTTGTGCCCCTCTTCCCCAGACCCCACCAAGTCCAATTTGTGTTACCCATATATACTCATTGGAGCGTGGTCAAACTCCCAGTGGTCAGCCCCCTTTAAAGATAATTGAGCCGCCTCCCCCAACCCCGCCAGAAACCGTCAGTTGTGAAGAGCTACACTCCAGCATCATTATTAAATTAAGGACTTTCTTCAATAGCTTCACATCTGGACATTTTGTGTGTGTGTGTGTGTGTGTGTGTGTGTGGTGGGCAGGGGTGTTGTACAGAATCTCTCAATGTCTTTTTCTTAGTTATGAGTCTGTAGTCATTGCTAATCTTGCAAAAGAAGCATCTTTGCTCGGAGCAGCTGGCAGCAGCTCATGGATAGCAACGTGATTTCCAGAGACAGCAGGGATTATCCAAGTCTTTTGAGGAGATTTAACCCAGAGACGGAACCATTTTTTCATCTCTGATATCTTGTTGCTCAGACTCAGGACACCAGTGTGGTTGAGCAGAGAGTCTGGGGGCAAGACCTGTGAGAGCATCGCAAAAGTCAGCAGTGGCATAGGTGACTCCACACCACAGGCTGCAGGCCAAGTGGCCACTGAACCTTTAGTTCTGTTTCTCTCTACCAATGAAGCCCGCTCTATTCTGCCATCTTTTTTTTTCCTTATTCGAGGCTATATTTGAAATCAATGGTGTTACTGAAAATATGAATACAGGTGGAATCTAAAGTAGTTATGATACAAAGGGCAAAATTTCTCAATTCAGGTTTATGGCAATTTTATGAAAAGTAGCAACTGTGGAAAAGCATAGATTGGATTTGCAACCTAAAAATCTGCATCTGTAAAAATGATTTTTAAATTATTTTTATATTCCCAGGACTCTTGTAAAATAATCCAGGCTTGATGGTACACACTTGCAATCACAATTCTGGGGAGGCAGAGAGAAGGTAATCTCTGGATTTGTTGAATAGGTGGTCTAGCAAAACTAGTGAGTTCTGGGCTCAGGAGAGACTGTCTCAAAAAAAAAAAAAAGATGGAGAGCAATGGCAGAAGACACCGAACATTAATTTCTGCTGTCTTCTCTCTCTCTCTCTCTCTCTCTCTCTCTCTCTCTCTCTCTCACACACACACACACACACACAGAGAGAGAGAGAGAGAGAGAGAGAGAGAGAGAGAGAGAGAGAGAGAACAGAGAGAGAACATGATCACACTATCTTACAGAGAAGGGCAGGGAGCACAGGAGAGGCAGAGTGTATGAGTCTGTCTTCTCTGTCATGCTATAGTCTTATGAGGATGTGATAAAGCCAACATTGTAGTGTGTGTGTGTGTGTGTGTGTGTGTGTGTGTGTGTATGTGTGTGTGTGTATGTGTGTGTATAGGCTGGAGCATCTTTGATCCTCTGGAGTTTGAACTCAGGAAAGAACCTGTAGAATAATGGACTTGGTCCAGCCGAGCTGCCTCAACTTCCTGAGATCTTCTGCCCTCACCAGCTCCACCATCTCTCCTCTCCCGGCACGCCTTCATGACCAAGGTATTCATTCAAAGTCAACTGAGCCTGTCCCCGTGCAAATGCAGTCCGAGTAGAAGGGAAGAAGCTTGGTGGAACACAAAGACCAGAAACTCCCCTTGCCAAGATGGGGTGGAGCTCCACCTCGTGATCTTACACACTTGCACACTAGTGATCATGTCTCACCTAGTGCACCAGCTTTCCAGTGTGAACAGGGGGTTTCCTTGGCCACATGGTCCATGTAAGAACCCAGTGAAGAGGAGTGGGTGAGCAGGAGGTGATGGGTCAGTACAGAAGGTAGGTAGGGATCTATAAAGGCTGTCTGGTATTTCAGAGCTCCCTGAGTGTTTCAGTGTTCACCTATGGCGGAGAATGATGCTCCAGTATGTCTTTTTAAATGAATATTATTTGCACCCCTGCTTCCTTCATAAGGAATCTCTATTCAGGGCTGGAAAGATGCCTCAGTGGTTAAGAGCATGGTGCTCTTGCAGGGGACCCAGGTCAGATTTCCAGCACCTGTAGGTGGCTCACAACCATCTGTGTCTCTAGTTCCAGAGGATCTGATGTCCTCTTCAGAACTCAGTGGCACCAACTGTACATGCAGCACACCCTCATACATGCAGGCAAAACACACAAATACAAATGAGTCTTAAAAAAATCCACCCCCAAACAAAACCAACCAACCAACCAATCTATCCTCACGACCTTTTTAGTTTACCTGACACCACAGAGAGATTTGAGTGTCAACTGAATGTTTAGAAAGCTGTGGTGGATATGTGGGGTCATGTTGTGAGTGGCTGTTGGCCCCGAATCCTCCACGTGTGCATCACAGTACAGCTTTTGAGGTTGTTTCATGAACATGGTTGTGACCCCACTGAGTGCCTTTCTGCTCAGTGCAAAGCAAAGAAATGGCACACTTGGTCTCTGGAATGCAACAGACTGGAGCATTTGAAAGGAAAAAGCACACATTCAAGAATAGTGTCAATTAAGGTTTGGATTGGTGTTTTTTGGAGAGAAAGGCACTGGAAGGAGGCTTCCTGGAGGAGAAGAACTACTGGATGAACGGAAGTGCCCTTCCCTCTGGTATCTTCCTCTCCTCACATCTGTAGTTTTTCTCTGACAAGTGACAAGTCCAGATTTGCTAATGTCCTTTTTGAGGCTTTTTAAAAGGGCCTCCAGTGTCCCTGCAGGCCTGAGTCATAGTGGCTTCTTAGCCATGTACCACTGGATAAGGAATGCTTTAAGTCTGGGATTTTGGCCAAAGGCATGTTGGGAAACATTTAATAGCTGGATTTCCAGGGGAGAAAGCCATGGTAATATTTGCACTTTCTGTGAAGCTAATGCTCCTACAATAGTCAATTTCTAGCTGCTAGTGTGATGTCACTGAACCTAAAGTTGAGAAAAGACGTAAAATCTGCACTGAGTCCCAGGTGCAGCCAGTTAAATCACATTCCCAGACTTCAGAGAAGCTCCCTTAGGTCTTCCCTTATGGCAGAAATTTCCTGCTCAATGTATTTGCAGTGGAACCCTGTCATTGGATAGGGAAGAGGGAGGCGGAGCTAGGGGTGGAGAGGAGAAGCGAGTTGGCGAGTTGGCGAGTTGGCGAGTTAGCGGCGTGTCTCTAGCAATCTCAGGTAGTCATACCAAGGCTAGATAATCGTGATAACTATTCTAATTGTGCTGGCATCTTGTAAGAGTCTTATTTTTACCGGGAACTGGGAATTGTGATATCTACCTCGAGAATGGCGGTTATTGTCTGGGGTTAACCGGAGCACTATGGGTGTGGTGGAGTTGGCCCAGGCGCCATGCCTAGAGCCATGGAGTCCATGGTGCTGACCGGCAGAGGTAGCAACTACACCAACGTTTCGGGGGTCCCGGGCCAGAACCACTGGCCAGCCGCTTTCTCAAATACCTCCAGCCATACTCCCTCAAACATATCCTTTATTGCACGCACTTCCTGGTGAGGCCAGGCTAATATACACATTCACTATAAAATGTGAAAATTCAGCAGATAGCTTATCATGTTCCCTAATTCTCTGACCTGGGTGAACTGCACTTTCATTGGGATGGGTATGAATTTTCAGAAGTTGGGACCAACAAATAAAGAAGGAACTTTCGGAGTTCCTTTCATCATATTATCTCTGCTTCTCGGCCTGTGGGTGGGTCTGTTATGCTATCTCCCTAATCTCCTCTGCCAGTAGGGACAACACAGCCAGGTTGACAACTCACCATTTTCTGAGTCAGGACCTACTGTGGGAGTCCCAAGTCCAGCTGTGCCCTGGTTTGGCGCTGTCACCTCTGCACGATACTCAGCCTTTGTTTTTCTGTCTCTACTGAAAGTCTGACCCCTACAGATTAACCCTCCTTTATGTCCTCACTATCTCCTTTCTGATTTGGTTGACTGATGGGACACATCAGTAAGAGGCTGCAAAGTGGGAAAAGAAAGAGCTCGGGGCGTGGTTCCCTTTGCCAATGTTACGTTTAACGAATGCAGTTTCTACCAGTTTGTGGGAGCACTGTTCTTGTTCCTTCATGAAGGAGTGTTGACGGGATTCGTGTTGTTGTTAATTTATGCATGCCATGCCAAATCATGTTTCATGCTTTACAACCCCATCTACCCCTCTGAAGGGAGGCGTACATCAAAGACCTTCACCCAAACACTGGCGGTAAATGTGCTCTGTGGTTGCCCTGAGTGATACAACTGTATTTTGGAGGGAGAAACAGCAGGCACTTCCTGGCAAGGCGGGTCCTTCTTCAGAAAAACGCTTGACTGTGGCATTTCAGAGGTGCCACAGCCTTTCTGGGAAACTGCTCATCACTGGGCCTGAGTGGCTCCATCTATTCCAAAGAGATTTGATGATCAATCCTCATCTCCTTCAGAGTATATTCTACATTCCTGTCCAGTTTGTACTATGCTCTTGGGTGTGGTTATCATCTTCCTCTGATCCTTCTGGGGCTATAACAGTCCCTAAGGTCATCTCATAAAAAGGGGATATAGAACATTATAAAACAGGTAAACGTACCATTTCTGTCATGGGTCCACATCAAGGGGACAAGAAAGCACAGATGATCTCATCTGGAAAACAGATACAAAGAATGAGGACCTATGACCTCTTTGGGTAGTTTAAGTGAGATAGTGTGTATAAAGTCCCTTGAACGTACAAGATACTTGTGAAATAGAAAGGCACCAAGAATTGCGCTGCCACAGACCACCCCAGGCAGGTATGGGGGTCCCTGGGACCAGGGTCCTCGAAGGCTAGGTGGGTAAGGGTTCAGCGGTGACAAACAGAAACAAACACAGAAGCAGTTTGAATCTGAGTGTATTTTGAAGCTCTCAAGCCAGGGTTTTTATACATTAAAAAAAAAAAAACAACCAAGTATTACAACTCTGAAAAGATGTATTCAGTATTCAGTGAAGCATCATGGATAGAACAGGTGACATCACTGTTATTTGGCACGTCCAGGTATTCAACTCTGAAAGGGTATATTCAGTGGGGCTGTCATCCAAGGCTAGTGGCATACATCCAAGATCAGGTTAATAAATTTTTATGGTCAGCTATTTTTTAACATCTAGTACCTAATTTTTTGTGAAACTTCAAAGTGTAAATTTAAACTATTTTAATTCTTTTTATTTAAGGCTTTCTTTACCACATACCAAAGTCCACTTCCAATGACACACGTGCAGCCACATGAAATTTTATTGTTGGGAAAATTTTTGCCTATTGTAATACTATTATGTAATTTTGTAAATAATTAATGAAGTAAAGCTCTGGTTTTCCAAGAAATAAGGTCATGGCTAGTGACCCCATCTCAAGGGATGGATTTTTTACCCATTTTTTCTCTCTTAAGATCTTAGCTTAGGCTATCAGAAACATTTCATAAATAAGAAAAGGAATAAAAAATAAAACAGATAAATTGCCATGAGAACTACGGCTCAATGTTTTGTTCCGGGCAAGCGTTCCACAACTGGTTCCAGGAGGCCTCCTTCTTTTGAAGTTTTTGCCTCAGTCTGTGGAACTTGTCACATAGAGTCTACTGGGGTTAGTGTGGCACTGCCCCCTGTTCTCTGCTCCAAGAAACCAAGATGGGATGTTCATGGCCTGGTTTCTATTAGGCCTGGTTTCTATGAAGCTACATTTTGATGGAAGTTAGTCGCACTCTATCCTCTGTTGCCTATGAGCTTTGAAGCAGCTATCTCCACCCTATGGCACTTGGCCCAGTTTGAGCCGCTACTGTGGCTGTTGGGTGTGGCAAGGGGGTGGGAACTGGCACAGTGCCTGTATCCAGAGTATAAGGCAACCCAGGGGCAGCTGGAGGCAGTTGGAGCCTGGGTCCTGCAAGCTTAGCCATGGTGCTCAGCTTCCTCTCCCCGAGCCTTTTCCGCCTCAGCCTATGGACTTCTGTTGTGATCCTGATGGTAATCGCCCTCAAGCTCCTCAGCCTTCTGTTTCGGAGGCAGAAGCTGGCCAGGGCTTTGGACAGCTTCCCAGGGCCCCCAAAGCACTGGCTTTTTGGTCATGCCCTTGAGGTATGTGGGGATATGGGGGAGTTGGGTCTAATCCCCTGGAGGCTGGGAAGGGAGGCCATCAGTTTGGACAAGGGGGTGAGGCCTGGAACCATGACTCCAAGTCAGCTTTCCCTCCCCTGCCTTTCAAGCTGGTTTCAGAAGCAACACAACATTTCAGAGTTGCAGCTTAAGAAGGCCTGAGATGCTTTCTTATTCTAAGGCACACATTGCAAGTCTTGTTGCAACATTGGGGGCTTGATGATGGTTCACACCTGGGAGAAACTAAATCCTCAAAGTTCAACCTAACAACTAGGCAGTCATAAAGTGTCCTGCTCTATGCAGTGTAAAGATTTCTGGTGCCAAGGAGGACATTCAAGGCAAAGACAGAAAAAAAATGCTGTCTTCTGAGGCATCCCAGTGTGTCTGAGAGGTTGGTATCCCCAAAGCTAGGAGGTACCTTCTCTCTCCTTTGTTTGGCTGAGGGACTATGGCATTTCCCCAGGTTCAGATCCTAGTTGGTTCTCCTGTTAAGGAAGCACAGTAGGGGTTCACCTTAGCATCCAGTCTCAGTAACTCCTCTTGTTCTGGGGATCCAGACCTTCTGAACACAAGGTAAGGGTTTGGAGTCAAGCACGAGAAACATATCCTCCACACACCTCCCCAAACATCTGGAGACTAACATCTTAGATTGAAACTAGGAGCCTGAGACTAAGTCTTCTGGAGTGTTTTGAGTTACAAGCAGGTTTGGGAGTCCAGGCACTGATGTCAGAAATGAAGGCTCAAAAGGGGGTGTAATTCTTTCTACCTCCTTATTCCTCCATCTGGGGAATTGACACTGGAAATGAACTTTGTCTCTAATCTTATTCTTGCCCCTTACAGATAACTTGCTAGGGATAGATAGCCTATGAACTTACCAGTACCACTAAACACCAGGGATGGGAGGAGAGTGGCTTGGGCCAGAGAAAATAGACACGAGAGCCATCCCAGGGGGATGAAGGTGCTTTTCCAGGGGTCCATGTCTGCTCCAGTCTTTTAATTTTAGCATCTTCCATCTTTTCTACTAGTCTGAGACTTTTGGAGAATAGCTCTTGGTCTGATTTATTCCCGTGCCCTCAGGGTACAGCACAAAACTTGGGACAGACCAGGTGTGGCTGAATGAACGAACACAAAAGGCTAGATTGTAGGAAGTCCACAGAGGATGGAGAGTGGTGGGGGAAGGGATGTGAGGGATCAGGATGACTTAGGAGGGTCTCTGCCAAGTGTGGAAGGTTGAGATCACATTCTAAAAGATCATGAGAGGTATTGGGGAGGACTTTTAGTCCCCTTTTCTCCGTGCCCCCTTTGTGCTTACCTGCCTTCTTCAGGGTTGGGGAAGTTGGGAAGTTCTCAATGAATAGACTTCGATAGTATATGATCCATTTTCTCACAACTCCATGCCAGAGCTGGCTGCTCTCTTCTTCTCAGGTGTTCTACCCTATCTTGGAAGTATACAGAGAGCCTGGAACACAACCTAGTCAACTTCTTCATGCCAATATAACTATCTGAAGGGTATTGGCTTGACACCAGGAAGCCCTGCCAAGATTGGAGTGGAGTCTGATCTTGAGGGCTATAAAAGTTTCCTGGGGAACAATCACAGCACAGGCGTCATTGCATTCCTCCCGGGCTTGGCACCTCTGCTGTGGTTGGATTCACACCTCAACCTGAGAATGTGAAGTGCAGGATGTGGATTTGTTTCCCTAGTGTGAGAAAAGATGAGAAAGTTGAGATTCAAAATGGATAAGGTGTTCACTTAAGGACACATATTGGTTCTAGGGACTCCTGTATTTTAATCCAGAACATAGTGAATCAAAAAGGCAAACAAACAGACGCCCAATCAGATAACCCAACAGACAAACAAAAAAGCCAAGGAACTGAAAATCGATCCTAGCACAAGTAAAGATGGCATGGGAAAGAAAGAAAGAGAGTGGGTGAAAGCCTGAGGTGGGGAAGGGCGTGTGGTGGGGAAGAGCCCATGGTAGGGAGGGGCCCTCCAGCATAGGTTGGTTTCCAGTTACAATCTGCAGGCGTGGCATCATCTACTTCTCCTCCTATTCAGATCTCAGAACAGATCCCTTTGAGGCAGGGCATGTCCTGTTTCCAGGGGACTCTGAGGAACACAAGAAATACTTTGAGTTGACATATTTAATCCATGTGTGTGCATGTGTGTTTGTGGTGTTTGTGTGTGTGTGTGTGTGTGTGTGTGTGTGTGTGTGGAGAGAGAGAGAGAGAGAGAGAGAGAGAGAGAGAGAAAGTATTGTTTCCAACCCAATCTCTCTGGCTCTTCTTATTGAGAGCTCTGGCTTATTCTATTCAGCCAACATTGGTTGTGGGCCTTTGCTGTGCTCTGTTTGATAAGTCATTCTGTGTTTTGCTGTTGAGAATGTGGGAGTCATTTATCTTCAGATTGCTGAGTTAGACGAGTTTCAGTAGGATCAACTATAAGGATGGAGGAAGCAGCTGGGCAGATGTGTGTCAGATGTGAAATCTCTGCAGTGGGATGCTTAGTGGAGAACACTCTAACACACTTGCTTCCTTTTCTCCTTTCCCCCCAAATCCATCTGGTCACTGGTTTCTCCCAATTTTCTCCACCAAGCAAAGATGTCTGAACAACTCCATGAAAGGGACAGGGACCAGGGCAAAAGGCAAACAGGAGGGAAAGTCAGGGTTGCTCTGGAGATGGTGCTTCTTTGGTTTGCTCTTTCTGGAAGGTGCTCCTGCTCTTTGGCTCTATTTAAGACTTTTAAAAAATGTTTTTAATTGGAATGAAACTGTACCTCTAACTCCCTTCTTTTATTCAGAGACTCCCAGGTACCCTGCCCAAATCCCTCCCATGTTACCCCTCAAGTTGAGAGCTTCTTTTAAGAAATTATTGTTACATATCTCTGTGTATGCATGTGTGTTCTCAATTTTATATCTATCTATATCTGTATCTGTATCTGTATCTGTATCTGTATCTATATTTATATCTATATCTATCTCCCTAGGCCTGTTTTTATTATTGTTTATATGGTTTCAAGACTAATCAATGCCTTGGAAAACCAATAAGGAATTCATCCCTGGGAGAGGCTCGTTCTCAGTCTCTCAAGAGTCATTAGTTTTCTGTAGTTCTTTGTTTAAGGGTTGAACCCCGTGAAAATTTCTCCCTTCCACATTAACATGATTATTTATATTGTCACTCTTCTGGTCTCGAATTTGCATCCATTTTTAGGAGAGATTGTTTCACAAAAGACCCCCTGGTATTCTGTCTCTTTTTTAAAATCTTGACAGTGGCTTGGACTCATACACACTGGGCCCTAATAGTCTTACATGTGGTAGGAAGAGAACCTAAAGAGTAAGGATGACTGACACTAGACACACAAGGACACCAAAGGATAGCCCAGAAAAAGAGCTACTAAGGTGATCCCCACAAGACTTGCCAGAGTGGCCTCAGAGAGCACCACACAGACTCATAGGAAGGGTTTCTGGCAGGTGCCATTCAGTTCAGGGACCGAGTGATCTTGTTAAGAATCTGGACAGTTCAAAAATAACTGAACTGAAAAGAAGTTAAGGTATCATACTGGAGATACCTAAGCTCCTGTGTTGGGACCTAGCATGTTAAGGAAGAGGAGTTTCTGTCTTCTATCCTCAGTTGTTGGAGTTTCTAAACACTCACCTGTGTCTTGTAAGCAGATGAACGTGTGTGTGTGTGTGTGTGTGTGTGTGTGTGTGAAAATCAGATATTGGGTGTCTCCTATGGCTTTCCACCTTACTAATTCATTTTTTTGAGAAGATTAAAAAACTCACTTCATTTTATTTTATGTATATGGGTACTTTTTTTCTGCATCTACACCTGTGTATCATGTGTGTCTGGTGCTCATAGAGGCCAGAAGAGGGTGTTAGGGACCCTGGAACTGTAGTTGCAGATGGTTGTGAACCATCATGTGGATGCCGGGAACTGAACCTAGATCCTCTAGAAGAGCAGGCAGTACTTTTAACTGCTGATCCATCTCTCCAGCCTCTAGAAAAGATTTTTTTTTTTGGTTGTTTTTTGGTTTATTCCAGACAGGGTTTCTCTGTGTAGCCCTGGCTGTCCTGGAACTCACTCTGTAGACTAGGTTGGCCTCAAACTCAGAAATCCACCTGCCTCTGCCTCCCAAGTGCTGGAATTAAAGGCATGTGCCACCATTGACCAGCTTAGAAAAGATTTTTAAGAATTAAAAAATTACATAAGTGTGTATATGTATGTGTTTACATGCATGTGTGTGTAGTGTGGGGATGTGTACATGTGTATGCAAAGGCTGTCAGAGTCCAGAAGAGGGTGTCAAATTTTCAGGAGTTAGATTATAGGAGGTTATAGGCAGACCCCTGTGGGTGCTGGGAATTGGGTCTTTCACAGAGTCGTATAGCTCTTAACTGCTGACTAGTATCTCACTTTTTAAAATTGGTTATTTTGTTTATTTATATTTCAAATGTTATCCCCTCTCCAAGTTCCCACCCCTGAAAAAACTCCACTTCACCCCCTCTCCCTGCTTCCATGAGGGTGCTCCCCACCTCCTCCACCCACTCTCACTCCTCCCACCCACTCCCACACTCCTACCCACTCTAACCCCTGCCCCCTCATTCCCCTACGCTGGGGCATCGAGCCTTCACAGGATCCGGGGCCTCCTCTCCCACTGATGCCAGACAAGGCCATCCCCCACCACATATACAGCTGGAGCCATGGGTCCCTCCATGTGTACTCTTTGGTTGGTGGTTTAGTCCCTGGGAGCTCTGGGGGGTCTGGTTGGTTGATATTGTTGTTCCTCCCATGGGGTTACAAACCCCTTCAGCTCCTTCAGTCCTTCCCCCAACTCCTCCCCTGGGGACCCTGTGTTCAGTCTGGTGAGTATCTCACTTTTTTAGAGAAGGTCTCTTACTAAACCTGGAGCTCTCCATTTTGGAAGCACTGGCAGGTCAGCAAGCCCCTCCGTCCATCTTTCTGTCTCACTCTCGGGTTACAGATGCTAACTACCATGTCTGACTTTTAAATAGGGGGCTGGGTTCAAACTCAGGTCTTCATGCCTGGGAAGCAAGTGCTTCTCCCTACTGAGCCGTCTCCCAAACAGATTAGTTTTGTTCTCAAGCAGTCCCCAAGAGCACTGCAGCTGCCATAGACTGGTTAAGCAGGGAGCTTGTTCCTTGGACACTGGCCAACTGATCTTTAGGTCCATTAGGGAATGGCCTGAGCGGATTTGTTGACAGGAAGGAAGCTCAGTCACGATTCCTGGTCAGCTCTATCACGTGAGATAGTTCTGTTGGCCTTTGAATGAACTGTTCCCACCTATGAGGAGGTCATGGTTCAACTAAGCTTCATTGTTGTCTCATTCTGATCTGACTCCTGAAGTGTACCTTACTCAGACTATTGGAGAGCAAGTCCTTCCCATTGCTCACTGCTGCAGGAGTTAACACTGGTGCAAATGAAGGGATGGGGGCAGGTTGCTTAGGAGCTGGGTGCAGTGAATTATCTCTATGTCCTATTTTCCTGTTTCCTTCCTTTGTGAGAAAACAATCTGTCCTCGATCTGATAGTGGTGTCCCAGTTTAGGGCGTCTGAGGATAAATCTGAAGCATTTGTTTTAGAACTCAGAGAAGTTTGCCAGCAACCACGTGACCCATAGAAGTACAATGTCTCAGCAGTCATTTTGAGGGATTGCAGCTGTAAAAGTGAGTGCAGATGCTGAGAGCTGGCCTCACTCTTATGGGCTCCTCGAGACAGTCAGGGCTCATAGAAGAAGGCTGTCTGTAGGGAGGCCATGACAATCGGTGACTGAGGCCTAGGTCTCATGTCTGTGGTTTGGATGCTGCAGAAGGGCACAGGAATGCTGCTGGAGTTGGGAAAGACAGGGAACAGAATGTAAGAAACCCCAAGTTGGGTAGATAATCCATTCAAGAGTATCCAATTAAGAGTATTTAATTGAATTAAGTAATTAATTAAGAGTAATTACTCCAATTAAGAGTATCAGAGTTCTTTAATTTTGGGTGGCAACCAAAGTAAGTTAATGCCTCAGAGTTTCTTGGTGCCAAAATTCAGAGGTACAGCATTTCTAAAGACAAAAACCACAATTATATCTATGTTAGATAAGGGTCAGAGTAACCTTGTAACACTGTTTATTTAGACATAACAATTATTTTGGTTAATACATCTGGATCATGATTGGAGTCACAGACACGTGTTGCCAAGACGTACATGGCTATTGGGAGGGTAGAGTGTTGAGAATTCTCTAAATGGACACAAAATGAAGTCAGAGCAAGATGGTCTTACCTCAGTCACTTCAAGTGCAGAGAGAAAAGAAGAGACAGGGCAGAAGAGAAAAGTCCAGGGATGCCAGCCAGAAAGGAGGAAGGCACCACGTGTTCCTTTTATCTATAGGTAAAGATGCTTTTTATCATTTTTGCTCCTTGTCATTGCACGCATAAGGCAACCTTTTGGGTTGAATTCAGAATTCAGAAAGATTATTCTGCAGGGAGACTACAGCAAACTCTGAAGAACACGGGCCAGAACTGCAGAGAGGGCACAGTTGGTAGTAGGATAATCTCCAGAGTCTTGGAGGGGGGTGGCTTGGGTGTGACAAGGATTCCTGCATTTAGAGCGGCAGCTCTGACACTGGAGAGGGGATTAGAAATGTACAGGAAAAGGGATATAGGAGGACGGAAGGAGGTTCTGGGCGTCTGCCTGATCACCATCCTTCCTTCTCTGCCCAGAAACCTGGGGTCTGCTGGGAATACTGGGTTTCTACGTGGTCTTTGTCTTCTGTTATTGTTTCAGATCCAGAAGTTAGGGGGCCTGGACAAGGTGGTATCCTGGACTCAACAGTTCCCCTATGCCCATCCACTCTGGCTCGGACAATTCATTGGTTTCCTGAACATCTATGAGCCTGACTATGCTAAAGCTGTATACAGCCGTGGGGGTAAGTTTCCCTGGAGAGGGGATGGGGTTTCCTGAGAATAATGGCCCCAGGGATCAAGTTGGGAGAGGTCAGGGCTTGTGTCCAAACTCTGGGAAAAGAATGACTACATCCCTACCTAATTCATCACTATGCCTCATTTGAGAATGCCCTATTTCTCTTGACTGATGCCCCCTTGTCCTGCAGATCCGAAGGCTGCAGATGTGTATGACTTTTTCCTCCAGTGGATCGGTAAGTGAGCATCTACCATTCTGTGCCCTCTCCTCCCTCTCTTGTGCTAAGTGACCAGTATTCTGCCCTGCCACACTGGTCATCCCTCCATTGGACTGCCTGTCCTAAGTTTAGTGTCTCTGTGGGGAGGTGGGGGAGCAATAAAAGAGCTCCTACCTGTCAGGGGATGTCCTTGTGGAACATTCAGCTTTCCTCCCAAGCAGATGTGTGCTTGAAGAGTGGCTTCCTAGAGGACCCAACTTTAGAGTTGATCCCATAGGATATTATAATGGTGGTACTTTCCAGAAGAAGGGTCTGAGAAAAGGTCTAATATTAGTAGGACAGTGGAGGCTGCAAGCTGTCTGAGGGGCTGGAATAGAATGCAGACTTTTATTAGTAGATGAGGCTGGGCAGGAAGATGGGCCAAGTTTGGCTGTTAGTATGTGGATTGATGTTGAAGAGAGTGGGGGCCATTGAGTTATCTTCCTTTAATTGATTGATTAATTAATTAATTTTGAAACAGAGTCTCACTACATTGCCTTAGCTGGCCTATGTAGAACAGACTGGCTTTGAACTCACAGAGATCCACCTGCTTCTGACTCCTGAGTGAGTGCTGGGATACTCATACTTGGCCATATTCTTTTTTAACTTTTATTTATTCGTATGTTTGTTTCTGTGGATGTATGCCACTTATGCAAGGTACCTGTGGAGCCAGTTGGATCCTCTAGAAACGGACTTAAATGTGGTTGGAGGTATTGTGTGTGTGCTGGGAACTGAACCAGGTCTTCTGTAAGAGCACTAAAGACTCTTGACATATCTCTCTAGAGTCCACTATGTCTTCGTGACCCAAGGTCATATGTATCTCCAAAGTTCCTTAAAAAAACAAACCAAAACCAAAACCAAAACCCTTGGCAACTTCCTGGGAGCTAAGAAAAGGCTGGATGCTAGGAAAGTAACAACCCTAGACTATTGACTTAGTTAAGATCTGCTACCTTCTCCATGTTGGAAGGCCCTAGCAGCATGGGGTGGGGACCAGAGTCTCTGCTGGGTCTTGTCATACCTGTCCCCCATCCATGGAGTGTGCCAGGTTTGGGAATATCAGAGGCTGTGATTGATCTCAGCTCTCAGGGGTAGAGCAGGATTGCCTGGACTCCATAGTCTCCATCTCCCCTCCCTTCTCAGGGAAAGGCCTACTGGTTCTGGAAGGGCCAAAATGGTTCCAGCACCGAAAACTGCTCACGCCTGGCTTCCATTATGATGTACTGAAGCCCTATGTGGCCATATTTGCTGAGTCCACACGTGTGATGCTGGTGAGTTCCTAGAACTGTGGGCTGCCAGACCAACCCCATTCCCATCCCCATTTGCCCTTGGTGAAGGCAAGTGGTGCTCTCCTGGAGAAAGAGTCCCTGAGGCCCTGTCATTATGCCTGCAGCAGTGGTGCCAAAGGGCTGCTTTGCCTCCCTCTCCCTGCTGTATGCTGTGGAGGCATCTAAGCATTGAGGCAGCTTGGGGCTTGTCTCTGCCAGGAGATCTGACTCTTTCTGACTACAGCAGTTGGTTCTGGGAAGCCATCAAAAGTCCCCTACTGGAGAGTTTGAAGGTTGTCTGTGTTTCAGAGTATCATAAAAATACTTTACACTTCCAAATTTATTTACAGTTTCACACCTGTTTAGATCCTCCTCACTGAGAGCAATGTCAGGTCTCAGGGTCTTGGAGTTCGAAGAGTCGGGCAATATTCCTTCTGTTTCTATTTTGTGGAATAACTTGAGGAGCACTGGTATTTATTACCTCTTCTTCTAACGTCTGGTAGAATTCTGCACTAAAAACATCAGGCTCTGGGATTTTTTTGGTTTGTTTGGTAGACTTTTAGTGACTGCTTTTATTTCACTAGGGGTTATAGGTCTGTTTAAATTTCTTATTTGATCTTGATTTTTAACTTTGGCAAATGGTATGCACCAAGAAAATTATTCATGTCTTTTAGATTTTCCAGTCTGGTGGATTAAAGGTTTTATAGTATGTTCTCACGATTCTCTGGATTTCCTTGGTGTCTGTTGCTATGCCTCCTTCATCTCTAATATTGTTCATTTAATTCTCTCTTTGCCTTTAGTTAATTTGGTTAAGGCAGCTTTTCAACCTGTGGACTACCACGCCTTTGGGAGTCGAACAACCCTTTCACAGAGGTTGTGTATCAGATATCTACATCACAACTCATAATGGTAGAAAAATTACAGTTATGAAGTATCAGTGAAATAATTTAATGGTTGGGGTCACCACAACATGAGGAACTGTGTGAAAAGGTTGAAGCATTAGGGAGGTTGAGGACCGCTGCAGTAAGGGCTCGTCAACCTCACTGATTTTCTCAAAGAACCAACTCTGTTTTATTAGTTCTTGCTGGTTTTTGTTTATTTGTTTCTATTTTGCTGATTTCAGTCATGAGTTTGATATCTCTCGCTTTTTATTGCTTTTGAGTGTAATTCTTTGTTTCATCCTAGAACGTTCATGTGTGCTGTTAAGTTATAGTATGAAATTTTTCATTTTTTTTTAAATGTCTGCACTTAGTGCTATGAACTGGCCTCTTAGAACTGCCTTCATTCTGTCCCATAAGTTCAGGTATATTCTGTATTAATTTTCCTTCTACTCTAGATTTTTCCATTCAATTCTAGAATTCATTCAAGTCTCTAATTTCTGTATTGGCCCACTTTTCATTCAGCAGTGTGTTGTCCAGTTTCTATGAAAGTTTGTAAATGTTCTGTTGTTGATATTCAGCTTTAGTCTGTGGTGGTCAGAGACTGGCTTGTCTGAGTATATGGTCAATTTTGGAGAATGTTTCATGAGGTGCTGCGAAGAAATATGGTGTCTGTGTGTGTGTGTGTGTTTGGGTGAAATGTTCTGGAAACATGTGCTAGGTCCGTTTGACTTATAACTCCAGTTAGCATTTCTTTATTTAGTTGTCTGGATGACCTGTCTATTTGTGAGAGTGTGGTATTGAAGTCTCCAACTATTGGTGTATAAGTGCCAATATATGATTTAAGCTGTATTGTTGCATTTACAAGCTTATGTGCCCTTGTTTTTGAAATGTCCTCATAGTAGATTTTTTTTATTTGATGAGTATGTAGTGTACTTTGATAACTCTTCTGATTAGTTTTGCACCAGAGTCTGTTTTGTCAGATATTGAAAACTAGCTTCTTTCTTGGATCCATTTTCTTAGAATATCTGTTTTCATCCTTTTACCTTATGGTTATGTCTATCAATGTTGAGGTGTGTTTATTGAATGCAACAGAAAGACGACTTCTGTTTTCAAATATATTTTGCTAGTCTGTGTCTTTTTTATTGGGCAATCAAGCCCATTAATTTTGGGAGATATGAATCAACAGTGTTTGTTGATACCTGCTATTTTGTTGTTGTTGTTGTGTTGGTGTTGGTGTTGGTGGTGGTGGTGGTGGTGTGTGTGTGTGTGTGTGTGTGTGTGCATGTTTCTCACCCCCTCTTTTGGTTTTTCTGGTCTGGGATTATTTATTTCTTGTGTTTTTTTTTTCTGGGTGTAATTAACCTCTTTAGATTGCAGTTTCCCTTCCATGGGGCTGTGTCTGTAAATAGATATTGCTTAAATTTGGTTTTTATCATGGAATCTTATTTTCTCTTATTTCTCTATCTAGTATTTGTGGAAGTTTTTCTGGGTATAGTAGTCTGGGATGGCATCTGTGGTCTCTTAGAGATTGTAAAACATCTATCCAAGTCCTTTTGGTTTTTAGATAGAGTCTTCACTGAGATGTCCAGTGTTATTCTTATAGGTCTGCCTTTATATACTACTTAGTCTTTTCCATTTGCACTTTGTTTTGTACATTTAGTGTTTCCTGTGTGACAAGGGAATTTCTTTTCTGGTCAGTCCACTTGGTCTCTGTACGCTTTTTGTCTTTATAAGCGTCTTCTTCATAAGGTTTGGGAAATTTTTTTTCTATGATTTTGTTGAAAATATTTTCTGTGCCTTTGACCTGGATTTCTTCTCTGTTCTCTATTCTTATTACCATTAGATTTGGTTTTTTCATAGTGTCCCAGGTTCCTTGGATGTTTTGTGCCAGGAGCTTTTTAGATGTAACTTTTTTTGTTGTTGTTTTTCTGAGAAATTGAAAATGTCTTCAATTTTGTCTCAAATGACTAAGATTTCTTCTTCTATCTTTTGTATTCTGTTGGAGAGTCTTGCCTCTGAGGTTCCTGTTGGATTTCCAGATTTCCCATGGTTCGGATTTTCTTTATTTATTCTATTTTTACTTGTAGGCATGGACAGTTCTGTTTGTTTTCTTTCATTGTTAGTTTGTGCTTTCATAAATTTCTTTAAGGGAATTATTCATTTCCTCTTTGAGGCTACTTTAAGGTCATTGTCTTGTGCTTCAGCTAGGTTGCAGTTCTCAGGATCTACTGTGGTAACGTAGCTGGGCCCTAGTCGGGACATGTCCTGGTTGTTATTGATTTTGTTTTTATGCTGGCATGTAGGCATCTTAGTTTGGGAAGATTGTAATTCTAGGTGATGATACCTGGTCTTGTCTTTGTTGTATGGGTGTTTTGGTCCTTGACTTCTTTTGCCCTCTCTGGTTCTTAAGAGGGTGTGGTGGCTGTGTGTTGCCTAGTAGGGACTTTTTCTCAATCTTGATAGGTATTCCCATAGGGGACAGGTTCCTGGTAAAACATGTATTGGGAGCTGACACTTAGAGAAAGAGATGGGCTAGGAGGAGGGTCCAGAGGAGGAAGAATATCAGGGTATTCCACCAGGATATGCTTAGAGTGAGGAGAGACCACAGCGGGGATTCTGCTACACATCTGGGGATAAGATCTGGGGTCTGGATTTGGAGGAGAGGAGGGAGAAGGAAGTATTTGTGCTTAACCTAACTGCTTCCCTGGCCAGGCAGCCTAACTCCTTCCCATGTTACCTCCTCTCTCTTTCTGGTTTCCAGGACAAGTGGGAGAAAAAGGCTAGTGAAAATAAGAGCTTTGACATCTTCTGTGATGTAGGCCACATGGCACTGGACACCCTCATGAAGTGCACCTTTGGCAAAGGAGACAGCGGCCTAGGCCACAGGTCAGAAGCACCTCTACCTAAGGCTCTCAGATAAGGAAGGTGGAAGAGCTCCTGGTCTCTGCTTGGAGAGGAGATGGGTCCTGCTTTGATTTGTCCAGAGCTTACTCATGGTGGGAGACACTTTTGTTAGTGAGGAGGCTTAAGGAGGCAAGAAGAGGAGCAGGAAGTACTGTTGGTTGATAGGGATTCCTAAAAGAAAGCTGCTCAGACCTCTGTCCCTCCTTTCCATTCTCTTCTGTCTAGTGACAACAGCTATTACCTGGCAGTCAGTGACCTCACTCTGCTGATGCAGCAGCGTATCGACTCCTTCCAGTACCATAACGACTTCATTTACTGGCTCACACCACATGGTCGCCGCTTCCTGCGGGCCTGCCAGATAGCCCATGACCATACAGGTAGGCCTTTCTCTCAAGCCTTTCCCCACCACTCCACACCAGCTAGGAAGCCTTGGTTCTTCCTCTGGGATCCTCTGAACCCTTCTTGATGCAGGGTCAGAATAAGCAGTACCACTTATGCTCTTGGTCCAGATCAGGTCATCAGGCAACGGAAGGCAGCCCTGCAGGATGAGAAAGAGCAGAAAAAAATTAAGCAGCGCAGGCACCTGGACTTCCTGGACATTCTCCTGGGTGCCCGGGTGAGTGCACATAGCCCATCTTGTCTGACAACTGGCCCCCGGAGGTCTTTAGGCTCTCTTCTTGAAACAGTGTCCTTGCCCAGGAAGTATAATGTATACTTACCCATGGTACACATCAACAAAGGTAAAATGTGCAGCATGTGTGTGTGGCTGGGCTGTGACATCAGGGAACTGGCAGTCTGGGTCACATGGTAGCAGCTTGAAGACATTTCTAAGATCCCTAAAAATCTTGGCATTGCAGAACCTTGGAGTTTAGATTTTATTCTCTTCTCTCCTTCACTTCCTTCCTTTTTTCCTTCCTCTATCTTTTTCTTCCACCTCTCCCTCCCTCCCCCTATCTTTCCCTTCCTCCCCACTTCCTCTCTCTTTTCTGTCCTCCGTTACTTCCTTTTTTGATTCCACAAAACTCAGTGCCTATCCTGAGTCAATTCCTGTGCTAATTTGCAGAGTTAAGAAAGACCTGCTACAGCTATCCATCTGTATAGTGGATGCCTTTGGGAGGGCAGTAGGTGGATGTTGACAAGAATGCTTTCCCTTGCCAGCTAGAAGCAATGTCCATAATGAGCATTATTGGGATTGAGTAAAGTCACAAGTTATGTATCCAGAGGGCTCAGGGAGGGTTTCATGAATGGGAAGCATCTAAGCTAGATTTAGAAGAAACAGAGGAATTTGGAGGAAGATTCCTAGTCTACCAAGAAGCTTTCTTATATGTCCTCAAATTTGCATCCAACAGCCACTGTTAGGCATTCTTCTTATCCCTAACTCAAAGGCCATAATCTGTCTCATTGTCCCTTCTCTCAGGATGAAAGTGGGATCCAGCTGTCAGATGCAGACCTCCGGGCTGAAGTGGACACATTCATGTTTGAAGGCCATGACACCACCACTAGTGGCATCTCTTGGTTTCTTTACTGCATGGCCCTTTATCCTGAGCACCAGCAGCGATGTAGGGAGGAGATCCGTGAGATCCTAGGAGACCGGGACTCCTTCCAGTGGTGAGTGATCTGGGTGTGAGCTTGGCCCATCTTGCTCAGCCCAGGCATGGGTTGTCCTGCCAAGTTCCAGAGGTGAGATGATGTTGGCAGCAGTTGTTTCTTGTTGTTGTATATAGCTTTCTTTGGGGTTAACTACAAATGTACCTCCCACACGCCAGTTCATTCTCCCCAAATGGAGGTTTTTCAGTGTCATATAAAGTTGTCAACAGAAGCTGGATTTTATAATGATAGAATATGAATCCCCCCACTGGGTTTCTGGATAGAGTAGAGAAGGCTGAGAAAGAGGGGGAAACAGAAGACGAAGGTGAGAAGACAGCTGAGAAAGCTAGTCCCCTGCCCAACCTGCCACCTGCCTCCTGCCTCTGGATGCCAGCACATAGCCCCCAGACTCCACATCTCTTTCATGGCGAAGGAGACTAATTTCTAAGTGCCAATACTTAAAAACTTCTATGTGGTTTCCCTTTCTCTGTTTCTCGGCTCAAGCCTGAAGTTCTGAATGTGACACCAGCAGAAACAACTTTTCTTTCAGAGTAGTCTGGGAGTTGCACCCAGACTTCTCTTGCTGCTTCCTCTTTGTAGGCCTTTGTAACCTGACAGTCACCTCCTCCCTCTGAGTTCCTGATGTGCCTCCAGCACTGGACAGGATACATAGTAGGAATTACAGTTACAGAAATTGGTCTATCAACATCAGGAGTTTCTGTTCTCCTAAGGAGTACTGATCTGTAATTCCAGTGTCAGAGATGTGAAGGATGGAATCTCCATAACTGAGGGTTTTTATTGGATGTTGGAAACCTTCCAAGGGGTCCAGCCATGAGCCAAGTGCTATCTGGAGCACTTTATAAGGGGGAAGAGGAAAGGAGGAGCCAGTTTGCTGCTCTTGGGGAGTTTTCAGAAAGTCAGACTCACATGCTTGAAACCCTGAGAAGGCTGTAGGATAGAGTAACTTCTAGTGGCCTGGATGTTGAGGGCAGAGGGGTGAGAAGGGAAGGGGCTTGAACTGACTATAAGGAAGATTAAACCTCAGGTGAAGAGAACTGTGCATTCTAGGCTAGATAATCATGTAGACAGTCCGAGGCAAAGAGTAAATGCATATTTTATTTTCACTTTGTTTTATCCAGAATCCAAAGCAACATCAAAGATGTTTATCTAATAAAATAGTACAAGAAATGAAAAGTCATAATTATGAGGAGAGTGACTTGGAGTTTGAGGCTCTCTGAGAAGATATTATATAGTTCTGATGGTTGGATCTCACATTTGGGTCTGAGCTTCCTGGTAGCCAAAGGATATTTATATGAGTTTATCTTTATTCACCCATGGAAATTGATTCGTTCATTCAACTAAAAATTATCAGGCTAACTTTTTCCATTCCAGGCCTGCAGAGAAGCCAAACAGAAACTAAAAAAATGTCCCTTGTACTATTTAGTAAATGTCCCTGTATGACACAAAAGTGGCCATGCCTTTGAGGGTTGGGTGCACAAATGTCTCTAGGCTTTTGTGCCTTCTCCTTCCAGATTGCTAGATCTTCATGACCGCCCAGTATTACATCATGCTTAGGCACTTGGAGCCCCTGGGACTCCTCTGTTGGAAGTACAGTGGTATAGGAATCGAAAGTGATATTGTGGGGAGGTTGGTGATGGAGCCTACCCTCTCCTGGGACCCCACTGCTTCCAGTTCCCAAGTGTCCTGTGTTGCTGGCAGGGATGATCTGGCCAAGATGACCTACCTGACTATGTGTATCAAGGAGTGCTTCCGCCTCTACCCACCTGTACCCCAAGTGTACCGCCAGCTCAGCAAGCCGGTCAACTTTGTGGATGGCCGTTCTCTACCTGCAGGTATGTTGATGGAAACAGTGAGAGTGGAATGAAAGTCCTCTGAATGCTCTTTGGTATTGCCTGTACCACTGGACCATCTTTATACCATGCGGAGAGAGCTCAGGCTTTGTGTGCAGAGCCCTGGGCCCAAACACTAGCCTCACAGAGTATGAGTAAACTTGCCTCTGCCCCCAAACCTCCAACTCCCTCTTCTGTAAAGAGAATATAAAATTTATTTTTCTTCTAGGTTTCAGGGTGGTTATATGGATTCATTTTTCTGTGGGTTGAAATATATGTATATGTGTATATATATATATATATATATATATATATATATATATATATATAATTTGCTTTCCAAAATAATCCAACATGAGTTATTCCTTTGAAGGAGTGATTGTGAAAGCTGGGTTTGCTTTTGAGTTCCATTGACCATTAGTGTGATAGGACCTAAGCATGACTAATCACTGGGCACACTTGCTGCGTTGTTCTCAGGGAAGGAGTTCTTTAGCCTGAAATTTTCCTCTTTCTCTTTTTTTCTTCTGTTTAAAACTATATAAAATCATTCTACTGTGGCACTACTGTAGCTTGAACAACTCCAGGAAGACGATTTACACAGACAACAACACAATGCACATACATGTCCAATTCTGTGTTATGGCTTCATAAAAGTGTTCAGACCCGAACCTGGCATATAGTAAGCATCAAATGAATGGTATCTCTTATTATTAACAGCACAATAACTTCCCGAGAGCTTGAGACCTGAAATCCAACAGGCTATAAAAGTAGCTCCCACTTATCATGCTTTGTGGTAGGATGAGTTCACGGTTCTTTGTTTTAATTACACGGATATCTGGGTCAGACACTTTTCTCAGTACTGGGCTATTGGAACTGCTGCTGCTGCTGACTATTAAAGTGCTTTGACTGCGACCAAGAGTTCAGTGACAGTGAACAGGCAGAGGCTGGTGTCCCAGATAGGGGAATATTAGGGGATTCAGGTCTAATGTGGAGGTGGCCTGGCTGCCTCATGATCCCTTGTTATCAGGCCTCTTTTCTGCTTACAGGTAGCCTGATCTCTCTGCACATCTATGCCCTCCATAGGAACAGTGCTGTGTGGCCTGACCCAGAGGTACTGCATTTCTGGGCCTGGAGGTCAGACAGGGTGTGGGCTGTGGGGTTACCCTCTGCCAGGATTTGGTGAGTACTTAAGAAAGCTCTATCTATCTCCTTAGGTCTTTGATCCACTGCGCTTTTCTCCTGAGAATACAACAGGACGGCATCCCTTTGCCTACATGCCTTTTTCTGCAGGGCCCAGGTAGGGAGAGAAATAATGTTCCCAGGCCCTCACAATTGGGGAGGAAAAATGAAGGCCATCAGTGTGGGAGACATCATCTTGGAGTGCTCTGTGACAAGGGGGCCCATTTGCTATCTTTTCCTGTTCCTGGGAAATGGGTGGGACAGGTGTTTCCATTCTGTGAGAGACTGCAAGCCAGAGCTTCCAGTGTGAAGCTACCGAGCGGGGCCCTTTACCATGCTTCTAAGATTTGTGTTTTTAAAGCCCACATCAGCAAATCAGCCAGCCATTATGTGTCCCAAACTAGTTACTGTTTTTTGTGGGCCTCTAAGAACATTAGGCTCCGTCACTCTGGTTAGCCAACAGCCTGATGCTTCTTTGTGCTGCTTGCTGCAGGAATTGCATTGGGCAGCAGTTTGCCATGAACGAGTTGAAGGTGGTCACAGCCCTTTGTTTGCTGCGTTTTGAATTCTCTCCGGATTCCTCAAAGATACCCATTAAGATCCCCCAGCTGGTCTTGCGCTCCAAAAATGGCATCCACCTCTACCTGAAGCCACTGGGCTCTGGGTCTGGAAAGTAGGTCTTCAGAGAACAAGGCCTGGGCAGCACAGGCTATGGCTTTTCCCGGGACGTTGCTCTACTAGATTGAATATGGAGTCATTGTGGATCCCTGCCTATGAGAGGCTCTGGAGGTAACAGCATGGACATTGACAGTCTCCTGGAAGACATCCTCTTGTAAACATGTGTGGAATGACTCAATGCCTGGGCTCTAGAGCTCATTCCTTCACTCCACAAACATTTGCTGAACATTTGGCTGCCTTGAGAAACTTCATTTATTTCTCATAACTACATTTATCTAACTGTCTCAGTGTGTATTGGAATATAATAGACATAAGGAAAACTGTTTAAACTAAATCTGTACAAAATAAATAGTACTTTAAAAAGCAAACTCTCACCACCAAAGTTAAAGAATAGGAAAGATGTTTTTACTGACACGATGTCTTTCTTGGGATGTATCTCTGTGGTACTTCATGTAGGACTCTGGGCAGTCATGGTATCTCTAGGGAGGGTTGTACAGTAACATTAAAGAAGGGCTTCTTGGGAGAAAGGAAACTTTTCTATTAGGCGAACCATGAATATGCAAAGGACTTTTTGGGTGAAGTTCAGGGTGGGGCCTACATGTGATTTAGGGGTCCTGCCCTGGCAGTCCCTGCAGCAGCTTCTTGATGGCTATGGGTACCTATATCTCTAGGGGTCAAGGTCTAAGGCCACTACACTAGGAGGATCAAATCTTGGAATTATCCTCTTATGGAAGGAAGGGCACTAGACGTTAGGATCAGAGATAGGAGCCAGGAATTCTAGCCTTGGGACTTGGTAAAGTCTCTAGGGCAGTGGTTCTCAGCCTGTGGGTCGGGACCCCTTCAGTAGTTGAATGACTCTTTCACAGGGGTCACCAACAATAATCAGAAAATGCAGATTTTAGATTCATTACAGTAGCAAGATTACACTTAGGAAACAGCAATGAATTAATTTTATGGTTGGGAGATCACCACAACATGAGGAACTATATTAAAAGGCCAAAGCACCAGGAAGGTTGAGAACCACTGCTATAGGGCATCTTGGGAAACATGCCGTATACTTTTCTCTCTACCAATTTTTTTTTTCTGCTTGGAATAAGGTCACAGCTTGGAAGATCTTCCCCCAAGATACTTTCTAACTCCTGTAAAGCCCTCCCTGTACGCTGGAAGCTGGGATGTAAAGGTCTCATTACAGTGTGCCTGTCAGCTACAAGCCTTAATGCAACTAACTCCCCCTTTTTACCTAGCACACAAATAAACTGTTCTCTGAACAAAGGTAGTATGATTTCAACAGTTATCACCTGGCTGCTGATTCCCCAGTCATAACCATCGTGTGTCTCTGGGTGGTACCTGATTCTAAACTGTATCATCTTCAGCACCTTGGCACTCAGGTAGTATGGACAGGATGGAGGTACCCCCTCTCTGATAGGAGGAAACTGTAACTGAATTTTGATATTAAGGGAAGAAACCTGAGGGACACTAATCTAAAAACTTGAGCTGAGGCTTCCTGACTCTGGTGTCTTTTGATCAAGACATCGGTCATTAATATCAGCTCTTCATGAGTGTTTGAATAAATTCAAGAACTCTGATGTGTGTGTATGTGTGCGCGAGTGCGCGCATGTGTGTATGAGCATATGGTGTGTGTGTTTATTAGGGCCTCCTGGGGAAAGAGTCGACACTGGAACTGATGGCGATCATAGATGACCACTGCTTCATCTTTATGACTTTTCAAATACAGCACGAGGCTCTATTGGTCTGGGCATGCACATGTGTGGGTGAAATGTGTTATGGGTGTGTAGTGTCTCTTTGTGTGTATTATGAAACAGGAATGTGCATGACAGTGAACTGAGCTAAAGTCTTGCTCATTGCTTCCAGGCCATAGAACCACTTTCTGGCTACACGTTCACTCCATTTGGAATCCTGTGGTTAGACCTTGGCTGGTCACCCAGGGTTCTGGGCTCTTACTTTCCTGTGTTCTTTCAACATGGTTGACATGAAACTTTCTGCATTGCTTGAACATTTTGCACATGACAATTTGGGCTTTTGTTCCTGCCTTGGCTCTCCCTTTAGTCAGGTACTGAGTATCCAGTCTGTCTTTTCTTGCCTTCCTATGAATCAGCCTGTACTAGCCCAGCACACTGGTAGGTTACAAGAATAGGAAGGAGTCCTGGTTGCAGTCAGTGGCTCCACAAGAACCCAACTTCAGGAAGCAGAATACGGCATATTAGGGAAGGCAGAGAACTTATCATGGATCCTGATCCAGGAGCAGTTTCAAGCAACATGGGAACCTGTGTTCAGAGCCAGCAAGAGGAGACAAATGCTGTGTATGACACTGGGAACTTTATTGCAGAAAGGAGGGAAGATGGAGAAACTTGAGTGAGGGGTATCAAATAGAGAGAGACTATGTCAGAGATATTTAGATGAAAGCACCAGGTAAGAGTCATGTGAAGATGATACTAGGCTGAATAATGGCTTCACAAAGATGTTCAGGCCTTGAGTTTTGTAGTCCATGGAACATATTGAATTATTCCTCATAATTCAAAAGGAACTTAGTAGGTTAGAGTGAGTAAGGCATATTGAGATGGGAAAATTATCTTGGAGTTTCTTAGTGGTCTTGATGATGTCATAAGAGCATTTGTAAAAGGGAAGGATATTAGAAGAGAGGGGATGGGGAGGATGCTGGGTTAAAGTAGGGGAATATTCAAGTGCCAAGGAATGATGATCTAGACTGAATAGGGGAGGAGAGGACTTTCTGGAACACATTTCTGAAGAAGGTTGATCACACCAACAACTTAGCTTTCTGCCAGTGAAACTCATTTCAGACTTCGGAGCTCCACAACTATAAGATAATAAATTTCCATTATTTCAGACCAACAATGTTGTGACAGTTGATTACTGGTAAGATGAAGAAGTCATGTAGGGAAAAAATAATATGTTAGGAAGTAAAGAGGCAAGGAGAGAAAGTTGGAGGACAGAGGAGGTACAGGATCAGGTGCACAGTCATATGTGGGTATCAGGAGATGGAAAGACAAATGGGGAATCTAGAGGAAAGCAAGAGGGAGAGAGAGAGAGAGAAAGAGAGAAAGAGAGAGAGAGAGAGAGAGAGAGAGAGAGAGAGAGAGGAGAGACTAGAAGGCCAGGGAACAAATAGGTGGGAAGAAAGATGAGCAGACAGGAAGCAAGATGGTGACAGGAAGAGACAATAGAGGACAAGATGTCAGGTAGCATGTTCATAGTCTGTTCTTGTCCTTACCAGAATCAGCGGAGCTTCTTGAGATGTAGGTAAATCCCATTTTTGGACTTCAACACAAGTCTTGGAATGGGGATTGGGATCCTGGTGGGATCTGGCAGTAGCTCGAAGCGGAGCAGGGTCAGGGCCACAATCACCTTCAGCTCACTCATAGCAAATTGTTTCCCAATGCAGTTTCTGGATCAGAAACGGACAATAAAACTCACTAGCCTCTCACTTGTTTTAAGGGTTGACCCTTGAAACAGCCCAGAACAACATTCAGAGCCTACTGTCACAGGTTCAGTCTGAGTGCTGTGATTACAGGTCATACCTACTTTCATCCCAGGTCTTGGCTCTCCTGACTTTTTGACATAGCCTCAACATTTTTCAAGGCCACTTTGACCCTAGTTCTTTTAGAGGTATGAAATCTGTTAAGCTAGTATTTTAAGGGCTAGAGGTCAAACTTGGGAATTATTTAATAAGTTAATTGTTGCTTAGTTTACTCCATTCAGGGAGATGTAGCACATAGCTTCCACAGAGTGGAATCAGATAGCAGTAGAAAAGTTCCTACAGGAAGACTGTCTTGAGGATCCTCAAGTGGCTG
>JANHMN010000004.1:34853290-34867685 GCA_030674055.1 Rhabdomys pumilio
CACATATAGATACACACATGCATACACATACATACAGAAACACACATTCACACACACATATATACACATTCATACCAACACAAACACACATACAGACATACATATACAAAGACATACACACACACACACACACACACACACACACACACACACACCTACACCTACTTTGTATCAGATGTTCTCTGATAGTTTCTATTCTTATTTTTTCACTTAAAATCATACTTACACACAAGAGAGGTTTTATTGATTATGAGTGAACAGTGACTAACAGTCATCTTTAGTGATGTAGCTACTGGTAGGCTGCTTATTTGTCCATAACTTCCTATTCATGCTCCTATAAATGATCCAAATTAATAAAAACCCACACACACACTGAAAGTAGAAGAGGAACTAGTTGGGAAGAGGAAGGCGATCAATGGGAGTGGGAAGAGGATGAACAAGGGTATGGAGAGGTGTTAATATGGCTACAACACATTCCATACCCTCATGAACAGATATCATAGTAAAACTCATTATGTACAACTATCATATGCTTATAAAAGCTTGGAGGAGTAGTGACTTATGAAAATTCTTATACCAAAACTGAAAATTTAGAACAAAGAAAAGTCTCTTTCAAAATTAGAACTCACTTGTTGCCTTCACCATTATAGACCCATCTAGTTGAGCCAATTCCTTCATAGTCTGAAGCCCAGTAATAAATACAGGCATTAATGTGCAGGAGAAACAGCAAGTAGCCAGATGTTCGAATGACTCTGTCAGAGAGAATAAATGGGAAGTAAGGCTTGACGTTGTTTCTGGAATGTGGCTGATTTCAACATTTTCTTTTTCTCTGTGTTTCCAATGAGCCCTCTTGCTTTAGATTTGCTAAGTGTCAACTCTCATTTGTGCAGTAGAAAGCGAAGGTGACACCACATGTCGTCTGCCTGCAGAGTCTTGAATGGGCTTGACGGAGTGTAAAGAAAGTCTTCATTTCTTTGCACAGATGGTGTGAGTCAACGCTGTGAAAGACATGCCTCAAGGGTCACTTCTTCATTTTGAGTCCCATAAAATAGTCCACGCTGATTTATCCGGATATCAGAAAGGCTCACAGGACTTCATGCTGTGATAAACTGTGATTGAAGGTTTCTACTCAGGAAGTTTAGAATGGCAAATGAGTAAAATTTAGGCTAGGCAGAAATTGTCATGAGAGATGGAGAGCTAACTTGCAAGAGTGCACTCCTCTCTTGTTGTTCAAACTGTAGCATGATATGTTTTCTTCCTCGCTTTAATCTAAGTGTACTTGAAACAGCCCAATTTGCTTTACAATATGCACTCATTTTACATAGATAAATAGAAAATGCCCATGTTTTTGAGCAGAGTGGTTATTGTCTCCTAAATGCCTTCTAAAATGTTCTGCCACCACTTTCTCTGCTTCCTCCAAATTTACCAATGAAACTCACCTGTAGACATATGCTTTGTCCATTATAGACTCCAGATGATGGTTAAACTCAAAGAATGAAGTGTACTGTATAAGAAATAAGCAAAAAAATAAAAATAAAAATAAAAATAAGTTAACTGAATGCTTATTTAGATAAAAGGATAAAACATAGATTTTATTTTATTGGAAATGATTTTGTTCATGCCTTTAAAAATTCCACGTCATATATAATGATATTTTTCTATAAATAGTATTTTAACAAGATGCCAAGCCTATAGAGCTGCTTGTTTTACTTTATTTCAGTCCTTTCATTATAGTCTTATTTGTGATGCATATTGAAAATCAATAATGGGTTTCTTTCTAATGTGTATAGTAAAATTCTACTTTACTGTGATTAAAATCATACTTCTAAAACATAAATAAAGGAAGAAAAATATGTTGTTGTTAACAGTAACTTTGTTTTTAAGGAAGAGGCAGTAAATCTATATATTTTTTCAAACTGTAAAATCCACTAAACATTAGTAGAGGCGTATATTCTGTGCTATCTGAAGGTTCAGTGGCTTTATGTGATCTAATCAAAACAGAGTTGCTGTTTCCCTCAAGGTTCTTAAATGTGCAGATGCATACAAAGGATATTTACTCAGCTGTAAGGTGAGTAAAATCATGACATTTCAGGTAAAGGAATGGAACTGAGAAAATAGTGAGTTGGGTAACTCAGGCCCAGAGTGACAAACGCTGTATATTGTCTTTCATTTCTAGTTTTGTCTCAGCTCTCACTTCTTTGAGGCACTCCTGTCCTATCGTTTCCTTCTTTATTTCTATAGGACATAGGGCACAGAATAGGACCATAGAATCCTCATGAATCCCAGAACAAAACGCCAGCACTATTGCTGATATGGTTCTGAAAAAAAATATTCTACTTAATACCTTGGCTCCTTACCTAAAAATGATATTATGAAAAGAGTGTGTGAAGGTGTGCATTGACATGCTGAATGTGCTTAGAAAGGGAAGATCTTACAGACGGGAGTCCTCAGCCACCACTTACTCCAAAATATTACTCAATTTATAGGTAACTGCTGAGCCTTTGGATTAAAAACTAATATATGTAATACATTACTATTTTATGAAATACATTCATATTATATATGAAATAGTAATATTTCCTTTTAAGGTAGAAATATATACAAATGTCCGTTCTCTCAGATTCCTGAAAGTATCCTTCAAAAGCTCAGATTGTGTTAAGTACAATTTTTGATAACTTGTTTATTTGGCTTTTACTAGAAGTTTGCTGAAAGGACAATGTTTTAAAACTAATGTATTTGTAGTGTTTTTTCCTATTTATAGTCTGAAGACAGGTATCTGATAATATTTACCCTAGAGAATTGTCTATCCAAATAACACCTTTATAAATAACTGAAAGATAGGACTATTCAGTTAAAAAAAAAAGTCAGTGTTGACTTACATAATATTCTACACTAAAATGCTGGCTCTAGACAGCTCTCTAACATGGAGTCAGAGATGGGACAGCTCTCTAACATGGAGTCAGAGATGGGGTATACGAGGGAATATTTATGAGCTTTCACTAAAATTCATTTGAACTCCAAATTCCACAAGAATCTGAGTCTTTTTGAAAGTGAGTTATTTCTGAACACATGTCCCTGAAACTTTCCTATGAGAATCTAGGTTTGATGAGATGGTAGCCTGAAGCTAGACTGCTTAGAACATTGCGTTCTGCCTTGAGTTACACTCGTATTCCAAAGTCACACCACAACCTTCTAGAATTTTCTTGGGCATATGGGACTATAGGGTCAGAATCTTTTAAACTTAAAAAAAAATCATAAGCACAGAAAGATGTTTGTGCTTGAGCTCTGTCTGGCAATATAATAGCAAATGATCTATAGTAAGATAAGTAATGGCAACATTGTCAGTGTGGGCGGACAGGCTTTCTCTCTATACTGATTCTCGTCTTCCTCAGTGATAACATGAAATTTTGGGGAGGAATAAGACAGATGAAGGAAGGACAGTTTTAATAAAAGTGTGTAGCAAAGTTAGCCATTGCAATTGCTGGCATTGTAGGATTTCATGGTTGCTAGATTATGCTGGAAATATAATTAAGGTGTTTTCCCTGGATACAAAACAGATACAATTAAAATTTATAACATATATTGATTTACTTTTAAGTGGGTTGTTTTGAAGTACAAGTTATCATTAGTATTCTTTCAAAAATTTGAGATTTATTTATTTTTGTTATTTTTAAAAAATATGTGTGTATAGATGTTTTGTCTGCATGCATGTTTGCTCAACATATGATGCTCACCGCTCACAGGAGAGGGTGCTAGATCCCCAGGAAATACAATTATAGACTATGGTTAGCTGGCATCTGGATGCTGGGAATGGAAACTGGATCCTGCAAGAGCAGTCAGTACTCTTAACTGCTGCTCTTCTTCAAGATGTATATAAACATTCACTCAGACTTGCCTCTAATTTGTACAAGTTACCCAACAAATCTGAGTTTATGAAATATGTATGTCTTAGGATATTTTGAATAGAAAATATATGTTTCAAAATCAATATTAAATACATCACCTCAAAATTTTGTCCTTCTGCAGTCCTCTATTCCTCCTGATTTTCCTTTTCATCTAAGGCAACTGCTTTGATTAGTTTTGAAAAACATTTGTAGTATTTAATTTAATTAATTTATTTTAATTTAGAAAACCTAACAGTTTTTCTTTCTGGTTTACATAAATTAATTTTGTTCTGTAAAGTATTTTCTATCTAGCTTTTTCCTCTTTTTCTTAGCAATTTATTTTGAATTTCTTTCTATATTATTACACAGAAAAGATTCTTTGTTTTCCAGATAAATCGTTACGTAGATTGTCTCGGGGCCTCAGGAAATTTAACTTCATTCTTGTTTGTTGCCTCATTTGATCACCTGATACTTTAGACATTCAGCAAATCTCTGATAAAATGGGCAGCAGAGAAAAAATAATAATTATAAATTATTTATTTGTAATTCCAGTCATCTTTAGAAGCATAAAAGCATTCCATTTTGGATTATAAAAAAATACTTGTTCAATGTCATTATGTATTAAAATATAGTACTGATGAAGACAGAGAAATGGAGAACTGTTTTAGAATGTGTTGAGCACTGTTAATTTTAGAATATCTAAACTTGCTTCAAGATTTCCATTAGGAGAAGGAGAACCCAGCTGAATATAGTTTCTTTACCTTTAATACCCGATTTGTTCTGAATATTGGATTGACTCCGAAGAAGATGTAGAGAATTTCAAATGGTAATAGAGATGCCACATCCAGCTGTAGAAAGAACACATTCACATTTATGTGGAGTTTGTCTCCCTCTCTTTGCTTGGATTTATACTCACACATGCCAATATATGCGCAAGCTCATTTCCTGTTGCTGTAATAAAATATCCTGCAAGGTAACCTAAGGATGAAAGAGTTCATTTTAGCTTTTGGCTCGAGGTGGATACAGTTTGTCACAGTGGAGAGGACATAGTCTAGGCAGGGAAGGAATAGTGGAGACGCAGAAAGATGACTGTTTACAATGCATTCCTATTCATGATGTCTAGAATAAATAGGAAGTAGTGGTCTTGAGGGCTATAACGCGTCAAATTGACCCTCAGTGAGATAATTTCTCTAGCAAGGTTTCACCTTTTAATGGCTCTACAACCTTATACTATTTAGAGACCAAGTGAGTCTACAGGAAATAGTTCACATTCAAACTATGACGATATGCAAAAGTTGTCAAGCTGTAACTAATCACTTACTATTTAATCCAAAGTTGCTTTTATTTATATGATACCATGTAAATACATTGATATCATGAAAACAGGGGTACTAGTTTACAAACTAGTATCAAACTAGTAAACTAGTCTATGGCCACAGGTTTCTCTTTCACTTTCATGTGTCTGAGCTCTTCTTACTCATCACCTTTGCTCAGACTTTTCATGTTCCATATAGTTCAGTGATGACACAGATGCTAATGTTAGAACATACTTTGATACTCTGGAAACATGAGGTCCTAGAATATGAATCAAATCTAGTTTTGATTTTGTTTGAACCTCTTGTAAATTCATTGCTTTGTGGTCCAAGTATTCCTTCAGTGCTCAGCATGTTAAATATAAATATTTGTATAATATATATTTATATTTAGAATATTTATATTTAATATATATATATGCCTCATCCCTCTCTCCCTGACCCCCTCTCTATTGCACACATGCACACACATGCACACATGTGTCTGTGTGTGTGTGTGTGTGTATGTGTGTGTGTATGTATGTGCAGGAACAGAAGAGGGTATTGTATATCCAGAAGCTGGAGTTATAAGAGTAAGAGGTTGTGATCTGCCTGACTTGGATCCTGGTAACTGATTCTGGGTCCTCTGCAAGAGAGGCAAGTATTCCTAACCACTGATCTGTCTCTCTAATCCCTGTTGGACTTCCTTGACTGCAATGATAAGTTATTAATTTTTATAAAATAATTGTTTTCATTAAATTTTACACAGTCTATTAAACAATACATTAAAAAATCTAAACTATCTTGAGATAATAAAGAGCAGTTAGGAACATGTAGCAGGGTGGTTCTAATGCTTTGACCAGGAATCTGTTTAGAATTGTCTGGCCATTGAGCTAAAAAGCATATCAAAAATGTGTGTGCATTTCATCTGTGGATCTGAGATAGCTCCTGGGCATGTGTATGTGTGCATGAGTGCTTACATCCAGCCGGGAACACAAAGTGGAGTAGACAAAACTACATGTTACAGGAACATGTTGTAAGACCACATATATTAGGTAGAAAGTTTTGGGAAATTAACAATTTCAAAGCCAGCAACTATTGAATGCAAATATCACTTACTTACTTAACCAGTTTAGCTGTCATAAACAAATGACTCTCTAAATGTGTTGGATTAGAAATTACACATATCATCACCCCTTTACCCTGTACCTACTTATCCTCATGATAAGTTTAGACATGTATAAGACATTTTTAAAAATAATGTTTTAAACAAGGAAGCAGGAACAGAGTTTTTGACTTGTCTAGTGCTATCCTAGTACCCACGGTTTGCACCTCAAATGCTAATGATAGTTTTATTTGTGTTTTCCATGTTTGCTCAACTCACCACTTCATTTTTCTATGCAGCCCTCAGACATTTGTATTCTTAACTTCCTCATGTGGATTTGTGTAGACACAGATAATTTATTTCTCACTGAATTGTAGGAAATTGAATTAAATATGGATTAACTTTAAACTCTATACCTAGGACTTTGTAAAACATTTTAGTACTGAAACAGTAAAATTATTTCTACTTATAAAGATTAATGATATAATAATAAAGGATAAAAAATAACCATAGTGTCAGGCTTGTGAGGTGGCTCAATAGGTGAAGGTACTTGTAAAAATCTGAGGATCAGACTTTGATACCTGGGACCTACAGGCTGGAAGGAGAGTTCTGAGTCCTCTAAGTTGTTCTCTGACCTTCATACATGTGTCTTGGTGCGTGTATGTGCATACACTAAACAAACAGAAATACATGTAATAAAATGAGCTCTACTGCAATGGTCTAAGACAGGCAGGCTGTGCTAAGGGAATATAAAAGGAGTGACCATAATTAAATAAATGAACAGTTTTATATTTATAAGCACAAATGGATTTTACATATCTCCAAATTTCATCAAAGTATTCAGAGTTCTATGGATTTTACAAAGAATACTCTCATGTTTGTACAATTAATTAAAGCATTATAGATCGGTTATAAAGTGGTTAAAAAAAGTTAGTTGAAAATAAAAAAATTGAATGGGATTTGAGGCCTATAATTTGATGTGTGTGTATGTGTGTGTGTGTGTGTGTGTGTGTGTGTGTGTGTGTGTGTGTGTGAGAGAGAGAGAGAGAGAGAGAGAGAGAGAGAGAGAGAGAGAATATTTGATTGTGCTGGTAGTACATTTACTAGCATACTTTGAGGAACTAAATTACTGTTCATAACAGGGAGGCTGGAGTTATGAAATGGATTTGGGTAACCTTAGGTGATCTCATACATGCCTACTTTTCAGTTTGAAGACAGATTAAGAGAAAAGTATATGAGATAAGAACACGTTTTATCTTAAAAAAGAAAGATGCTTTCTTTCTAAGTAACTGCTTCTTTCAGGCTTACTTTGCTTATATAAAGTACAAGAAGGAATATAAATAATTTTCCAGACTTCACATCACCACAGCACAAGAATTGGAAACTAGAGTTCTGTAGACAATAAAATGTACACCCCATTTTCCCTAACTGCAGTTTAACTTAGAATTCCCTGACTGGCTTATACATATTTAACACCAAATTTGCAGATCCAGGGGAATGGGTGTAGTATAAAGTATGGAGAATAAAGTATCAGGAGTACTTGCTGCTGTCTAATAGAACATCACCAGGTCTGTGTGATCTTTGTTACAAGAGGACACCATATTTCTAGCAATGAGACTTGAAATGAAAATGGTTCTGCTTAAGCCCCCTTGGATTTATTTGTGAGTCACCTACCTGGAACTTAGTAGAACTCCTGTAGTGCCTCTTCAGCTCATCTGAATCTACCTGGAATACATTTGTATTTTGATCAAGTTCAGAAATTTTATTTATTAGTTTTTACCTTTTCTAATAGTCATGTTTTTTTCTCTCTACTAGCTTTCTTCAACATCAGCCAATAATCATGCTCCAGCCTTTTGCATTTTAAAAACACACAGATGCCCAAAATGCTTTTATCCTTTTCATTAATTTCCCTTATTTATTTACTTCTAACTAAAAAGTTTTATATAGTATATCTTGATTATGTTCTTTCCTTTCCCCCAGTTCCTTCTAGATCCTCTCAACCTCCATACACTCCTAATTTCACGTTCTTCTCCCCACCAAAATATCAAGAAACAAAAGACAAAACATGAATATACAAATAGATAAACAAGCAAATAAAAATCTGTAAGACAAAACCAAAACCAAAGTAAGAGTACACACACACACACACACACACACATACACACACACACACACTCAAAACATGGAAGCTATTTTGCTTCCTTTTTGTTGTCCTCTTGCTTAACACAGGAGTTGTAGGACACTCAGCCATATTCCTTTGCCCTACCTCCTCTCCTCATAGTCCTCTCCTCATTTCCCCAACTTAAGTGGTGCTTTTTCTTAGTCATTACACAATGCCAGACAATGGTCTCCCTAAACTAGAGTGTTTAGTATTTATTTATGTTAAACTGTATGACCCTACATGATTTTCACAACAAAATCTCAATGGTTAAATTCCTTTTCATAGTTTATCAGGCTCTGTTCTCTTTGTCTCTCTATCTTATCCTCTATCTCACAGTTTCTTAAATATGTCAGTTTCTCTCTTGAACACCTTTGTTAAAGTTGGTCTTGGAGCCCAGATTATGTTTCCTGCATTGCAAAGGTGGAATGGTTAGCTATTACCAAGTACCCATCAAGATGACCTACATTAATACAATATAGAAGTCCATTGTATTTCTTTTGTTTCTCCTTCATGTTTGAGCTTTGTAAAATGTTAGGCACACATTTTTGACCTTTGTTTTCTCAGTTCCTGACAGTGTCTAATCTCCGTAGGTATATTTATGTGTGATATGCACGATGGAGGTAGAAAGACTCTTTAATAGTGAGACCTAAAATGATCAAGTCTTGCATTCTAGCAATTCTAGTGTGTGTGTGTATGTGCGTGCATGTGCACACACATGTATTTCAGTTACAGGTAGAAAGAAATTTTTTATAAACTTTTAATTGATTTAAATATTAGAACTTGGACATACAGAAGCAACCTCATTGTCTACCAATTTTTATGATGTAACCATCCATACTATTTAACATGAAACTTTTTAATTGTCCCCAAGTGTAATGTTTTATTTATGCTTGGCCCAGGGAGTGGCACTATTTGGAGGTGTGGCTTTGCTGGAATAGATATATCACTGTGGGTATGGGTTTTAAGATCCTCATCCTAGCTGCTTGGAGGTGAGTCTTCTACTAGCAGCCTTCAGATGAAGATGTAGAACTCTCAGTTCTGCCTCCACCATGCCTGCCTAGATGCTGTTATGCTCCCACCTTGATGATAATGGACTGAACATCTGAACCTGTGAGCCAGCCCCAATTAAATGATGTGCTTTATAAGACTTGTCTTGGTCATGGTGTCTGTTCATAGCAGTAAAACCCTAACTAAGATACCAAGTAATGTTAAAGATCAATTAGTTGGGCCTTGTTAGATGACCCATTTGCTAAAATGCTTTCCACACAAGCATGAAAACCTGAGTTGGTAGTCACAGTAGCATGTGTCTAACTAAGTGCTATGTGTGGGTGGGAGTAGAGACAGGCTAATCTCTAATGCTCAGAGACTGGCCAGTGGCCAAATCTATGGTCTTCTGTTTAGTAAGAGACTCTTTCTTACAAAATAAAGGTGGAAAGTAACTGAGGAAAGATACCTGACATTAACCTCTTGGCCTCCATATACATATATAGATATACACACAGACACCCAGACAGATCAACAGACACATACAGAGCAATACACAAAGATATAGACTGTAGACACACACACATGCACACACATACAGACACACACAGATATACACATACAGATGTACACGTAGTCACAGATAAACACAAACACACACATACAACACATATGTACCAAATCATTCCCCCAATTTTCCAGTCAACCCAATTCTTAGTCCCTCTTCCCTTATTTTGCTATCTCTTACCCACATACATACAGTAAATTTTATAGAAATATCTTGAAATATGTGCAAGATATGATTTGTACGGTGAAGAAAGAAGGAATATTGATCCATAGGTAGACACAGACAGGTTTCATTGGTAGTCTTATAAATTTTGTGCCAAGAAAGATTGAGTAAAATCAGTCAGCTCCATAAAAGCCCTAATACAGACAGACAGACACAAGTCATGTGCCAAGCTGCTAAGTTAAAATACTGCAATCTCCCACAAACCAGGAAGGTTTTTTTTTCACATTTATACCTTTCCATTAAGAGCATATAATTCCATGATTGAATAAATGTAAACACAGCTAAAAATGCTTGATTAAAGGAAAGTGGCATTTAGCAATTTTAAAATCCCTGTTCTTTTGAGCACTAAATAAATTTGGCACAATCAGCCTTATGAGAATCAGTCTGTTTACTAGTGACAATTAGGCACTTACTTTTAAAATGTCACCCTATTTAATTCCTTCTCTCTTTCAAGCCTGCTTTCTATGCAGAAGGCATTTCTTCAGGGGAGGCTTACCTTAGGAAGGGTATGCTAATTACATCTAAATCCTGTCCTAACAGAGAGTCTTAGAGGATGCTCTGCTCAAATGCTAGTATGTTTAGTCATAATTTACCTCGTCTGATCAACAATTCTGCAATTTTATATAGAACCAAGAAGAGCACTTAAAAAAGAATATTACATGCAGTGAAAGAATTACTCAAAGACAGACAATCTTGAGCCAGCTTTATTGTGTATTCACTCCTACAAACATGTCTTGAATCTCTTTGAATTCCAAGTATAGATAGGAAAATGAGATAAAACACTGTTCTAACCTTTCAGGAACTTACTGTCAGGTGAGAAAGACAGCTAAAGACACAGAAAGGAAATAATGGTAAATGTGTGGATGCTTGTTTATTGGATAAAGACAGCTAAGGAGACAGGAATGTTAAAGTAAATGTGTGCATGTTTATTCACTGAATTCACCTAATAGTTTACTCCTATCAGCCACATCTTGTGTATGATACAATGTATGATATACATATCATCGTATCATATGATTATATCATGTATATCATACATATGATATACATATCATCTTATTTAATCTTTACCGTAGACTTATAAAATAGAAACTATTTTTAATGTAGTAGAAGAGAGAGAGTTATTTTAGCTTAGTAAAAATTTAGTAGTAAAATTTGACCTAGGTCTGTTTGTTTCTAGGTATTATAGTTACCCTATGTTTTATTAATGAAAGTTAAATATATTAAATATCATCAAAATATCTAGAGTGCAAAGAAATTTCAGGTCACTTTTATAAACAGTAATTGTGAAAGTTTGGTATGCCAAACAGTTTCCTGGACCTAACCAACATGGTTCTTAGTTGGCACTAAAGATTTTCAGAGATCCTTTGTGTGTGTTTTATCAATCAAAATTTGTAGCTATATCTCATATCCAACACTCAGAGCTGGGCCTGTGAGCTTGCTCAGCAGTTAAGGGCACATTCACTAAAACTAACAACCTGAGTTTGAGCCCCAGAATCCACAAGGTAGAAGGGTAGAACTAACTCCTGCCAGTTGTCCTTTTACCTTCCAACATACACCAAGATCCTCATGTGCATGGACCTGCACACAGTCATAGGCACACACAATAAGTAAGCATGTAAACAACATAAAACCCACTGCCAACTTGGTTTCAGCTGCACATAAGAGAGCTTTTATAATGAGGCATCTTTGGTGGTGTTTTGTTTTCTACACAGCATCATTTTCAGAAGATGTTAATAAATACAGAATACATGTAAACTTCCTGGTTTCTTTCATTGTGGCTGTTTTCACCTCACACTTTTTCCTAACAGACTTGTAGAATTAATATTGCCATGTTCGAGCTTGGGTGCCACATGTATTAACTAAATATAATGTTTTTAGTTTAGAAGGCAGATAGGTGTATCTGCTTAGTATATGTAGACATTTAAATATTTGTTCAATAGATGAATGAACACTTCTATGGTATAACATAATGAGAGCGTGTAGATGAGCGAAGTGAGAACTTCAGGTTGGGAACTCAGTGTACATCGATTTGGTACCAAATGTAATCAGTTTCAAGGGCTACAACTACCTACTCTAAATTAAAGGAACCATTAAACTTCTTTTGAACAAACAAAGCAATTAGTTCCTGTTCTATGTTTGTTGCTCATGGTAATGCATTTTAAATAGAGTCCATCAAGTGTGTTTTTATTGATTATTTTTCATGATTTTAACACTCTACTGTGTGCAAACATCTCTTAGGAAATTGAAAATAAAAGTCTCCTTTTAGTGATTTTATCATTTTCCATTCATCAAACATTGATTTTGTGCATCTAATAGAGGTTGAAATTAGTGGGTTTTTTAGTATATATTTTTTGGGTGCTGTTACTTCTCTTATTTGTACACTACCATCATCATCCATCAAGCTGCTGTGAGCTCTGGGCTTGGGGAATGAGTTAAGTCATGTTCTGAAATCTTTACTGGGAATATTATAAATGGATATTTGCTACAGCTTTGGATATTATTGCCTTTAGAATTTTTCAGTGAAAAAAATTAAACATAGAACACGCGTTCTAGAAAACCAAAATTTAAAAATAAGAATTAATAAAATTACTTCTTTCATCCTTTTGAATACTTAAGAGTTTCTGAAGATTCAAAAGAAAATCTCCAGGATTAAAGAAGCCTGGTCTCTTACTCAATGATAAATAGAATTCTGAGTTGCTTGGCATTCTGGCAGTTGACCCTTCATACTCTGATCTTAGAAGGCCCATTTTATGCAGTTCTAGTAGGAATTTGTGACAAGGGAGTCACAATGGACATCTGGGCGAAACCCTTCCTCCTGGCCAGTTCAGAAGAGTTGGAACAACAGATGGATTATGAAATTCCAAAATGGGAAATAAATTAGAAGAAGATACTTTCTCAAAGGTAAGAATTTTGGCTTTTGAAGTAGGCTGCTGCATTTGACCCTGAGAAATGGGGAGTGATGGATTTGGAAAGTCAAAAAGAAGTAGATTTGAAGATATTCATCACAAAATAAGACAATCGTGTGCTTTTCATTTGCTCATGGCGAGGCATGTGTTTTCTACCCTGTGGCTGGACTCCTGAAGGACAGCCCAAAGCCTCTGTGTTTTCCATGGCTTTCCACTAGCGAAGCTTAGAACAGTACTTTGAATCATTGCAATACAGCACAGTAGCCACATGATATTGAACACTAGAAATATGGATAAAGTATGGTTGGGAATTTTGCATTTTCATATTATTTAATTGCAAAATTTGAGTATACATATGCTCAGCAGCCACCCGTATGGGTAGTACAGTGAAATTACAGTTATTAAAAGTATGAGGACAGACTGTCTACAGTCTACTAGCAATTCTATAAACATCGTGTATGTGTTCCTTGTCATCCTTATCTCATGTCTACTTCTGTTCTCATTTTTCTTCTTTTTACTTATTAATCTTAGCCTTCCATAGCATTAATAACCTTTAAACTCTGTGCATCCTAATACTATGTCAACTCCCCACTTGCATCTACTTTTCTTTTTTCCCTCAATTAATGCAACACTAATAAACTTACCACATTTTCCTCCCATCTCTAGTCTTATCTTAGCATATTCTACACTATTCCTCTTCCACTATCTCGCAATAATTACTGAAGATAAAGAAATAATGTTTTAAGCCAGATGTTAGGATATTTACACAATGGAACCATCCAGCACTTGTGGTTTCTGCAGAAAATACTCTGGAGTAAACACTATGTTACAGGGAATACTACCAGGTTCCTTGAGTGAATGGATCAAATTTACTATAGTCCTAGTCCAGTGGAGATGAACAAAGCTATCACAACCTAGGTCTCCTTTGCACATTGAAACACTTTAGCAGAAAGAAAACACATAATAAAAATGCAACCATCAAAATAACACCAGATTCACACATTCTGATCTAGAAGTGTATGTATAAATAATGCAATATGAGCTCTGTAAAAATAACTCCTTAGAAGAGGATTCCAATGAAAAGAAGTTAGGCAAAATTTCATACAAAATTCAAAAGGATAATCATAAGACTGCTTAAATTAAATCAAAGAGAAAACAAACTCATAAACTGATTCAAATAGAATAAAAAGAAACATCTGAGCAAAAAAGGACATCAATAAAGGATATGAAAGAAAAATTTAGTAAAGAGAAATTCTGAAAAAATGTTTTA
>JANHMN010000004.1:34895266-34905756 GCA_030674055.1 Rhabdomys pumilio
ATATATATATATATATATATATATATATATATATATATGATATATATATATATATCTTAACTCCTATTGATTCTCATTCACCCTCTATTGACTGTATATATATTCTTACAAGGAAATCCTGGGTATTTATAAGCACACGCAGGAGAACACAGGTGAAAACATTTTACCACGTGCACTATGCAGCTGGGGTCACTAATACAGTAAAACAAGCTATGTGGAATAAACAAGATATTTGTTAAAGTGTGCTCAGCTGTTGTAGGCTGCTGAAAAACCAAGTCTCTATCAGGGTAAATGGTTCCAGATGGCTGCAAAGATGATAGCTGCTTTTTAGCCGCTTTCTGCTTAAAGTCGGCTCCCTACAATTTGTCCTGGGTGGACATTAAATTTTTCTAGGCAAGGCATAACATATATAATTGCACTGATTTCTTTTTTAGAATTTGCTCTATCTGAGTTTAAGAAATATATCTTAAATTAATGAATGACTGGATAGGTAATGGGCAATTTAGGTATTTGGGAAGAAGAGGTATTATTATTCTACTCAATAAAGATACTGAGGCACAGAAAGACTCTGTAACAGGCTGTGTATGTGGTGAGGCTAATCTGAGTCTTGAGCCACCTGAATGCACTGTTCCAGCTGCTGGCACATCCATCCTGGATCACAGCTGGAGAGAAAATGGAAGAAACATCGGGATTTGGAGTCCAGATGCAAGGATATCTATGTGTAGAAACTTTCAGCAATTACATTAATCTAAACACACCAATTACCCCTGTCATCACTTCATACTGAAATAATGAAAATAGTAAAAGCAGCTACATTTATTAAATGTTTGGCAAATTAGAATATGGATTTCTTAATATCGAGGTTAATGTCTATTCCATGACTTCACCTCATCGGTGAGGATACTACATAACATGCCACATGTGCTCAATAAATATTTGTGAGTAGTTCAGAGATAAGACAGTGGGTACACACATGGATGTTACCAAGAACGGCCATCAGGGATTTGTTTTTACTGTTTACCAAAGCTGATGTTGCAGATGAATAAACTTTGGATTCTGAGGTCAGGCAATGTCTGCCTTCTTCCTCCCACAAGTAGGTGGGTCTACCTTCTCATGACTTAAATGCAGGTGTTCCAAACATTTAGTGACTCTAGTGATCCAGAAACCGGTAACCATGGGTTTCTCTGTATTTAGCCCTACAAGATATCTGGATGGTGTCTCTGTGTTCTTCCAAGGGGCCATCCTGCTCAGTCTATTTCTGCTGCTGTTCAAGGCAGTCCAATTCTACTTACGAAGGCAATGGCTGCTCAGAGTCCTCCAGAAGTTCCCATCCACACCTTCTCACTGGCTCTGGGGTCATCATCTGAAGGTAGGAAGAAGGGAGATCGTGGAAGAGTATGAAACACTGGAGCTCTGATTGTTTAGCATTAGTGCACAGGGAAGTCTGCTGTGTGATAAGCATTTGGTTTCTGAAGAACACTGTGTTATTTCTAAGAGTGAGCTTGTGGCGCATACTCTTTTTAAAAAGACACATGATGACCATAAACTCAAATCTCAAGCTATAGAAGGGCGTGGGAAAACAGACTGCCTTTATAGGGTGGGTGAGTGATTGATGTCAACCACAGTGAAACAACTAATCTAGGCTGTTCTCCGAGAGAACTTCTAGAAGTGACGATTTCTATTCTGAGTATCAGTTTCCTCTGAGATTAAAACTGCCCATTTTGGAGAAAAACATGTGATAACAATGCAGAGTATTTTAAAGAGAGGTAAAACATTCTATCCAGAATGGTAGCTCCTTACAATAAAGGAAGTTCTGTGAGGAGGTGAAACTGGCTGGATTCATTAGCCTCCTCCATCTCAAGTATATGTAATTAGTAAGAAGGGCTGACTGTGTTACTAGCTCTCAGCAGAATATAGTTTGGTAAGGATCTTCATGAAGGCACTTGGTGACAGATCTCACACTAGCTGCATTTAGGAAGAGCTAAAAGTCAGAGTTTCTACAGAACACTGAGGCTCTTACTCCAGTAGCTTCTCTAAGGAGCCTTAGCTTCATCTAACAAGGCTCCAGGATCTGGCCACGGCAAATCCTTGGACACAGCAATGGTCTAGATGGAAGGAAAAAAAGACAGATCATCAAACCAACCCAAATTTCTACCTTTCCCTGAACATGCCAGAGCTATGTCTTCTTGGTGGTCCTGCATCTCCCATATCACACAGGGTACCAGATGTCAGGGAGCATCTTCATGAATTTGTTTTTTCTTTGATGTCTATTCCCAAAGAACATGGAGCTCCAGCAGATTCTTACTTGGGTAGAGAAATTCCCAAGTGCCTGTTTACAGTGGCTTTCGGGGAGCAATGCACGAGTCCTGCTCTATGACCCTGAGTATGTGAAGGTGGTTCTGGGGAGATCAGGTGAGAGTCCAAACTCACTACAGCTGTAGCTTATCTGCCATCCAGTGTTCATGCCCCAAGTCTGTGTAATTTTAGAAAAGAGTGACACTTCAGCCATCAATGTCTAAATAATACCTACCATTCTCTCTGTCCAGAGACCAACATACAGCTAGCAAATACATAGTTCTCACCAGTTAAAATAGCTGCACAAGGCTTAATTTTTCTTCCTACCTTTCTTTCTTTTTCCCCTTTCTTTTCTGGTTTTTTGGGTTTTGTTGTTGTTGTTGTTGTTGTTGTTGTTGTTTGTTTTGTTGTTGTTATTTTGGGTTTTTTTTTTTGCTTTTAAAACAAATTGAGTTGATGTGTTTTTTCCAAACTTCACAATGACAGAGACTTTCAGCTGCTGGTACAATGAAGTCTGCCTTCCTAAGTCCAGCTAACGAGCAACACAAAGACAGAAAGGAATAGGAGGCAGTGGGAGTGGGAAGGCAACAACTTGAAATCCACCAAGAACTAACGACATGGTTGCTGAAATGGCTGGGCTGGCACAGGGGTTTGCTGTCCAAGCCCAACGATCAGATTTTGAGCCTTGAAATCCACACTGAAAGTGAGAGAATCAAACCAACTCCACAAAGTTATCTTCTGAACTCCACACAGACACTGTAGCAGGTGCACCACAGATAATAAAAAAAGTTTTAAAATTCTGAAAAACTAAAGAAAATCTTGCAGTTTGAACACCATCCCCCATCTGGTCCTCAAGATCTGTCTTACTTTTCAGATCCAAAGGCTTCTGGAATTTATCAATTTCTTGCTCCCTGGATTGGTAAGTATATTAAAATATGGAGTGTGTTTTCTTCAGTGCTCTTTGGCTAATAAAGAACAACAGGTGTCTGGCCACAAGTATCATGATCCATTCCCAAATCAAGCTTAATTTCTCTTCTTCTAATTAGTCCTTAGTCCTTTTTAATGCTGGTGTGGGTACACATGCTACATGGTTTCTGCCATATTATATCTTCAGACATTCATTGCCAGATATTTATATATGTGCCTCTTGACCTGATCCCAACATGTTTTCATCCTTCATTTCATTTCTGTCTTAGTCACAGCAGATTTATCAGACAAATTGGATGTCTCACTTTCTATGTCTTTGTCTTTAAAAAACCCCTCACTATTATTGAACTTTTGTTTCCCCATTATATCCCAGTGAATGTAACCAAATGATCCCAGGGGTACCTTTAATTCCAGCTCTGTCAGACACATTCACATGTCAGTCTCTGACCCAGGCTATGGTTTGCTCCTGTTGAATGGGAAGAAGTGGTTCCAGCATCGGCGGATGTTGACTCCAGCCTTCCACTACGACATCCTCAAACCCTATGTCAAAATCATGGCGGACTCTGTCAATATAATGCTAGTGAGTTGCTCTGTCTCTTTCTCATTTTATAACACCCACTCAACAGCAATGATTCCACTCTTAAACACCGTCTAGACATTCACGCAGACTAATAACTCATGTATTGCTGTAAAGTAATTCTCCCACAAATGCATAAATTGGACAGCTCCTGATCAGCAGGATGGAGCCACACACTTCAGAGAGCACTGTGGTAAGTAGAGGACCAAGTGTCTATCACAGTGGACAAGACACCATAAAGTATAAACTCCCTGTTTTTGGATGGTCTGGACAGTGGCATCTTCAAGGTGTTATAAGACAAAAATGTCATGGACTCCAGGACTTCTGTGTGATCTTAAGTGACTCATGAGAAAGTAGACACTAGTCCACATCCTCACACCTTTACCTGCCAAATCCTTATCTCATATTAAGTCCTAGTTTGTGGCATTGCCATTTGAAGGGTAAAATGCTACTGAAGTAACCAATAGCATGCATGAGGAATTTCACCCAGGTAAACAGCCTTTCTTTTCCTTTCACATTTTATTTCTTCCCGTCTTTGTGTCTATACCAATTTTTCAAGTCTAGTTTACTCTCAATTGTTAAAAGGGGCCTTTTTTATTAGCTGAAAGCTTATATTTGTTTCTAAAACCAAATAAGCAATAATTGAACACCATGAGAAAATATGCTCTTTTCTTAAAGAGTTTGGAAGAAGCAGACATCAAATTACAAACATTTGCTTTGTGCTTTTAATTTGCTGGAAGCAAATGAACTTAATGGAGAGGAACTCCAGACTGATCATCTATAGATAAAGAGAAAAGTATTAGTCTAGTGGAGAGAGGCAAGATGGCAGCAGATGTGTGTCTTTAGTAGTCTCTGGTAGTTATAGTTATTCATATCAAAAGGTTAGATAATTGGGATAAAAATTCTAATTGTGTGGGCATCTGTGTATTGAGTATTTGCTAATATATAAATCCATTGGTTAACTTTAAGCATCTAGAGTTTTACTTTACTGGGTTACTGGAAGGTGGGTCCAACGACAACTGGGTAATTATGGCTGTGAAGGAACTAGTAGCTCCAGGAACAAGTGAAACAGAGCTGGAAGCACAGCTACTGGTCACTACAGGGGCAAGTTAGAGAGAGAAGCCTGGTGGAACCATCTTGGGAACTCTGGTCCTGCTGGAGAGTTTGTTGAGACAAATGGGCTTGGAGCGGGAACATGGCAGCTTGGAGCTGACTGGACACACATTTTTTCTAATATCCCCTGTACAACATTGTGTGAAAGAGATTCCAGAGATAGTATCTGGGAATGAGTGAAGAAAAGCAAAAGGGGAAAAGAATTGTAATTTTATTATAATTAAAAACATTTTTGAAGTAAAAAAAAAGCAAGCAAGAAGAGTGTAGTGTAATGTGTCTTAAAAATGAAAAGCATGAAATATTTGATTTTGTTCAGGGAAGAATAAATGGAATTTCTAAAAACATTATAATGCTTTGATGTGTTCCAAAACAAGAAAGCAAAAAATACAAAAGGATTTTTAAAAAATATATATAATAAATCTGTAAAAACTAATTTTAGAAAAGAAATTTTAAGTGCTGTTAAACTGACTTTATATTCCAGTGACTGACTTGATTAAAATTATGTTTTGGTTTGAAAAAAAAAAGTATTAGTCTAAACACAGGTCTTCTGAAGAAAATTAAGAAATTGTCTTGTTCTCACCACAGGACAAATGGGAGAAGCTTAATGGCCAGGACCACCCTCTGGAGATCTTCCACTGTGTCTCCTTGATGACACTGGACACTGTTATGAAGTGTGCTTTCAGCCACCAGGGCAGTGTTCAGTTGGATGAGTGAGTGATAACCCTTTGTTTGTAGAGTCTTTGGTCTTATCAGTCTGTTTAGTAAGTTAGGATTTATGTTCAGTCAGTTAGGGTTTAGTAAGAAGAAAGTGGGGGCAATGAAGACAGTTCCTTCCATAAAATGTAAGATTCTCATACAGCCCTAGGTTAATCTCTAATTTCAAACCAGAATGAACACTGTGGAACCTTGGCAAGGGTAGAGGCTCAGTTGGTCATCTGTTATCTAATGTTCCATGGTCAAAAGACCTTGAAGTTGTGTATGCCTTGGTATTGTGTGCCCCATGGTTGAAAGAATGACTATAGGAAGGTTCAGACACGCTAATCATCAGTATATTGTATCTCCTGTCCTCAGAAATTCCAAGTCCTACACTAAGGCTGTTGAGGATCTAAACAACCTGACTTTCTTTCGCATGAGGAGTGCCTTTTATAAGAACAACATCATCTACAATATGTCTTCTGATGGCCGTTTGTCTCACCATGCCTGCCAGATTGCTCATGAGCACACAGGTTTTGTCCCACCACCCCCTCCGTCATTTAGCAGGCTATCACAAAGACATGGTCATATATCTCAGACACAGTGAGTTTACCAGAAGCCTCTGCAGGACTTGAGACACTCAAGTCAGTTACTAAGATATAAGTTTGGGAGGTAGAATGTTAGCATATAAGATACATGGGAGGTAGAATGTTAGCATATAAGGTACATTACCACCAGCTTTACTACATTAATGACATATCCAACAGCTTTCAACATGGCTCTGTGGCCCATGATCCTGAGTGGAGGCTTGAGGTATATGAGATTGTGCAGACTTCAAATCATAACTAAATTCACACCTGCACATACATCTGGAACTCCTCAGGACATGCAGATTAGGTTCAGGAGTCATGTGTATTACAGTAGCTCTGGGTCCTATCTGACAAGTGCTGTCATGGGATAGATGGAGTGATCAAGACGAGGAAGGCTCAGCTGCAGGATGAGGAAGAGCTGCAGAAGGCCAAGAACAAGAGGCGCTTGGATTTCTTGGACATCCTCTTGTTTGCACAGGTGAGTGGGGTACAGGGTTGAGATTTGGCCCAGAAGCTCAGATGAGATATAAACTCTGCTCTCTCACCTGTATATTCATTCAGATGGAGGATAAGAACAGCTTGTCTGATGAGGACCTGCGTGCTGAGGTGGACACATTCATGTTTGAGGGTCATGACACCACAGCCAGTGGAATCTCCTGGATTTTCTATGCTCTGGCCACCCACCCTGAGCACCAACAGAGATGCAGAGAGGAGGTGCAGAGCATTCTGGGTGATGGAACCTCTGTCACTTGGTGAGAACAACTCACCTATCTTCTTATAGGAGAGACCTTCTGGTCTCCCCAGCTTTGTATGACTCTTCAGGATGGGCTTCATTTCAGGGACCATCTGGACCAGATGCCCTACACCACCATGTGCATCAAGGAGGCCCTGAGACTCTACCCACCAGTACCATCTGTGAGTCGAGAGCTCAGCTCACCTGTCACCTTCCCAGATGGACGTTCCATACCCAAAGGTAACCAAATCCAGTCACTTACATGCTCTCGTGTGTTTCTGTTGTCCCAGTAAACTGGATCCTTACTTTGAAGTTGAGGTGAGGTTATAAAATTGAGACTGAGGATGTCTCCTGGAAGAAATGTCACATTCTAGTTAAATGTCGTTATCAGCCTTGAAATTGTTGTTACTTAATATACTCAGGGTTGACAAAGAATGACACCAGTCTTGTAGTGATAAGGTTTTGTTTATTGATAAAGGCAAATGAAAAGGATAAGGGAATCCTATATGTGGGTGATTGCATATATCTCCCAGTTTCTCCAGAAACTCTGAGGTGATGAAAGATGGGAGCTGCTAAATTCTGTGTTCCTTGTCATTGTAGGAAAACACCTGTTAGTGAACTCATCTTTGGATATGATCCCACCTCTGCCACATCCAAAAAGTGTAACCATAAGAAAGATAATGAGCTTCGTAGAGAATTTAGTATTTCATATGAAAATGGGCAGAAAACAGTGCCTTTTGAGGATGTTGGAGGGGGAACTGTGTCTTGTTAACTAGTATGTGTTCTTCAATGGTGGGTGTAGGACATTTGGTGAATATGTGCTCTCATTGTACTTAGTAGAAGCAGGATACCTCTAATACTTCATTGCTGTCTGTCATCACCAGGTTTATGGTTTTCTAATGTATACTTCATTAAATTTCCTATCCCCAAAAGGCTCCCTAGCTCTACATGGTGACTCCTTATGTACAGGCCACATGTATTTGCCCCTGGATATGGGTCTAGAGCCCTGTTTCTTTGGCTTAATTGTTTCACTCCATGTCTTCTCTCCTCCCCACAGGTATCATTGCCTCAATTTCCATTTATGGCCTCCATCATAATCCAAGTTTCTGGCCAAACCCAAAGGTATGAAAGCCCGGAGAAGAGAGAAGAGCTGCTCGGTTGCAACTTTAAACATTCTGTATCCCTGTGAATTGGAAATGGTCTTGATTCCACCCACCCTGGCTCTGTGCTCTCTCTGCAGGTGTTTGACCCTTCTAGGTTTGCATCAGATTCTTCTCGCCACAGTCATGCTTATCTGCCATTCTCAGGAGGAGCAAGGTGATGATGGGAAATGGTTGGAGGGAAAGGACAGAGGGTTGGAAAATATTACTATTTTATGTTTCTCATCACTTATGTTCCTATGTTGTCTACTTGCATGTATTTCTGTTGGTCTATGTGGGTAGATGGTGTTATGTATGTGTCTGTGCCAAAAGGAAAGATAGCAGCAACTCAGTATAACACAGATAATTTTTTAACCCACTGTCTTGTAGCCACTGAAAATCTGTATAAAATTAATATATTGTCATATTTAACAAATTCTGAACTTCATATTTCAGAATTATATTCCTTATCAAAATTAAACAGAGAAATTTTAGTTTACAAAAGTCTTACAGGATGAATTGTTCTTTCTCAAATTTCTCATTATAGTCAAATAGTTTTTTTTTTAAATCAACTCAAGTGTTGGATGCTTCTACAAATCTTTAAAATATATGTATCTATAAGAATATGTGATATATATATACACATATATATATATTATAATGTGATATATTTAAAATTCTAAAAACTGTTTGGGCTCCTCTGTTACTGTTGTGTATGTAAGAATTTACAGTTTGCTATAGGTTGGACACCAGGGCTCTCATCACACATTTTTGACTTCTGGACTCAAAACATTTTTTCTGCACATACAAATGCTTACAACTTGTATATACATTCCCAATTTGTAAATACAAATAAATGTATATACAAATAAATTTCCTATGCATGTAGGAAGGGACTTCAGTGAACAGGCTTGGTTTACCTATTCTAGTGGTGCTAAAAACATGAATGAGGACATTGAATAGCTTCTGAGGAAAACCCACTGTTTAGTGATGATGGCACAGATGGCATGTGCAATGACAGACAGCTGAGCAAGACAAGCAGCTAAAACGTTGCTGTAAAAATCCACAGAGTCCACAGGACTCATCTTGTAGACCACAAATTCCCCCTAAAACTTCTTAAGGGTTCTATACAATGGTCATCAGAGTTAACATGTCTCTAGGGATCACGTGGGGAAGAAAATTAAGAGTTTATTCTGATTTACTAGTTCTGTGAAACTTAAAGCACTGAATCAGCTCCCACAGAAGGCTTCCTACGTGGCATTTCACTAGAAGCCGTATGACCGAGTTTAAAAACACAGTTAAGAATTTCAGCTTAACCAGCTAAAAGTACAGTGCAGCCATCGGAGGACAGGAGAATTGCAGGTAGTTAAGTTCCTAGCTTAAATACCTTTATCCTCTATGCCTATTATTTTATTTTTAGAATTCAACTCAGTTAATTCAAATGAAAAAGTATTTTTTAAAAATGTATTTATTTCTGCTATGCCCCTTGCTGAGTCAGGAAAACAGAAGTGTAGGATTCTGACCCCAGCTTAGCAAAAAGACCAGGAGAAAATATAGTGAGACACCTATACGTGATGCAGTCATTATTCCTTCTTTCTGTCTTACACTCATGTGTCCCTCACTGAAAGCTTAGGAAATGTTACTTGTCCTTGCTGTCCTATAAGCTGAAGTGTGGTGGGCCCTTGGGTAAAGCACCCATGCTACATTAGTGTCCAGAGGAGATGAACACCATCGGAGGATAGAGAGTTGGCTGGCTCTTGGTTCCTTTGGGTGTGGTAGTGAGGGCGAAGAGAAGCATTACTGGCAACTTCAGCAACAGGAGCTGAAATAGGAGGTGGAGCTATACAGGTAAAAGGTGGTAACTCCACAAACCTACACTAAGAATGGTTATGTCTGGGGCATCTGGAGCTGTTCTACCTGACAGTGTGCATAGGAGGAAGAGCATCGAGAGAGTGGCTGTGGAGAACAAAAGACCAAGACGGAAAATTGAAAATGCAAATAAGGACTTTTCTGTACGAATGATGGTTGTCTGGGGGAAATGAGGGATTGGAGCCTGAACGACGAGTGGGAGGAAGATGGAGAAACAGCTTGAGGATACCCAATCAGATGCACTCACCACAAGCTTCTAACACCAAAATTTGGCTCTTATTGTAGGGTCAATCCATTTTTATACACAAATAATAATCCCCAGGATGGTGACTTACCCCTCCTCATATTGCCCTGAATAGGAGTATTCACAGTGGAGATCCAGAAACTGATAGTGGAGAGAATTGGTTAACTAATGATTACCTCATTAAATAACTCATGTGCTTGGACTCTATGCCCACACAGCTGGCACTGTTCAAATGACATTCCATACAAGAACAGGACAAGGATGAGAGAGAGAGAGAGAGAGAGAGAGAGAGAGAGAGAGAGAGAGAGAG
>JANHMN010000004.1:34905766-34956453 GCA_030674055.1 Rhabdomys pumilio
AGAGAGAGAGAGAGAGAGAGAGAGAGAGAGAGAGAGAGAGAGAGAGAAAGACCTAGAGGAGCAAGGGAATTTATCCTAGGTCAGGAGCCTATGCACAAAGACAAGGGATTGAGGTGGTCATGTGACCTATAAGCAAAGTAATCTCAAAGCAAGGGAATGATTTAGGTATGTGGCCTATAAAGAAAACGAGTAGGTTGATACCATGATGGGGAGCCTCGATGCTCTTCAGGACTGAGGCTAAAGAAACAATACTCACTGTACCCAGAACAGTCTCAGGCCACATCTTACTTTATGTGTCTCTGCTTGGTTCAGGAACTGCATTGGGAAACAGTTTGCCATGAATGAGCTGAAGGTGGCCGTGGCCCTGACCCTGCTTCGCTTTGAGTTGCTGCCAGATCCCACCAGGATTCCAGTCCCCCTGGCAAGACTTGTCTTGAAGTCTAAGAATGGGATCCACCTGCATCTCAAGAAGCTAAGATAATTCTGGTGGAGACAGGACAGCTCCATAGGTCTGCTGCCTGAAATACCTGCTTTTGTCCCTGGCTTATCTGTACCTACTTTGCTTTCTCTTTGATTCCTGTCCTTCTGCTTTCTGGAATGTGTCCTGTCATCTCGTCTTTCTGCCATCATTTCTGTAGCTTTTCCTCCAGACTCCTTCCCAGATTGCTCATGTACCTGTTTTCCATCTGGATTTACCTCTGACAAGCCACGGAATCTGCAGCCAGCAGCCTGCCCTTCAACCTGTTTACACTTTATAAACATTGCACTGACAGAGGAAGATATATTTTAGAGGGAGACACTTGTACCTTTCTCTACTTTGAGATTTAATCTTACACCAGTGCCAGGAAGGCCAAAAACAATAAAACAAATGACAGCTCATGCTGGTGGGTATACAGAGTAAGGGGGAACACTCATCTATTGCTGGTAGGAATACAAACTCAAACAGCCACTATGGAAAGGCTATACCATTCTTGTGTATATACTCAAAGGATGCTTCATCCTACCACAGAAACACCTGCTCAGTCGTGTTCATTACTGCTCTATTCATAATAGTTAGAAACTGGAAATTATAAAAAACTGGAATCAGTTTAGATGTACATAACGGGACATTATGGAATATTATTCATCTATTAGAAAATAAAATAACGAATTTTTTTCAAGGATTACTTTTAATGATGGTCCTTAAATGCTTTAACCTCCTTTTTATCTCATCACCCACCTGAGACAATAGAAAAGAAAGGATACAGGGTAAGTGGACCTGTTTATAAATGTTTCTGTGGAGCAAATCCCATCTGTGTTGTCTGGAAATCAGCAGTTCAGTTCACAGGTCAGCAGCAGCAGTTTGACCCACTTGCAAACAGTTCACAGATATGGCAGCAGTCTAGAAGAGGTGGAAAGATTAAAAGATCCAGAGAGGATAGTGGACACTGAGAAACAAGACACTGTAAACAGCAAGATTGACATACATGTGAACTCACAGAGACTGTGGCAGCATACACATATCCTACTTGGGTCTGCATCAGATGGAGTCCCAGTGATGAGAGGGGAAGTGGACACAAGTCCCATTCCTAACCCAGAAGCTATCTGCAAATGGTAACTTCTCACAAAATTGGTTCTCTTCAATAGAGCCTTACTGGAGATACAAACCACACTTAAGGGCAAAACCCATGGACAAAAGTATCTCGCCACAAGGAAACAAACTCAGTGTCACCTTTGGAGGTTCATTGTCTCATGTTTGCCAGGGCATTTTTTTTTTAACCTTACAGATTTTGCTGTAATATGGCTTCTGGTTTTTTGATTTTATGGGATTTCTTTGTGTATGAGGGTATGTGTTTCTGTATTCATATGTGTTTTTTCATGCTTTTTCTTTGGCTCTTTTTCTTTGTGTTTTGTTTGTTTTTGGTTTATCTTATTTAATTTTTTATTCTTTAGAGGCCTATTATTTTCTAATGAGAGACAGAAAGACTTTGCGTTCAGTTGGGAGAGGAGGTGGGGAAGAATTCATAGGTTTAGAGGAAAAGAAGCCATAATCAGAATATATTGTATGAAAAAAATCTATTTTTAATTTAAAAAAAAGAAAGGAGGGAGAGGAGGAGAAAGATGGAGAAACAGGAAGAGGAGGAGGAGGGAAAAAGCAGGAAGAGAAAGCAGAGGGGAAGAAGGAGGAAAAGAAGGAAGAGGAGGAGAAGGAGGAAGAAGACAAGGAAGAGGAAGAGGAAGAATGTTTTGAAGACTCAATTGAGCCACTTGCCAAATAGTTTGACTCTGTGATTATTGTGTCTTTTCTGAGGATGACTTGAAGAAACATCTATTCATACAGGATAGGGCACAGTCAAAAGTCAGAAAGGATTTCAGTTAAGCTCAGCCCAGCAAAGTGGTGAGTTTGTTGGGAATACTTACAAAAATATAACAAGGGATGTCTGGGCATAGGTGAACCAAAGTTAGCTGCATCATCAAAAGGTCCACCCTGATTGGGTTATGACAAATGAAAGATGTACTTTTGGAACTTAACTTTTAGGAAGGTCACTTTCTTCTTCCTCCTAATAGTGCCACTCCTCGGGCCAAGCATATCCAAATCACCACATTCCATTCCCTGGACCCCATAGGCTTGTATGAACACATGAATCTATGGGGGCCATACCTAAATGTCTTGTTCCAGTTTGAACAGTCTTGAGGAAGACCCTTGTGAACCACTGCAAGTTTCAGGAGCTTTCTGTAACTTTTATGTTGTGTTTACTTTTTATACTATAATGAATGTCTTAGGGTTTACATTGATGTGATAAGACACCAGGATCAAGGCAACTCTTATAAGGAATAACATTTAATTGGGGCTATCTTACAGGTTTAGAGGTTTGGTACATTATTATCATAGCAAGAAGGCAGCATCCAGGCAGGCAGAAGAAGCTGAGAGTACTACATCTTTACCCATAGGTAGCCAGGAGCATATTGGCCCCCAAGTGGCTAGGAGGAGGTTCTCAACCCCCACTTCCACAGTGACATACTTGCTCCAACAAGGCCACACCTACTCCAACAAGACCATATCTTCTTATAGTGCCATTCCCTGATCCAAGCATATCCCAACCACCACAATGAAGTATTTCCATTCAAGCGAAATAACTATCCAATATGCAACTCTTTCCTCTGTCTCTTAAGTTTTTTTCCCATTCCTTCTTGTTCAATATTTTCTGAGTCTAAATATCTATACTACAATATAGATATTTAATTTCTTCTCTCCCATGATGACTGATTATTAGCCCACACTAATATAGCAACTTTTAGTCTCAGGGCTTTGAGGCTATACTTCCTATTATAGAAAAAAAAAAAAACTACCTTAAATAGAATCTGACAATAGCAGTAAACTATGGGGATAGGTGCAAAAATTAGAAGACAATTTGACAGGAGAAAAACAACAGCAGTGGCCTCCTTAGTTGGTACATTATTCTTCCTAAAATGCCAGATGTCAGTGTGGTGACACTTCTTTACCAGCATTATCTGATTCATCCCAACACTATGAAGACCAGCTAGAAATGAGAGCACTTCCAGCTCAGTCCCAGCCTTATTTTTCCATATTCTGTGGCCAAAGCACAGTGTCCTCAGCAATAGGGACTTTTTATCTAGTTCTGAAGTCTTTGGAGGATGCTTTGAGACAAACACACATGAATCTGAAGTGGGAAGGCTGAATCCCCTCTCCAGAGCCAATCTTTTGGTGAATTCAAACAGTATGTGACAATTCATTAATATAATGTATCTGTAGAAGGCACGTGCTCCTCTGTGATACAGAGGAAGATATCAAATAGTTACTTTTCCTAAAGGATCAGAGGAGACAGAGAAGGAACCCAGGGGTGTATGCTGGACAACTTTGTGTAGAGTTCCATGACGACAGGCTGGACCCAAAGCGTTTGTCCTCTTTCTAATCTGCACAGCTTCATCCAGGTGTATTTTATCTGCTGGGCCATGCATTTGAAATAGGATTGATAATAGATAAAAACTATTTCCCCCATTAGAGCTCTATTGAGACACTTGATTTTGAAAGGTTATGCTTTTTAAACTTTTATATTTTTTAACTTTATAAAGTCATGGTGCAGTACTCATGATCAAGGGAGATCAAACTAAGAAAAGTATATGTGTTTACTAGTATTTAACCCTGGCTACATTTGAGGGTGAGAACCAACTGTTTGGGAGCCTGTATCCACACTAGTGTGTCTATAAGTGGAGCCAGGCCACCCAAAAAGTTTAACAAGTGAGTGTCTTCCCCTCTACCAAAAGGTCAAATGAGAGGGTATTATGATATTATATTTTATATTTTTCCACTAAATGTCACATTTTTATCTTTCCGTCTAACTTTAGGCAAGACTCAAATAAAGAAATACATCAAGCATGCTCTTCTTTGAAGTCTGGGTCAAACTGAGAGGATCTCAGGGAGCTTTGGTACTTCCTTATAAGAAAAAAAGAGCATATTGGAACACCTCCACGGTCCCTTGTACCGCCCATTCCCAAGAGCATCCTCTGGAACTTCATCTTTTCTACTTCATTAGTGACAATAGAAAAGAAGAAACCATTTGAAACAGTTGCTCTTATTAATGGAGACTCAATTGTCTGTGTTATTTACTCCTTAGCAACTGTAAGGAAGGAGAGCCTACTGACTCTGTTTCTATGTGACTCCACATGACCTTAATACCCTTTGACCTTGATGGATTCTGCATTTTCCTGGTAAATCATAGCCTGTTTGTGTAGGAACTGCCATCCAAAACAAATAAAGACTGTAGACATGAGCTTTCATACCTGCCCTCTTGTTCCCAGAATAATGATTCTGAGACTTAATTATTTATGAATAAATGCCTAGGCCATAAGCTTTGTCTTGCTCCCTGACTAGCTCATAACTTATACGACCCATGTATTCTAGTCTATTTCTGTCACATAGCTATTTACCTCTCCCCAGTTTCATATGTGTCCTCTAAGCCCATAGTGAAATCTTCCCACCTCTAACTATTTCTCAGAGCTCCCATTTCCCTATTAGAACTCCCACATTCTAATTCCTGCCTTTTGCTAAGGGCCTTGAACTTTTTATAGACTGGCAATGCTTTTACACAGTGCATAAAAGATTATCCCTACAAAAGACCACCAGTGTGGTATATATTGAGCCTCATGTGTTGGGAAAGCTCAAGATAACTGCTAATAATTAAATAAACTAGGGAATATCTTGGCCTCTCTGTGTGTCTAGCTTCTAGTTTTTTCTTAAATGTTCTTTCTGACACGTCCCCCAAATTCATAATGTATCCATACCTATTATATTTCTCAATCTACTTAGAAAGCAAATGCGATAGTTCACAAGATGAACTATCATTTAAAGAGGACTACCAGTTGGGCTGCATGGATTAGGAGAGCATCTCTGTAATTTACCATATGTAACTTATATTTAAATCCTTGTGTAAGGCCCCCACAAAGGGAGGACCTCACCCAAGCCTCAGGAATTTGTGGCCACCCATTAACTCACAAAACACCGAACTTGATGCAATCAGTAAGAGGTATATTTCGATCAACATGTTGAGGTCAAGACCCATGGCCCACGCAGGGGCAGTAGGGTCTGACCCCGGGGCTTTAGAGGCAAAGAAAATTTAAAGGCCAAAACCACAACCCAGGGGGAAAACCACAAACCAGGGGGAGTGAAAGAGGGTTATTGGAGAGTACCTGTGGAAAGTTCCAGCCCATTATTCAGTTTGTGACAGGGTCCAAGGAACAGTAATGGGGAACATTCTGTATAGACTATTCTCTAAGAGCCTATTTGTGATAAACCATCTATCTTATGGTCAGCCAAGTTCCTGAAACACAGAGCTCATGACCAAACTGACCTGCACGCTTGGTTCTGCTCTGCCTGTTAGGAGTTTTTGAAAATTTTAACCCTTTCATTTCCCCATTTCTTCTGAATGTAAAAGTTTTAATCATAAAACTTGGCATAACATCAAAATTTGAACAGCACTTATTTTTTTCTAACAAATGTAATTAATCTATTTAGAGATGTCTTCAACTTTCACCACTGTGGGGGTGGTCAGGAGCACCAGGTATGGTCCTTTCTAGTGAGGCTCAAGGTTCTCGACCCGGTGGTGGCAGATGAGAACAGCATCTCTAACCTGGAACTGATGAGGCACACTCAGGTCTCTAGTCTCATAAGCTTCTTTTAACTGCTCCCAGACCTCATGTCGGACCACCTCAAGTGTTTTCATGTGGACAAACAGGGATTTAGAAAGAACAACATCAAAACCATATACTCTATCTATCTCAGTAAGTGGTGGAGACCCCCCCCACACACACACACATAAAATTTTATAAAGTGTTAGCTTAAATCATAACCCGGAACAAGGCAAAAGGAAGGAGGGCTGTCCATTCACCCCCAGCCGATCTCTAAGGCTAATTTCATTAAGGTCTCTTTAATAGTTTTCTGTTTTAAAAAAGGGAAAGAAAATTGAGTCCCTTGATTGAATAGTCTGAAAATCACAAGGAGGGACACAGGTGTCTCCCTTTAGTATCTATGCATTCGTGGGGGCGATGCTTATTAAAACCAAACTTCCTGGAGGACAGGCAGCTGTTCAGGGGTTATGTGGCCAGTCAGAGAGAAGGCAGACAGGCACACACACACAAGCTGGGAAAGAATCTGGAGGAGCGTTAGAGAAAGAAGAATAAGAGAGAATGGGCAGGCGATATTACAGGTAGCAGAGGAGAAGGGGCACAGGGTTCAGAGAGAAAGCAAAGTACAGACAAGTCGGGAACAAACGCAGGAGGCAAGCAAAAGTACTTCAGGCAGCAGGCCTCTACAGTTGTCCTTTTCCCCACCAGTGTTATTTTAGCTTCTTGAGATGCAGATACATGCCGTTCTTGGACTTTAACACGGTTCTTGACACGAGGACTGGGACCCTGGTGGGATCGGTCAGCAGCTCAAATCGGAGCAGGGTCAGGGCCACAGCCACCTTCAACTCATTCATGGCGAATTGTTTCCCGATACAGTTTCTAGGACAGGCAGACATAGTAAAGTGAGATTTGGCCTCACTCCTGTTCTTAGTTCATCAAGCATTGGTCAATAAGCCCCATCCAGAGTGGGTCATAGGGTCTTGCTTCATGGTCTCAGTCTAATCCTGATTTTGACAAAGCCTTTCATTATTCCAAGGCTAGCTCTACCGTAGTTCTGCTCTCAGACACATGGGATGTCATTTGAATAGTGTCAACACTGTGGGGCATAGAATCCTAGCACATGAGTCTTTTAATGACTTGACAGTTAGCCAATTCCCTCCACGAATCATTTCTAGGTCTCCAGCCTGGACTCCACCATTTCTGACAATATAAGAAGGGGTGGATCAAGTTCTTGGGATTTATAATCTATATGTAAAAAAATACAGATGGTTTCAGAAGGAAAGTTAAACATCAGTGAAGAGGTACAAACCTCATCTTGGTGTTATTCACCCAGAGAATGGGAAGGACTTCCCTTCAGTCTTTCAAACCATCTCTACAGCATCTGAAGCCCTGTAACCTCTCTCCAGAAAGGTAGTCTCCTGCCATCCAGTGGCTGCCTTGTGCTTTTTAAATTTAATGTTTTTGTTTTTTAAGCTGGTTAAGATGAAATTCTTAGGCCTGGATAAAGGTTAACCTTAAAATATTCCTTCCAGTGAAATGCCATGCATCTAACCTACTCTGTGTAAGCTGATTCAGCTTCAGAATTGCTGTATCAGAAGAACATATTTTGTATTCATTAATTATGAGGTTTTGGCCAGGATGAGTCTTGTAGACTGTGGATTTTCACAGCAGCCCTTTGCTCACCCAGCAATTTGCCATTGTACATGCTTGCACCACGCAGAGGGATTTCCTCAGGGGCAGTTTAATGTCTTCGTTCTTGTTTGCTACCGCATTCCTAGGCACACCAAGCCTGTTTGCTAAGACCCTTCCCTCATGCATAAACAGGAAAATTGTATACAAATTGCCAAAAGTTTTATACTAAATGAAGTTTTGGTGAAGCTAAAAGCCACAAATATGGTGTCCAATCTACAATGATCTGTAAACTTTCACAGATGTGACTTTAGCAGAAGTAAAGACCAGCAAAGTACCTGGACTTTCAATATTTTGAAATATAGCATATTACTAACACATCACGTTACAATATTAAATACATATATTTTATATGTTATACGTGTATATATATATCTTCTTTCTTATATATGTATATATATATATATGCATACACACTCATAAATTCATTGTAGTATGCAGCTATTGAATTAAGTGAAAAGATATGGTGGGCTATAATGAGAATTTGGGGAAAGCGGTCCTTCCAATCAAGATTTCTGACAATAGAAAAAATGCTTTAAGGTTAATTTATGTAAAATTCTGCAAATGTGATATTCAAAAATTGGGGAAATAAGAAAATATACTAATTTTTGACACAGATTTTTCAGTGGCCACTGAGAAGTGGGTTAAAAAAAATCTGTGATCTGTGTACTAAAATACCTTCTTTCTTTTTGGAACCAACAAACATACCCCATCTAAACACATAAGCCAACAGTCATGTAAATAGGCATCAGAAGGGATTGAAAATATCAAATGCTGACATATGCCAGTCATGTCCCCTAACCCAGTCTCTTTACCTTGCTCCTGCTGAGAAGGGTAGGAAGGCATGAGTGTGCCGGGGGGCATCAGGTGCAAATCTAGAAGGGTCAAACACCTGCAAAAAAGAACATGAGGACCAGGATGGATGGGAGCCAAGCCTGTTCCCAATACATAAAGGGGAAAAATTCCTAGATTAGTAAGTGGAAGACCAGGCACTGGAGAGTTGTCTCAGTGGTTATAAGCACTATCTGCTCTTGAGGTCATGAGTTCAATTCCCAGCAACCACATGGTGGCTCACAACCATCTGGGATGGGATCTGATGCCCTCTTCTGGTGTCTTAGGTGAGTGATGGTGTACTCACAGACATAATATAAAGAAAGAGAGAAAGAAAGGAAGAAAGAAAGAAAGAAAAAAGAGAGAGAGAGAGAGAAGCAAAGTGGGAAACCTCTTCCCAATGTTGTCATACCTCTGGGTTTGGCCACAATCTTGGGTTATGGTGAAGGCCATAAAAGGAGAGAGTTACCAAGAATCCTGTGGGGCAGAAAGAACATAAATGGGAGGGTAATTATGTCAAAGATGTAGGGGTAATGAAGGACACACATACACAAATGGTTTTCATATTTCAGTCACCACTGAGCAAAATGATCTTATTGGAGATGGAGAGCTGAGTAAAGAATCCATTAAAAAATGGCAATGACACATTGCTCATGAATCAAGAGTGTCTTGCTTATGATAAGCTTATAAGTGAAAATACATCATCAGTCTTCCATTAGTTTCGGTAACTATACGTTAGCTCACATAACACACAGAAGACTCCTGCCCAGTCAAGGAAGACATTATTTTATATTCATTTTCAGAGCCTCAATGAAGCTAGTTATCTTTCCTATGTTCACACAGCTTAGATGTGTCAGATGTAAGATTATACCTAGCTGTGAGTTAGTTAATTTGTGTTTCACTACCAGAATAGGAAACTCAGATCTTACCATTCCTAGCTCTCTCCTTCTATCAAATTAGAGGTTTTGGAGGGACTGGGATATACTTAAAACACAGCATGAAGATCTCTTATCTCTCATTTGCATTCACTCACAGACAAAACTTTATCTCTACAAGGGCTGGTCTCAGTCCTTTTCCGTCCACTTTTTTTTTTTTTTTAAGTCATGGAAATTTCAGGGCTGAGAATGACATTTAACTAGAGGGTAGCATTTATTTCTCAAAACATTGCTGAAGAAAGTATTATCACCATCAGGGAAAGTATTATTACTATCAGGGATTTTATAGCATTATTCCAACTTCAAAGAAAAATCCAACACACTGAGGAATGAGAGAGACCTAGTGAGGTTGAGAACAACAGAAACACACGAGTGCTTAGGTGAGGGGGGTTAGAAAGCTCATACCTTTGGGTAAGGAGCGCCCATCTGGGAAGGTGACAGGTGAGCTGAGCTCTCTGCCCACAATTGGTACTGGTGGGTAGATCCTCAGGGCCTCCTTGATGCACATGGTGGTGTAGGGCATCTGGTCCAGATGGTCCCTGAAATGAAGCCCATATGGAAGAGTCACACAGTACTGGGGATACAATCTGTAAGAAGACAAGGTTCTGTCTTCCTGAGCTGTTCTCACCAAGTGACAGAAGTTCCATCACCCAGTATTCTCTGGACCTCCTCTCTGCATCTCTGTTGGTGCTCAGGGTGTTTGGCCAGAGCATAGAAGATCCAGGAGATTCCGCTGGCTGTGGTGTCATGACCCTCAAACATGAATGTGTCCACCTCAGCACGCAGGTCCTCATCAGACAAGCTCTTCCCATCCTCTGTCTGGATGAAGGTACAGATGAGAGAGCAGAGTTTTTCCCTTCTCTTGTGCATCTGGACAAAACTTCAGCTCCATATTTCTACTTACTTGGGCAAATAAGAGGATATCCAAGAAATCCAAATGTCTCTTCTTCCTGATCTTCTCTAGCTCTTCCTCATTCTGCAGCTGAGCCTTCCTCATACGGATCACTTTATCTGTTCAAGCACAACAGTTATCAGACAAAGGTGAGGTAAATGTTAGTGCTATGCAAGTATTCTTGACTCTACAATCTTTGTGTCTACCAGAGTTCAGGATACACGTAAGCATGAGTATGAGGGTCAGGATTAAAAGCCTAGTGTCATATTATGTAAGCCATGTCTCTATTTGGATTCACAGCCTACAGAAACCACAGTTAACATGGTCCCATGGGTTTCACACAGCATCACTAATGTAATGACACGGGTAATCCCTGGATAGCACTTAACGCTAATCCAATAACTTCCCAAATTATACTAAAGTAGCTGGTTCTACAGAGGGGCTTGTTGAACTGAACCTAAGAGACATGATCACGTATTTGGGATGAGCCTGATAAAGGAAGAAAGACTAGCATGTGGGAGAACAGAACCTGTGTGTTTATGAGCAATCTGACAGGCACAGTGAAATGAGCGGCCATTGGAGGACAGACTGTAGATGGTATTACTCTGGTGAAAGCCATTTCTCACTCTCAAGTAAATCAGGTGAGTCAAGTCTTCAACAGCCTTAGTGTAGGATCTGGAATTTCTGCAGCTAAAAGGCACAAATTAGTATTGGTGACAATGTCTGTCTGATTCACAGACAGTAAGTTATCTGTAGATATTTTCTCATTTTCCAACTGAGGTACATAACTGAAGTATAACACACTTATGTCTTAGAGCAATTTTGATTCTTAAGCTTTTAAAGACAGGTTACCACCCAGGCTTCTGCACTTGCTATAGTTCTCATGGGTGCTTAGTCTAGATTGCATCTGGTTTGGAGTTTAATAAGGCCAGAACTGAGTCAGAACCTTGCTTTTTGGTGGCTATAAGCATCTGACCTGCCCCATACCCTGCTTTCACGTAAGTTCACAATGATCGGTGACATCAAGAATCCTTCAGCTCAACGGTTGTTACTCACTCCTCCAACTGGACACTACCCTGGTAACTGAAAGCACACTTCATAATTGTCTCCATGGTCATCAAGGAGATGTCTTGATAGATCTCCAGAGGGAAGTCTTGTTCCTCAAGCTGCTCCCATTTGTCCTGTAGTAAGAATGGAGAATTATCTGATTTTTTTTTACTGAATACCTATAGTAAATAGACTGTAATCTTTCTCTGAGTCTACAGATGATGTAATCAGAGTCTCCCACCTTGGAGAACAGGGAAAACAGAGCACAAAGCAAAATTTTATAATCTGATATCTGTTTACCACAAAAATCAACACAATTGAATATATCTTTTCATGACATCAGATTACGTTTTCCACATTTTTTTGAAAATAATTGTGACTTTTCAGTTGATGAAAAAGGCCTGTGTCACCCTTCAGTTTTCTGATGGATAAACCAGAAGAAACACATATATGAAAAAAATGTGAGAATGGAAGAAAGCCTGCTGGCCACTATGAATATGCCTCATCAAGACTATCACAGATTTAAGTTTTTCTCACTCATCAAAACTGTATTAAGCATGGTGAAGTCACAAATCAGAGTCTAGTTTATAGTGATGGTGTGTCATGTTCAGGTATAAAGCTGTTGACCTTGAGTTACTCACAATGTCTACAAAGCTTGATTTTGTGGCATTCTTAGAATTTCCTTCTTACAATGAAGCTAACATTTCTCACTATGGAACTTACAGCCATGCTGTCTGTTGGGATTCCACCGTGATGATGGCTTTTGCTTATTATCATGTGGTACTCTCTGCCTTGGAAAATGATTCCAGTATGACTTGATCTTGAATATGGTGACCTCTCTGTTTTTCCAGATTGGGGAAACTCACTAATGCAGTAATGGCATGGGTACTAGTCCATGTAAATGTATATAATAGGTATGATTGGGACAATGAGTGTTGAATCATATGCACCTAGAGAGATGAGGGATAGAAGGGAGAGAAATAGAATGAAAAGGTATAGAAGAGAGGGAGTGATAGCTAGCTAGCTAGAAGACAGGTTGATAGGTAGACAGATAGACAGATAGATAAATGATTGACAGACAGACAGATACTCACTAGCATCACATGGACAGAGTCCACCATGATTCCTACATAATGCTTAAGGATGTCGTAGTGGAAGGCTGGAGTCAACATCCGCCGATGCTCGAACCACTTCTTTCCATTCAACAGGAGCAAACCATAGCCTGGGCCAGAGATATGAATACATATTTATTGAAGAGAGACTCATAGATCCTTTGGACAATTTGGAAGGAACTATGGTTTGAAAAATGCAAAACAGTTCTGGGGAAAGTAGAATTTCTTAGACAATGGCATAAATGGCAGTGCATTTCAGAAATGAAAATCTTACAGCTAGACTGGTATGATTACTGGGGTTATGAGAGCTGTGAGATAAGGGTTGAAAAAAAAATTGTGAAGAGCAGAAGTACTAGTTGGAAGTTCAGAGGAACAACATACCAAAAGCTGAGGTTCAGGCAGGCTCAGCATTAGGTAGAAATGAGAGTCTGGCTAGAAGAAGAGAAATAAGACTTGATTTAAGGAGAGATCATAGCACAGGCTACAAGTATCTGCTACACTATGATCAGAGGCAACAATTGGGAAAGCTAAGTGGGTAGTGTTCTCAGTCCCAGTTTAAGCATACGTACCAATCCAGGGAGCATAGAAACTGTAGGAGCGTATAACTTTTGGATCTGTAAGAGAAGAAAGGTATGAACAGCTTCCTGGAGACAAGTAAAACAGCCCAAACAAGTTTTTTTTTTCAGATTGTATCATGTCATAAACTCTTGATGACTTTCAGTGACCATTTTATACCCCTACTTCTCATCCTTTTCTATAGCAGTTCTCACAGTTGGGTCCCAAAGACAGGCTCCATTGCACCAGAACTAAGTGTTTCAGTCACTATGATGTTCACTAAGAGACACAAGTCATGTTTTCAAAGCCCAAGTGTGAGAAAACCTTGATGGTTCTTCTGTAGTTGGTTGTGGCTTTGTAATTCTAAGACCCCAAGAAATCAACAATTACAGCTTTAAAAGCTAGATGTTCATGCATATGTGGGTGTTATCAAGGAGAATGAGAAGTAGCAGTACTTAAAAATGGATGACTGAAACGACATTGCTTTCTAGGACGGCACAGACCCAGGTTGTGTGCCCTGGTTGTGACGCCTCTCTACTGAAGCTATAGTGCTGTTGCACTCTCACCTGATCGCCCCAGTATCACCTTCATGTAGTCGGGGTCATAGATCATGAGACTCGCATGGTTCCCCCAGAGCCACTTTACACAGGTGTTTGGGAATTTCTCTACCCATAAAAGTATCTGCTGGAGGTCCTGGTCCTTTGGGAACAGACACAAAAAGAGAAGTATTGTTTAAAACAACCATGAAGCTATTGCTTTGTATGGGAGGAGAAAAAAAGGACTTTCACAGGGACAACTTTGAATTTTTCAGCAGAAGATAGGGTTCAGGCCAGCTTGATGACCCATTTGTTTAGCACCCAGACCCTTGCTGTATCTGGGAATTATTTTCATCTGATGCCACAGCCTTGGACAGAACTCTCCTCCTCAGAGGAGATAATCGGAGTAAAATCTTCATTTCTTGGTAAGATCTCTACATACTCTTTCTATTCTTAAGTCTGGTCAGTGCACAAGTCTTGCTGAGTGCCTGTCCATACAGACACTTAGCAAACAGCATTGTACATCAGAGCTGGAGATGGAAGGGGACGGTGATGCCCATCCCCATTCTTCAGGAAGCTCCTTGTGGTCATTTTTCATAATTTCGTATGTAGATGCCCTGGTGTAAAGAGAAGTCTGTTCTTGACTGCTAGGAGTTCATGGTACTGGGTGTAGACAATAAAGCAGAGTTAAATCAATCCTGGTTAATAGGGTGGTGCTCACATTAGTCCTCCCAGGAATGCCCTTCCTCTCACTTGTATGTAGGATTGTCCCTCCAAGTCATCACTTCTATAAATGACCTTAGATTCCAGAAAATAAATCCACTTGTATCCTGTAACAGACATCATCCCTCCAGAAGTAAGGCAGGCCCTATATTTTTATTCCTTGGCATATTGGAGATCTTTGTATTGATAAGAGATAGTCCCCGGCAAGAAGTTGTGCACTTATCCCCGATGAGTAGTCCCCAGAAATCACATGATCATCATACAACAGGTTGTATCTTCTTACCTTTAAGGCATTTCCAAAAAGCCAGTGGGAGGGAGGTGATGGGAACTGCTGGGAGGACTTGATGAGCCATTGTCTGTGCAGAAAGTATTGGGCTGCTGTGAACAGCAGCAGCAGTAGGCTAAGCAAAGAGACCACTTGGAGGAGTCCAGAGATGCCAAACACATTTGTGATATGGCTGAGCTCAAAGATAGCCATAATAAAAGGGCCTACAGATCACCGACTGTTGCTGAATTCCTTGAACACTCACGTTTAAGTATGGCGTAGTCTGTCCTACCTCTCTGTGGGAGGGGAAAAGAAGAGGACAAACCTTGGCCTCAGGGTTCAAAGATAACTGATTAAACAGAAAAATCTACTGTGTCAGACAGTGAATTCAAAGTTGTTGAATATGATCTTGGGACTCGTCAGACCACATTTTCCTATAGTGTCATGGTTATGAGCAGGTACCTTGCAGCACATGTCTGTGGGTCTGTGAGCTCTCTGTAGGTTTCTAGGCTTTAGAAACAAAATGTTCAACTTCTCATGATGAGAAATTTTTTTTCATCCATGTTAGCTCGGCCCTCAGAGCTGATTTTGGGATTTCTACTAAGATGTACATGCTGCCCAATCAGTACAATTTGAAGGGGCTGTGTCCACATCTCCCAGTATCTTCCAAGTCACACAGTAGCCAGGTTCATTCCTTACCACCCCAGAGTTCAAGATTTGCTTTTCTTCTTCCTTTCAACAGCCTTTATTGTTTATTCAGTTATGTATTGGTCATGTGTATAATCATGAGTGTGTGTATGAGTGGGGCATGCTCGTGTGAGTGTTAGTACCCAGGGAGGTCAACAATGTCAGATCCTCTGGAGCTAAAGCTATGGGTCCTTTATAAGAGCAGTAAGACTCTTAACTACCAAGACATATTACAATTTCCTCAAATGGACATTTTTATTTTTATTTTTTACTTTTCTGGGTGTTTTCAAAATCCTTTCATTTCCCTTTGGACTCACCATACCCTCTGTGTGAAAAAAAAAATTTTGTGTTTCTCTTACTGTTCTCTGTCTTATCTGAGACCTTGTAAAGCTTCAGCAGCTGACATTGGGAGTACTCATGTGTATAATATTGGATTACTAGTGTGTCTCTGAAGATGATGGAACCTTCCTTAGAAGTCAGGGTTCCAGAAATGTGAAGGCGACCAAACGAACTGAAACCAGTGATGTTTGGGTTCTTGTGTCTCAGCTTGGGGGAATCAAATTTATAGGCCATAGAGGATGAGCTTTAGAGCGTTTCTAAAATATTTTCATTCTTATTTCTTATATTTGTAATGAGTTTAAAGGAGAGGGAGAGAGAGAGAGAGAGAGAGAGAGAGAGAGAGAGAGAGAGAGAGATTAGAGAGAGAGAGAGGGAGAGAGAGAGGGAGGGAGAGAGAGAGGGAGATTAGAGAGAGAGAGGGGGAGAGAGAGGGAGAAAGAGAGGGGGAGATTAGAGAGAGAGAGAGAGAGAGAGAGAGAGAGAGAGAGAGAGAGAAGTAGTAGCTTCCATAGGAGGATTGCCATCAAGTTGTAATCTCAGATATTTTTTTTAAAGAATTTATGGCAAAAACCAATGAGGTAGAGAGGAGGCTGAGGCCAACCAAGGGCCTTAGTTCTTGTTACACAATCACAAACAGCCACAAGCAGATAATAAAAGGAAATAATAATGGAAAAAGAGCCAAAGCTCCTTTTCCTTGCCTCCATCAAGAGATTCACATCCTAATTTTACCAATGCCTAATAGGTGTAGTTGTTTGTTTGTTGCCATGACTTCAGGAATGAAAGTGAATAAGTTGGTGTGTCCAGGTGAGTATAGTCACTGAGAGCCTGAGTTTTCATTGGATTCATATATATATTTTCCCTGGGACTGGTATCAATGACTTTCTGTCATGACCCATGGCTTCTGGAGAATGGGTTAGTCAGCTCAGAAGGCTCAGGGTCCAGGTCAGTCTCACTATGCAAGAAGTTATTGAATTACCTTCTCGGTGCTTCACTGACTTCTTTAACCGGGTGAGATATTTAACTGTACATTTAGTAAACATTTATCATGAACTTAGTCATTAATTAATTCCAGACTTATTTCTTGAGCTCTAAGTTGGTAAATTCTGGAAAAGATTCATATTAGAGTTTTCATGGAAGAATGAACTGTCCAACCAGGATGAGTAAAGCAAAAACAGGAAAAAAAAAAAAGAAAAAAAAAAGCCCTGAAAGGTTACTGGCTCACCAACCAGCCAATTCTAAGTCGGGTCCCAACAGCTCATGGAGATTATATGTAGAAGATACGAAGTGGAGATAGTTTTGTCCCTGGGGTCCTTAACTTCACTTTAAAATAAAGAGCAGCTGTTTTTCTTCAGAGAATTTTCAATTTTCAGACCTCAGACAGGAAGACATAAAAGATATTTGAAGAAGAATTATTCAGAAGCCAGCTCTTCCACTCCTAACCTGAGCCTCCTACCATCTCAGTATTACCTTCAACATCCTCTTTCTCTGCAGTCTACTGAAGCTGTGATATGTTAATCATCATACAATCCCTTTTTTCTTTCTTCTTTGAATCATGAGTTCTGGCAAAACCAAGAACAGAAAGGATATGCAGCTATTTACAGTCTGTGTCTCTAATCTCTCCCCCTGCTCTGTGGTTGTTTTCTATTGGTGAATGGGCAATAAGGCATGGTACACATATAATGTAACCTTATTCAGTTGTGAAGAAAAATGAAATTTGCAGAGAAACTGTAGAACTTAAAAATAGATGTAACTGAGGGATAAACAAGGCCCAAAAGAACAAATGTTGCTGGATTTCATATGTAGATTGTCCGCAGCACCTCTTTAGGTCTCACTTGCTTAATGTAGAGTATTGTTTTGGAAGCCAGAAAAGCAGGAAGGGCATTCATTCAGGGAGCAGGGCTAACCAAACATAGGTAAAATAAAAGTAACCAGAGATAAGACTATGAGTTGTAAGGCTCAAACAGGGAGAAGAAGATAGGATGAGTGGGAAAATGAGAGTGTGTCAGAAGCCAGGACCCTAGCCCCTCACCCTCACCCCTATCTCTCCCCACCTACAACCTCTCCCCACCTGTACAACGTCCCCTGCAGCCTGGCAACCACAAGATCCTGCCTCGCAGCTGCAGGTAGATTCAAAGCAGTGTACCGTGTCTTTTGAGAAAAGGAGTTAGATCATTAATTGTTTCAGGGCACAGGCCGAGAAGATTCTGTACTTTCCCACTATACTTTCCCACCACCTGGCCTCTCTTACCGCCTCCCCTTGTAAAGCATATTATAAAAAGGTGCCTTGCGCCCAAATATATGACTCTTGACAAGCAACTGCTTCCTTGAGTCCTTTCCCTCTCTCGCCCGTTCTTCTTTTTCAGGTTGGGGTCTCCCTCGCCCTCCCACAAATTACAAGACCCACGGGTCGGGTCAAGAGTGAAGAAGGAGAGCGAGGATGACAGGATGAGGGAGAATGAACGAGTGACCTGATCAGGATCAGCTTGAGGAGGGACCTGAGAAAGGCAGGAATGGGAACTGATTCAGTAACGACTCAGAGTAAGTAGTAGACACAAGCTGTCAGTTCAGGTACTCTCTCTGTTCCCTGAAGAGTCTCATCATTTTCCCTTATTCTCTTTCCTTCTTTCTTCCTCATCATTCTTTTGCCTTTCACCCTCTAATCATTCTTTTTCCTTCTCCCAGCCAGAGAGTATGAACCCAGTCTTTTATTGACTAATGTTACACCATCAGCTCTTTTATCATTATTAATAATTTTAGAAGTTTTATAATTTATGTAAATTCTGTGAATTCTGGATCATTAGTTCCAACCTCTGCTTCCTTAAAACAGAAACTAAACAGAAAGCAAAAGTACATTTCCTCGTGGGTTACACAGCCTGTTCTTGATGGATAGCTGGGCACAGCTCTTGTCATTTCCTGCTTCAGCAGACAGTAGTCCTTAGTAACTACTTTCATGTAAGAACAGAAAGGTGACAGACTACTTAGGTTAAAATGATTTCTTACAAACTTATAAAATTTATGCAAGTAAAGAGGTTAGCTCTCTCTAATATCTCTTTGGGCATTATCATCATATATAGATGGTACACATAGGTATACATAATATATAATTGGTATAAATTATTGTACTATATATATATTACATGCCAATTATTGGCATCAGTTTACCTGTTGATAGATATTTTCTTTTAAATTTTATCTTATGTGCATTTCAGATAATGCTGGAATAAATATTAATTCTCGTCTTTACTTTAGCACCAGCTTTAGCTCTTTTTGGTATCTACATGGGAGTGAACTAACTGCCAAATGTACTATAGATTTTAGAGGAATTGTCTTGGATTCCAATTAGCAGTACCAATTTAGCTTTAAATGTAACACAAAAGAGTTCCAACTTAGCCACATTTTGTCAAACATTTTTTATTTTCCCTAAATATATTATGACAGTCACTCAAAGGGTTATCCGCTACATTTTTGATTCTCATTTCCTGGTGCCTAAATCCAGTGGAGCATTTGTTCTTGTGCATTCATTGGTCATATCCACATTTTCTGTTTGATGTTTCTGTTAAAGCTTATGCCTGATGTTGCATAAGTTATGCAGTTTTATTATTAAGCATAGGACTTTTCTGTATGTTCTTATTTCTTGTGATGAGCATATCCTCTGGCATGATGTGGACTATTTAACTCTCCAGTCAACATTTAGTTATTCCAAACCATAGGGCCCAGGTTGCCCCGTACAAAGTAAGCATTGTTTTCTTCTCACTTGCTCAACTTCTCCATTCCTTGGGTCAATGTCAGGTCACTACCAGTCCTGTTCACCTTGTGTTTGAATACTGACACTTTCTCTTGTGTGATTCAGTTCCTTTTTTCACTCACAGGTCTAAGTCATAACGAGGGTGAGATGCCTTGGCTGTCTTCTAAGCATGGCCACAGTGAACTTGATCATATGATGTGAAGTAATTGCCAATATCCTGTCCATTCTCAACTCATTTTACTGCCTCAATCTTCAGGCCAAGTACTGATACACACACTTACCTTTTCTATCCCTACTCAGAACATAACTGAACTAATCTAGCTACTTGAAAAACTGAGAAACTGGGATAAATGTCCTGCCTAAAGGTAGTGCAAGTGGGGTCAAACCCACTCAGGGAAGCAGAAAATGACATCATATCTGAGGCAGAGGGCCTCAGAGAGTTCTGTTTATGGTATCCAAGGTTCTGACCTATAGGTAACTTGGAAAAACAAGAAATTTGTGTTTATAAGAAACATGAGAAGCAGTTCAATGCCTAGTGAGATGTTAGAAGCTGAGGCAACATCCCAGGAAACTTACTGCAAATGCATGGGTTATGTGTGTAGGCCACACTCTCAAGGATCATGAGCCACAATGTTCTGGCAGTAATCATCTATGGGCAGGATTGATGAGGTCCTTTCTCTTTCAGGATTGTCAGAGAGATTGGGAGGGGCAGGGGGTTAACAAGTAGACTTGTATGGGAGGATCTGCTTGGAATCTCCTAGTAGCAAGGCCTATCTGCCCTTCTGAGCAGCTGCATTCACCAAGCCTTCTGAAGAACTGTTAAATACTTGTGTGAGGCAAGCTGGCCCATGGAATGGCTAAGGTATATATACTATCTCTTTAGTATTGTGAAGAGCAAGGTTCCTGATGCTCATGTGACTGGCCAAACCTGAAGCCTTTCATGCTCATCTCAAAAGTGGCTCTGACTTGATATACATCTGAAGAATCAAATGTGAGTGATATTAATCCTTTACTAGCCTGGGGGCCTGATTATTTTTCCATAAGAAGTGTGTTTCTTTCTCTGAGCTCTCAGACAAGAGCCTGTAGTTTAAACTCAGTTACACAGGAACCTTACAATTGTATGAGTGTAGATATCAAATGTCACGTGGATGAAGCCTCCAGAAACATGTGGGATCCATATTGCCAATGTGGAGCATAATACCAGAGAGGATGTGTCACCTTCTTTCCTAACCTCCTAAAGTCTCTCTTCCCATTAGTCTCTCTCTATTCCTTCCCTCTCCTTCAAAGAGTATAAGAACAACATGCCACCTTATGAACTTTATTGCAGGGGAGAGACAAGATGGCAAGACTTTTTAAAGGTAAGCTGGTAGGTGGAGAATTTGAATGGGAGATTTATATGGATAGATGAGGTGACAGTCAGGGAAGGACTGTGTTAGGTTGGCTGAAAAATGGCTCTTTCAGATATGCATGTCCTAATCTTGAAATCTTGATAGAAGTAAGAACAGGACCAGTATTACCACTTTAGGCACAAAGTAACCACATTGGAAAGATGGAGAGATAACCTGGAGACGGAATAAGAGATGTTTAAAGATCATGTTGGATTTTAACACTTTGGAGGGCTCTTAAAACATAAGAATTCAGTTGTAGGTGATGGAAAATATAAGAGGCACAGCAATAACCAAGGGGGTAATGGCACTGCGATGACCTTCATTCCAGTGAAATCATGAAAAACACCTGATATGTAAAACCATAAGGGCACATACTTCTCTTATAATTATTTATGACATCAGTATAAAGCTCAACTTAAAGATAATCAGCAGTAGAATAGAAGGAAATACACAGAAGAGAAGGCAGGGTGCAAGTTAGGGAGATTATTACGATCAAACGTCAAATGTGCAGTCAGGTAGGGGATAAGTAGAGAGAAAAGCAAGTAGGGATTCCAGAAGAAGTTGAGATAGAAAGACTGACAGACAAGTGTCAGGAGCCATGATGTGACAAGCTAATAATTAGCAAGTGATCATCCTGATTGCCTTGTCTTGGATTATTATATAATCTGTGACAAGTGAACCCTTATTCATCAAGGCTGTAAGGGGCTTATTTTAGGAAAGATTCCTGCTATTAATATGCTTTTCCTATTATCATTATTAAACATATATAACAAGCACTAAGCAATAGCACAGCCTTTGGAGCAGATCTCTGCAGATCCACGAAGATGTACTGTCTTGTAGTGATGTTATATAGACAAATAGATGACTTCTTAAGTCTTAATGATGATCCTATAAGAATTCTTAAAATTATATCAATGATTATTAAGCTCTTTTATAATAGGACTGCTATTAGGTCCTTTTCTGATAGTCAAAACTGCAATGAGAACTCTGTCAGTCTCCCAAGTGTCATCAGTTAATTGCTCTCAGATATTAACCAGTCTTTCTCCTACTCAGAGCACATTCCAAGAGGTTGTAAAACAATTAACCAAAAGTCACTAAAAGAGAACTCATGATTTATTATAGGTGCTAGGACAGAAGATAAAATATTGGCTGGGTTTATCTATACAAAACTTCACTAATTTCTTAGTTACAGTTTTAAACCTTCAGTGAACCTGTGGAATTAGACAGGTGATGGATGTTTAGCCAGATAATTACTCCTAATGGATATGCATGTAAACATTCTCTGTTGTAAACTTCTATTTCAATTTATGATTTGAGTTTTGGTGTGAACTTGTGATGAACTTTGTAACATGTGATCATGTACTCTGAATGGTGTATAGGTACTGAAGACAAAGACAAAGAAGTGGTAGGAGTAGTGTAGTAGTCATAGATGTTTGTTAGGAGCCACTAGTCCCTTCCTTTCCTTTTCCCCTGCCTAGAATTCTTTCCCTTAGAACTTTTCCCTTATTAGAATTTTTTTCTTTTTCCCACTCAGGAACTTTCCATTTTTCCCCTTAGATAGCTTTCATAGAAAACTTTTTACAATTAGTAATAAACTCTATAATAATTTATCTAAGTGTTTTTTCTTTCTGCAACCTCAGGCTAGCAGGCATAAGTTAGGGCCCAGCAGTTCCTGCTGAGAGAGGACAAAGGCTATTTATTTAATCCTTTGCTGTTTTGGTGCTGAGGTGCTAAGTGCCAGAAACTATAGTTTCTGGCCAGAGGATCACAGAGTAGGTCAGTTACAGTAGCAAGTAAGTAAACTTTTCTAGCATAGATAAGTAAACTTTTATTATACAGCAACCCTAAAAATCTCATAAGACCAAAGTCTTAACCCAAACCTTGTAAGACCCAAGGTCTTCCTCCCCCCAACCCCCACTGACACTCTTCTTCCTCTGCTGCCTCAAGAAGAACCAAGAAGAAAGAAGACTTCCCCTCACCCAGGCCTTGGCTAGCCCCTGGCAGACAAGTAGACTGGAAGCACAGCAGAAGGTGGGTGGAGGTGAACAAGATGAGAAGAACCAGATGTGAGCAGATGGACTAGGGACAAGAGTGAGTGACAGAAAGACAAGATGATAGGCAGCATGCCATTGGAGTTGTCTTGTCCTGTGAAGATTATTGGAGCTTTTTGAGACGCAAGTGGATCCCATTCTTGGACTTCAACACAAGTCTTGGAATGGGGATTGGGATCCTGGTGGGATCCTGGTGGGATCTGGCAGCAGTTCAAAGCGGAGCAGGGTCAGGGCCACGGCCACCTTCAGCTCATTCATGGCAAATTGTTTCCCAATGCAGTTCCTGGGTCAGAAAGGTACAATAAAATAAATGGCCTTGGGTTGTATTGTGAACAGTGAAGGCATTGCCCTCTGTGCCCTAGCATCTATCTATCCAGAGCACTCTATTATAGGACTCAGCCTGACCCCTTTCCTTCCAAGTCACACCCGTATACCTTTACCTTGGGCTTTAATTCTTGCTGTCTTGTTTTTCTTTGTATTTTTTATTTTGGGGATTATAATATAATTACAACCTTTCTCCTTTTCCTATTCTCTCTCCAAACTCTTTCATATAACCACCTAGCCCACTGCCACCCTTCCTGTTTCTCCTCACACAGTCCCTCTCCCCATCCCCCATTCCCTTCTCCTCTGAGAGGTTTGAGCTCCCCCTCCTATTACCCCTCTACTCTGGCACATCAACTCTACAGGATTAGGCACATTCTCTCCCACGGAGGCCACACAAGGCAGCCCAGTTAGGGGAACATATTCCACAGACATGCAACAGCTTTAGTAATAGCCCCTGCTCAGTTGTTGTGATACCCACATGAAGTCGGATCTGTACATCTGCCTCATATGTGTGTGTGGGGGGGGGAGGTGCTCATTACAGCCTGTGTAGGCTCTTCAGTTGGTGGTTCAGTTTCTGAGAGCCCCCCAAGGGTCCAGGTTAGTTTATTCTATTGATCTTCCTGTGGAGTTCCTCTTTGGAGCCCTCAATCAAGCTCCATCGAATGTTTGATTTTGAATCTCTACATCTGTTTCAGTAAGCTGCTGGATGGATCCTCTCAGAGCACAGTTATGCTAGGCTTCTGTCATGCATGCCCTTTCTTGCTGTCTCAATCTTTTACAAATAGCCCTCTTTTCTGATACTGGCTCTAATTCTGCTTTGAGAAGCAAGAAGTCATCCAGTTAGCAGTCTTTGGCTAGTTGACTCCCCATATTAGGAGTTTCTGATCCATCAGTAGGGATTTTACTGATCAGGGAAACATGGAGATGGATGGATCATACTCTTAGGAATCTCTGTCTTGGGGACAAAGTCAACATGGTTCTAACATAGGAGTCAGGTGCTGATGAAGAAGTTTCTGAAAAACATACCAGGTAGGGATCCTCAAACTCCTGCCTATCTGCCTCCCACACAGTGGTCTGACTCCAGTTCCTCCTCAGTCCACAAGCACCCATAGGGCTTTAATTCTATTTCATCACTGTCCCTGTATGCTGCCCTTAGTTTTCTGTCTGGAATTCACTGGTTCCCTGAATTCTCTCTCTTCATATTGACCCTCCTATTCTTCCAAACTAATAGATGGCTCAGATGCCATTGTGGACCGAGCTGCCCCATGCTTGGCACCAAAATGTTGTGGACCCGTACTCTGCCTGGCTTGGGGGCCAAAATGTCCTGGCCTGTGCTGCTACTCTGGTCCACAGGTCAGAGTTGAGAAGAATAGAGACAAATCAGAGGATCTGTAGTAAAGTCTTCTTTACTGTCTCCACCATACACACACCACTACACCTACTACTACTATACCACTCCACTACAACAAGGAAATCCTGGGTATTTATAAGCACAAGCAGGAGAACACAGGTGAAAACATTTTACCACATGCACCATGCAGCTGGAGTCACTAAACAGCAAAACAAGCTATGTGGGATATCAGAGTGTGCTTCAGCTGTTGTAGACTGTTGAAAACCAAGTCTCTCATCAGGGTATATGGCTCCAGATGGTTGCAAAGATGATAGCTGCTCTCTAGCCGCTTTCTGCTAAAAGTCGGCTCCCAACAAGATGCAGCTATACCCTCTGTAAGTTATTGCCTCCACACCTCCTACCTTTCCAGCCCCTATTTATCTCAGCAAATGTTGAGGGCAAGGAGAAACTCTCCTCCTCTCTTCTCTCTCTCTCCATCTCCCATATCAGTCTCTCTTCCTCTCTGCCCCTCTCTCCATCTCAGTCTCTTTTCCTCTCTTCCCCTCTCTCTATCTCTGTCTCTCTCCTTTACTGTCCCTTTATCTGTCTCTGTCTCTCTGTCTATCTCTATCTCTGTCTCCTCCTTCCATATGCTCAAGGCTCAAAATATCGAGCAACTAGTCTTCATCCTTCTGCCAAGGTGTACCATTGCTGTGCTTCATTGGAGGCCACAGTTCAGTCCAGAGCTTAGGACAGTGCCAGGAATATCGATCATTCTATTAACTTCTCAGTGAGAAAGGAAAGTATCAGAGAAGAAAGAAATGATGTTTGGGTGTTGCTGATTCTGCAGACCAGCTTTTCTATTCTTGCTGCTGAACTGGAGGCAGAACCCTATGTCTCCGCACTTTTGTCACAGTATAGGACTTGGCCTAGAGAAAAAATAATTTTAATAAATACTTTTGTGTGTGGATTTTACTAATTTTAAAAAATAAAAATGCGTTAGAGTACATATAGGGTAAATTTTTCACAGCAATTGAACTATTTGATTCTCTTCTATTTGTCAATGACCTCATCATGATTTCTAACTGAACCCTAAGAGGAAGTGTTCACCCCAGGGTAAACTTATCCTAGATAAACAACATGCTTACAGCCTGTTCTGTGATAATTGATTAGGCATTGTAAAACTCATAGAATTGTACACAGAAAGCCTTCTTTGTCTTCATTACTTCCTTGGCAATTCGCATTCCACAAGATGACTGAGTCCTTCAGGCTTCACACATTTCATAGCAGCTCTCTGCACTGCAACATTCTAGCTAACAGCTATTTCAGAAATGTTTGTTAGTGTACACACTAGTACAGGTTATAGATTGGTCGTGTCTAATGTACTTTCCCCATTTTCCAAAATTGGTAAGGGGATCACAGCCCTGCCATGTAAATTCCTCTCTTAATTTTGTTCTGTGGGGAAACTAGATATCTTACTATGTAGTAGAAATTTTGTTGGGCTAGAAATAAGAACTATACAGAAGAAGACTCATTGGTGGCCACCCTACCTCAGTGGCCTCTCGACCTTTCCATACGTGGCTGCAACACAATTCAAATACACAAAAATGTTTTCATAGTCATCATTGTGACTGATTGATGAATTAAACAGAAATAATAGGATGGGTTGAGAGTGATGGAGATGTACATTCATCCTTTAAGATGTATAACAGATGAGGGAAACAAGTACCTGGGAGCTAGTTTGCATGAGAAAAACCTAAGTATGAAGATCGTATTCTAGAAATGGATGAAAATATCAACATACACTGAAGTTGGAAACACACACTGATGCAAACTTATATAGCCTCTGAGAAGAGTAGCCTGCCAGCCTCCCTCCCCCAGTTGCACCCTTAAATACTAACTCTTTCAAGGGACACAGAAAATGACTCACACCTACAAACACCTGAAGATGTCACATATAAACTTAGGGAATCACAGATAGTAGAGATATACCCAGAAATTACCCTTTCCTCTATTCATGACACACAATGGACCAATGGATACCTCACTTGGATACTTGCTCCTCCTGAGAAGGGCAGGAATGAGTGGCTGTGTCGAGAAGATTCTGGTGCAAATCGAGAAGGGTCAAACACCTGCAGTGTGATTACCAAATTTAAGGCAGGTGGGAGTCAAACTCCTGCTTTCCACTCATGAAGGGACCAAATGTCCAGGAGTGAGAGTAGAGGGAAGTGTTGGTCCGGAGATATCTTTACCTCACTGTTACAAACAGGAATAATTATGCTCTAATTGTATTTTGAGAGAAAAGTTTTATTTTAACAGGAAGAGTGATATGTAGGAGGAGCTAAGGGGGAAGGAGTACCAAGAGGAAGAGATGGAGTAAGGAGAGGAGAAGATGAAGGAGAGGAGAAGCAAGGTGATGAGAGAGAGAAAGAAGGGGGGCATGGAGGCAGATGTTCATGTGTCTCCACCAGTCAAAGATAGTTTATATATCTAGGTTGGGTATTGGGTTACACTTCTAATTGAGCATTATCATACTTATAAAGCCTTTTATTAACATTTTTAAAATTGTATAAAAGCAAAAAGGAAAAGTGGGCAAGGGGTTTTCTAGGGAGGGAAAATGGGGAAAGGGGATGGCATCTGAAATGTAACAACATCCAATAAAAAAAATAAAAAAATCGATACACATTAATATTTCTGCATTTTGAAACCACTAAACATACTGATTTTTCTCCTAAACTTCAATGTAATCTATATTGTACAAGTATGGGCAGATAACATGAACAAAATAGACATTTTAAAAATAAATTTATTTTTATTCTTTAACCCTTTTTTACAGTCTAGACTTCAACCCCTTCCTGTCTGCCCCCTCCACTGCACCCCATCTCGTACCTCCTCACCCCCATCCCCCTTCTCCAAGAGGATGTCCTCATCCCCCACCTCCATCCCACCTGGCCTCCCCACTCCCTGGACCCTCAAGTCTCCCAAGGGTTAGGTGCATCTTCTCTTACTGAGGCTAGACCAGGCAGTCCTCTGCTGTATATGTGTCAGAGTTCTCACCCGCTGGTGTATGCTGCCTGGTTGGTGGTTCAGTGTCTGAGAGATCTCAAGGGTTCAGGTCAGTTGAGACTGCTGGTGTTCCTCCTCCTCAGCTTCTTACAGCTTTTCCCCAATTCAACCACAGGGGTCTCTGGCTTCTGTCAATTGGTTTGGTACTAGTATCTGCATCTGACTCTTTCAACTGGTTGTTGGGCCTCTCAGAGGGCAGCCATGCTAGGCTCCTGTCTGCAAGCACACCACAACATCAGTAATAGTGTCAGGGCCCCAGGCCTCCCCTTGAACTGGATCTCCTTCCTCTCATGTTGTTCTCCATTTTTGTCCCTGCAGTTCCTTCAGACAGGAATAATTCTAGGTCAGAGCTTTTGGCTATGGGATGGCAACTCCATCCCTCCACTTGATGTCCTGTCCTTCTACTGGAGGTGGACTTTACAAGTTTCCTCGACCCAAGGTCCCTCTCTTTGAGTCCTGAGAGTCTCTCACCACCCAGATTTCTGGTACATTCTAGAGGGTCCCCCACAACAATCTTGCAAGGTTGCCTGTTTCCATTCTTTCTGCTAAAAGACATTTAATAATGAACATTTTTAAAGAAAATAATTAGTTACATAATGAAATGAAAGAGCACTATTTGGTGTGTGTGTGGTTGTTGTTTGTTGTTGTTAGTTAGTTAGTTTGTTTGTTTGAGACTGGATCTCACTGTGTAGCTCTGACTGTCCTAGAACTCACTCTGTAGACCAGATGGCCTCAAACTCACAGAGATCCTCTGCCTCTTCAGTGTTGTGATCAAAAGTGTGCACCGCTACACCCAGCCAGTATGTTCTCTCTTGTTTGTTGCTAATGGCTCTGATTTTTAGCTTTGGGTGTAAAACCTAAAATGAGTTTCCAGTCTGCAACTGCACATGGGGGCAGGTGGGTGGGCAGGTTCTGTGCTCCAGCCACCATCACCCCCTGCCAGTCACAATCAAGTTCACAGGAGGGGCAGGCTCCAGTCAGAGACAGCAAGGCCAGTTAACACCAGAGATAACCAGCTGGCAAGAGGCAAGCATAAGAACATAAGCAACAGAAACCAATGCTAATTGACACCATGAGAATCCAGTTCTCCCACCACAGCAAGCCAACTGTTGCCTTCTGTGCTGTAATGAGATGGGAACACTTGTCCCCTGTGTCTTAATTATAATAGCAATTCATCTCCTGAACTCACAGGGCGTCCTCTACTAAAGTGAGAAAACTGACTGGGAAGTAATGAAGCTTGAACTTGGACTGAGTTCAAATCAAACTTCTCCTATGTAGGGGAAGATCTGGTGGCTGCCAATATCAATCCTTTAATATCTGTTGATTCTTATCTCCTTTGCCGATTATTGAGTATATCTTTCTCAGCTGTGAGTCCCAGAACCAGAGGAATAACTTTTGGACAGTTTTTGATATATAGTACTAGCAGGAGGGCAATGTTCTTTGGACCTGATGTGTACTTAGATATTAATATAATCAAAATATATTGTATAAAAAAATCCTAATGTCCAGTATGTCACTATTTTCCCCACAACCAGACATACTAGGTCCAGAGATCAAGGGATAGAAATAAGAATGGCACATGTTCCCTGCTACCCTTAGTGGTTGACAAAAAACAAAATTTCTCCCTGCCCAATAATCATGTTGTCAAATGGCCTAAAGGATCAAATAGGAGAAAAACTTGCACTTAAATTCAACCACTATTTTATTGATCTTGAAGTTAAGACCAGCACCTAACATTTGGGGTGATTATGCCCCTGGGCTAAAGAGAACTTCTATATTGTTTGATAATTGATCCTGATTTTCAGGATGACCTTGGTAGAGTTCTTACCAAGGAAGGAAGGGAAAGAATGTCTGGAACACAGAATTATCATCGAGGGTCTTCTATTCCTTAACACATCTTTTCACTAGAGAAAGTTGAAAAAGACAATAACCTAACTTAAACAGGATTTTGAGCACCCCAGAACTTCAGAGGATGAAGGGTTGAGTTACTCCACTATGCAAAGACAAAACAACCTACCAAGGAACCTTCTAAAAGCAAAGGGAGCATGGTGCAGATAGTGAAAAACAATGACTCTAAAGATTACTGTAACATTGTGACCAGTAGAAAAAGCAGAAGTGTGTAAAGGCTAGTCATTTCACATTCTAGAAAATTCTTGAAAATATGGGCACAGTGGTGGTGCATGCCTTTAGTCCCAGCACTTGGGAGGCGGAGGCAGGCAGATTTCTGAGTTCGAGGCCAGCCTGGTCTACAGAGTGAGTTCCAGGACAGCCATGGCTACACAGAGAAACCCTGTCTCGAAAAGCCAAAAAAAAAAAAAAAAAATGGTCATGTATATTAACATTTGTTCTTCCATTCAACATCATTTGCATATAAATTAAGATATGTTAACTTATCTCATATCACAATATGAAAGTCACAGAGAACCAAGGAAAAGAGGGACCATGCCATGACTTTTACATTATTTGGGGGGAAAGTTTAGTGTATGTTATATCCCACAGTTGGAAGAAGTGTGTCTGTTGTATTTCTGATCATCAAAAATAACCTTAGGGTCGTTGAGTATCCACCAAATCTGTGTTTGCAGATTAAGTAGTTTCAAAGGGATGAATCATACCAAGTTAATAAGTGTGAAATGTCATGTTTGACTTTTAAGTTCACCATGACTGTGGTGAATGAGTCAGCCATTCAATTAAAACTAGTTTAGTTCTGCTGTGAATAATGACTATAATTAATTGACTTCAGTTACAAGAGATGATTCTTGGTGGGCCTAATCTACTTTGCCTTGAGTGCAAAGCTCTAGAAGCTAGAACATGAGAGAAAATGGTTTACCTTGAGAACTCCTGGAAAAATAAATGTACTTTTTGTTCAGAGAAAGCTAATGCAGACATCTGACCTGCAAATGTGGAAGACTAAGTGTGTGTTGTTTTAATCCATGAAAACAGTGTATAATAGCAAACTGGGACAGCCACATTGGCACAGGCATAACAGCAGAGAGGGAAAGAAAAAGGAGAAGGACAGGCAGGTGGGGCGTGGCGGGGGGGGGGGGGGGGGGGGTGGGGAGAAAGATGGTCAGAAGTGAGGAGGACATTGACACACAAGCAGGTAGGAGACAGCTGGAAAGCCAAGCAAGTGGGGAATCTAGAGGCAGGGAGATGAGATATTCCACAGAAGGCAGGTAGAAAGAAGGACCAGTGAGTAAACCAAAGCAAGGATGAGGACAGACCAGCAAGGGGTGGGAGCAAATGACGGGAAGACAGAATGGCAAGCAGCAGGCACTTGGAGTCTGTATAGTACTTGCCCTCATTAATATTATTGGAGTTTTCTGAGACACAAATGGACCAATTCTTGGACTTCAACAGTAATCATGATACAAAGACAGAGACTCTGGTGGGATCTAGAAGCAGCTCAAAGCAGAACAAGATCAGTTATTACCACCTTCATTTCATTCATGATAAATTGTTTTTCCATTGTATTTCCTGTCCCAGAAAGAGGCAACAGAGGGAGAAATGGCCTCAAGCATTGTGTGGATTTCAGCAGAGACTGGACCTGGAGCCCACCTCAAAGATGAAGATTTGAGGCTCTGTGATAGACTCACCCCGGATGCATTCCCTACTTGTCACACCTGTTTGACCCTTGACCTTGATTTACAGACTACCATATTTTGGCAAAAACTCCTTTTATCTTTCTGCTGATGTTGACCTTAATCCCAATCTCAAAAATATAACACTTATCATTTTATGACTTGGTGTTTAGTTAGCTTACTTTTCCCACTATGAGCTCCTGGCTACCCTGGGTGGAAGAGTAGGCCATACTCCTAAAGATCACAATCTACTAGGACAATTTTTTATTTTTATTATCATCAGAGGAAAATCGGGTGTCAGTGGAGAAGCTCCTGAAGAAGGCATCAGGTAAGGGATCCTCAGGATGATGCCCTATTGGTCTCCCACTCAGTCCTCAGGCTCCCCCCACCCCCACTTCTTATTCAACAAGCACCTAGAACTTTCTTTTCGAGACAGGGTTTCTCTGTGTAGCCATGGCTGTCCTGGAACTCACTCTGTAGACCAGGCTTGCCTCAAACTCAGAAATCCGCCTGCCTCTGCCCCCAAGTGCTGGGATTAAAGGCGTCCGCCACCACTGCCCTTCGAGAACCTTCTAAGTCTACTCAAGAGATGTCCTGTGTGTCACCATCAGTTTGTTCTTCTGGACTCCTGTGCTTTCCTTGGCCATTTTCCTCGACACTAACCTCCTGTGTCCTTGATAGTGTCCAGACACTGCAGCAGCATCCATGGCCTCTATTGACTGCTGCTCTTACCTTTTACTTACCCAGCTCTCTTCATACCTCCGCTCATCTGGAGATTACAGAGAATGCCTTCCCCTAACCCCTTTCTGAGCCTTCTAAAGTATCAGGCCAATGAGTAGGTAGGCCTTATTCTACTGCTTGCTGTCCCTTTATAGCCTGTGCACCCAGGACACCACCACCAGTGTTTTCTTCAAGAACATGCCATAGTTCAGAACCCAGGATAGTGTCAGGCACTGGAACGTTTCACAAACCACTCAGTAAATGAAGGGATTCAAGAACGAAGGAAAGACGTTGTCAGTCCCAAGTGCAGGTGCTTGATCCCTTCAATACTTTTCTGTTTTTGTCATTGAACTACTGGAAGATAGATAGATAGATCTCTATGTTCTATCTTTCAGCACAGGACTTGGCACATTATTCATATTTGGATTAAGTTACAAAACAAACTATATTGGAACATACTGAAAGTGCACGTTGGTCCTCCCACAGAGTAGATCTACTTGCACCTCACTGCTCTCTGGTTTCAGCAACCTTATTCAAAGTTATTGCCTAAGAGGAAGTACTCAGCCCTTGGGTAGACCAAATCTGGAAACCAGTTTAGGAATTGCCTTAAAACTTGGTTTATTGAAGTAGATTCAGTGTTTAAGGAATTTACATGATAAAACAAAATCTCACCATCCTTGTTGCCAGTAATATTAAAAAAGTTTGTGGCAATTTGTTTTTTACAAGGGAATTTCTCAAGTCTTTGCTGGTTCCCCCAGCAGCTCTTTGAAGTTATTTGTCTCTAGAACCTTTGGGTAAATTTAAAGTGTGGCTATCAGGACTCTTCAAATGCTATGCTTCAAATAAAAAATAATGGGTTTCCTCAGAGGGGGTTTACTGATCCCCTTTTTAATGCATTTTTTTGCCTGAATTTGCACTATATGGTAGAAAGTATAAATCTTACCTCATCTGTCTAATTTAGACATATAGAACAACTGTAAATAAAATGTTAACATCAATGTTCAGTTAGAAATTCTGAGAAAGTGCAGATGTGGGGATGATGCCCACTGGTGCACAGTTTCCTGACATGCTCCTGTAACATTTCAAAGCATCAAAATGAATGAACACTTGTACATGAGAGGTATCCAGAAAAGAAACCCAGTCTCAAGCCTCTCCCAGATATGCTCACTCTGGCAAATGGAAGGGTATCTGGGGATTAAGTGTCTTATTTTGATCTTCTCCAGGGACAACACCCCCCATCCTGTAGCTGAGTCTTTTTCAACTTGATCACTTAGTCTGTCAAAGACATTGGCACCAGGCAGACACCAGAAGGACAGGCCACTTTGGCTTTGTCTTTAAAAGAATGGAAACAGACAGTAGAAACAAAATCTGAATATTTATGGGTGATCAGGAAGGCATGCTTGGTCCTGTGCCCATCAGTGGTCATCCTATAGATTATGTCACTCTGGAGAAATGTGGAACCGTGAAAAGGATAGCTTGGTTTCTGATGGAGCACTGGTTAGAGAAGGCCGGAGACCCTGCAAGGGATGGAATACATTTCGCCACACTCCAGAGTCCAGGCTCCTGACATTGATCAGCGCCAAGGACCTCCATTGATCAGCACCTTTCAGTCACATAGGGCAACACCCCTACCAGCCCCTCCACAGGTGGAGGGCATGACTACAGGCATCAGGACCTCAAGAGATCTACATACTAATAAGATACCTAAGGGGCAGAGGGTGTAGCCAATTAAGCATTCCTTCTTAGACCCTCCTCCATCCTCCCTCCCTATTTAACTCAGGTCTGCCCTGAGTTTCCGGGCGGTACAACCAGATTCATCTACCATCGGCCATGAAAATAAACCTTTTAAACCTTGGACTTCCTCGTGTCTTTGGAGCCCTGCCATGAGGAACCATGGAGAAGGCCTTTGACTACTGAGCCACTGCTTAATCTCCCACCAGAAGACCTCTCTACCTTCCTGTAGTGGAGCTCTGCCAACTCAAGCAAGCCAGCCTTGATCCAGCCAAGAGAGTGTCAGTAACAAAGTGTCTCTACCCGAGGGGTGCTGTCGGGTCTTCCCTCCACCTTGTTTCTCTTGGCTGCAGGCCAGTCCAGCTCATATGTCCCCAGTCTCAACTCTTCCACGGCTACCAGTGGCACCTGGTTGCCCAAAGATGGAGACCACTGGCCTCTGGGTCAGCCGTCAGCCCGGAGACCTACTCTCAGAAGCCCTGCCTCGGCAGAACCTCAGACTGAGGTTTCCCACATCCGGACAGAGCCCTAAAGCATCTGCCTGGTGCTGTGTGGAGTGAACTCAGTCAAATCCCCGCACTTCTGCTCCCTGGAGCCGTGGGATTCACAACTCTGCCCAACAAGACCCATGCCCGCCCCCACGTGAGAGCTAACTGTCCCACAGAGAAAGGCATTCCTTAGGTTATTCAAGATCCCAACCACATGGATATAGGTCTGGGAACTCCTGAGGTAGAGTTACAAACCCTGGGGAAGAAATGGTCTTGTTTACAGACAGTGCAGATTCTTGTTGGAGATTCCTTGAATGCTACAGACATCAGTTCTGTGTTACAGCCCAATGACTCCCCTCACCCCTGCCAGATTCTGAGAAAATGACCCAAACATTTAGGCTTCCACTTTGCTAGCAATCAGGGGTGTATACCTCAAGCAAGATTGAGTCTGGCCTGGAATTAGAACTTAGATTGATGCTGGGATCAAAATCAAATGTTTTTTTGGAGATGAGCACTCAAGTTTCCCCACCCATTTAATATAACTTCTGGGAAGCCACTGACCTGTTCAAGTGAGCATTGTCTGGGTAGCTGAAGGCACACATCATGATGGTGACCAGGGCTATCAAACTGACACGCTGGAAAATCTCCAGAGAGTCATTGATGTTCTACTTCCATTTGTTCTGTGGTAGAAGGACATTGGGCATTTCACTTGTCCTAGAAAGCCTGGGCTGTTAAGGCTCTGCTCACTTCTGGGTATCTCCGTATGGATATGGGATTCCTCACTTCATAAAACAGACTTATAATAGGCTTAAGGAGGTGCTTGGAAAGCGATGCTGTTTTCTCATGAACTTACATTCTCTAGTTAAACAGGTTTTCTCAGACTAGTCATTGCTTTGAACTTAAGAAGTTATTATGAAACTTATATTTTGTTAGCTCAAAAAACACTGGGGTTTGTTTTGTGGGGAGGGAGGAGATCAAGGCCACTTTTTTGTTCTGACAGCTGAGTTAAGCTAGACAGCCAGGGAGGACCTCACCTGAGGGAACAGAAGTTCATAAACTTACACTGGAGGAACACTGTGTGTACAGAGGCAGAGCATGACTTCAAAATACAACACCCATTTATTTTTCATTGGGCAAACACTTGCAAAACATGTGATGGGAAGAAAATCAAAGTATGTGCTAGAGAGATGGTCTAATCCCTAAGAGTGCTTACTGCTCTTCCAGAGGACCCCAGTTCAGTTACCAGCACCCACATCAGGATGCTCACAATCCCTTGTAACTACAGCTCCAGGGGGATCCGATGTTTCTGGTTTCCATAGGCATTTGCACTTATGAATATGCACATGCAAATATATATATATATATATATATATATATATATATATATATAATTAAAACTAATAAAAATAAATTGTAAGAATTCAGAGTCAGATGAGAGGTGATATCAGGTTTGGCTGTGAAAATATGAACCTGGTATGTATTTCACTGCAAGGGTATCTTGTGTCTATACAGAAACCCTTGACCGAGGACAGAGTCTGATTGAATAACATACCAGGAAGTATATCTTTGGCCGCTGAAGCTGCTATTGCCCAAGCATCTACCTATCTAAACGTAGGTAGTCATTTTGTCTGCTGGTATTACATCTCCTGTACATATTACTGGAAACGTAAAAGTGGAACATACCTTATCCTCTGTAATGTTCTTCCCCTTGGACAATAAACTCAGTGTGGGTTTTTGTTTTGGTTTGTATTTTTTATTGTTTAACTTTTTAGTGATTCTTTGTGCACACCGATCCCACTCACCTCCTTGTTGCTTCACATCCTCCCTCTTCCCTCCACACTTGTAAACTCCTCCCAAAAGAAAGCAGAACTCCTCACCATGGTAGGTGTAGTGTGTCACGGTGTGTCCCACAGTACACCCTCTGCCCAAACAGCTTTACTCGCAAATGTTCACTGCAGTGAGTCACTGGTCTGGCTCAAGGCCTCTGGCTTCTGCCGTTCTATCAATACTGGATCCCCACCCGGACTCCTCTCAAGTATCCTGTTGTCCTGTGTCATGAAGATCCTACAGCTTTAGATCTACAGGACCAGCCCCTTCACATGCTCCAGCAGTTTATAGATGGGTGGGTGCTGGGATGGGCCAACTCAGAGGCGTGGATCCGGGTCTGCGTGGAAGCTGAGTTGGTTATCCCATCTGCTCTCCTGTGTCTATGTCATCAGTGCCATGAGTGCTAACTCTACTGTGCTGGTCAGGCTCTCCCAAGTGCTGCAACTGGTAAGGAACAGGGACAGCTCTCTCACACTCACTCCATCAAGGCCAGCTCTCCCACACCCACACCACCAGAGCCAGTTCTCTCATGCTGCCCAGTGCTTGGACATTAACATTGCCTCAGGCAGCCCAGACCAAAGACATTCTCATAGCCTTAGTGGTAACATAGGCCTTGGACCTTAACACAAACCCTGGCTGGGATATGACTACAGACTCTGTTGTCATGGGTCCAATGTCCCCATGGCCTTAGGTGACAGCACAGGCCACTCAGATCAGTATGTTCCCAATAGTAGCATGTCCCTCAGACATCCACATGGTCTCAGGTGGGAGCCCAGACCATGGACATCCACATAGCCTTTAGTACTAACTTGGGCCAAGGACATTGACACAGACCCCAATTATATCAGGACTGTGGATCCAGACATGGCCTTCAGTGGCAGCTTAGGCTAAGACATCACCATGAACTCAGGTGGAAGCACAAGCCACTCAGACCAGTTTGGCTCCCAGCATCAATGTGGTCTTCTGTAGTGGGAGATACTAGAAAAGACGGCAAGTGCTTGGCTGCCAGCTCTAAGTTCCCGCACTAATGGCAGCACCGGTTTGCCAGTGACCCACGAAACATTGGCATGGCTGCTGCCTCCACCAATCAGCTCCGTGGTCTTCATGACTCTAGGCATGTCCCATGTGTCAACACTGCCACCCCCATGGTGCTCTGCTTAACCCCAGACAATAATGACTATTCTCGCAGTAGATATCACAATTCCTATTACCTGGTAGAAATAAGGCTTTTATTGCTTAAAGATTAACCAAATAGATTTATATATCAGAATACTCAATACACACTATGCCCGCACAATTAGAATTGTTATCCTAATTATCTAACCTTGATATGAATAACTACCTGAGACTGCTATAGACATGAGGGTATACATCTGTAGCCATCTTGCCTCTCTCCTCCTCCTCTCTCCCTGAGTTTTTCTGTCCTCCCAACTCCTAGCTCCACCTCCCTCTTCCCTGTCCAATGACAGGGCTCCCACTGCAAATACATTGGGCAGTAAATTTCTGCCACAGTCTTCTGCCATTAACATGGTCTCAGGTAGCAGCTCAGACCACTGACATCAAGATGTCCTTCAGCAGCAACACAGATATCAGTACAGATCCTGACTGCACATGGCCCTCGGCAGTAGCCCTGGGCTCAGACATCACCGTGAACTCAAGTGGTTGTGCAGGCTCCTCATTTCTACCTGTTCCTCACCACCATAACATCTCCCAGTTCCACATCTCTCCACAGTGTACAACCCATTCAGCTTTGCTTTCTCTCCCATCTCTCCACCTCATACTCTATCTTTCCCATCTCTCTACCACATATTCACTCATCATAGTGATATCTATAGCAAGCCCATGGCAAGCACTTGGATATCTTTCTTCAGCCACCCTGGGGTCACAGGGCCATTGGGTGGGTACTTTGGTCTTCATTGTGGTTTGATCCTGTTATATAAGTTGTCTGTTCCACTGACTTTAAAAAACATTTTATTCATTTATTTATTTACTTATTTTTTAGTGCGTGCGTGCGTGTGTGTGTGTGTGTGTGTGTGTGAGAGAGAGAGAGAGAGAGAGAGAGAGAGAGAGAGAGAGAGAGAGAGACTATAGCATATGTGGAAAGTCAGAAGACAAGTTGCAGATAGTCAGGGGAGGTGGCTTGAATTCAAATCATTATTATTGGTGATGGTAAGTGCCTTACTTCCTGAGCCTTTAAGGACTATCAGGAGCCATCCTAGGGCAAATAATTAAGTTTTCTGGAAATGGACCATCACTTTACATGTCTTCAATGTGAAGTCTGAATTGCAAGGCTTTCAGAGATTACATCTCAGAATTGCTTCTTATTACTGATCTGCCTTTCCTGTCACTATTACATAGTCTAATGATCAACATATAGATGAACTTTCATGAATTAATGCCATTTAGATGAATTAATGATTTTTATAGAATTCTTGATTTGAATCAAATAATTTTAGGGAAAAAGGGTATTTTTATGATTCTATTTCTATATTTTTTAATTTTTTTTACATTTTTACTTATTCACTTTAAATCCTGCTCACTGCCCTTCCCAGTCACCCCCTCCCACAATTCTTCCCCTATCCCCTTCCCCTCATCCTCTGAGTGGGTGGAGACCTCTGGGTATCCCCTTAGCCTGGCACATTAAGTCTCTTTGAGGTGACGTGTATCCTAGTGTTAGTAAGGTTGTAGCTTTGGGAGAATGGGGAGCAAGGTGGAGGTTAGCCATTTACAAATTATATTGACAGGACTACAACAGACACCTCCTCAGAGCCTACAAAAGAAAGCACTTGCATAATCAGGTAGCCTGGGACTTCTAGTGTCCACACTGAGGAACAATATATTTCTGTTGTTTTATCCATGGCTCCTCAGTGTGGCAGCCCCATTAACTGGTACAATTTTATATTGTTGTAAGCAATGCTGTGCTCAGGGAAGGGTTGTTAGTGAAATCAAGCTCCTGAAGAATGAGGAAATGAAACCATGGTTAGATAATACCTTCATGTGATTTATTAACTCACCACCAAATGTATTCCACCATGTGTACAAACTGGAGTCCTCTGGACTAAATACACTAGTGGCCAACACACTACTGAAGATATTTTAGTGAGAAGAGCTTGCTGTAGCCCACATGACCATGCTACCATGCATGCCTCTGAAACAAATATATCTCCACATACACAGTCTACACAGCAACCCTGGTGACCCCATGGTATCCTACTTTCTCAATCCCTATAGCTTCCAACTAATTCTTTATGCTGTGCTGGAAAACTGCTTCAAAATCTGTCAGTTGAGGATTTTTCAGAGCCAACCATGCATCATGGCTCACAGAATTTAAGTTTTATTTTTTTAAAAAAGAGCAGGAGTTCATTATGGGAAAGTGAGTGAATGAGTCTCCATTAATATTTTTGTTACATGTAAGCATATATAATAAATGAGCTATTTTTAAAAAAAATCCAGAAGAGAACAGAAGAATACTGTGGATGGAGAAAAGCCCCATAAAACCCAAGGACAGGATACAGCCAAGATAAATAAGCAAAATCTGGAACAGAGACAGTGAGCTCTTGGGACTCTGAGTCTCTTTTTTCTTAATCACACTGATGTATCCATTCACTACACAAATATTCACGGAGGCCTCCGGAAGCTGGTTACATAAGCACAAATCAGCAAAAACAAAACAAAACAAAACAAAACAAAAATTCCTGCTCTGGTGAAGCTGATGTGCTCTTGGTGGCCAGGGCATTTCTGACACAGCTCCTGGACACATCTGCATGCTGTGCTGTAGCAGGTCTATTCACAACAGCTAGGACATGGAAACAGCCAAACATCTACTAACTGATGGATGGATAATTAAAGTGTAGTACCCATATACAATAGAGTTTTATAAAAATAAAATTTGCAGATAGGTGAATAGAGATAAAAATATTATAAAGAATGAGTTAACTAAACCCAGAAAGACTACATGTTACTCTTATAAAGATTCTAGCATTGAATTGTTATATTTGTGTGTTTAATTTGGAGCAATTGTGCAGTCCAGGAAACTAAAACAGGATAATAGACAGGGAAGGAAACAGAAGATCCTCAGGGAGGAGGAATAGAACACAGGTGATGTGAATGGAGAGGAATAGTATTGGGGAATGAGGCTTAAGGGAGAGGAGGATGAAGGACAGACAGAGAAGGGTATTGGGAGAAGAATAATTAATTCTAATGTTTGAAAAAGCCATATTGAAACCTATACATTCTCTCTCTCTCTCTCTCTCTCTCTCTCTCTGTCTCTGTCTCTGTCTCTGTCTCTTTCTCTGTCTCTCTGTCTCTCTCTCTCTCTCTGTGTGTGTGTGTGTGTGTGTGTGTGTGTGTGTGTGTGTGTGTGTGTGGTGTGTTTAACTGGACCTCCCTACATAGATATTTGTGTTCATTCCAGATGCTTTAAATTGTCAAATAAGAAACCCAGTGCCAGGAGTGTGATACTTCCCTTCAAGTTGCTGAACAGAGATGCCATAGAGACACATCCCCAAACAATACAAGCTATTACCACTGCCATTGCCCACCAGAATTTGACAGAAAACCCTTATTACTGAAGACACCACACACATTAATCACGGCACAGGGGGAAATCCAATAGTTACTGACCAGGAAGCTTTCGAAATGCTGATTAGTTTCCATTGGACTGGAAGGTCTATGCAGGCTGTGGGGAAGGAGTAAGTCACCAATGGTATTTAGCCCAGCTGCGAACCCTGTGAACTGCAGTAATGAGTTACTGGTGTGGCAAGAATTGCCCGTGGGTGCAATATGGCATGTTACGGAGTGTTATGGGTACAAATGCTCACTTCCCTATTGGAATTAAAGGATATTCCACAGGAAAATTCTGTAAAAAATGGACTCTTGTTTTTATATCAGTTCTCATACTACAATTTAAATGTCTCTGATTTTGGCATAAGACAGTTTGGTTAACTTTCTGTGAGACATACATAACAGGCTGTGCCTCTCTCAGAAAGCTAAGATCAGTGGAGACACGAGACCCATAAGCATTGCACAGCTAGCTTTATAGGCAAGCCTAGCTCAGCCTCTGTCACTGTGAAGTCCTATTTATACCCTCCAAATATCACATGTCCTCCACATGTCTTGTCTCAGCATGTGAGTCTGTCTCAGCTGATATCACTCTGCCAATCAGCTTCAGTCTGAGGAAACAGCAAGAAACTGCAGCACCAGAAAAAAAAAAACCACCAGAAGGTTTTTTGTTTGGTTGTTTGGTTGGTTTTTTTTTTTTTTTGTGCATTTCTCTCTATGGAGTCCTGACAAATGCAGGTCAACTATGCAATGTAGGACAGACCAATACATGAGTGTTGTTAGCAGATATTCCTTCCTCAGATGTCCTTTCACATGCTTGCTTTAGCAGAACATTTTTTTCTCCTGTGTCTGCTTGCTGTTCCTTCATGAGCCTGCCTTAGTCTTTCACCTGTATCCACTTCAGCTAAACATTCCTTCATGTGTTTGCCCCAGCAAAACATCATCCAACAGACTTTCCAAAGAATTCATAAGTTTCCACTTCAAGAGAGAAGGCAATTTATTCACACAATGACTTTAATTTTCCAGAAACTTAACTAATTCATACCTTGAAAACTAGCTTTGGATAAAAAGCTGATGGTGTTGTAATAAAAACTCCAGAGTGCTATAACCAGGAACTATCTGGGAACAGGTTTTAGTGTTAGGAGCCAAACTATTCTGGGAATGAGAAGACAAGGAGTAATCATAAGCCAGGCTCCCTGACATATTGACAAGACAGGAGATAGTCATGAGAGGCAGTCACAGTGGGAGGAATGGCCAACACAAGGCCCTGAGCATCAGGATCATAGACTGTGAACACCAGGAGAGGGATTGCTGTTTGTGTCTCTGATGGACAAGACCAGTTCCATATAGTTCCATATAGTTCCATATGGTTTCACAAGGGAGCCAAGTGTGAGCGTGCTGACAGAGGCTGACAAATGTTTTGGTGTCCCTGACCTTTCCAACACAGAAGGTGAGGGCTTGAGTGCTTTCTTCCACTGTGTGGCATTCCTGGGATATGCTACAGCTTGTACTTTTGTCACACCACCATGTATACACACTAGAGTCCTCTGGACTAAATACACTGGTGGCCAACACACTACTGAAGTTATCTAAGTGAGAAGAGCTGCTGTAGCCCACAATAACTGTGCTACCAAACATGTCTCTGAAGCAAATGTATCTCTACATTCACAGTCCACACACCACTGAAGCTCAGTCAGCAAGAAGAGATTGTCTGAGGTATGGCAATTGTCACATGCCCAGGGACACCTGCAAAATTACTTTAGAGGGTAAACATCTCAGGATACATGGTCAACATTCCTTTAACAAACCAGGGGAGGAATGTGGGTGCGGCTTACATAATTCTCCAACACTTCCAACAGGTTTGGCATGAGCTGAGGGGACTCTCAATAAGAGAGTCCTTCTCTCTGTTGGGCTGGGTTTGTTTGCTCTGCCTGAGTTGAAATCATGGGGTGGTGAAGAGACACTCTGGTAGTACTGGTCCTTTCTTTGGAAGCTTTTAACCCTAACTGATGTCAGCAAGACGTGGGAACAGTTTGAGAAGCGGGGGACACTCTGCTGACTTAGTGCATGTGTGGGTCCTGGGTACTAGAACCCTTAGCCCTAGGCAAGTGTTGTAGCTCTGACTGTATGGTTCCAGTAGGTGTGGAGTTCTGCAGCCACAATCATGATTAGTGGCACAGGTCCAGGGATTACTTTGAGTGTCTAAAATGACTCTACTCTGACAAAAGCAGCCATCTTAGAGACCCAATACCAGCCCGTACCCGCCACCCTGTCAGCAACTTGAATCTGTTAAAACAGTTGCAGAATGTTGACTGTTAAGCTATTTCAGGAATGCTGGCCACTAAAGCTTTGCTCCTTGAGAACGTGGAACTGTTGTGAGATGGTTAACAAGTTGCTCATTCAACTTCTGTAAACTTCCTTAATTGCCTTCTGCAAAAGTTATGGCACATTACTCACACTGGCAGAAGTGCCCATCTACGGGGATGAAGTATTTGTGTGATTCTGGCTTCTGCCTTTAAAACTGTTCTCCCAGCTTCAGGCGGGGCAACAATCTCCAATCTGACCAAGAGAGTTGTGTTCAGCTGCTGCTTAAATGAAACTGAGCTAATAAAAACTGGGTGGGCCAGTCATTGGTTAGCCATTATCTCTGTTTCTGCTCCATTTTTGTCCCTGAACGCCTTGTAGACAGGACACAGTTTAGGAAGGTGTTGTCGATAGACTGCTGTCCTTATCCCTCCACTGGTTGTCCTGTCTGGCTAAAGGCCACTTCAGGTTCCAAAGACATTGCTAAAAGTGTAGGTTTATTATTGGGTCTTTTTTTCCTCATTAATTTATTTACTCAGTTTACATCCCAAGACCAGCTACTCCCCTCACGCAGCTCCATTCCCTTCCCCCTTTCTCCTCTGAAAAAGGGGAATCCCTTTCTGCATATCACCTTACCCTAGTGCATAAGTAACTGAAGGACTAGGGCTTTCCTCTCCTACTGAGACTAAACAAGTCAGTCCAGTTAGGGAAGTGGGATCCAGAGGTAGGCTCAGCGTTCAGGGTCATCCCCAGCTCCAGTTGCAGGCAGTGGGAGTGGGAAACCCACATGAAGACCAAGCTGCACATCTGCTACATATGTGCGGTGTGCCTAGATCCAGTCAGTGTGTGTTGTTTGTTTGGTGGTTCCGTCTCTGGGAGCCCCCAGTGGTCCAGTTTACTTTACTCTGTTGGTCTTCCTGCAGAGTCCCTAGCTTCTTCGATTCCCTCAACCCTTCCCCCAACTTTTCCACAGGATTTCCTGAGCTCCATCTTGCCCATAGGATTGGTCCAGATGAGCCAGTCATTGGTTGGCCATTCCACGTCTTTCCTGTGTTCCACCTACCTATGGAAGGAAGAAGACTGAGAATAGAGCCTGAATCAGAGTTCAGAGTTGATGAACTAGCAAATAATGAGACAGTGGTAAAGGCCTAATTGCTGTCATTTTCCTTCCTTCCACTTTTCCCATGAAATTTAATGAGTACCTTCTATATGCTGAAAATGATGGCAACTAGTCCACAGTAACAAAAATAGTCATAGACTTTGGATTTATGAAATTTATAGTCCTGTTTACCTTAAGTTTAGTACATATAGCTGGTTAGTATTAAAATGGTAAAAACTCCTTGCCAGAGGAAATTTTTTTCTCAAGAAGAATTAAGAGTTCAAGATGACATAATAAATCTTTGTTGGGCTTCAGAGCTTCCTGGTATAGCTGCCTTTGATATGTCCTCTGGGTCTAGTTCTGACTGGGGTGACTGTTCTGGTATATGGAGTATCAGCACTGAACTCAGGAAACAAAAGACTCAAATCGTCCTCTCTACATGTGTAGTCATGCATGAACCTCTCCTTTCTGAATTCAGCTCCTTTTTGTAATATGGTGTGCTGGTTTGTATATGCTTGGCCCAGAGAGTGGCACTATTAAGTGTGGCCTTGTTGGTGCCAGGGACTGAGATATTATTTCGATAGGCCTGACCATGCTTTTGTTTGGAAGAATGTGGCTTTTGAGACTTTGGATTTGGAAATCAGTGGGAATGCTGTAAGTGAGGCTTAATAGGCTATCCTAGTAGGAATATGGGAGACTTCATTGCTGAAGGTGATTTGAACTCTGGAAGCCTGGTTCTATAGATTTCAGAGGAGAAGAATTTTAATATGTGGCAGAGAGACTGTTCTTATGATATTTTGGTGAAGAATGTGGCTGCCTGAGGCTAAGGTAAAGAGATTTATATTAACTGCATTGACAAAGGAAGTCTCAAAAAAAAAAAAACATAATAGAGACTTTGTTTTTTGGTTAAGTCTCATTGAAGAGCATTTTGAATAAGTGTAGCAAGCTTAGAAAGAAAAAATACAAAATATGTAGTAAGTAGTAAAAGGATACCAGGAAGTGAAATGGAGCTGAATCCTAAGAGATTAAGGGAGTGGTGATCTCAGGGCAAGATCCCAACAGCTAAATTTAGGTCCAAGCATGATGGTACACACTTTTAATCCCAGGAGACAAAGCCATGCAAATCTCTGAACTCAAGGTCAATCTACAGAGAAAGTTTACAGAGTAAATTCTAGGACAGCCAACTTAGGCAATGAGGGAGTTGGAAAACAGAAAGGTGGTAATAGAATAAGCAGGATCATGTTCTAGCCCCAGCAAGCAGAACTCGTTAGCTTTGGCCATGTGGCTCTGGCTTTTGAGTCCAGAATAGAAGGGACTACTGGAATAATTGATGCTGGTTAGCTGGAGCTAAAAAAAATTAATGGTGATCAAGAAGAGACCAGCATCACTGAGATGAAATCTGGGAATGTTTTCTTGGAGCACAAAGAAGCTATATTCTAGAGATAGCCAAGGTTGTACCCTTGCTTCAGCCATACTCAGTCATGTGTAAAAATCACCCAAGTGGTACTGGTTTTGAAGGCACAAAGGAGTCATGGAGAGCAGCTGAGGCTTGGCACTGTGAGAGGCCAAGGAAGGCCATTGGTGAAGGTACAGCCTCAGTTGCAGTTGATGGCCCAGGAATGAAGGGGTCATGCAAAAAAGTTAAGGCTTGGCACCATGAAGAGAACCTATGAGAGGCTATTGGTGAAGCCTAGTTGCAGGGGAAGGCCCCATCATATTGGAGATGCCAGTGCCGTAGGATGATGACCAAGAACAGCAGCACCAGTGGGGTGGAGTCAACCAGAACCTAGAGTGCTACATAGGGGAGCCCAGATGATCGTCTGTGGATTCCAGACACTGGAACAAGAAACTCTAACATTGAAATTGCCTTGGAGATCCCAAGATGTTTGAGATGCCAGAGCTGTAGGATATCTGCTGAGGAAACCTGCTAAGAGGGAGTGGATCCAGCCCAGGAGAAAGAAGATTGTTGAAGCCAACAAAGATGAAAAAAGAATTGAAAATGTGAAGAACACTTTGACAGCAGGCGTGGAGATGCTGAGTTTGGAGTTTGCCCATCTGGTCTCCTGTCTTGCTTTGGGGATTACAGTTAAGTGATTACATGAATCTCAGAAGAGACTTTGAACTTTAACTTTTTGAGACTGCTGTAGACTATGGGGACTTTTGAACTTGGACTAAATATATTTTGCATTATGCTGTGTTTAGGTATGGCCCCCATAAACTCATATGTTTGAACAGCCTATAGGAGCCAGGGAGTGGAATGAGATAATTTGTATATGCTTGGCTCAGGGAGCGGCACTATTACTATCAGGAGTTGTGGCCTTGTTGGAATATATGTGTCACTGTGGGTGTGGGCTTTAAGACCCTCAGGCTAGCTGCCTGGAAGCCAGTCTTCTAGAAGCCTTCAGATGAAGATGTAGAACTCTCAGTTCCTCCTGCACCACGCTTGCCCGGATGCTGCCATACTCCTGCCTTGATGATAATGAACTGAAATTCTGAATGTGTAAGCTAGCCTCAATTAAATGTTCCTTGAGAGGTTCCTTGGTCACAGTGTCTGTTCACAGCAGTAAAACCCTAACTAAGACAAATGGTACAATAGTCACTATCTTAGGATTTCTATGGCTATGATAAAAATACTTGACAGAAAATAGCTTGGGGAGAAAGGGTTTATTTCATTTTACAGGTGTAGTACATTATCCAAGGAAAGCAGGTCAGGAGTTCAAGCAGGAATGGAACCTGGAGGTTTGAATTAATGCAGAAGTTGTGGAGAAATGCTGGATCTTGCATTTAGTCTCCCTGTCTTATCAGGCTCACTTGCCAAGGTAATCACCACTCACAATGGGATAAGACCTCCCATGTCAAACACTAATTAGGAAAATATACAAGTTTTCACACAGGCCAATTTGGTGGGGATGTTTTCTTAATTGAGGTTCCCTCTTACAAATGACTCTAGTTTGTGTCAAATTGATACAAATCTAGCAAGCACAACTGACTACTGTCATCTTGACATATAAACACATCACTGCTAAACCATAACCTTTCCTTTCTTGCTCATCCCCAAGGCCTAATGGTAATATCAATATCACATTATAAAATACTGCAACTTTTCAAAGTCCCTCAGTCTTTAAAAGTTCAAAACATTCTCTTTAAAATATCCAAAGCCTCTTAACTGTGGGCTCTTGTAGGGATGAGCTACCGAGGAGCTGGCCTGGAGCAAGAGCAAGGTTGAGAGGTGCCTAAAACCTCACAAATCTCATTCTAAAAGTGGTAGGAGTTAGGACCCCTCTCTCCCTAACCTCAGCCTACGTGTTCTGGAACAGGACCTCTACTTTCCCCACCTTTGAGGACAGTCAAGTAGTCTATGGCCAGACCACAGGTTCAACACCCCAGCCCCAAATAAGAACCTGTCTGCCAGGTTCTTGGAATTCCTCTTTATGTAAATGAAGCATTCCCAGGCTTCCATCCTACCAGTAAAGTATATCCACCTTGGAATTCCCTACCCACTCCTCTAAATCTATGTAGCCCTTGTTCACCCCAGATAAATTTGAGCCATCTCACTGAAGCTGATCCCAGGAGTCAATCTGCTTGACAGTACTAATGGTGTCTGAACCACCTTCCTCTTACCTCCTCCCCATTTCTGCTTCCTATGTCCTCTTGGGCCAGGGACCAACAGCCCCCAGGGAGAAGGGAAGCCCACAGGCTCCTGTAAAGTTCAGAAAATTGTCTCCTGTACCGATGTGTTCAAGGGTATTTCCCACTTTCTCTTCAATGAGATTTAGTGTATCTTGTTTTGTGTTGAGGTCCTTGATCCTCTTGAACTTGAGTTTTGCACAGGGTGATAAATATGGTTCTATTTTCATTCTTCGTCATGTAGACAGCCAGTTAGAGGAGCACCATTTATTGAAGATGCTTTGTTTTTTCCACTGTGTGGTTTTGGCTTCTTTATCAAAAATCAAGTGTCCATAGGTATATGTGTTTATTTCTGAGACTTTTATTCGATTCCATTGATGAATGTGTCTGTTTCTATAACAATATCATCAAGTTTTTATTATTATTGCTCTGTAGTACAGCTTGAGATCAGGGATGGTGATCCTTTTTGACATTCTTTTATTTTTCAAAATTATTTTGCCTATCCTGGGGTTTTGATTTTTTCATATTCATATCAAGTTCAGAATTACTCTTTCAAGGTCTATAGAAATTGTGTTGAAATTTTGATGGGGATTGCATTGAATCTGTAGATTGCTTCTGGTAAGATGGTTATTTTCACTGTTAATCCTGCCTTCTGTGAGCATGGGAAGTCTTTCCATCTTATGATATCTTCTTCAGTTTCTTTCTTCAGAAACTTGAAGTTCTTGTCATATAGATCTTTCACTTGCTTAATTAGAGATGAACCAAGATATTTTATATTATTCGTGGCTATTGTAAAGGGAGTTGTTTACTTAATTTTTGTGACCAGTTTATCATTTGTATAAAGAAGGGCTAATGATTTCTTTGAGTTAATTTTGTATCCACCCACTTTGCTGAAGCTGTTTATCAGCTGTAGGAGTTCTCTGGTAGAGTTTTGGGGATCCCTTATGTATACTGTCATATCATCCACAAACAGCCATACTTCGACTTCCTCCTTTCTGATTTACATCCCCTTCATCTCCTTTTGTTGTCTTATTGCTCTACCTAGAACTTCAAGTACTATATTGAATAAATAGAGAGAGAATAGGCAGCTTTGTCTTGTTCCTGATTTTAGGGGAATTGCTTTAAGTTTCTCTCCATTTAGCTTGATGCTACATGTTGGCTTGTTGTATATTGTTTTGATTGTGTATAGGTATGTGCCTAATATCCCTGATCTCTCTAATACTTTTAACATGAAAGGGTGTTGGATTTTGTCAAAGGTTATTTTTAGCATCTAATGAGGTGATCATATGATTTTTTTATTTCAGTTTGTTTATATGTTTACATTGATGGATTTTTGTATATTGAACCATCCCTACATACCTGGGATGAAGTCTACTTGATCATGATGGATGATGTTTTTGATGTTTTCCTGGATTTGGTTTGCAAGTATTTTATTATTTTTACATCAAGATTTGTACTTGGTCTGAAGTTCTCTTTCTTTGTTGAGTTTTTGTGTGGTTTAAGTATTAGGGTAACTGTTGCTTCAAAGAGTGAGTTTGGCAGTATTCCTTCTGTTTCTATTTTGTGGAATAGTTTGAGGTGTATTGGTATTAGCTCTTCTTTGAAAGTCTGGTAGAATTTTGCACTAAAACCATCTGGCCCTGGGCTTTTTTTTTTTGGGAGGTTGGGGGGATTTGGAGTCTTTCAATGACTGCTTGTAATTCTTTAAGGACTATAAGCCTATTTAAATAGTTTACCTGATCTTGATTTAACTTTGCTAAATGGTATCTGTCTAGAAAATCATCGATTTCTTTAAGAGTTTTCAATATTGTGGAGTACAGGCTTTTAAAGTAAGACCTAATGATTTTTTGAATTTCTTCAGTGTCTGTTGTTCTGTTTCCCTTTTCATTTCTGATTTTGTTTATTTGGATACTGTCTCTCTGTCATTTGGTTAGTTTGGCTAAGGATTTGTCTATCTTGTTGATTTTTTCAAAGAACCAGTTCTTGGTTTTGTTGATTTTTGGTATGTTTTTTTTGTTGTTGTTGTTGTTTGTTTCTAGCTGTTTGATTTCAGCTCGGATTTTGATTATTTTCTGCCTTCTACTCCTCTTTAATGTGCTTGCTTCTTTTTTCTAGAGCTTTCGGGTGTACTTTTAAATTGTTGGTATGAGACCTTTCTAATTTCTTTATGGGGGCACCTAGTTTTATGAATGTTCCTTTTAGCACTTCTTTCATTGTGTCCTATAAATTGGGGTATGTTGTGTCTTTATTTCATTGAATTCTAGAAAGTCTTGATTTCTTTCTTTATTTCTTCCCTGACCCAGAGATCATTGAGTAGAGAGTTGTTCAGTTTCCAGGAGTGTGTAGGCTTTCTGTTGTCTCTGTTGTTGACGTCTGACTTTAATCCATGGTAGTCTGATAAGATACAAGACATTATTTCAATTTTTTTTTTGTCTCTGTTGAGGCTTGCTTTGTGACTGGCTATATGGTCAATTTTGAACAAGGATCCATGAGGTGCTGAGAAGGTATATTCTTTTGTGTTTGGGTGAAATATTCTATAAATATCTGTTAGGTCCATTTGATTCATAATGTCTGTTAGTTTCATTATTTCTTGTTTAGTTTTGGATGTTCTGTCAATTGGTGAGTGTGGGGTGCTAAAGTCTCTCACTACTAATGTATGGGGTTTGATGTGTCATTTAAGCTTTAGCAGTGCTTCTTTTACAAATGTGGGTGTCTTTGTGTTTAGGACACAGATGTTCAGAATTGAGATATCATCTTGGTAGATGTTTCCTTTGATGAGTTTGAAGCGTCCTTCTCTGTCTCATTTGCTTAATTTTAGTTGAAAGTTTATTTTGTTAGATATTAGAACGGCTATTTCCACTTGCCTCTGAGGTTTGTTTACTCTGAGGGAATGTTTATCTTTACTGTTAAGATTTGTTTCTTATATGCATCAGAATGATGGATTCTGTTTTCACATCCATTCTGTTAGCCTGTGTCTTTTTATTAGGGGATTGAGCCCATTGAATTGATGTTGAGAAATATTAATAACCAGTGTTTGTTAATTTTTGTTATTTTGATATGGTGGTATTTGTGTGTGTGTGTGTGTGTGTGTGTGTGTGTGTGTGTGTGTGTGTGT
>JANHMN010000004.1:34956463-34968546 GCA_030674055.1 Rhabdomys pumilio
GTGTGTGTGTGTGTGTGTGTGTGTGTGTGTGTGTGTGTGTGTGTGTGATTTGGTTTTGCTGGTATGGAATTACTTATTTTCTATGTTTTCTTAGATGTAGTTATCCTCCTTGGATTGGAGGGTTTTTTCCTAGTATTTTCTGTAGAGCTGGGTTTGTGGATAGATATTGTTTGTCTTTGGAATTGTCTTGAAATATCTTGTTTCCCTCATCTATTGTGATTAAGAGTTTTGCCACAGATAGTAGTCAAGGTTGGCATCTGTGGTTCTTTTTAGAAGTTGCAAGATATCTGTCCAGGCCCTTGTAGGTTTTAGAGTCTCTGTTGAGAAGTTGGATGTAATTCTGATAAATCTCCCTTTGTATGTTACCTGGCTTTTCCCTTGTTGCTTTTAATATTCTTTCTTTGTTCTGTAGGTTTTGTGTTTTGATTATTATGTGGTAGAAGGATTTTCTTTTCTGGTCCAGTCTATTTCTATAAGCTACTTGTATGGTTATAGGCATCTCTTTTGTTAAGGTTAGAAACTTTTTCTTCTATGATTTTGTTGAAAATATTTTCTGGTCCTTTAAGTCCCTGGAGCTGGGACTCTCCATTTTCTTCTATTATTCCTAGGATAGGTCTTTTCATGGTATCCCAGATTTCCCAGATGTTTTGTGTCAGGAACTTTTTAGATTTAAGATTTTCTTTGAGTGGTGTATCAATTTTTTCTTTTGTATCTTCTATGCCTGAGATTCTCTCTTCCATCTCCTGTATTCTGTTGCTGATGCTTGCATCTGTTGTTATTGTTCTCTTCTTTAGGTTTTCCCATCCCTAGGATTCCCTCAGTTTGTGCTTTCTTTATTGTTTCTATGTCCACTTTCAGGTCGTGCAGTTTCATTCATTTCCTTCACCTGTTTAGTTGTATTTCCCTATATCTCTTTAAAGGATTTATGTGTTTCCTATTTCAAGATCTCTACCTGTTTGATTGTATTTTCCTGTATTTCTTTAAGGGATTTATTCATTTCCTTTTTAAAGGTCTTTATCATCTTTATAAGATTAGATTTAAGATCATTTTCTTATACTTTGATTGTGTTAGTATATCCAGGGCTTGCTATTGCAGAGTAGTTGTACTGTAAAGATGTCATGTTTTCCTGGCTTCTGTTGATTGTGTTCTTCTAAGGGTCTTTAGCCATCTGGATGGCTTTGGTCCCTGATGTTCCTGTGGTAGTAGGTATTGGGAGGTGGGGTTAAACTCGATTTATCTGTGTGGCAGGCCTCTGATGGGTATCCTTGAGCTGTATGGTTCCAGATCAGCAGGTCTGTATGGTTCAAGAGCCACAGGTTCCATGAAGGTGAGCAGAGAGGTGGCAAGAGAATGAAAGACTGCCTGGGCTAGCAGGCTGTTCAGAGTAGCTTACCTTGGCCGGGAGGACTCAGTGAGCAAGGAAGATGGGTGGAGGAAGGGAATGTTTTCCCATTTCAATCAACCCAGCCTTACACCTTTTGTTACAATGATCCTGAAGCTGATCAGCATATGAATTTCTTTAACTTGTGAAGTAAATACAGAAATGTTCTTAGAATTGTTACCATTTACGACACTATTGGGAAAACATATTTTTGCTAACCTGGTTTACATCTGAGGCTTTTAATATTTTTGTAGAGTGAGAATAAGCAGATGTTCTGTGCAAATAATCTTTAAATTATTTTGAGAAGTTTAAGACGGTTATTTGTTATTGTTCATGTATGTGTGTGTCTGCACACACAGAGGATGGCTTCCTAGGGACTGGTTCTCTCCACCAAGCCTCTTGTTATCTCTGTTGTTCTGTTTCAGGATGAGTCTTCTGTGCATACTCCACCATCGTTTTTGCCACAGAGGTGCTAAGATTACAGATGTTTGTGGCCAAGGGTTGGAACTCAAGTCACTGGGCTTGGGTGGGAAGCCTATTTACCTGCTGTGCCATCTTGCTGGCACTAAATTATTTATTTTAAAAAAAACCTATATTTTATTGATTATTTGTGGATTTCATATCATATCATGTACCCCAATCATACTCACTTCCAAGTCCTCCACGGTTCCCTCCCCACCTTTGTGATCTCCCTCATTAACTTCAAGAAAAGGAGAAAAGAGAAAAATGCTAGTCTAATTTGTGTTGCCTATATACTCACCGGAGCTTGGTCAAACTTTCAGTGTCCAGCTGCTCAAGGCCCTCTCCAGCCGCACCCTGCCAGAAGCCATCAATTGTAGAGCTACATTTCAGCATCCTTACCACACTTTTGAAAAACTCTGTTTGAGGTTTCCTGTCTTGGCTGTTACTTTTTATGGGGAAGGCTGGGGTAGGGTGAGGTTAAGGGTTGTCACTGAAGCCTTCTATGTCCACCTTTCTCAGCTGTGAGTCTGCAGATACCGATTCCACTCCAAAAGCAGCTTCCTGCTCTTTATAGACAGCAGTAGCATGAATCATGGACTTCCACATGGTTTCTGGTGCTAGCACGGACCATGGACATGCACATGGTCTCCAGGCTCAGGTAATCATGTGCCATGGTTCTTAGCATGGTCTCTAACGTCAGTACAGACCATGGACATCAACATATCAACATGGCCCTCTGTTGTAGCATGGGCCATAGACACTATGATAGCCCTCAGGAGCAGCAGAGGCCAAGGATATCAACATGGCCTCTGGGTGAAGGACACTAATATGGTCCCCAGCTGCAGCCTGGCCCATGAATTCATCATGACTTCAGGCAGCAGCATAGACTGTGGACATCTGCATGGCCTTTGGTGGTAACACACAGCCTTCTCTCACACTTGTCATTGCTATTCTCTAGTTCCTTCTCTCTCTACTGCATCTACCTTGACTTTCCTCCATCTTTCCCACCTCTCCAACCTCTTCATCACATATTTGTTTTGTCATACTGGCATTAAAAATTACAGAGCATCACATGGATGGCATATGCAAATATTCATGGCAATGAGTTGTTGGTTTGGCTCAAGGCTTTTGGTTTCTGATGCAACATAAATACTAGACCATTGCCATGACACTTTATAGAGACGACAAATATCCTGTGTATTGTATGGATGCATCACCTGTCAATTTAAAAACCTATGACCTATAGGAAAAAGTAGAATAGAAAGTAGGACATGTAGGCAGAAAGAATTCTGAGATAGAGCAAGACATGGGAAGAGAATGTGAAAAAGGCAGACACGCATAGCAACTGAGCAGAGGTAACCAGCAATGTGGCAGAATGTAAAATAGTATAAATGGACTATTTTAAATGATTGGGTAGTCAGGGAATAAGCCTAGTTACATGACCTTGGTATTTGTGTACATATTTTGAGATTGAGTCATTATTCTGGGTCTTGGGGCTGGGAAGAAAGCAGCTTTCTACATTTTTTTTTTGATATCCTGTTGTTGCCCAGAGTCAGAGTGACCTCCCAGTTAGGCAGGGCCTCTAGGGGTAGGTTCTAGGAAAGTTCCAGGCTGCTGCACACTTCCCCATCCACTGAGTTGGCCTCCCTAAGGTTCACTTGGCTCTACCTTTGTGCTTGGAGCTTGGAGAAGCGCCACTATGCACCCTCCCTCCATCTCTCAGCAAGGCAAACAGTCCAGGCTGCAGCTGCAGCAGCTCCAAGTAGGGCCCCAGCCAAGGAACCTAAGACTGGGCCTATTCAGTGATGAAACCTGGTTCTACAGGATCACTCCTCCACATGCCCAGCAGCTTGTAGATGGAGAAGATGTTGGGTAGACTGATTCAAAGTGATGAATCTGGCCAGAATGGCAGCAGAGCTGGACAACAAGTGCAGGGCTTCTCCTGGACTATTCTTTTTTCTTTTCCTGTTTTTCTTTTGGAAGAAATTAAAATGTAACATAAAATGAGAACCATAAAATCAAAGTCAGACTATACGCTAACAGAAAAATAAGAATCCCAAAAGAAACTGTGAGAATCAGAGACCCACTTGCTTACATTGAGGAGCCCCATAAAAGTAATAAGTTGAAAGCTATATTATCGATGCAAAGGACACAGTTCAGACCCATGTAGGCCCTGTGATGCTGCTACAGTCTCTCTGAGTTCATATGAGCTTACTCATTTGTTTGAGAACACTTTGTTCTCCTGGTGTCTTCCGTCCCCTCTGTCTCTTCAACTCCTTCTGCCTCCTGTTCTTCTGGGTTCCCTGAGCTCTGAGGGGAGGGATTGGATGGAGACATCTTATTTTGAGCTATGCATCTGTGTGCATGTCAACATTTGATTTTCCCTTTATACCATTCAATTCACTTAGATTATATTATAGTGTAAAAGTCACAAACTATGAAGAAGAGTTAACCTGTCAAATTTACATCTTCTCTGGGGTGTTAGCCATGTATTTTCAATACAATACAGTACAATTGAAAGAAGCATGTCTTTCTTATCCTTCTAAAGGATGCTATCTTTGAGTGGCTTGTGCACACAGAAAAAAAATCTTAATTTTATTTAAAGTAAGTTTTATTTTATTTTTTATTTTTAAAATAAAAATTGTAATTAAAGCACTTGGGAGGCAGAGGCAGGCATATTTCTGAGTTCGAGTCCAGCCTGGTCTACAGAGTGAATTCTAGAACAGCCAGAGCTACACAGAGAAACCCTGTCTTGAAAAACCAAAAAAAAAAAAAAAAAAAAAAATGGAATTAAAAATACTTTAATTTTTACTTAACTTTATTTAAGCAAGTTCAGGGGGATGAGGATCCTTGCCAACTAGAGGAAGCATAGAATGTTACTTTTACTTTGAAGTTCAGAATGTCTGGCTGATGTAATTGGTCATTAACAGTCCTTTATGCTGTTGAAGATGTTTTAGCTGTGGATGCCGTCCACAGTTGGCTTATGTCAGTTCTAAGAGGTGGCTCTTGATAATCACGGTGGGATTTATCACTCACGGGGCACCTTGAGGTGGCTTCCAGAGCTGAAAGATGAGAGAAAGGGATTCTCCCTGAGAGCTTGTGTGAGGCATGGTTCTCACTCTGAGAGAGCCTCTGTCACAGCTGCCCCATAGAAGTGTAACTATAATCTGTGTTGTTTAAGCCATAGAAGTGAGTTAGTTCAAGAGCACAAAGAAGGAAGTCGAAACAAGGCAGAGGCAAATAAGAAGGGAAAGTCAGGTAGAGGGGCAGGCAGGCCATCGTTTGGACTCACAGACAGACAAACTATTGGGGAGCTGAGAAGGATGTGGCAGAGAAAAAGGCAGAGAAACAGGAGGCCTGGTGACTCCACAGCAGACAGGCAGGGAGAGAGGCAGGTGGGCTAATAGAAGCAGGAAGCAGAAAGTCAGACAGGGCACAGTGACAGGAAGATAGGATGGCAGGCAGCAGGTACTCGAACCCTGTCATTGTGCCCAGTAGCACTACTGGAGCTTCCTGAGATGCAGGTGGATCCCATTCTTGGACTTTAATGTGAGTTGTTGAGTAGGGATGGGGACCCTGGTGGGATCTGGCAGCAGCTCAAATCGGAGCAGGGTCAGGGCCACGGCCACCTTCAGTGCATTCATGGCAAGTTGCTTCCCAATGCAGTTCCTGTGTAAGAAAAAAACAATAAAAACAGAAACTAAAAAACCCCACAAAACCAAAAACAAAGCACCAGCAACAGCAAAATGGCCTCCTGTTCTGTGCAGAGCTGGCATGGATTGTTCCCTCACTAAGACTGCCTTTCCCTCATCCACACATCCACCTCTGCTCCTGTGTTTTAACAATGCCTCCCTGTCCCCCAGGACTAAGTCTGACCCAGTCCTGATTTTAGAGGAGTGACTTGTGTTAGGACAGGGTAAGCACTCTAGGGGACAGTCTAAGAACCTTTAGCATTCTACCCTCAGTGATCAGGTAAGTTCACTTCTTCCACTGAGAGTTTTAGGCTCCTCCAGTAACATCAGTGGTCAGAGCTACCAAGGAAGAGGTGGAAAACACTTCCAAGGGGTAATGTGGTATAAAGGCAACGGATCGACATGCATCAGGGGGGAACCAGAGAAAACACCAGTCTGGAGATCTTCAAGCTGCCTCACCATCTGTCTCCACTCACTGTTCAGACTCAACTCTTCCTCTAGCACTTGTCATTTCTAATGTCCCTTCTTGCAAACTTAATCATTTTCTCCCAAACTTTACTGGTATCCTTAAAGGGAAGTCTTCTTAGTGACCCTATGACTTCCTTCAGTTAGAACAATGTGGAAGAAGCCAGGGGTGTGGCACTGTGCTCTCTGGGTACCTCTTCCTACCTCTTATCAGCTCTACTTTCTGTTAGATCATGTTATTGAGTTTGCTGAGACAGCCTCTCTCACCCTCTGCCTGCATTTTCTAAAGGCTCAGCTAATGGACTTCGTGATCTGCCAGCTCTCTCTCTCTCTCTCTCTCTCTCTCTCTCTCTCTCTCTCTCAACCCAGACATCCAATAGATCTCGCATTTTTACTCAGGGGCACAGGAGTGAGGGTGTAGGACAGTGTTAGGAATGATCACGTTTCTACAAACTGCTCAATGAGCTACAAAGGTGTGGAAGAACTAGGGAATGACATGTGTGCTTCAAGTGTCAGTGTCTGATTCTGTGTAACATAAATGTGGTCTCCTTGAGTCAGGGGAGGAGCCATTTCTCTGGGTCCCACTCTTAGGGCACTCTTGGGAACTCGATGCCCCTAATCAGCAGGAAATAGTCTAATGATAAGGTCGCCCCTTTATGACCCCTGACTTTATTCAGGAATCTCTTCCCTTTACTCTCTATCCTCTTTCTCTTTTTATTTAGTGTTCAGGGTTTGAAAGGGTAGAAAAGGGAAAGAGAAGAGTGAAAAAGTTAAAAAAAAGAACCTATAAAATAGCTAAGGTCAGCTACAGGATAGAACTTGGCATGGTGGGCAGAGCAATTAGTCTGTCACGTTTGTATTAAGCAGAAGAATAAATCAAGCGAGAATGTAATAAAAGTGATTTTACTTTTATCTGTGAAGTGATCTGTGTGTACTTTACTTTCTTAGCAACCTAGTTTCTACCAGTAGCTGGAAGGGAGTACCTGCCCCGTGGCGTGAAACCCCGGAGCATTCTCTAGGTGTAATTTGTTTAAAGCTTGTTCTGGGAAGGTTGATCCAGAAGTTTGAGAACTCACATCATCGTCGAAACGATCCTACCTTCTACTAATATTTTTAAGTTTGTTTGAGGTTTGTATGCCACATGGAACTCTTTGTGCTATAATGGACTATTCAGTAGTTGCTTCAACTCCTTCAGCAGAATTTCAAACTTACCCCTTCCCCAAAACATGTCAAATGCTGTGCTTTGGTTCAAAATAGTTTTTTCTCCTCACATTCAGTTTACTTTCACCTCACATATACAGTGTGTGTGTGTGTGTGTGTGTGTGTGTGTGTGTCTGTGTGTGTGTGTCTGTGTGTGTGTGTACATGGCATGTATGTGTACCTAGAGTATATAATTTCTAAGAGAAATTTCAACATATAAAGATCTCATTTTCTGGCGAGGTTAAGAGGAATGAACAAGAGTTAATATGCGCCAATAGAAGAGAGACAATAAAGGAGACTTGAGACTTGACTCCAGAACCTCTGCCTTGTCTCCATTCTTCGAGACTCAGTCCCCGTGGACCGGAGTAGCAGCGCAGGCCGCTACATTCTTGCCCCAAACCAGCCAGATTACCGGCTACAACACATTTACTCCAAAGGGATCTTAGAATGTGCTGTGTGCATAACTGAGAGAGCATTGCCTGGAGGTCATAGCCCTGGCATTTAGGTCGCACTGTCCTTGGCAGTCAGACAGCCACTGAACAGAGCAGTACTCTGGACTTCAGTATCCTGTTTCTGTAAGACTGGGCTAACAGAATGTGATATTGCACTCCTTTTGCAGTTCTGTTAGGAGACCCAGATGAATTAATGAATGTCAAAACACTTTGGAAAGCCTATAAAGTTCTAGATACAATGATAGGCCTTCAGTTCTTAGTCTAACACCCAGACCTAAAGGGAACAGGTACTAGAAATAAAGCTATTTCCTCACTGTGTCTGAGGGTTCCCTACTAAGGCATGCAGAAGTGAGCAGCTGTGCAGCGTGGATGCCGAGGAATCCTTTTATATTGTAGCAGTTTGAGTGCTGCTCTGCACATACCCGTTGGAAGCCCATACTTACACTGCTGGAAGTGCTGCTACTGTAGTTCAGTTTGAGTCAGGAAGAGCCTACTTGATATCGGCAGCTCCAAGTGCCTCAGCTCCCACAGGGAGCCCTCCAAGCAGTGGTGCTGGGAGATGATGGTAAGCGAGAAAGGTTAGGCGAGATTAGGAAGAGGTTGGTTCAGGGTGTGCTGATGGCCCATCACAGAACCCAGGCATGTCAGACAAAGACTTCTTATTCAGGTTAGGTCAGGTAGTTTATTCTGGAAAATGCTTTCCATTTTGCTATAAATGTCTATCTGACCTGTTGAGGAAACCATTTGGTACAATGAATCCAGACGGCTGAGAACTGCTTCACTTGTGCAGATAGCAGCAGTGAGTGGTTACCGCTGAGAGGGCCCTTTTGCACTCTGCTGATGGCTCTGACCTAGTCATCTGAAGCTGGAGTGCCATTCTGTCTTCCCCACTGACACCTCATCTGTCACAGAGCATTACAAGATTCTCTATCTGTTTTAGATATAGATTACAACATTTCAAACTACAAGATCCTTCTTATTTCACTGTTATCCAGCCAACCTAGTGCTGTACTTTGTGATATGCTATTGTGTTGGGGAACTCTTCTGGGACTCTAATGGAATAAAGATGTCTTAAATCAAAAAAAAAAAAAATGTCAAGTTTTGATAGCCAGAAATCTTGTAAATGGTGCATTATTAACATATAGTTGAAGTTTATGTTCAAGAGAGTGCTGACATGGGCATGATGCACACTGGTGAAAGATTTTCCTAGAAGCACCAGCGTGACTTTTTAATCATTATACTCAACTGCTGCACACAGCAAACTTCTGGAAAGCAAACCTTGGCAAATTAGCCATTTGCTGCAGTATTTCAGCATTAGAGAACTACTCAGAAGGAGTGCTGGGCTGGTTCAAGAACATATGGAGAGAAGAATCCTGGAATTAAATTAAATTCACATTACTCTGTCTCTAATTGGGAAGGACATAGCAGAATATACTGAGGTAGGGAAATCCACTGACACTGAAACTGACTGGCTGTCAAGGTTATGTGATTAGCATTTCCACTGGCTGCTCTAAAGTGTCACCTTTACACTCACACACCCACAACAGGCTTCTCTTCTAAACACCAGCAAACAAAAGCATGCCTGATTGGCACATATGAACATAGATCACATACATCAGGTATAATTCACCTCTACCCTATTACCTACCTGGAATGCTTTACCTTGATCCTCCTGAGAAGGGCAGGAAAGCATGACTATGTTGGGCAGAATCCATTGGAAATCAGGAAGGATCAAACACCTGCAGAGAGAATCCCAAGAACAAAACAGACCATGGACACACCACTGGTCTTAACCTATGAGGGACAGAATCCTCAGGAGAGACCAGGAAGAGGCACTGGAATTGAAGTATGTTTCCCTCTGTACTCCAGCAATGCCTACCTCTGGATTTGGCCACACTTTTGGGTTGTGGTGAAGGGCATAAAAGTGGAGCAGAACTGTGATACCTGTGGGGCAGGTGGGGGAGAGAGAAAATCCATGGGATGAATGTCTGGTCTGGTGGACAGTGGGGTCCTTGTATACATGAAAGACCTGGTTCCATGAATCCTAAGGATGTCAGCATGATCTTGTGGGAAGGTGAAGAGCAGATGATGATGACTGTGGAATAAAATGTAGGAAAGCATTGGAGACCCATTGTGAAGTCACACTTAGTGACCACTCACGTTTGTCAAACGCCTTCCATGAACTGGAGAACATAAAACATTAACTGTGCTCTCTATCAACAGTCAGAGGATACCTCAGACCAGAGCAAATACAATTCATGACACAGAACTTTGTGATCCCCTCCCTTGCTGTAACCTGTCTAAAGAACCACATCACACTCACGCCTGCCTCATTTCTCCATCCTTTGCTTTCAGGAAGTGAGACGTTTATAGCTCTAGTCATGAATTCACTTCCATCATTATGGGTGTAAAAACCACACAGGAAAGATCCTGAGGGTTGAGTCATTATTGTGTAAATGAATATTAAAAAAAAAAATACATCACAACAGAACCAGACCACACATTCAAGCCAGTATGAAGAATGCTTTTAAGAGTAAACAGTCGGGAAAGGATTCTTCCAGTCTCCATCTGCACCCCTGAAATAACCTTGTGGCACAGCTCTCCATACTCAAATCCAGCCCAGAGAAAGCTGGTCTCCCAGGAGTGCTGACACACCTAAGTTCACAGGTGAGACCAACACTTTTCCTCCAACAACTGGCCAAGAGGGACCAGCCAGGAGACTACAGGGCATAGGAACCACTGAGCAGCCAGGGACAGGATCATGCTGGTTTCCATCAGCATCCTGGAGCAAACCCTGTGACATAGCTCTCTACACCCAAATGCCGCCCGAAGAGAACTGGTCTCCCAGGAGTGCTGACACACCTAAGATCACAGGCTCACAGGCTCACAGAAGGGACAGGCTCTAGTCAGAGACAGCAAGACCAACTAACACCAGAGATAACCAGATGGCAAGATGCAAGCACAAGAACCTAAGCAACAAGAAACAAGGCTACTTGTCATCATTTGAACTCAGTTCTCCCACTGCAGCAAGTCCTGGGGACCCCAACACACCAAAAATGCAAAATTCTGATTTAAAATCACACCTCATGATAATTATAGAGGACTTTAAGAAAAATATAAGTAACTCCCTTAAAGAAATACAGAAGAACACAGGTAAGCAGGTAGAAGCTGTTAAAAAAGAAACACAAAAATTACTTATAGAATTACAGGAAAACACAACCAGATGAAAAAATTGAACAAACCCATCCAGGATCTAAGAATGGAAATAGAAACAATAAAGACATCATAAAGGGAGACAACCCTGGAGATAGAAAACCTAGGAGAGAGATCAAGAGTTATTAATAAAAGCATCACCAAGATAATACAAGAGATAGAAAAGAGAATCTCAAGTGCAAAAGATACCACAGAAAACATTGACACAACAGTCAAAGAAAATGCAAACTGCAAAAAGCCCCTAAAACAAAACATCCAGGAAATTCAGGAAACAATGAGAAGACCAAACATGAGGATAATAGGTATAGAAGAGAGTGAAGATTCCCAACTTAAAGGACCATAGAAGAAAACTTTCCTAACCTAAAGAAAGAGACAACTATGAACATGCAAGAAGCCTACTGAGCCCCTCGCTTGGTTCTTTTTGCTGGGGCAGACTACTAGCTGGTCTGCATATGTGAAGACCACACCCTGATCCATCCTAGAGGAACCACAGTACTCAGAGCAGTGGGTAAGAACCCTCCCACATAACCTTAAGTGCCAGAGCTGCAGCTGGGAGCTTGGGGCACTCAGGACCCATTACCCACCCAAATCCCAGCCTCCGGAATACTACTCCCCTTCAGCCCCTCACTTGGTCCTTTTTCCTGGGCCAGAATCCTAGCTGGTCTGCTCTCCTGAAGACACCATATCCTGACCCATCCCAGAGGAACCACTGTACTCAGAGCAGAGGAGAATCCCATGCACTCAGAGCAGTTGAGGAAGCTGGATTCTCAGGAGCTCTAACATGATCATAGGATTTCTTTCTTTCTTTTTTCTTTTCTTTTCTTTTTTTGGGTTTTTTTTTGGGGGGGGGGTTGGTTTTTCGAGACAGGGTTTCTCTGTGTAGCCCTGGCTGTCCTGGAACTCATTCTGTAGACCAGGCTGGCCTCGAACTCAGAAATCCACCTGCCTCTGCCTCCCAAGTGCTGGGATTAAAGGCGTGCACCACCACTGCCCGGCTGATCATAGGATTTCAGATCCCAGAGGCAGCCTGAGTCTCAGGAGCTCTTCCATCCAAGACCTGAGGATCACAGGATCTCAGGATCACAGGATCACAGGATCACAGGGTTACAGGGTCACAGGATCACAGAGACAGCTGGATTCTGAGGAATTCTGACACAAGCAAGATATCAGGAGAGATTGGCTCCAGGCAGAGACAGTGAATTCAGGTATCACTAGAGA
>JANHMN010000004.1:34968556-35002681 GCA_030674055.1 Rhabdomys pumilio
AGAGATTGGCTCCAGGCAGAGACAGTGAATTCAGGTATCACTAGAGATAACCAGCTGGTGAAAGGCAAGCTCAAGAACATAAGCAACAGAAACCAAGGTTATCTGGCATTATCAGAACCCAGTTCTTTCACCATAGCAAATCCTGGACACCCCATCACACCGGAAAAGCAGGATTCAGATTTAAAATCACTTTTCATGATGATGATAGAGGACTTTAAGAAGGACATAAAAAAAACTTTCTTAAAGAAATACAGAAGAACACAGGTAAACAGGTAGGAGCCGTTAAAAAGGAAACACAAAAATTACTTATAGAATTACAGGAAAACACAACCAAGCAGGTGAAGAAATTGAACAAACCCATCCAGGATCTAAAAATGGAAATAGAAACAATAAAGACATCACAAAGGGAGGCTACCTTGGAGATATAAAACCTAGGAAGTATAGAGCAGAGGCTGAAGAAAAGGCCATCCAGAGACTGCCCCACCTGGGATTCCATCCCATATACAGACACCAAACCCAGACACTTTTGTGGATGCCAAGAAGTACTTGCTGACAGGAGCCTGATGTAGCTGTCTTCTGAGAGACTCTTCTAGAGCCTGACAAATACAGAGTCAGATGCTTGCAGCCAACCATTGGACTGAGCACAGGGTCCCCCAATGGAGGAGTTAAAACAAGGACTGAAGGAGCTGAAGGAGATTGCAACTTCATAGGAAGAACAACAATATCAGCCAACCAGACACCCCAGAGTTCCCAGGGACTAACCACCAACCAAAGAGTACACATTGAGTGACCCATGGCCCCACCTGCATATGTAGCAGAGGATGGCCTTATCTGGCATTACTGTGAGGAGAGGCCCTTGGTCCTGTGAAGGCTTGATGCCCCAATGTAGGGGAATGCCAGGGTGGGGAGGCAGGAGTGGATGGGTGGTTGGGGGAGCATTCTCATAAAAGCAGGGAGATGGAGGATGGGATAGGGGGCTTATGGAGAGTAAATTGGGAGAGGGAATAACATTTAAAATGTAAATAAATAAAATACCCAATTTTTAAAAAAGAGTATACAGCTAAGAAAAAGTGGTCGCTTGGTGCTATCAGGGATCAATGTAGGACAAGAGATTCTAAACAGTTGTTGAAAGAACTGGCCACTCTTCCAGAAGACTTGCTTTCAGCTTTCAGCATCCTCGTGGGCAGCTGACAGCAGTATATATATCCAGTTCCAGAATATCCTAAACCCTCTTCTGGCCCTCAATGGCACTCCAAACATGTAGTACACAGAAATAATATGCAGGCAAAACACCTCTCTACATTTAGAGAAACAAATAAAGGAATGAGCCATCCTAACTCAGAGGGAAAAAAAAAAATCAGGAAGTCTGAATAAAGAGACATGTTACCATGAAAGTGTGGGCTCCAAAGGTTATTGAACAATGATAATGGCATTCTAATTAAATGAAAAATTTCATAGCATTTTGCCATGATATTTGCCCAGATTTACTTACAAGAAGACGATGACTTAATGTCTTCAGAACTCTGGAAACACATATAAACTTCTAATCCTATCTTGTCACCAACACACTCAAGTCACTGAAGGTAAGAGCTCATACCTTTAGGTAAGGAGCGTCCATCGTGGAAGGTGACAGATGTGTTAAGCTTTCTGCTAACAGATGGTACTGGTGGGTAGATCCTCATGGCCTCCTTGGTGCACATAGTGGTGTCGGGCACCTGGTGCAGGTGGCCCCTGAAACAAAACCCATCCTGAAGAACAAGCTGAGCCTGAGAGAACCAGAGACTCCCTGTACCAGGAGGCAGTGTTTCCTTTTCCATTGAGCTCCCATACACCATGTGATGGTGGATCCATCCCCAAGAAGACTCTGGATCTCCTCTCTCATCTCTGCTGGTGGTCAGGATGTGTAGCCAAAGCATAGAAGACCCAGGAGATCCCACTGACTGGTGTGTCATGACCCCCAAACATAAATGAGTCTAACTCAGCACGCAATTCTTTGTCAGACAAGCTGCTCCCATCCTCCATCTGGAGAGTTTATGGTGAGAGAGCAGTCTTTGTCACTTAGTTTAATCCTGGGCAGAGTCTCAGGACTCAGCTCTACCAACTCACTCTGGAGAACAGAAGGATGTCCAGGAAATCCAAATGTCTCTTTCCTCTGAGCTTCTCCATTGATTCCTTGTCCTGTACCTGAGCCTTCCTCAGCTTGGCAACTCAATCTATCCCACGAAAATGGGTAAGAAACGGGCATGAGAACTACAACAACCTCAGCAGGTCTGTGACTTCCCCAGGCCCAGTCTAAGTGCTCTACAGAGCTCAGGAAGCATGTAGAGGCACAAGTGTTGAGAGAGTCTGACTTCATCTGAAGGATGTTTAGTTTTCCCCTCTGGACCATGGTTCTTGCAGTGTCTGCTTGAGTTGCTTTAATGGGCATCAAACAGCGTTGCTTAAACAGTGACAGAAATAATCACTCCCAGGCTTTCAGACACTCTCCCTTTTCTATTACTGATATTGGTGCTTGTGAAATACCCAGGATAAATGCATGTAAATCTTTTAGAATACTTGACGCATTGAGCCTACCTGAGATGTCATGGCCAGTTCATTTAGGCCAAACCTGTTAAAGGAGCTGAGACAAAGGAGAAAACAAAACCTGTGTGTTAATGGGCGATCTGGCAGGCAGACTTGGTCCTTCGGCCGTGGGAAGTCAGATTATAGATAATGTCATTGTGGAGGAAGACATTCTTCATCCAGGAAATTATTAGGTTGCTCAGGTCACTAACAGTCTGAAGGTAGGACTTAGAATTCCTGAGGAAGACAATACAAAACAGGTTGGTAATAGGAATATCTATCCTGGAAACAAGTTGAGTTTTGCTGAGGATTCCTCATAAGCAGGTTGAAGAAGTAGCAGGGAGGTACACATCCACTCTGTGTTATAGCCCCTGAATGGGGTATATGACTAGGGCAGTGTTGGATCTGCTTTTTAGTTAGAACTTGCCTGATCCCAGAGTCAGAATCTTGCTTCTTGTGTAGATGAGCATCCTATAAGCCCCACCTGTCTTCTCTGATGAGCCACATCAGTTGATAAGAATAAGGTCCCTGCACGTGCACAGTAGTCACTGACCTGTCCAATTGGACACTGCCCTGGCAACTGAAGGCACACTTCATGATGGCGTCCAACATCATCAAGGAGACATGGTGAAAGATCTCTAGAGTGGTATCTGGGCAAGCAATCTGCTCCCATTTGTCCTGTGATGGAAGTGTGACATGGTTTTCTCATCCCCCCAGAGGTGCTGTGCAAATTACACTAGATTCTTCTCTCCACACCAGATCCTCAGCTCTACAGACCTGCAAGTACACCTCCCATCACATTAAGAATGTGAAGATATATTTGTACTGCCATGCCTGTTTCCCAGAAAATCCATTATTAGAGTGTATAGTTCCCTCAAGATCATGTGATTGTGTCTCAGTTTTTGGAATTAGTTATGACCTTTAAGCTTTTTATAAAGTTTCAACCCCCTCAGTGCTCATAAGGATAAATTAGACTTGAAAAATTGACCGTTTCTCAAACATGAACATAAAACCTGCCTGGGAAATGAAAGGCAATGAGACAGCACATGTGATCCCAATGGGACTATCCTGATGTCACTTCCTCTTCATTTGTCAAAGTCAGATGAGAACAAAGCACTGGGGGCAGCGGTGGATGGGGTGAGAAATAACGTTTTCTTTGGGAAGGAAGAGTGTGGTAGATTTCCCCATGGGAATGAAGTTCTGGCTTATATCTCATAGTCTAGTCACTGTTCCGTACAGTAGTAGTAGACCCCAAGATTGAGAGGGATTGTCATTCTTGGATGTCTATTTTGCCACTGAAGCCACCACTGATTAACCAGCAAGGGAAGGCCATTTTAATATCTAGTGGAAATGAATGTTCTAGGCCACGTGCCACAACGTGGAAGTAGGAAGTGGGTTTATATCCTGCACGATGTTCTCTGCTTGAATATGAGCAAACTATGTACATACCCTGACACCAGAATCACTTTTGTCTCATCTGATTTTGAAGAAATTATTTTCACAGTAATGGCTTCAGAATGATATTCCATGTATTTGTGTCTTGTGACTGTTTACTTAGAGAATAAAATCTGAGGGTGCAAGTGTGTGTGTGTGTGTGTGTGTGTGTGTGAGAGAGAGAGAGAGAGAGAGAGAGAGAGAGAGAGAGAGAGAGAGTCACCAACATCATTTGCACAGAGTCTGCCATGGTTCCCAAATAAGCCTTGAGAATTTCATAGTGGAACTCTGATGTCAGCATCCGACAATGGTGCAACCACTTATGTCCATTGAAAAAGAACAAATCATGTCCTGGGCAAAAATTGGTTACATAGGGGTTAGTGGGACCAGAGAGCAAGTGTTGGGTAATCTGAGAGCGGCAGATAGTGGAAGTTCTAGGATGATGGAGTAAGAAGAAAATCCTAAACAGGTGTAGCAAAGAGTTACAGTTTTCAGGATTGAGTCATTAACCTGATGGGATCAGCACAGATGTGACTAAAGCTGAACAGGTCTCATAAGCAGACTCCAGTTTGCAGTATTTGCATGTGCATATGGACGTGGGGCAAGCATCCACATAGGCTGTGAAATTAAAATAGATGAACAAAAGGAACTGAGGAAAGGAAGAGGGGCAATGTGGAACATGGGACATGAGAGTAGAAAGAGGCCACAGGGAGGCTGGAAGGTCACTAGCAGGGCGTGGGATGGGGAAGAAGCAGGAGAGGGTAGAAAGGTGAAAACATAACTTTCTTTAAAAACTCCATGACAGAAACCTAATAGTGTTTATTCTCAGTGGAAGTAGAAACAGTTTTTGAAATGGAGCTGAAGGCTGCATAGGTTGGAGCCCAAATAAAAGTGGGGCCGAGAGTGTTTACAACTAATGAAGATGAGTTGCAGAGAAGGAACAGAGCATCCGGCAGTTCCAGTCATCACTAGGAAGAGTCAGAAGGGCTGGGAGGTGGCTCAGTGGTTAAGAGCTTGAACTCTTCTCCCAGAGGAGCTAGGCTAAATTCCCAGCATCACTGCACATACAAATTCAAAAAGAGAAAGAAAGATCTACTAGTAATATGTTAGCAATCAGAAAATATAACTGTGGTGTGACCAGAGACCAGGTTTACAGTGACATACCCAGCCAAGGGGTCAGGAATCTATAGAAGTCAGCCTTTGGGTCTGAAATAGAAGGAAGTTTTGATCCGGAGCTGACACTCACCACATAAGGCAGCTGTGGTTGAGGCCACGGTTCTTGGTGCATCTCAGAGTCCCTGTCCTCTCTTACTAAGGCTGTCCCTCTCTTTCTCTTGATACTCTCAACTGGAATCAGAAATGTAGGCTTCATGTCCTAGCACATGGACACCCAAGACTGGTCAAAACTGTTCAGACACACCAACCAGGTTCTCAGTATCAAAGAGAGGACCAAATTGTGTGGCCTTTACTGTGTGTGGGTCATGGCATAGTCTATGGCCTAGGATGACCAGTAATTAGATGTTTCAAACCCAATTTATATATATTACAGTCAACTATAACTAAAAAAAAAACAATAAATTTTCTAGACAGTCAACTGTTAAAACATTCAGTATTTAGTGGGTATTGTTGGCCTTCATCTGGGCTGTGGCTGGAGCAATGAGAAATAATAAAATAGAAACTTTCCACATTTTAGTGGTTAATCTTTTGTCATTTATCATATTTTGAACATGTGCTTCAGAGGAGAGTTTCCTCTGCCTGGGTGGGATCCATTCTTACCTCCTCTCTGCAGAATCACTTTCATGTAGTCGGGGTCATAGACCTGGATGAAGACTTTACTCCCCCATATCCATTGGAAACAGGCACCTGGGAATTTCTCTACACATCTTAGCATCCATCTCAGCTCCTATTCCTCTGTGAACTGTCACCAGGAGAAACAAAGCAAATGATACCATCTTGAATAACAGGCTTGAAGGAGGAATCATAAGTTTACATATATAGAGACATGATGCTGGATTTAGTCACAGAGTGCTAAGTATTTGAGTGTGAGGAAGTATAGCTGGATCTACTCTCATTGTGACTGCATAGGACATGGCATAAAGGTAAGAATGTGACTCAATGCTGGGCCTTGTAAGAGCTCTCACTCTGAATTGCCCTTACAGCCTTGCTTGATTAGTTTCCAGGGCTTCCACAGGGCAAAAGTTAATATTAACTTACTCTTGTTAGATTCATGTCTTAACTTTGTTTTGCTCAAAATCATACATTTAAATGCTAAACCTTAGAACCTCAAAATGCAACACTATCAGGACATAGGGTGTTTGTAAAGGGAACCAAAGCAAAATGAGGTATTGATAATGGACCTAACCCACTATGTTGCTGTCCTTAGGAAAAGAGGAATTTATGACAGAACAATAAACACAGAGATAGGTATATGATGGCATAGTAAGATGATTACCATTTACAAGCCAAGGAGACAGGCCTGCAATAGAAATCTCATTGGGGCCCAGAGGAAAAACAGTCTCCATCATCTCCATGAGCAGGAGCTTCTCCACACTGTGAGACTTACCTGCCCAGCTTGTAGCTCTTTTGTGTTGCAACCCATTCAAACCAGTACAATCTTGAATCTCCATGTAATGCCATGTTAGAAGGACTGTCAATCTCCCTTGTTTTTCTGAAGACTGAGGATTCCCATGCTAACTGTTATGTTCCTGGAATTGTATTAGACCCAGACCTGATTTCCAACAGTGCCCCTCCCCTCTGTTCCCACAGCTCCTGAGCATTGTTACCTCTGTGGTGGCAAATGCAGCTCTGAAATCTGACACCTCCGAGTTCTCAGTAAATTGTATTGTCCACAGCAATCCTCCTTTATTTTCATAAACACGAGCACGTGAGGGGAGGAGTCAGTGAATGAGCGAATATTCAGTATGGTTGAGGCAAGAGAGATAGACTCTTGGACTAAAGCTTAGGTGAAAGAAGAAAAGAGGCTGAACTCAGAGGAATCCTATAAATTCAAAGACAGGAAGCAGCCAGGGTGCAGAAGGGATGGAGAGAGGCCATGGTTCCGCAGGCTGCTGAGTCCTTCCTTCTGCACATCCCTTCTTCTGTGCATTACGTATTGACTGAGGCCCTACTGTGCAGCAGATCCTGTCACAGAAGCTAGTAACAAGGGCACAAATCGCCAGGAACACCACTTTCCCTAAGCAGCCCAGGTCCACGTGGTGGTCAGAACATTACTTCTCTGGCTGTAAGGACACTTCTGTATACTTTTTAGGACAGGACTGTGTGGCATGAATAACAAAATTTGTCATCATCTGACTGTGACAGGCTAGTCCCTGTGTCCTCCTGGTTTATTTGAGTGTTGTGGGGGTTGATGATGGCTTTTTAGGGTTCACCTGTTGCAGGGATGAGAAACTCAAAGAAAGGTGAGGTTGGCAGAGAACAAAATGCTCCTTGTGCAGTCAGTAGATGAGCACACGAGCAGCACAGATGGATTCACTAATAACTGCTGGCACTTACTTATGTCAGTTTCCTTCTGAGGAACAAGGGGCCATCATGGAGAAATGCATTTGGAGTTGTGCTCTAGCAGGGGAATGTGGGTTAGTCTCTAATGACAAGTGTTGAGAACCATCCTGCTAGAGTTACACTGCTTTGTGTTCCCTGATCACATTCATCCTCGAAACTTCTCTGTATTTTAATCTGCCATAAGGACTGTCCAGTGGGTGCCCTACTAGGAATAAGATTAGATTCTCTGTGAGTTCCTCAGCTCGACCCTGCAAACACCTGGGAAGAGGCTTTTTAGCACAGTAACATGCCCCTTTTCTAATCTCAACACACGCAGCAGTCTGCTGCCTGCAACTCCTGTTCCAGCTTACTGACACTGCTTCTGTCTAGTACACATATGTGTCCTTGTTGTTTCCAACTTAAATAATAACAGAGGCAATAAATATAAACACCTCAGAAAGACAAAGGTTAGAATTTAGGATTGCAGTTGCCATAAACTACCAGAAGTTGAGGGGTCATTCAGAATCACCAAAATACTATTTCTACAAATTAAAAACTATTCACCTAGTGAGTGTCCACATTGACCATCAGTATAGCTGCAATGTCACTAGAGATGTCTCACTGATAACTTCCGTCAATTGCTAGCTCCAAAAAGAGTACCATTTCGATGGTAACAATTGTGTCAAATAATAGGTTATGTCTCAAGTCAAGAGCTAATCTGTCAGGGAGATGGAATTGGAGGGGTGCAGAGATGGGGATATAAAATGAATGATGACTCACTGAATGAATAAATTTTTTTTGTTTGTTTTTTTGACACAGGGTTTCTCTGTACAGCCCTGGCTGTCCTAGAACTCGCTCTGTAGAACAGGCTGGCCTGGAACTCAGAAATCTGCCTGCCTCCGCCTACCAAGTGCTGGGATTAAAGGTGTGTGTCACCACTGCTGGCTTATGAGTACATAAATAAATGGAGAAATAAAACAAAATAAAGAAAAAGAGAACTCATCTGTAAGTTATTAATAAGACAATTTTGCAGAATCAAACTTTTCCTATTAGACTTTGGCCATTTCTCTGACAAATACACTTTTTATAAGAGGTGCTTTGCCCTCTGCTTACCATTATTTGGCCTCCTATAAAACAGTGGTTTAGCTCTCGAATCCCCATCATATGGAATAGCAGGACAGGGGCTCTGAGCTGACCCTCTAGCCCCCAGGTTGCTCATCCCCCATGTTCCTGGTCTATATTATGCCTGTGTGAGGCTGGGTACTGGGACACCTAGAGTGGATGGTGTGCTTCCATGCAGCTCACAATCCAGGGTTCATGATAGGAGAACTGGGAGACAAACAGACCCTATTTAATGGGGGGAATATCAGACATCAATGTCCTTAGTTAAAGGACTTCAGGCTACTATCTCCTTCATTTTTTTTCCTGCCATTGCTATCGTTTAAGCCCTAAGTGACCAATCTTGGGGAAATTTCATGTGAATTGGTCATTCCTCCTAATATTGTGCAGCCATGAGAGGAATCCGTTGTCTAACATAGCAAATGGATAAGTTACAGCTTGTACTTTTGTCACATCACCATTTATACAAGCTAGAGTCCTCTGGACTAAAGATGTTGGTGGCCAACATACTAGTGAACATATTTTAGTGAGAAGAGCTTCTATAGCCCACGATGATCATGCATGACTCTGAAGCAAATGTGCCCACACATACATAATCCACAGACTACTAGAGCTCAGTTAGGAATAAGGGGTTATTTAAGATATGACAATTACCAGATTCCTGGGTGTACCTACAAAATTATTCCAGAGGGAAAATATTCCAGGGTCACTGGTCAACATTCCCTTAACCTGCCCTGTAAAAAATGTGAATGCAGCCTGCATAATTCTTCAACCTGCTTGGTGTAAGAGGAATCACAAGCTTTAGTCACAAGTCCTTCTTAGAATCCATGGTATGAGTTCCTTTAGCTCTGCTATGAAACTATGGGCAGGTTTAAAAAAAAAAAAAAACAAAGAGCTTTTCTATTGTTTGTCTTTGGCAGATATGAAATCCTCAGCTGCAAAGATCAGTGTAGCTTGCAGATGGTACTGGCATACCAAGAAGGGAAGCTACTAAAGCAAAAACACCTTTACCAAATACCTGGCATTGGCCATTAAAGCTTAGCATCATCTATCTATCTGTTTACTTTTTCCCAACTCAACTTAAGTTGGGGTTGTCTGGGAAGATGGTATCTCTATTGAGAAAATGCTTTCCTGAGATTGACCTATAGGCAAGTCTGTAGAGCATTTGTTGATTAAGGACTGATGTGGGAGGGCCTAGCTCACTGGGAGTGGTGACATCCTTCGTCAAATGGTTCTGGGTGATATAAGATGGCTGGTTGAGCCAGGAATAGTGTGCATGTCTTAAGACCCTCAACTCAGGAGGCAGAGCAGAAGCAGAAACAGAGGCAGACAGGCCTCTGTGAGTTTGAGGCCAGCTTGATCTACATAGAGAGAATCCAAAAACACCATTCAACATGGCCCCTGATTCAGTTCCTGCCTCTGGATTTCTGCCTTTGAATCCTGTCTCAACTTTCTTAGCATGGACTATAAGCTGTAAGGTGAAATAAACCTCTTCCTCCCCAAGTTTCTTTTAATTTGGTATTTACTACAGCAGTAGAAACCCAACTAGGACAGGCTAGCACAAATCCTAGGCAAGATAGGACTTTCCAACTTCAACTCTACATCATGTGGATGACTTTGATTTTTGAGAAGCTAGGAAGAAGCTGTTTCAGAAAGGGAAACTGGATTAGGGAGCCGGAGATCAGAGGAAGGGGAAGGTAGTCAGTGGTTATGAGGACATTCAACCATGCAGATGGGTAGTGGACTCAGACAACTGATGGGGAGATCACAGGAATGTGACAGAGGAAAAAAGCAGAGAGGCAGGATAATAAGAGACTCCCCAGCAGACAGGTGGGGAGAGAGGCAGGTGGGCTGATAGAAGCAGGAATCAGCAAGTCAGGCAGGACACAGAAGCAGTGATAGAAGATAGAATGGCAGGCAGCAAACACTTGTTGTACCCTATCATTGTCTCTAGTAGCACTATTGGAGCTTCCTGAGATGCAGGTGATGCATTCTTGGATTTTAATGCAAGTTGTTGTATAAGGATGAAGACCCTGGTGGGATCTGGCAGTAGCTCAAATTAGAGCAGAGTCAGGAACACAGCCAATTTCTGTGTATTCATGGCAAATTTCTTCCCAATGCAGTTCTTGGATAAGGAAAAGCCAATAAAACAAACAAACAAACAAAACAACAACAACAAAATAGTCTCACATTCTGTGCAGAGCTGGCATGGATTGTTTCCTCACTGACTGCCTTTCCACCATCCACACAACCATCTCTGCTCCTGTGTTTTGACATGGCATCCCTGTCCCCCAGGACTAAGTCTGACTCAGTCCTGATTTTAGAGGAGTGACTTCTGTTAGGACAGGGTAAGTACTCTAGAGGATGGTCTAACAACATTTAGCATCATACACTCAATGGTCGGGTAAGTTCACTTCTTCCACTGAGAGTTTTAGGTTCCCCCAGTAACACCAGTGGTCAGAGCTACCAAGGAAGAGGCAGAGCACTCTTCCAAGGGGTGACTTGGCCTGAAGGTAAAGGATTGACATGCATTAGAGGGGAATCAGATGTCACCAGAGACTTTAGTCTGGAGATCTTCAAGCTGCCTCACCATCTGTCTCCACTCAGCTGTCAGAATCAACCCTAGTTCAACAGTACCTGTCATTTCTTCTTGCAAACTTTATCATTTTCTCTCAAACTTCTCTAGTATCCATAACTCTCCCCAACTTAATGACCCTTCATGACTTCCTTCAGATAGGAAAGTGTCCTAGAAGCCATAGGGGTGGCCCTGTGCTCTCTGGCTGCGTCTTCCTACCTCTTATCCAGCTCCATTTTCTACATCAGCCTTGTTATTGAGTTTGCTGAAAACAGCCTCTCTCATTCTCTGGATGCACATTCCAAAGACTCAGCCAACCATCTCTCTCTCTCTCTCTCTCTCTCTCTCTCTCAAGGGCACATGAGTGACGGTGTAGGACAGTGTTAAGAATAAGCACAATCCCACCAACTGTTCAATGAACTACAGAGGCGCGAAAGAATGAGGGAATGATGTGTGTATTTCAAGTGTCAGTGTCTGATTCTGTGTAACATAAACATGGTTTTATTGAGACAGAGGAAGACCCATTTCTCTGGGTCCCACTCTTATGACACTGTAGTTTCAATTTTACCTTGTGGTTGGGGGTTGAAATGGAAAAAAAAAAGTGGGTGAGAAAGGGCAAATAAAAAAAGAACCCACAACTTAGCAAAAAGTCAGCTACAAGTGGTGCCCAGATGTGGGGCTAGGCAAAACGAGAAATTTGATTTTACATACTGTAGAGAAAATGGCAGGGAATGAAGGAAGGGATTTTTTAAAAACAGAAGCCAGCAAAAATTTACTGCAGCTGCTGCTGCTGAAATGTGCCCTGCTTCACTCAAAGAGGGAATTTTTTGTTTTTCTTTTTCTTCTTCCTATATTCTGTTTCAAAAACTGTTGAGAAAATGTCTGTAAAACTGGAAAGATTGTGGATGGAAGTGGAAGCACTGGAGAGGAGAGGAGCACCAGAAAAGGGAGAAGAAAAGGGCCTAGCTAGTCCTGGTGACTGAACGAGAAAGTGGGAGTTTCCTGCAGGAGGAGAGAGAGAAAGAAACTGTGCTAGAGGGCAGTCAGGTCAGAGGTAAGCTGACAAAGTGGGAGGGTGATCTGAAGAAACAGCCTGTTTTGAGAGAAAAGGTTAATGTCGACCAGTTGTGCCATCAGAGTAAGAGGCATCGCGGCCCTGGGTTACAAAATCACCATCAGTCTTCCCAGTAGCCATACAGTATATGCTTGCTAATGATGTGGGACACGGTTATAATGACATAGGATGGTGTCCAATAGAAATGATAAATAAAAGGTGTTTTTTAAAGAATCGATGACATCATATGGGATGCACTTGTCTTATGTGAAACAATTTCTAAATATCTGGGCTACAGAAAAATAAAATTTCCCCCCAAGACTGGAAGGGATTGGTGACAGCTGTACAAGAAACCAGCCTGCAATTGCAATGGTTAACATGTGGAGGGAAGAAGCTGCCAATAATGAACAGTGAAATAGAGCAAGGAGAATGAATACAGTAAAAGATCAGTTGCTGGGTTGAGGGCGGTACTCTGTTTATAAGAAAGGATTCAATTTAATGACTCTACTATAGAACAATGCTGCTTAGCAGCTTTGTGAGCTTGGGACAAAGTTGAGGAGCCCAGGAAAGGGTCTACCTTCCTTATAAAGATATACAAGGCTATGGAGAAGCCTTCACTGATTTTTTTTTTTTACAAAGATTTGTCTCAGCTGTGAACAAAACCATATCAGACCCTGACACAGATGTTAATGTAGGATCTTGGCATATAAAAACACAAACACTGAATGTAAAAAAATTATTAGACCATTAAAGGTATGAGCAACATATAGATGAGTAAATAAGAAAAACAACTGATATCAGTTCTAACGTGTACCATGTTAATATCATAGGTCAATCTATGTCTAGAGGTCTGTATACCAAAATGCCCAATGCTTGTGGAAATTTAGTCATTTGTTAGGAGACTGTAACTAAGTCACTAAAGACCATAGATCTCAAAATGCACAGTGCTTTAATTGTGAGAAATGTGGCCATTTGCAACAAAGTGTGAACATGGCATCTCTAAGGGCTATGTCTTTTCTAACTATAAACCAGAAATAGAGCCTACGCTTCCAGGGATGTGCAGGTAATGTGGCAAGTATTGTCACTGGACCAATGAGTGTAGGTTCAATAGAGAGAAATGAAATGGGGAGCCTAGCTTGAGACCTACAGCAAAAAGTATGAGCCATTTGCCTCTTGTCACCCAGCAACAAATTGGCAAGAAAACCTCAACTAAGTACTGCAGATCTCTTGAACCCTAAGATCCAAACCGGGGGACACACTCCCACAGAAACACTCACAAATAGGTGGTTCGATGTGAAAGCAAGAGGTTTATTGATATCAGTGCACTGGGGTTTCCCCCGAACACAGGCTAGAGGAAACCCAAGCTAAAGCTAAAAGCAGTTTTTATACCAATTTTGCAGGGTTTACGAGGGCAGTTTTACAATCACCTTTTAGATAATGTTAACCCCAAAGGCTGACCTCAAACGACCACTCCCATTTCTTGGCAACATTATCTTATGACAATGAGTGTTATACCTTAGCTCCTGTTTACCAGGTGTATTGCTGTAAGGGCCGGCCCAGCTTCCTGATAACCTTTTAACTCTCTTATTTTGGGCCTTTCTCCTGGAATGTATGTGCCTGTCTTTGGAATGTGCTCCTCCCAGAATGTGTCTCTGGAGAAGTTAATGTTTAGGCTGAGGCCTGAGATTCCTTCAGATTGAATATTTGTTACTGCAGGTAGTGCTGCTTTAGACTTAGCCACTGACCTGAAAAGCAATTATCTCATTGAAAATGTTTTTATTTATAATTTCTGCTACATACCACACAACTAATGGCTTAACACAGAAGGAGAGGAATGTAGTGAAAGTTTTGGAATTTTGGTGTTTTTGAAAAACACAAAATTGTTTTAAGAATATGTTTTCACTTTGATCCCAGGTGTGGGATATTGGGCTGCTTTGGACTGACTGTCTGCAGCAGCTAACTATAATTTACCTTGTGCTCTAACCGAGGCACGATATGCCATCTGCAGATGGTTTCTGCAGTTGGGTAATGTTTGGAATTCTGAAGACTTTTCAGAGGGTATAAAACTGTTAGGGCCCTGAGAGGCAGGGTGAGTTGTTTGCTGGTTGGTTGTTATTGGTCGTGATTTGTCAAGTAGTCATGCACAAAGAAGACACAGCAACATAAACAACAAGAAATTAGATAGACTGACGGTAAAGATCAAACTTGCCCCAAAGATCTTGACCTTATAACCATCAGGAAGTAGTCTAATTATAAAATCACTAGAAACTCTTTCCTTTCCCATCTATCCTTTTGTCTCTATTACCTAGTGTTAGAGAACTGAAATGATAGAAAAGAGGTAGAGAAGAGTGGAAGAAAGAAGAACCAACTGAGGAGCTAAGGTCAGCTACGACAGAACTTGGCATAGTCAGCAGGACAGTAAGTCCTTTGTGTTTGCACAAAGCAGAAAAAGTAAATCATACAAGAATGGCATATGGGAAAGTCAGAAGACAATTTACAGATCATCAGGGGAGGTGCCCTGAATTCAAATCATCATCAGTGATTGTAGAAAGTGCTTTACTTCCTGAGTCATCTTACAGGACCTACTTCTTTAACATTTAAGGAAGATATTCTCATGACAGGGTCTTGAGAATGTTATTTCATGTGACCGTGTTTGATGGTTTTTATGTTAAAGGGTGAAATGTGATTGTGTGATATGAGAGGATATGCAGATAAGAGAAGGGAGAGAAAGGAGCAGGCATCTCATACACAATCTGCTGTGATTCTCACATTAGACTTCAGAATGTCATAGTGGAAGAGAAGAGTCAAGATATGCTAGTGTTGAAATCATGTCTGTTCATTTGACAGGAAAGATCATACCAAAGATGGTTGTGTTCATGAGTGTATGGGCAATGGGATCAGAAGAAAGACTAGGCATAATTTGGGAGGAGTAATGTTGGTAGTTATGTGAGAAGAAAGCTACTGGGAATTCTAAATTTCTTGAACCAAGATAGTAAATTGTGATACTTTTCAAGAATATTTATTTTCTAGTTGGTCTGGTACACCTAATGTAATAATAAAAGATGAGATAAAGGTTGAAACAGTAGGGGCAGGACATGGAGGGACATAGATATAAATGTCTCTCCTATAACAGAGCTATACTTGGGTTGAGGAGGTGGCTTGCACTAGCATGAGGGAAAGGTGAAAAGCTGGTTAATTTTCTGCTTCATTTTAGGGGTAGGTCATGATAGTAATGATCCATCAAATCTTCAGTGATGTATCCTGTTACCCCTAACTGAGAAATAAACATGTTTAGACAAACATACTGCCTTAGTTACTGTTTTTTTGCTGTGTCAAAACTATTGATGTGATGAAACACCATGACCAAGGCAATTTATGAAAAAGAGTGTTAAATTGGGGCCTTGCTTACAGTTTCAGAGGGTATATATGACCACCATGGCAGGGGTGTGACAGCACATAGTAAAATCTGATCAATGTCCAGGACTGGACTACACAGGGCATAAAACTTTTACATATGTTAGAGTAAGGGGTTAATTAGAAAGGTATGTGTATCCCTCTAAATTTGCATATTAAAATACTAGCTCTTAATTCTTCAGAATGTGACATTATCAGGAGTTAGAGACTTTATAGAGGTAATCAATGTGAAGTCATATCATGAGGGTGGATTTTTTCATTTATGTATTTATGCATGTATTTATATATATGTATGTATGTATTTATGCATGTATGTATATATGTATGTGTGTATGTATGTATGTATGTATGTATGTATGTATGTAGTTAGGTATGTATGTATGTACTTATTCACTTTATATCATAGACCCTTTTTCTCCTCTCCTCCCTGTCCCACCATCAGAAATCCCTCCTCTCATTGCCTTCTCCTCAGAGAATGAGAAGCTCCCCCTTTGGTAGCAGCCCTTCCTAGGACATTAAGTACCACACTACTAAGTGCATCCTCACCCACTGAGCTCCATCAAGGCAGTCCAGCTAGAAGAAGGGATCCAATGGCAGGCTACAGAGTCAGAGACAGATGTGTGGACTCTAACTCACTAAGATGATATCATCATGAAAGGAGGAGTTTTGTATACAATAACATGCATAGAGAAGATATGAGGTGGTGTGTGTATTAAGATGATGGCCATTTACAAACTACATTGACAGATCTACAACAGACACCTACCTCCTCAGAGCCTACAGAAGAAACCACCTCCATAATCAGGTGGCCTGGGACTTCTAGTGTCCACACTGAGGAACAAGATATTCCTTTTGTTTTAATCTATGGCTCCTCAGTGTGGCAGCCCCATTAACTGGTACAATTTTATAATGCTGTAAGCAATGCTGTGCTCAGGGAAGGGTTGTTAGTGAAATCAAGCTCCTGAAGAATGAGGAAATAAAACCATGGTTAGATAATACCTTCATGTGATTTATTAACTCACCACCAAATGTATTTCACCATGTGTACAAACTGGAGTCCTCTGGACTAAATACACTGGTGGCCAACACACTACTGAAGATATTTTAGTGAGAAGAGCTTGCTGTAGCCCACATGACCATGCTTCCAGGCATGCCTCTGAAGCAAATATATCTCCACATACAGAGTCCACACAGCAACCTTGGTGACCCCATGGTATCCTACTTTCTCAATCCCTATAGCTTCCAACTAATTCTTTATGCTGTGCTGGAAAACTGCTTCAAAATCTGTCAGTTAAGGATTTTTCAGAGCCAACCATGCACCATGGCTCACAGAATTCAAGTTTTATTTTTAAAGAAAAGGACAGGAGCTCATTATGGAAAAGTGAGTGAATGAGTCTTCATTAGTATTTTTGTTACATGTAAGCATATATAATAAATGAGCTATTTTTTAAAAAAAAATCCAGAAGAGAACAAAAGAATACTGTGGATGGGGAAAAGCCCCATAAAACCCAAGGACAGAATGTAGCCAGGATAAGTAAGCAAAGTCTATAACAGAGACAGTGAGCTCTTGAGACTCTGAGTCTTTTCTTAATCACATCAATGTATTCATTCATCCTATTGAAGCCTCTAGAAGCTGTTTACATAAACACAAATCAGCAGAAACACTTCTTGCTCTAGTGAAGCTGATGTGCTCTTGGTGGCCAGGGCATTTCTGACACAGCTCCTGAACACATCTGCATGCTGTGCTGTAGCAGGTCTATTCACAACAGCTAGGACATGGAAACAGCCAAATGTCTACTAACTGATGGATGAATAATTAAAGTGTAGTACCTATACACAATGGAATTTTATCCAGGTTTTAAAAAAATAAAATTTGCAGATAGGTGAATAGAGATAAAAATATTATAAAGAATGAGTTAACTAAATCCAGAAAGACAAATATTACATGTTTTTACTCTAGTGAAGACTCTAGCATTGATTCTTTATATTTGTGTGTTTAATTTGGAGCAATTGTGCAGTCCAGGAAACTAAAACAGGATAATAGATGGGGAAGGAAACAAAAGATCCTCAGGGAGGAGGAATAGAACACAGGTGATGTGAATGGAGAGGAATAGTACTGGGGAATGAGGCTTAAGGGGAGAGGAGGATGGAGGACAGGCAGAGAAAGACATTAGGTGAAGAATAATTAATTAATTAATTAATTAATTTACATTCTATTCATTACTCCTCCCAGTTCGCCCTCCCACAGTTCCTCAGCCCATTCTCCCTCCCTCTTGCCTCTGAGAGGGTGCACCCCTTCATTCCCCAACATCCCTCTTCCCTGGGACCTCAAGTCTCAGAGGATTAGGCACATCTTCTCCCACTGAGGCCAGACCAGGCAGTCCTCTGCTGTATATGGGCTGGGGGGCCTCAGACCAGCCCCTGTATGCTGCCTGGTTGGTGGCTCAGTCTCTAGAAGCTCCCAAGGATCTAGGTTAGTTGAGACTGGTAGTCTTCCTATGGGGCTACCTGTGCCCTCCCCCTCCAGCCTTGAGCTGCTGGCAAAAGAATTGTTCAACTTGTTTTTGTTCCTTTGCATCTGCTTCCTTCCAAATTGTTAAGAAAGAGAAAGGACAAGATGGCTTTAGTTCCTCTAATGTATATTGGGTTCAATCTATTACTAGCAAGAGACCCAATCTTAAGTTATGTAACAATTAGAAGACAGGATTGCCTTCAGTTTGGCATTTATTTGATACTCTCACTCAGCTAAAAAGGTGGTTATTGAATTAACCCAAAACATCAAAGTAAGATTCATAAAACTAATGGGGCATTACAGCCTGACTTGCCTACTACAGCTGCCATTCCAGTAAATGCATATAAAATTATTATAGATCTAGAAGTTTGTTTTTATACCATTCCTTTACATTTCTGGTAAAGGTGAGAGGTTTGCATTCAGTAAATTTGCTTGTGATTGAGAATCCATGGTTCTCATCATTGGAAGGTTTGCCTCAAAATGGTTAATTACCTTACATTATAAAAAAAAAAATTGTTGTTACTTTAAGAGTTTGAATCATTTAGTGTATGTTATTCATTGTATGATAATTTATGATAATGATCTCTCTAAAGCAGTTTTTCTGCAAGCCTTTGCTCTAACAAGCTTTAAAATTTTGGAGTACTTGTTGATCCAGAAAAGATTCAAAGGCAATATCTTTTCAATATTTGAGACCTCAGTTATATTCCAACCAGATAATAGATAGTTGGGGCTAGAGAGATGGCGCAGCCGTTAAAGAAAGAACTAAAAATATAAGAGTTAAATTCCTAGCAACCACATGGTGGCTCACAACCATTTGTGGTAGGATCTAGTGTCCTCTTCTGGCTTGCAGGTGTACATGCAAACAAGAAATTGTTTGCTTTTAATTTGATTTGTCTTTAATGATTTTCAAAAGTTGTTAAGAGCTAATTTTTGGCTAAAATCTCATCTTAAGCTTACCATAAGAGAATTTGAACCTCTATTTGATATTCTCAAGGGAGATACAAGTCCTAATTCCCTTCAACAATTAACTGATAAAGGAAAAATAGCTTTGCCAAAAGTAGAGTAAGCTGTTAGTTATCAACAGATAACTATAAATTATGTAAAATTGTTGGCTGTTTGTGTTACTACTCATGTGCTCACAGCAGCCCTTTGGCAAAAGAAACCATTACGGTGGATTTATCTTCATCTATAAGTTATTCCTTATTCCAAATAACAATTAAGTTGGTTTTTGAAAAATAATATTTGGCCTATTACATGGCAAATATTTTAGGCAAATTTGATCATTATCCAAAAGACAAGTTGTTACAGTTTTTCTCTATGCATGCTTTTATATTTTCTAAAATTTACTATGCATGCAGCCCATAGAAAAGACATTTGCTGTATTTACCGTATTTACAGATGCTTCATCTATTGAAGGCAGTATATGTAATTAGATCACATGTTTATTGAGTCCTGTTTCAGCACAAACAAATTATGTGTTAGAGCCACTGTTTGAAATGCTGAAAAATCAAGCTTTCAATTTATATACTCATAGCCAGTATACAGCTCATGATTCATAATTGCTTAAAATTGTTCCTTTTTTAGATATTGCTAATTCTCAAATTTTATAGTTATTTATAAAAATACAGCTTAATTTAAAAAACACATACTGTTTCTTAACTTTGTAGGACATTTAAAAGCTCATTGGAAAGATTATGAGACTTTAATATCTTTATAACTCTCTGAGTGTGGGAAAAGCAGCTATTGGTGCTTCTTCCCTGATTTTACAAAGACTAAAAAAATTGGCTTTTTAAACTAAAGGCGGGGGGAGAATTATACCCTCCAAAGTCACCAAAAGCACATCTTGCTTTTGTGTTATTAGTTTTAAATATACTGCAAACTGATGTTAAAGATCAGTCTTCAGCAGATCACCACTGGCATCCAGTCACTTCCAGGGTCAAATGGAGAGACCCCCTAACTAATACTTAATGGTCTGTCTTAATTTGGGGACATGGTTCAGTCTGTATTTTTTCAGAAAAAGAAAATGTAGCTCATCTAACTTTGTAAAACAACAGATAAATATGTTAGCTATGAAGGACCATGAGACTCTAGATGAGGTTGTTACTCTATCCAGGGTGCTCCCAAGTCTCATCTCCACCCAACCTAAAAGAGGGGACTTTCTCCCCTAGACCAAGCAGAGAGGGGCCACCCGGAACTCCCTCTGTCTGGCGATCTGAATTCTTGCTAAGGCTGCGAGGCTAAGCACTGCAAGGGAATATAAATAAAAGTTAAAAATGTGTTTCTGGGTTCCCTGAGGGACAAGCCTGACTGCATAGGGGTTGATGTCAAAAGTATCCCCTCTCCAGGAAAAAGACATCGGGATCGGTATGGCCCTCATGCCTCACTGGACAACAGGAGGACTGGAGCCATTACAAGGTCCCCTTTAATTACTGGAGGTCAGACCTCTATCCCTGCCTTGGCAAGATTAGAATCGCCACAGCCCTTCTATACTTGGAGAAGGGAGATGTCAGGGGCAGCCCTGCTTATACACTGAAGGCCTAAAATCAGCAATAGGCCTGACTTACTCGCCTGCTAACACAGTCTTGGGTCTCTATGAAAAAACACTGAAACAGAGGGCTACAAACTATTGTAAACAGGCAGCTTTTTGTTGAAATCTACCAGCCTGAGTAGCCATAAACCTTGTGTCTGATCCCTGTCAACCAGCAGTTGGATTAGATACTAAAACATTTCCACTTTCAACCTTATTTCCTACATGGCTTGGACAATCATGTTGCTGTTAACTTTTGAACCTTGTGTCTCAGCAGATAGGTTGCCTTCACACAGGATCGCTCTCAGCAAGCCCGGCCACCCTGTACCCCAGGTGAGACGAGATTGTGTACCCATCCAGCTGCTGGCACTGCTCATTTTTTTTAAAACTAAAAAAGGGGGAACTGTGCCCTCCCCCTCCAGCCTTGAGCAGGCCTGAGAGACCTTGTTTACCACAACAGACCAAGTGATAAGGATCTAGGTGGAGTTAACCACCTTGGCTGCACAGAACACAGAAGCAGAACTGCCCCTGGGCTTGCCTGGAGACATCTCTGGCCTGTGACCTAGAACGGATTATGGATTATCCCACCCATTTCCCCCCCCCCCCCCCCCCGGCTGAAACCAGGAGGGGTTGTGGGTTGGGTCTTCCCCTTTAAATTGAGAGCTGAACATTAAAGCTTTGAGCCTTGACCAGAGAACTTTGTCTTGGCTTCATCTCTTCTCGCCCTTTGTCCCCTTTCATTCCCAGCCCCCCTTTCAGGTGAACCCGGTTGACTTGTGGCCTCGGGCGGCTACAGCCACCCTCCCATTTATCTCCTTCAATTCCACCCCTAATTCCTCCAGAGGGGCCCCCGACTTCAGTCTAATGGTTGAGTGTCAATATCTGCATCTAACAGGGCCCCAACTAAAGAGATGGGGTTACCAACCCACAGTCAAAATTTCTGAACCAGAATTGTTCTTGTCTAAAAGAACTGCAAGGACAAAAATGGAGAAGAAGCTGAAAGGAAACGCAGTCTAGTGACAGGCCCAACTTGGGATCCATCTCATGGGAAGGGACACCAAGGCCTGACATTATTACTGATGTTGTGATGTGCTTACAGACAGGAGACTAACATGCCTGTCCTCTGAGAGGCCCTACCAGAATAATTAATTCTAACAGTTTTTTTAAAAGTCATATCAAAACCTGTATTCTCTTTCTCCGGTTTTGGCATAAGGCAGTTTGGATAACTTTCCATGAGTCTTATATACCAGGCAGGAAATTTGGCCAAGAAAGTGGCTTCAAGTGTTCTAGGTTCCAGGACTTAGGAAAAAATGGTCCCCATTTTGAACCATTGTGGCCATATATTAGAGAAAACCAAAAAAAAATATAGAATGCAGACAAATCTAAAGATTTAAGATCATTTTTTAAAAAATGAGAATAATAGAGCTTGCAATATAACAATGTATTATAGATTTTTAGAAGTATTTTTGCTCTATAATCATACTGATTTTTCTAAGTATCATCAAAGGGAAAACAGTTTATTGGCACAATGACTTTAATTTTCTAGGAATTTAATTTATTCGTGCCTTGAAAACTAGTTTTAGATTAAAAGTGAATAGTGTTGTTATAAAAACTCTGGAGTGCAGGAACTATCTGGAAGCAAGTTTTAGTGTTAGGAGCCAAACTATTCTGGGAATGAGAAGGAAGACAAGGAGTAATCATAAGCCAGGCTCCCTGACATATTGACAAGACAGGAGATAGTCATGAGAGGCAGTCACAGTGGGAGGAATGGCCAACACAAGGCCCTGAGCATCAGGATCATAGACTGTGAACACCAGGAGAGGGATTGCTGTTTGTGTCTCTGATGGACAAGACCAGTTCCATATAGTTCCATATAGTTCCATATAGTTCCATATAGTTCCGTATGGTTTCACAAGGGAGCCAAGTGTGAGCGTGCTGACAGAGGCTGACAAATATTTTGGTGTCCCTGACCCTTCCAACACAGAAGGGGAGGGCTTGAGTGCTTTCTTCCACTGTGTGGCATTCCTGGGATATGCTACAGCTTGTACTTTTGTCACACCACCATGTATACACACTAGAGTCCTCTGGACTAAATACACTGGTGGCCAACACACTACTGAAGTTATCTAAGTGAGAAGAGCTGCTGTAGCCCACAACAACTGTGCTACCAAACATGTCTTTGAAGCAAATGTATCTCTACATTCACAGTCCACACACCACTGAAGCTCAGTCAGCAAGAAGAGATTGTCTGAGGTATGGCAATTGTCACATGCCCAGGGACACCTGCAAAATTACTTTAGAGGGTAAACATCTCAGGATACATGGTCAACATTCCTTTAACAAACCAGGGGAGGAATGTAGGTGTGGCTTACATAATTCTCCAACCCCTCCAACAGGTTTGGCATGAGCTGAGGGGACTCTCAATAAGCTCCTTCTTACCAGTGGGTTGGATTTGTTTGCTCTGCCTGAGTTGAAATCATGGGGTGGTGAAGAGACATTGTTTCTTTCTTTGGCAGCTTTTAACCATCAATTGATGTCAGAAGACTTGGGAACAGTTTGAGAAGCAGGGGACACTCTTGCTGACTTAGTGCATGTGTGGGCCCTGGGTATTAGAACCCTTAGCCCTAGGTGAGTGTTGTAGCTCTTGTACAGTTCTAGTAGGTATGGAGTTTTGCAGCCACTATCATGGTTACTGTCACGGCTACAGGGCTTAGATGCAAGCCACCATCTTAGAGGCCTGAGGCCAGTACACACACACACACACACACACACACACACACACACATACACACACTGTTGTGAGATGGTTAACAAGTTGCTCATTCAGCTTCTGTAAACTTACTTAATTGCCTCCTGCAAAAGATACGGCACATTACTCACATGTGCACATCTGCAGGAATGAAGTATTTATGGGATTCTTGATTCTGCCTTTAAAAATGTTCTCCCATCTTCAGTCAGGGCAACAATCTCATTGTTGTTGTTGCTGCTGCTGGTGGTGGTGGTGATAGTTGTGGTTGTTTGTACGTTCTTATTTTGCGAGGGAAGTTGCAGAGGCAAAGGACAGATATTAGGGAATGGGGAGATGAGTGGAACTGAGGTGCATGATGTGAAATTCACAAAGAATCAACAAAAATTTTTTTTCAGTTAAGAGGTCTATTTTTTTGTGTGTGTTTGGGTGAAATGTTCTATAAATATCTGCTAGGTTCATTCAATTTTGTGATATTATTTAACTCCAGCATTTCTCTGTTCATTTTTGTCTGGATGACCCATCTATTGGTGTGAATGGATATTGAAGTCTCACACTGTCAATGTGTGATGGTCAACATGTGATTTAAGCTGTAGTCATGTTTCTTTTAGGAACTTGGGTGCCCCCTTGTGTTTGATTGACAAACACTTTCCGATTACAATACCCTCTTGCTGGACTCTTCAGCTGACGAGTATGTAGTGTCCTTCCCTGTCTCTCCTAATTAGCTTTGTTTTGAAGTCTATTTTGTCAGATATTAAAATGGCTACACCTCCTTGTTTCTTGGGTCTGTTTGCTTAAAATTCCTTTTGTCTGTCCTTTTATCCTGATGTCCATCCTTGATGATGAGATGTATTTCTTAGATGTAGCAAAAAGGCAGATCTTGTTTTCTAATGCAATCTGTTAGTCTGTGTCTGTCTCTCTTATTGGAGAACTGAGACTGTGGCTATTGGGAGTTATTAATGGGCAGCAGCCTTTCCTTACTGTCATTTTGTTCTTTTGTGTGGGTTTTTCCCTCGTTGGGTTTTCTGAGGTATGGTGAGCAGGGTGGAGAGGAGCATCAGGATAATCTGCATGCGTAGAGAATGATCTACGACAGTCATACTTTAGATTGGAGTGAGTGAGTGAGTGAGTTTAAGTATATAGTAAAATGACAAATCTCAAGCAGAAGATACATAGAAGCAGCAGATAGTAAAGCATCAAGCTAGAAGTTTATGGCATACCCCAGAAGTGACTGCAATAGCCTTACAGAGCGAGCAAACATACCACCAAATATAGAGCTTACAAATACCAGCAGCAATCAACTGGGAAAGCAGCTTTGAGGCAGTTGGTTGGAGCTCCTGGTTGAGCATCCTCCTTCCATGCATGAGCTTCCAACTTGCCTTTCCTGGAGGCATTTTTATTTCATGGGATAAGCAATAGTAACTGTCATTGGAAATGGTTTACTCGAGCCGCCCCTTCAGTCCGATCTCTCCAGAATTCTAGATATTCACAGAGCCAGGCTTCTACACAGTTCGTTAGTTGTTCACTAGTTGCCATTTCCTCTGCCTACAAACAGCTCCCCTGGGAACACAAATATCAGAGAGGTGGTATCTTTGCCCTGTTAGGTTTACTATGTGTGATGACTACAACAACCACACAGCAGAGGTGTCCGAGCACAAGAAAAAGTCATTCTGCTGTGGTAGCTTCATGGTATCAAGAGTAAAGACCAACTGAAAGAAGTCTTCCAAAAGGCAGGAACACACAAGACAAAGGGAAGCCTAATGTCCTTCAGCTGATTGGCACTGGTGTTTTTGGGTCTCCCCCATTAAATAGGGTCTGTTTCTCTCCCAGTATTCCTCTCCACATGAAGATTCCAGAACATCATCTATCTCGTGCATCTCAGTTCCTTGCACAGAGTCAGTTACAGATGTGTGAGGTAACCCAGGAATGAGAGAAAGAACCAGCTTGAAGTCTGAAGGATCAGTTTGACTGCTCTGACCTTAAGATATTACAGGTAGGGATTCTGGAGATAGTCCACTGTTTTCTAGGAGGCCAATGATTGTCAACATAGGGAAACTCAGTATGTGAGCTTTGAGAAATAGACAAAACCAGTAGCCAAAGTCTGACAACCTAAATTATTATATTAACAACAACTAAGTTAGTTCTTGAAACACTGTGACCTTTTGTTTGACAGTTTTTACCAACTAAATGATGCTCTTTTCTGAGCCAAAAGTTGACAAAAACAATGAAGAATTGTCTAGTCACATTCTGGTGGGTATTGCTTTCTTACCAAGGTATTGATGAGTCCATAGAATGATACCTATAACTAACTCAGTGTATATATAAGTGCACATAGATCAGCCTGATGTGTTGATAGGTCTTGGGACAGAGTTTCTGCATTATGTTTATAAGAAACTCCCCTGGAGACTCCTCATAGAATCTGGTATTTAAGTCTAAGTCATGGGATGAGCTTTGTGAAGAGGAGAACTGAAGACCAGAAAAAAAGTTCATGGCCAGCTGAACTAGTATGCATGCCTCATACCTGTCAGGTGGTAGACTTAAATACAAGGTTCTCCTGAAGGCAGCATCCTCATCAGTTCAGGAAACACTAAGTGCAGAATAGTTGTCATTGGTCTCTCTATTGTTCAAGGTATTTAGGATATGGGTACAGACTCAAAGATTCCCCCACTGGACAAGAGAGACCATCCTCTTTTGTGGGAGACATGAAGAACAATTCATCTTCTCTACATATAAGGAGTTTCCCTGGCCCTGCCTGCGTAGCCAGAGACAGAAACCAAGACACTCTGGCAAGTCTTATTTCCCCATGCATCTTTATCCTGTATTAAGGCCAACATGCAACTTATTCTGATGGAGTCTGTGTTCCACTAAAAGAAAAATAGAACTACTTGAGCCTGGGATGTCCCATTATGTAAGTATACTAACCAGTTACTGTTATAGAGTGTATGTATTGTAAATGTAACATGTTTTAGTCAAGTATTCAATTTTCCATAGCCAGGTCTTATTTATAGTTTTTATTGCTAAAGTACTCTGTATTGTAAACATTATTTTATATTAACAAACTTTAAGCTTACTTTCAAATTTGTCCTGATTTACCTGGTTTGGGGCTTATCTTTGACATTTTGATAGCCATATAGAAGACTATATAATGGGAGTTATAAATTGGCCTTTTCCTCCAATCTTTTCCTTGTAAATAAATTATATTTATATTTAGCATGACTATAAACATGTTTCTAAGTATATTAAAGACATTTGATCACTTACAAGGTGATTTAACATTAAATTATCTCTTAATTATTGTTCTTGAACTGTTTATAATAAACTATTTATCCTTGCTAAGATTTTTAACCTTAGAAAATAATTTTAATGGACTTCCTTTTTATACCTAAGTAAATATATAGTCATATAACCCATAGAGAAACTAGGAGCCTTATTTTTCCTAATTATACTTCTATAAATTCTAAACCAGTTTAATATACCAGTGTTGGACCTTAAAAGGCAGCCAGGTTTCTGGTCGAGCACAGGCTAGAAACCACCGGAGGCCTCAGGTAATCCTAAGGGACAGCTATGACCTCAGACTCTAGTCTCCTAGGTCTAGACTCGAGGTCGCAGCCCTCCACAGATTTGTGTCTTTCAGTCAAGTAGCCTCAAGACAGATCTCCATATTAATGAGGTACCTAAAGGCCAGAAGGGCATAGCCAATTAAGCATTCCTTCCCAGACTCTCCTTTTCCTACAAAAGATATTTAATCTCAGACCTGCCCTGAGACACTGGAGTATGGTTTATCATCTACTTGCCGCCATGATAATAAACATCTTAAAATTACGGACTGCCTAGTCTCTTTGCTTCCATCGCTCATCGCAGACACCATCTGACCCACCGGTTTTCGGACCATGGTCAACCTCGAGTGTACCTTCATTGCCATCAAGCCAGATGGCGTGCAGCGCGGTCTGGAGGGAGAGATCATCAAGCGATTCTAGCAGAAGGGGTTCTGCCTGGTGGCCATGAAGTTCTTTTGGGCTTCTGAAGAACACCTGAAGCAGTATTACATTGACCTGAAAGACCATCTTTTCTTCCCGGGGCTGGTGAAATACGTGAACTCAGGGTCCATGGTGGCCTTGATCTGGGAGGGATCAATGTAGTGAAAACAGGCAGAGTAATGCTGGGAGAGACCAATCCAGCTGATTCTAAACCAGGCACCATTCATGGGGATTTCTGCATTCAAGTTGGCAGGAATATCATTCATGGCAGCGATTCAGTGGAAAGTTCTGAGAAAGAGATCTGTCTATGGTTTAAGCCCAAAGAACTGATTGACTACACGTCTTGTGCCTATCACTGGGAGTATGAGTAGACATGGAGAAACCAGTCCTTGTCAGCACTGCTGGTGGGTTCCTGGACACAGCTCTTCATTCCACTGACTGGGTGGATTATCTTTTCTAAAACAATAAAGACTTTGGAATTGGGGGGGGGGGGAACCTATGGACTGCTTCTTTTCATCGGGATCCAATGTAGGAAATAGTGGAACAGGCCTTCACCTACAGGGCCACCATCTAATCTTTCACAGAAGACCTCTCTGAATTCCCAGCCACAGCGACCACCAACCCAAGCCAAGGACTCTGCCCGTGAGGCACAGCCAGAGTTCGCTCCCCCTCTCCCCTTCAGCTGTGGGCCAATACAGCCATGGCTCCCACTTTGTTCTCAGCCCTTCTGTGACTCCCAGCGGCACCTGGGTGCCAAATAGCCTGAGAACCAGACTATCCCCAGCCTCAACGAAGTCCTGGGGACCTCAGACTGCACTCCCCCACCCCTGAAGCAGGGACCCATGGCTTCCCATAGCCCAACGCCTGCCTGCCATCTACTCCTTTTACCTGTATTTGTTTCTTTCTGTTGTAGAGCTTTCAGGCATGCTGTTAAGCTGCTAGTGTATGTAGAATGGCTACTCTGGCTTGTTTCTTAGGACCGTTTGCTTGAAAATTGTTTTCCAGCATTTTACTCTAAGGTAGAGTCTGTCTTTGTCACTGAGGCAGGTTTCCTGTATGCAGCAAAATGCTGGGTCCTGTCTACGTATTCAGTCCTTTAGTCTATGTCTTTTTTTTGGGGGGGGGGGATTGAGTTCACTGATGTTAAGAGATATTAAGGAACAGTGATTGTTGCTTCCTGTCATTTTTGTTATTAGAGGTGGAAGGTGGAATTATCTTTGTGTAGCTATCTTCTTGTGGATTTGTTAGAAGAGGATTACTTTCTTGGGAGGGACATTGTGGGAAATCAGGTCTGGGTCTAATACAATTCCAGGGACATAACAGTTAGCATGGGAATCCTCAATCTTCACAAAAACAAGGGAAATTGACAGTCCTTCTTCTAACATGGCATTACATGAAGATTCAAGATTGTACTGGTTTGAATGGGTTGCAACACAAAAGAGCTACAAGCTGGGCAGATAAGTCTCACAGTGTGGAGAAGCTCCTGCTCATGGAGATGATGGAGACTTTTTCCTCTGGGCCCCAATGAGATTTCTATTGCAGGCCTGTCTCCTTGGCTTGTAAATGGTAATCATCTTACTATGCCACCATATACCTATCTCTGTGTTTATTGTTCTGTCATAAATTCCTCTTTTCCTAAGGACAGCAACATAGTGGGTTAGGTCCATTATCAATACCTCATTTTGCTTTGGTTCCCTTTACAAACACCCTATGTCCTGATAGTGTTGCATTTTGAGGTTCTAAGGTTTAGCATTTAAATGTATGATTTTGAGCAAAACATAGTTAAGACATGAATCTAACAAGAGTAAGTTAATATTAACTTTTGCCCTGTGGAAGCCCTGGAAACTAATCAAGCAAGGCTGTAAGGGCAATTCAGAGTGAGAGCTCTTACAAGGCCCAGCCTTGAGTCACATTCTTACCTTTATGCCATGTCCTGGGCAGTCACAATGAGAGTAGACCAAGCCACATTTCCTCACACTCAAATACTTAGCACTCTGTGAATAAATCCAGCATCATGTCTCTATATCTGTCAACTTACCATTCCTACTTTAAGCCTGTTATTCAAGATGGTGTCATTTGCTTTGTTTCTCCTGGTGACAGTTCACAGAGGACCAGGAGCTGAGATGGATGCTAAGATGTGTAGAGAAATTCCCAGGTGCCAATCTCTGCCAGATATAGGGGAGTAAACTCTTCATCCAGGTCTATGACCCCGACTACATGAAAGTGATTCTGCAATAGTACTGGAAGTCCTAGCTAGAGTGATTAGACAACAAAAGGAAGTCAAAGGGATACAAATAGGAAAAGAAGAAGTCAAAATTTCTCTATTTGCAGATGATATGATAGTATACTTAAGTGACCCAAAAATTTCCATCAGAGAACTCCTAAACCTGATAAACAACTTCAGTAAAGTGGCTGGATATAAAATCAACTCAAACAAATCAGTAGCCTTCCTATACTCAAATGATAAACAGGCTGAGAAATTAGGGAAATGACATCCTTCACAATAGTCACAAACAATATAAAATATCTTGGAGTGAACCTAGCCAAGCAAGTGAAAGATCTGTATGACAAGAACTTCAAGTCTCTGAAGAAAGAAATAGAAGAAGACCTCAGAAGATGGAAAGCTCTCCCATGTTCCTGGATTGGCAGGATTAATTTAGTAAAAATGGCCATCTTGCCAAAAGCAATCTATAGATTCAATGCAATCCCCATCAAAATTCCAAATCAATTATTCATAGAGATAGAAAGAGCAATTTGCAAATTTATTTGGAACAACAAAAAACCCAGGATAGCGAGAACTATTCTCAACAACAAAAGAACTTTGGGGAGAATCACCATCCCTGACCTCAAACTGTACTACAGGGCAATAGTAATAAAAACTGCATGGTATTGGTACAGATACAGGCAGGAAGATCAATGGAATAGAATTGAAGACCCAGAAACGAGCCCACATACCTATGGTCACTTGATCTTTGACAAAGGAGCTAAAACCATCCAGTGGAAAAAGGACAGCATTTTTAGCAAATGGTGCTGGTTCAACTGGAGGTCAACATGTAGAAAAATGCAAATCGATCCATGCTTATCTCCTTGTACAAAGCTCAAATCCAAGTGGATAAAAGACCTTCACTTAAAACCAGATACACTGAAACTAATAGAAGAGAAGTTGGGGAAGACCCTCGAATACCTAGGCACAGGGGAAAAGTTTCTCAACAGAACACCAATGGCTTATGCTCTAAGATCAAGAATTGACAAATGGGACCTCATAAAATTGCAAAGCTTCTGTAAGGCAAAGGACATTGTCAATAAGACAAAACGGCAACCAACAGATTGGGAAAAGATCTTAACCAATCCCACATCCGATAGAGAGCTAATATCCAAGATTTACAAAGAACTCAAGAAATTATACTTCAGAAAACCATATAACCCTATTAAAAAATGGGGAACAGAGCTAAACAAAGAATTCTCAACAGAGGAAACTCGAATGGCTGAGAAGCACCTTAAGAAATACTCAACATCCTTAGTCATCAGGGAAATGCAAATCAAAACAACCCTGAGATACCATCTCACACCAGTCAGAATGGCTAAGGTCAAAAACTCAGGTGATAGTAGATGCTGGCGAGGATGCGGAGAAAGAGGAACACTCCTCCATTGTTGGTGGGATTGCAAGCTGGTACAACCACTCTGGAAATCAGTCTGGCGGTTCCTCAGAAAACTGGACATAGCATTACCTGAGGATCCAGCTATACCACTCCTGGGCATATACCCAGAAGACGCTCCAACATATAACAAGGACATATGCTCCACTATGTTCATAGCAACCTTATTTATAATAGCCAGAAGCTGGAAAGAACCAAGATGTCCCTCAAAGGAAGAATGGATACAAAAAATGTGGTATATCTACACAATGGAATATTACTCAGCTATTAAAAATAATAAATTCAAGAAATTTATAGTCAAATAGATGGATCTAGAAATTACCATCCTGAGTGAGTTAACCCAATCACAAAAGAACACACATGGTATTTACTCACTGTTAAGCGGATGTTAGCCCAAAAACTTAAAATAGCGAAGACTCAACCAACAGACCACTTGAAGCTCGTGAGGAAGAAAGACCAAGAGGGGATGTCTCAGTTCAACTTAAAACCAGTAACAAATATACTCAAGGGAGCAATTATGGAAACAAAACATGGGACAGAAACTGAAGGAGGAGCCATCAGGTGACCATTCCACCTGGACATCCATCCCATGTACTGTCACCTAAGCTAGTCGTTGATGTAGATGACTGGAAAGGCATGATGTCAAGAACATATTATAGCTGTCTCCTTAGAGATCTGCCAGAGACTGACACATTCAGAGGACGATGCTCACAGCTAACCACTGATATGATCAAGTGTTTCCCAAGGGAGAACTTAGAAGACTGAGGGAGCAGAAAGGATTTGTGACCCCAAGAGGAAAACAACAATACCAAACAATCCAGAGCCCTCCAGGGTCTGAACCACCAGCCTGGGAGCACATAGGGAGGGACCTATGACTCTAGTGGTATACCTAGAGGAGGACGGCCTTGTTGGGCATGGGTGGGAGAGGAGATTCTTGGTCCCATGAATAACTAACACAGAAGGTGAGGGAGTGTGAGGGTGAGGAGGGGGGAGTGGGGGTTGGGAGTGGGTAAGGGCACAGCCTCATAGAAAGGATATAAGGAGGGAGGATGGGATAAGGGGTTCCTGGGTGGTGGGGGAAATGGGATAAGAGGATAAAAAATGAAATGTAAATATTATAACCAACTACATAAAAGGGGGGAAAACGTTGTTAGAACCAACATCTTTAAAAAAAAATGTCAGACCTCTAGGAAAAAAAAAATTTTCTTGATACTAAAACATGTCCAGAGAATTGTATATTGCAGAATTCACAGCCTTGGTGTATCTACTCATCAAGCAAAATGAGCGGACCTATTCAAACCTCCAGTGTCTGGGAGTTCCATCTCGATGCAGTGAGGCCACAGCTTCAGAGGCTTATCAATTTGCTCTTCCCCCCACCCCTCTTCTGATGTCTCAACGCCCATAATCAGCTTGAAGAAGTTAAAGAAGAGTCAGCGCCCCTATTCCCCGTGCTTGGTGATTAAGGTGGGTAATATGGGGCTGTTTCTCTGAGGAACAGTAGTGATTTTGTTGGAACGGAGGATTAGCTAGGATTTATGGCATAGCTATAACCTATTGGTAGAAATCTGTATAATTTAGTATCAAGATGAAGTTATAATTTCTTAAATGGTACAAAATTCACTTGGATTTCAAATTTAAGGTTTTCATTGGTATAAGCTTATTATCGATATGAAAGTGAAATGAATATAGATACTCTCATGGGCATTGTGCCTGTATAACACATTTAGAAATACAAGACTTAGATCCAGTCTTTCTTTAACTTTTTTAACTGACTTGGGATGATTAGCCTGTGAGTTAAGGGACTATAGCAAATTCATGACTTTGAATTTATTGTTAGGGTGTTTTCTATATTTTATTTAGAAATAGCTGAGAGGTGATAACAGACAACAGTCCAGGTTACCTTACATGGATAGTTGGATTTCAAAACGTCAGAAATTCATAGAATTGACATCACAAATATTTCTATATTAATGTTCATTTTGATTAGAGACTTGTCTGTTACTGACAGCTTCCTGTATTGAATTCTAAGGAGAAATTGAGCATCCTTAGGGTTACTCCAGTTGTGGTGAGACAACCACCAGGCAAGAATTGCCTCTCTCCATCTACAGACAAATTACTGTCCAGAAAAGGACACACTTGCAGAATAGTCGACTGATTATATCTGCCTAGACAGAGTAACCAGCCCTTAATAATTCTGCAGCACTAAACTCTGTCAGATGAGTTTGTGCCAGAAGGCTGAAGATTTGATGCTCCAAAGTTCAGTAGTATAAGGGTTGTCCAGGTGTTCAGAGGTCTCTATAAATTGGCTAAGTTTTAGAAGCTATGCTTCCCATAAATTCAGTTAATTTAGTCATTCTGGATTTCTGATGGCATTGAAGACCTATAGACTCATAGTCAATTCAGGCTATTTACTTTGAGAGAAAAGATTTGAGTGGAGGGTACTCAGCTGACATTCATTCTAAAGCCAAGAAAAAGCCAGGTTCAAAACTAAGTGTACTAGTCAAGAGAGACAGCAGAGGTTCTGGCTAGTCAACAAAAGGATGGACTGGGTATTAAGACTATCTTTTACCTCACTGGTACAAATAGGAATAATTATGCTCTGATTGTATTCTGAGAGAAAAGCTTTATTTTAATAGGAAGGGTAATATGTAGGAGGAGCTAAGGGGAAAGGAGCACCAAGAGGAAAATATGGAGTAAGGAGAGGAGAAGATGAAGTAGATGAGAAGCTCGGTAATGAGAGAGAAAAAGAGAGAGAAAGAGAGAGGTGGCATGGAGGCAGAAGTTCACATGTTTCCAATAGTCAAAGATAGTTTACATAGCTAGGCTGGGTATTAGGTTACACTTCTGATTGAGCATTACCATACTTACAAAGCCCTTGTTTAATATTTAAAAAAAGATGTAAAAAAGCCAAATGGAAAAGGTGGGGAACGGGATAGGGGTATTCTGGGGAGGGAAAATGGGGAAAGGGATTGGCATCTGAAATGTAAATAAAATATCCAATAAAATATATATATATATATATATATATATATATATATATATATATATATA
>JANHMN010000004.1:35008632-35063556 GCA_030674055.1 Rhabdomys pumilio
AAATGCAAATCAAAACAACCCTGAGATACCATCTCACACCAGTCAGAATGGCTAAGGTCAAAAACTCAGGTGATAGTAGATGCTGGCGAGGATGCGGAGAAAGAGGAACACTCCTCCACTGTTGGTGGGATTGCAAGCTGGTACAACCACTCTGGAAATCAGTCTGGCGGTTCCTCAGAAAACTGGACATAGCATTACCTGAGGATCCAGCTATACCACTTCTGGGCATATACCCAAAAGACGCTCCAACATATAACAAGGACATATGCTCACCATGTTCATAGCAACCTTATTTATAATAGCCAGAAGCTGGAAAGAACAAGATGTCCCTCAACGGAAGAATGGATACAAAAAATGTGGTACATCTACACAATGGAGTATTACTCAGCTATTAAAAAATAATGAATTCGAGAAATTTATAGTCAAATAGATGAATCTAGAAATTACCATCCTGAGTGAGTTAACCCAATCACAAAAGAACACACATGATATTTTCTCACTGTTAAGCGGATGTTAGCCCAAAAACTTAGAATAGTGAAGACTCAACCCACAGACCATGTGAAGCTCATGAAGAAGAAAGACCAAGAGGGGATGACTCAGTTCTACTTAGAACCAGTAACAAAAATACTCAAGGGAGCAATTATGGAAACAAAACATGGGACAGAAACTGAAGGAGGAGCCATCAGGAGACCATTCCACCTGGACATCCATCCCATGTATTTTCACCTAAGCTAGACGTTGATGTAGAAGACTGGAAATGCATGCTGTCAAGAACATATTATATCTGTCTCCTTAGAGATCTGCCAGAGACTGACACATTCAGAGGACGATGCTCACAGCTAATTACTGATATGATCAAGGGTTTCCCAAGGGAGAACTTAGAAGACTGAGGAAGCAGAAAGGGTTTGTGACCCCAAGAGGAAAGCAACAATACCAAACAATCCAGAGCCCCCCAGGGTCTGAACCACCAGCCTGGGAGCACATAGGGAGGGACCTATGACTCTAGTGGTATATGTAGGGGAGGATGGCCTTGTTGGGCATGGGTGGGAGAGGAGATTCTTGGTCCCATGAAAAACCAACACAGAAGGGGGGGAGTGTGAGGGTGAGGAGGGGGTAGTGGGGGTTGGGTGTGGGTGCGGGCACAGTCTCATAGAAGGGATATAAGGAGGGGGGATGGGATAATGGGTTCCTGGGTGGTGGGGGAAATGGGTAAGAGGATAAAACTTGAAATGTAAATATTATAACCAACTACATAAAAGGGGGGAAAAAGTTGTTAGAACCAACATCTTTAAAAAAAAAGTCAGCCCCCTAGGAAAAAAAATTTTTTTCTTGATACTAAAACTTGTCCAGAGAATTGTATATTGCAGAATGCACAGCCTTGGTGTATCTACTCATCAAGCAAAACGAGCGGACCTATTCAAACCTCCGGTGTCTGGGAGCTCCATCTGGATGCAGTGAGGACACAGTGTCGGAGGCTTATCAATTTGCTCTTCCCCCCTACCCCTCTTCTGATGTCTCAATGCCCATAATCAGCTTGAAGAAGTTAAAGAAGAGTCCGCGCCCCTATTCCCTGGGCTTGGGGACTAAGGTGGTTAATATGGGGCTGTCTCTCTGGGGAACAGCAGTGATTTTGTTGGAACAGGGAAGATTAGCTAGGATTTATGGCATACCCATAACCTATTGGTAGAAATCTGTATAATTTAGTATCAAGATGAAGTTACAATTTCTTAAATGGTACAAAATTCACTTGGATTTCAAATTTAAGGTTTTCATTGGTATAAGCTTCTCATTGATATGAAAGTGAAATGAATATAGATACTCTCATGGGCATTGTGCCTGTATAACACATTTAGAAATACAAGACTTAGACCCAGTCCTTCTTTAACTTTTTTAACTGACTTGGGATGACTAGCCTGTGAGTTAAGGGACTATAGCAAATTCATGACTTGGAGTTTATTGCTAGGGTGTTTTCTATATTTCATTTAGAAATAGCTGAGAGGAGATAACAGACAGCAATCCAGGTTACCTTACATGGATAGTTGGATTCCAAAACGTCAGAAATCCATAGAATTGACGCCACAAATATTTCTATATTAATGTTCATTTTGATTAGAGACCTGTCTGCTCCTGACAGCTTCCTGTCTTGGATTCTAAGAAGAAATTGAGCATCATTGGAGTTACTCCTGTTGTGGTGAGACAGCCACCAGGCAAGAATTGCCTCTCTCCATCTACAGAAAAGGACATACTTGCAGAATAGTCGACTGATTATACCTGCCTAGACAGAGTAACCAGCCCTTAATAATTCTGCAGCACTAAAGTCTGTCAGATGAGTTTGGGCCAGAAGGCTGAAGATTTGATGCTCCAACGTTCGGTAGTATAGGGGTTGTCTAGGTGTTCAGCAGTCTCTATAAATTGGCTAAGTTTTAGAAGCTATGCTTATTGCTTCCCATAAATTCAGGTAATTTAGTCATTCTGGATTTCTGACGGCATTAAAAACCTATAGACTCACAGCCAATCCAGGCTATTCACCTTGAGAGAAAAGATCTGAGTGGAGGATTCTCAGCTGACATTCATTCTAAAGCCAAGAAAAAGCCAGGTTCAAAACTAAGTGTTCTAGTCAAGAGAGACGGCAGAGGTTCTGGCTAGTCAACAAAAGGATAGACTGGGTATTAAGACTATCTTGTACCTCACTGGTACAAATAGGAATAATTATGCTCTAATTGTATTCTGAGAGAAAAACTTCATTTTAACAGGAAGGGTAATATGTAGGAGGAGCTAAGGGGAAAGGAGCACCGAGAGGAAAAGATGGAGTAAGGAGAGGAGAAGATGAAGTAGATGAGAAGCTAGGTAATGAGAGAGAAAAAGAGAGAGAAAGAGAGAGGGGAAATGGAGGCAGAAGTTCACGTGTCTCCACTAGTCAAAGATAGTTTACATAGCTAGGTTGGGTATTAGGTTACACTTCTGATTGAGCATTACCATACTTACAAAGCCCTTGATTAACATTTAAAAAATTGTATAAAAGCCAAATGGAAAAGGGGGGGCACGGGATAGGGGTTTTCTGGGGAAGGGAAATGGAGAAAGGGATTGGCATCGGAAATGTAAATAAAATATCCAATAAAAAAAAAAAAAAAAAATATATATATATATATATATATATATATATATATATATATATATATAAAGTGATTCTGCAGACAGGAGGTGAGAATGGATCCCACCCCAGCAGAGGAAACTCTCTTCTGAAGCACATGTTCAAAATATGATAAATGACAGAAGATTAGCCACTAAAATATGGAAATTTTCTATTTTATTATTTCTCATTGCTCCAGCCACAGCCCAGATGAAGGCCAACAATACCCACTAAATACTGAATGATTTAAGAGTTGACTGTCTAGAAAATTTATTGTTTTTAGTTATAGTTGACTGTAATATAAATTGGGTTTGAAACATCTAATTACTGGTCATCCTAGGCCATAGACTATGCCATGACCCACACACAGTAAAGGCCACACAATCTGGTCCTCTCTTTGATACTGAGAACCTGGTTGGTGTGTCTGAACAGTTTTGACCAGTCTTGGGTGTCCATGTGCTAGGACATGAAGCCTACATTTCTGATTCTAGTTGCGAGTACCAAGAGAAAAAGATGGACAGCCGTAGTAAGAGAGGACAGGGACTCTGAGATTCAGCAAGAACTGTGGCCTCAACCACAGCTGCCGTATATGGTGAGTGTCAGTTCTGGATTAAAACTTCCTTCTTTTTCAGACCCAAAGTCTGACTTCTATAGATTCCTGACCCCTTGGCTGGGTATGTCACTGTAAACCTGGTCTCTGGTCATGCTACAGTTATATTTTCTGAGTGCTAACATATTACTAGTAGATCTTCTTTTCTCTTTTTGAATTTATATGTGCAATGATGCTGGAAATTTAACCTGGCTCCTCTGGGAGAAGAATTCGAGCTCTTAACCACTGAGCCACCTCCCAGCCCTTCTGACTCTTCCTAGTGATGACTGGAACTGCCTGATGCTCTGTTCCTTCTCTGCAACTCATCTTCATTAGTTGTAAACACTCTCGGCCCCACTTTTGTTTGGGTCCAACCTAAGCAGCCTTCAACTCCATTTAAAAAACTGTTTCTACTTCCACTGAGAATAAACACTATTAGGTTTTTTCATGGAGTTTTTAAAGAAAGTTATGTTTTACATTTTCTACTCTCCTGCTTCTCCCCATCCCACGCCCTCCGAGTGACCTTCCAGCCTCCCTGTGGCCTCTTTCTACTCTCATGTCCCATGTTCCACATTGCGCCTCCTCCTTTCCTCAGTTCCTTTTGTTCCTCACTTTTAATTTCACAGCCTATGTGGATGCTTGCCCCACGTCCATATGCACATGCAAATACTGCAAACTGGAGTCTGCTTATGAGACCTGTTCAGCTTTAGTGACATCTGTGCTGATCCCATCAGGTTAATGACTCAATCCTGAAAACTGTAACTCTTTGCTACACCTGTTTAGGATTTTCTTCTTACTCCATCATCCTAGAACTTCCACTATCTGCCGCTCTCAGATTACCCCAACTCTTGCCCTCTGGTCCCACTAACCCCTATGTAACCAATTTTTGCCCAGGACATGATTTGTTCTTTTTGAATGGACATAAGTTGTTCCAGCATCGTCAGATGCTGACACCAGTGTTCCACTATGACATTCTCAAGGCTTATATGGGGACCATGGCAGACTCTGTGCAAATGATGCTGGTGAGTCCTCTCCCTCTGACCCTCTATCGCTCTGTTTCTCCCTGCCTCCTCCTTCCCCTTGTCTTTCTTCTCTCTCTCTCTCTCTCTCTCACTCTCTCTCTCTCTCTCTCTCTCTCTCTCACACACACACACACACACACACACACACACACACTTGCACCCTCAGATTTTATTCTCTAAGTAAACAGTCAAAAGAAACAAATACATGGAATATCATTCTGAAGCCATTACTGTGAAAATAATTTCTTCAAAATCAGATGAGACAACAGTGATTCTGGTGTCAGGGTATGTACATAGTTTGCTCATATCCAAGCAGAGAACATTGTGCAGGGTATAAGCCCACTTCCTACTTCTACTTTGTGGCACGTGGCCTAGAACATTCATTTCCACTAGATATTAGGATGGCCTTCCCTTGCTGGTTAATCAGTGGTGGCTTTAGTGGCAGAATAGACATCCAAGAATGACAATCCCTCTCAATCTTGGGGTCTACTACTACTGTACGGAACAGTGACTAGACTATGAAATATAAGCCAGAACTTCATTCCCATGGGGAAATCTACCACACTCTTCCTTCCCATAGAAAACGTTATTTCTCACCCCATCCACCGCTGCCCCCAGTGCTTTGTTCTCATCTGACTTTGACAAATGAAGAGGAAGTAACATCAGGATAGCCCCATTGGGATCACATCTGCTGTCTCATTGCCTTTCATTTCCCAAAAAGGTTTTATGTTCATGTTTGAGAAATGGTCAATTTTTCAAGTCTAATTTATCCTTATGAGCACTGAGGGGGCTGAGACTTTGTAAAAGCTTAAAGGTCATAACTAATTCCAAAAACTGAGACACAATCACGTGATCTTGAGGGAACTATGCAATCTAATAATGGATTTTCTGGGAAACAGGCATGGCAGTACAAATATATCTTCACATTCTTAATGTGATGGGAGGTGTACTTGCAGGTCTGCAGAGCTGAGGATCTGGTGTGGAGAGAAGAATCTAGTGTAATTTGCACAGCACCTCTGGGGGGATGAGAAAACCATGTCACACTTCCATCACACTTCCAATGGGAGCAGATTGCTTGCCCAGATACCACTCTAGAGATCTTTCACCATGTCTCCTTGATGATGTTGGACGTCATCATGAACTGTGCCTTCAATTGCCAGGGCAGTGTCCAATTGGACAGGTCAGTGACTACTGTGCATGTGCAGGGACCTTATTCTTACCAACTGATGTGGCTCATCAGAGAAGACAGGTGGGGCTTAAAGGATGCTCATCTCCACAAGAAGCAAGATTCTGACTCTGGGATCAGGCAAGTTCTAACTAAAAAGCAGATCCAACACTGCCCTAGTCATATACCCCATTCAGGGGCTATAACACAGAGTGGATGTGTACCTCCCTGCTACTTCTTCAACCTGCTTATGAGGAATCCTCAGCAAAACTCAACTTGTTTCCAGGATAGATATTCCTATTACCAACCTGTTTTGTATTGTCTTCCTCAGGAATTCTAAGTCCTACCTTCAGACTGTTAGTGACCTGAGCAACCTAATAATTTCCTGGATGAAGAATGTCTCCCTCCACAATGACATTATCTATAATCTGACTTCCCACGGCCGAAGGACCAAGTCTGCCTGCCAGATCGCCCATTAACACACAGGTTTTGTTTTCTCCTTTGTCTCAGCTCCTTTAACAGGTTTGGCCTAAATGAACTGGCCATGACATCTCAGGTAGGCTCAATGCGTCGAGTATTGTAAAAGATTTACATGCATTTGTCCTGGGTATTTCACAAGCACCAATATCAGTAATAGAAAAGGGAGAGTGTCTGAAAGCCTGGGAGTGATTATTTCTGTCACTGTTTAAGCAACGCTGTTTGATGCCCATTAAAGCAACTCAAGCAGACACTGCATGAACCATGGTCCAGAGGGGAAAACTAAACATCCTTCAGATGGAGTTAGACTCTCTCAACACTTGTGCCTCTACATGCTTCCTGAGCTCTGTAGAGCACTCAGACTGGGCCTGGGGAAGTCACAGACCTGCTGAGGTTGTTGTAGTTCTCATGCCCGTTTCTTACCCATTTTCATGGGATAGATTGAGTTGTCAAGCTGAGGAAGGCTCAGGTACAGGACAAGGAATCAATGGAGAAGCTCAGAGGAAAGAGACATTTGGATTTCCTGGACATCCTTCTGCTCTCCAGAATGAGTTGGTAGAGCTGAGTCCTGAGACTCTGCCCAGGATTAAACTAAGTGACAAAGACTTCTCTCTCACCATGGACTCTCCAGATGGAGGATGGGAGCAGCTTGTCTGACAAAGAATTGCGTGCTGAGGTAGACTCATTTATGTTTGGGGGTCATGACACAGCAGTCAGTGGGGTCTCCTGGCTCTTCTATTTCTTTGGCTACACATCCTGACCACCAGCAGAGATGAGAGAGGAGATCCAGAGTCTTCTTGGGGATGGAGCCACCATCACATGGTGAGTGGGAGTTCAGTGGAAAAGGAAACACTGCCTTCTGGTACAGGGAGTCTGGTTCTCTCAGGCTCAGCTTGTTCTTCAGGATGGGTTTTGTTTCAGGGGCCACCTGCACCAGGTGCCCGACACCACTATGTGCACCAAGGAGGCCATGAGGATCTACCTACCAGTACCATCTGTTAGCAGAAAGCTTAACACATCTGTTACCTTCCACGATGGACGCTCCTTACCTAAAGGTATGAGCTCTTACCTTCAGTGACTTGAGTTTTCTGAGGACAAGGAAGGATCAGAAGTTTATGTGTGCTTCTGGAGTTCTGAATTCATTAAATCTTCTCTTTGTAAGTAAATCTGTGCAGCTATCATAGCAAAAAGATGACATGTATTTTAGTATATAATTACAATGGCATTATTAATTTTCAATAACCACAATTTTGTGGTTTGGAATCCACACTTTCATGACAACAGGTTCCTTTATTCAGATTCCATGATTTTTTTCCTCTGAGATCTGATTACATTCCTTTATTTGTTTTTCTTAATGTGGATAGGTGTTTTGCCTGCATGTTATGTCTGTACGACATGTTTGAAGTGAGGACCAGGAGAGGGTTTTGGATGTTCTGACACTGAGGATATAAACTGCTGTCAGCTGCCACATGGATGCTGAAAACTAGTCTTCTGGAACAGTAAACAGCACTCTTAACCACTCACGGTGTTAGAATTCTACATCCTACAGTGATCCCTGATAGCACAAATACACCTATTCTTTCTTAGCTGTATACTCCTAAAAGCATTCTTCACACTAAATTGGGGTAATTTATGCTTTAGAAAACATATACATTTACACAGTGATGATTCAGCCCTCAGGGTCTTTAACACCCATAACCAACAGAAATGAATTCATGACTAGAGCTATAAACGGCTCACTTCCTGAAAGCAAAGGATGGAGAAATGAGGCAGGCGTGAGTATGATGTGGTTCTTTAGACAGGTTACAGCAAGGGAGGGGATCACAAAGTTCCGTGTCATGAATTGTATTTGCTCTGGTCTGAGGTATCCTCTGACTGTGAACAGAGAGCACAGTTAATGTTTTATGTTCTCCAGTCCACGGAAGGCGTTTGACAAACATGACTGGTCACTAAGAGTGACTTCACAATGGGTCTCCAATGCTTTCCTACATTTTATTCCACAGTCATCATCAACTGCTCTTCACCTTCCCACAAGATCATGCTGACCAGCCTTAGGATTCATGGAACCAGGTCTTTCATGTATACAAGGACCCCACTGTCCACCAGACCAGACATTCATCCCATGGATTTTCTCTCTCCCCGACCTGCCCCACAGGTACCACAGTTCTGCTCCACTTTTATGCCCTTCACCACAACCCAAAAGTGTGGCCAAATCCAGAGGTAGGCATTACTGGAGTATAGAGGGAAACATACCTCAATTCCAGTGCCTCTTCCTGGTCTCTCCTGAGGATTCTGTCCCTCATAGGTTAAGACCAGTGGTGTGTCCATGGTCTGTTTTGTTCTTGGGATTCTCTCTGCAGGTGTTTGATCCTTCCTGATTTGCAATGGATTCTGCCCAACATAGTCATGCTTTCCCGCCCTTCTCAGGAGGATCAAGGTAAAGCATTCCAGGTAGGTAATAGGGTAGAGGTGAATTATACCTGATGTATGTGATCTATGTTCATATGTGCCAATCAGGCATGCTTTTGTTTGCTGGTGTTTAGAAGAGAAGCCTGTTGTGGGTGTGTGAGTGTAAAGGTGACATTTTAGAGCACCCAGTGGAAATGCTAATCACATAACCTTGACAGTCAGTCAGTTTCAGTGTCAGTGGATTTCCCTACCTCAGTATATTCTGCTATGTCCTTCCCCATTAGAGACAGAGTAATGTGAATTTAATTCACGTGCTGTGCTTTTTTTAGTTGCCAGTATTCTCCATAGACTTGAACCAGCCCAGCACTCCTTCTGAGTAGTTCTCTAAAGCCGGAATACTACAGCAAATGATTAATTTGCCAAGGTTTGCTTTTCAGATGTTTGCATGTGCAGCGGTTGAGTATAATGATTGAAAAGCCACCCTGGTGCTTCTAGGAAAGTCTTTTACCATTGCACGTCATGTCCATGTCAGCACTCTCTTGAACATAAACTTCAACTATATGCTAATAATGTGCCATTTATAAGATTCCTGGTTATCAAAACTTGACTGGGAATGTGAGATCTTTACATTGAAATTTCTCTTAGAAATTATATACTCTATACCTGTGCATACACCCTTCTCCTTCCCTTTTCTACCCTTTCAATCCCTGAATGCTACATAAAAGAGAGAAAGGGGGATAGAGAGTAAATGGAAGAGATCCCGGAATTAAGTCAGAGGTCATAAAGGGGCGACCTTATCATTAGAATATTTCCTGCTGATTAGGGGCATCGAGTTCCCAAGAGTGCCCTAAGAGTGGGACCCAGAGAAATGGCTCCTCCCTTGACTCAAGGAGACCACATTTTTGTTGCACAGAATCAGACACTGACGCTTGAAGCACACACGTCAATCTCCCAATCTTTCACACCTCTGTAGCTCACTGAACAGTTGGTGGAAACATGATCATTCCTAACCCTGTCCTACACCCTCACTCCTGTGCCCCTGAGTAAAGGGTGTATGGTCTATTGGATGTCTGAGTTGAGAGATAGAGACAGCTGGTAGATCACGAAGTTCATTAGCTGAGCCTTTAGAAAATGCAGGCAGAGGGTGAAAGAGGCTGTCTCAGCAAACTCAATAACATGATCTAACATAGAAAGTAGAGCTGATAAGAGGTAGGAAGAGGTACCCAGAGAGCACAGTGCCACACTCCTGGCTTCTTCCACATTGTTCTAAATAAAGGAAGGCATAGGGTCACTAAGAAGGCTCACCTTTGAGGATACCAGTAAAGTTTGGGAGAAAATGATTAAGTTTGCAAGAAGGGACATTAGAAATGACAGGTGCTGTTGGGCTAGAGGAGGAGTTGAGTCTGAACAGTGAGTGGAGACAGATGGTGAGGCAGCTTGAAGAGCTCCAGACTGGTGTTTTCTCTGGTTCCCCCCACCCCCATGCATGTCGATCCTTTGCCTTTATACCACATTAACCCTTGGAAGTGTTTTCCACCTCTTCCTTGGTAGCTCTGACCACTGATGTTACTGGAGGAACCTAAAACTCTCAGTGGAAGAAGTGAACTTACCTGATCACTGAGGGTAGGATGCTAAATGTTCTTAGACTGTCCCCTAGAGTGCTTACCCTGTCCTAACAGAAGTCACTCCTCTAAAATCAGGACTGGGTCAGACTTAGTCCTGGGGGACAGGGAGGCATTGTTAAAACACAGGAGCAGAGGTGGATGTGTGGATGAGGGAAAGGCAGTCTTAGTGAGGGAACAATCCATGCCAGCTCTGCACAGAACAGGAGACCATTTTGTTGTTGCTTTGTTTTTGGTTTTGTGGGGTTTTTTAGTTTCTGTTTTTATTGTTTTTTTCTTACACAGGAACTGCATTGGGAAGCAACTTGCCATGAATGCACTGAAGGTGGCTGTGGCCCTGACCCTGCTCCGATTTGAGCTGCTGCCAGATCCCACCAGGGTCCCCATCTCTACTCAACAACTCGTATTAAAGTCCAAGAATGGGATCCACCTGCGTCTCAGGAAGCTCCAGTAGTGCTACTGGGCACAACGACAGGGTTCGAGTACCTGCTGCCTGCCATCCTATCTTCCTGTCACTGCTCCTGTTCCCTGTCTGACTTTCTGTTTCCTGCTTCTATTAGCCCAACTGCCTCTCTCCCTGCCTGTCTGCTGTGGAGTCACCAGGCCTCCTGTTTCTCTGCCTTTTTCTCTGCCACATCCTTCTCAGCTCCCCAACAGTTTGTCTGTCTGTGAGTCCAAACGACGGCCTGCCTGCCCCTCTACCTGACTTTCCCTTCTTATTTGCCTCTGCCTTGTTTCGACTTCCTTCTTTGTGCTCTTGAACTAACTCACTTCTATGGCTTAAACAACACAGGTTATAGTTACACTTCTATGGGGCAGCTGTGACAGAGGCTCTCTCTGAGTGAGAACCACGCCTCACACAAGCTCTCAGGGAGAATCCCTTTCTCTCATCTTTCAGCTCTGGAAGCCACCTCAAGGTGCCCCGTGAGTGATAAATCCCAGAGTGATTATCAGGAGCCACCTCTTAGAACTGACATAAGCCAACTGTGGACGTCATCCACAGCTAAAACATCTTCAACGGCATAAACGACTGTTAATGACCAATTACATCAGCCAGACATTCTGAACTTCAAAGTAAAAGTAACATTCTATGCTTCCTCTAGTTGGCAAGGATCCTCATCCCCCTGAACTTGCTTAAATAAAGTTAAAAAAAATTAAAGTATTTTTAATTACAATGTTTATTTTAAAAATAAAAATAAAATAAAACTTAGTTTAAATAAAATTAAGATTTTTTTCCTGTGTGCACAAGCCACTCAAAGATAGCATCCTTTAGAAGGATAAGAAAGACATGCTTCTTCCAACCGTACTGTGTAGAATTGAAAATACATGGCGAACACCCCAGAGAAGATGTAAATTTGACAGGTTAACTCTTCTTCATAGTTTGTGACTTTTACACTGTAATATAATCTAAGTGAGTTGAATAGTATAAAGGGAAAATCAAATGTTGACATGCACACAAATGCATAGCTCTAAATAAAATGTCTCCATCCAATCCCTCCCCTCAGAGCTCAGGGAACCCAGAAGAACAGGAGGCAGAAGGAGTTGGGGAGACAGGGTAGATAGAGGACACCAGGAGAACAAAGTGTCCTCAAACAAATGAGTAAGCTCGTATGAACTCAGAGAGACTGTAGCAGCATCACAGGGCCTACATGGGTCTGAACTGCATCCTTTGCATAGATAATATAGCTTTCAGGTTAATACCTTCTGAGGCGCCTGAATGTAAGACAGTGAGTCTCTGATTCTCATGCCTTTTCTTTGGGATCTTTTATTTATGGCTTGTCTGACATTGACATGATAGTTTTCATTTTATTTTGTTCAAAACAAACAAAAAAAACAAAACAAAAATAAAAGCCGGGAGTAGCCTTGCATAGGTTGTCCAGCTCTGCTGCCATCCTGGTCCAGATCCAGCACTTTGAATACGTCCATCCCAACATCTACTTCATCTACAAGCTGCTGGGGCGTGATCCTGCAGTTAGGTGACATCACTGACTGAATAGGCCCAGTCCTAGGTTCCTTGGCTGGGGCCCAGCCTAGAGCTGCTGCAGCTGCAGCTGCAGCCTGTGCTGCTTGCCCTGCTGGGAGATGAAGGGAGGGTGCACAGTGGTGCTTCTGCAAGCTACAAGCACAAAGATGGACCAAGTGAGCCTTGGGGAGGTTAACATCAAGCATGGGGAGGTGTGCAGCAGCCTGCAACTTGGTCAGAACCTACCCTCGGATGATCTGACTAGCTGGAAGTTCACCCTGACTCTGGGCAACAGCGGGGTAAAGAAGAGTTGTAATGAGGTATTTTCCTCTCAGCCTCAAGTTCCTGGAATAATGACTCAGTCTCAAAATATATTTACAAATACCTAGCGCATACAGCTAGGCTTGTTCCCTGACTAGCTAATAATTTAAAATAACCCATTTATACTAATCTATATTCTACCATGTGGCTGGTTACCTCTGCTCAGGTACCATGAGTCTGCTCTCCTCACATTCTCTTCCCATGCCTTGCTCTATGCCAGAATTCTTTCTGCCTACCAGATGTCCCACTTTCTATTTTATCCTTTCCTGTTCGACAAAGATTTTTTAGTTGACAGGTGATGCATTCATACAGTACACAGGATATTGTCTCTATAAAGAGTCCTGGCAATGGTCTAGCATTTATGTTGCATCAGAAACCAAAAAGCCTTGAGCCAAACCAACAACTCATTACTATAAATATTTGCATATATATATATGTATATGTATATATATCTGTAATTTTTAATGCCAGTATGACAAAACAAATATGTGATGAAGAGGTTGGAGAGGTGGGAAAGATGGAGGAAAGTTGGGGTGGATGCAGTGGAGAGAGAAGGAACTAGAGACTCAATAGCAATGACAAGTGTGAGAGAAGGCTGTGTGTTACCACCAAAGGCCATGCAGATGTCCACAGTCTATGCTGCTGTCTGAAGCCATGATGAATTCATGGGCCAGGCTGCAGCTGGGGACCATATTAGTGTCCTTCACCCAGAGGCCATGTTGATGTCCTTGGCCTCTGCTGCTCCTGAGGGTTATCATAGTGTCTGTGGCCCATGCTACAACAGAGGGCCATGTTGATATGTTGATGTCCATGGTCTGTACTGACGTTAGAGACCATGCTAAGATCCATGGCACATGATTACCTGAGCCTGGAGACCATGTGCATGTCCATGGTCCGTGCTAGCACCAGAAACCATGTGGAAGTCCATGAGCCATGCTACTGCTGTCTGTAAAGAGTAGGAAGCTGCTTTTGGAGTGGAATCAGTAACTGCAGACTCACAGCTGAGAAAAGGAGACATAGAAGGCTTCAGTGACAACCCTTAACCTCACCCCACCCCAGCCTTCCCCATAAAATGTAACAGTCAAGACAGGAAACCTCAAATAGAGTTTTTCAAAAGTGTGATAAGGATGCTCAAATGTAGCTCTACCATTGATGGCTTCTGGCAGGGTGTGGCTGGAGAAAGTTTCCTAAAACAGCTGGACACTGGAAATTTGACCTTGCTCCAGTGAGTATATAGGCAACACAAACTGGACAGACATTGAGTGAGGGAAGTCACAGATTGAGAGAGCAAACCTAAGAGGTCGTGGAAGTGACTGTGAGTGGGGTACATGACGTGAAATTCCCAAATAATTAATAAGATATATTATTTGTACAGAACATCTGTTTATTCTCACTCTACAAAAACATAAAAAGCCTCTCAGATTTAGGCCAGGTTAGCAAAAATACACTTCTCCAATAGTGTTGTAAAAGGGTAACAATATCACTTCGTAAGTTGAAGAAATTCATTTCCTGATCAGCTTCAGGATCGCTGTAACAAGAAATGTGGAAGGCTGGATTGATTGAAAAGGGAAAATACACAAGATCAAGAAAGACTGAAGTAATCATTGCCAATTTAAAAAAAAAAAAAAAAAGCTGAGACGTGCTCTTTCCCTCAGCACTCCTGTCCTGGCTTACGCCACTGCCCAGTAGTCAGAGAAGCATCCCTGTTACTTACCAGTCAGCCCAAGGGAAGCAGAGCCCAGAGCAGGCAAGACATGAGGCTGAGAGCCCTCAGGACCCAGAGGATAGAGCAAGGAGCTCCACAGTCTCCAGCACCTTTGCCATGTGTTCGCTATGAGAGATAACATACATCTGTCATGACTGGGGCAGGGAGCCCCGAACAGGAAGAACCTGAAAAGGGAAGGTGCTAAAAGTTACCGGCAGAAACTGTACAACAGAAGGTTCTGAGACAGCCAGGGATGGAGACAGGCAGAGGCAGGAGGATGCCCCTGAAACTCCTACTAATATGACCCAAGAGAAAGTGTAAAATATCAATATGAGGTCCAGATGAGGCCACTTCCCCCTGGAGTCTGTGGTGACTGCTTCCCTGTCAAAGTCTGTCTTCAGAGGCTGGGATGGGGGTAGAGGAGTCCGGAGTGAAGACATTGACAAGGAGGAAAATAGGGAAATTGTAACTGAGATTGAGTCTATTGCTTAGGGCTGTAACTCCAAAACTACCATACTTATCGTAAATATGCTAATATTTATGTTAGCATAAATAAACGGGCTGATTGTATCTGCATAATAGAAATACTCTGTGGTGGTGTACCACTGTCTGTCTCTTCCCAACTCGGGGTTTGGTACTCTCACATAGCTTGAAAGGGGCCACGGTGGACCTTGGTGCACGCTGGAAATCGGGATGAGGAACAAGGGCAAAACATTCACAAGCACAGTTTGGCAGGCCGCACTGCACATGTATAATGGCCATACCCTCCTCGGCTCCCACCTAGTTCCTGTGGCTGCTCATAGATTTCCAGAGTGGGAAAGCAGGTCATTTCGCATAGCAGTTTATTTTTGTTCGTGACAAGGAAGAGAAATAATTACATCAGCCTGAGCATTATTTCAAAGTCTAAATTCAGATCTTCTGCGATTGGAAACTGTCAGACTTAAAATAAGACACCCCAGGAAGATACAAGAAGTCTGCCTGAATCCAAGCGTGCACCAGTGAATGGTTAGCGAGAGTTGGAAATCCCGAAGGACCAGCATCTTCTTCCCAGGCAGGAGCTGCCCCTCCCCCGCCACCTCAGTTACACCAGGGCTCACTGGGGAGAGGGCTGGGTGATTCACGCCAGCTCCCTGCTAGAGAAAGCCACAAGCTTCCCACCACCGCTACCATATCCTCCACCCACCCACTGCCCGCAGGATAGCAAGCTCGAGCTCGGAGTGATGGAGGCCTCCTGGCTGGAGACTCGCTGGGCGCGGCCCTTGCACCTGGCTTTGGTGTTCTGCCTGGCGCTGGTACTGATGCAGGCCATGAAGCTCTACTTGCGGAGACAGCGGCTGCTGCGCGACCTGCGCCCCTTCTCGGGGCCTCCCGCCCACTGGCTCCTGGGACACCAGAAGGTAGATGGAGGGAGGGGCGCCGCAGGATGCTGCAGAGGAAGCCCGTAGCCTAGCCGCTGCTTCCATCCCTCTCATGCCATTCTGAGCTATTCTAGGACTCCCAGCTCCGGGGTGGGGGTGGGGGAGAGTGGGGTGCCTCTCAGTTCCTCTGCAATACTAGGGACTCTCGCATCCCCCCACCCCACCCCCAGGGAAGAGTTGCTAGAGAGGGAGGTTATTTGGGAAGCCTGAATATTGTAAAAGAACACTAGGTGTCATCTCAGTCTTCAGTCGTCTTGGTGTGTCTTTTACGTGTATTGTTTAAAACTCAGTATCTGCTCTAACTTATCCTTATTAGTTGTAGAAAATGCAAAAGCGAACGCAATAATTGCCCCCCCCTTGGTTCATTCAGACCAGGAAAAAAATATGATTGTCTTTTTAAAGCTTCCTGTAGAGGCGGGAGTGGCCACACCCCATTTCTCTGCGGATACTGAGTGAGGAAGGTTTGCTCAATGCAAGGAGACCAGTCATCACTTGCTCCATGTCTCCTGCTTTTCAAATCCACTCCCTACCCAGACCGATAAATTCTATCAACCCATTGGGAATAGCAGCTGTGTGTGCTAAGTCCTAGGTCTACAGAAAGAAAGTGAGTCTTTTCCCTGAGTGGCCTAAGTAAGGTACAGACTTGAGCACTAAAAGAAAATGAAAAGCCTGAGTTGGGAAGGATGATGTGCCTCCTCCTAGGATCCCCCGGGGGACAAGAGGTGGGGGGGGGGGGCGGGAAGAACCTCTGTCTGTGAAGAACCTGCACAAACTCTCCAGGAATGGGTGTGCTGGAAAGCTTACACTGGGGCTTTTGCTCCTCGGCTTCCTAGACTGTCTCTGCCATGTACCATTCCCATGTGCCATCTGCTAACTCAGGGTCCCTTCAAGTACACTCAGATGCACATAAATCACACTTCCTTGTCTTGCCTTTCTTTTTTCTCTCTCCTTTCTTTGTTAACATATTTTGATTGTTTGGGAGTTTGGATTTCAGGTTTGATGTGGACAGTCAATCACCATAGCCCAGGCTGTCCTGGAACTCACTATGTAGCCCAGGCTGTCTTCAGACTTGCAGTGATCCTTCTACCTCTGCCTTCCAAGTGCTGAGATCACAGGCATGAGTCACCACGCTTAGCGACCGCATTTTCCCCCTTCATTCAGCCAGCAGGATACACTTAGGCTGATTCCTAAGTCAGCCAGTATAAATTAGAAATATATGCCATAGTGAATATAGAAGTCATATGTCTCAATGAAATAGTAATTATTTATTTGGGGCATATACCCAGCAGATGGATCACTGAATTTTTTTTAGATTTATTTATTTCATTTTAAGTGTATAAGTGTTTTTGCATGGATGTGTGTACATACACCATGTATGTGCCTGATACCCACAGAGATCAAAAGAGGACGTCAGATCTTCTGGAGCTAGTTATAGATGGTTGTGAACTGACATGTGGATTCTGGGAACCAAATCCAGGTCCTCTGTGTTAATAGCAAACGCTTTTAACTACTGAGACATCTGAAAAATATGTTTTTAATCTGGACATCACAATTTTAGTTTCCATGAATTCTGTCTAATTCTCCATTTGTTCTTCCAACAATTACCTTATATTACAGAAACACACCACACTTTGACAATAGCCATTTCTTCCCCCTCCCCTGCCACACACATACAACAAGGTTTCTTTGTGTAACCCTGGCTGCCCCAGTGCTCAATATGTAAACCAGGCTGGCCTCAAATCAGAGATCCACCTGCCTCTGCCCCCTCAAGTGCTAGGTTAAAGGCATGCACCACTACCTCCCTCCCAGCAACAATAGCCATTTATTTTATTATTATTATTATTATTATTATTATTATTGTATTTTTATTTACATTTTACTTATTCGCTTTACATCCAGCTCACTGCCCCCCTCCTGATCACCCTCTTCCACAGTCTTTCCCCTATCCCCTGTCCCCTCCTCCTCTGAGTGGATGGGGTCCCTCTAGGTGACCCCCACCCCACCCCACCCTGGCACTTCAAATCTCTGTGAGGCTAGGTGCTTCCTCCCCCAGTGGGGTCAGACACCAGCCCAGCTAGGAGAATATATCCCACATGCAAGCAACAGCTTTTGGGATAGTACCCACTCCAGGACCCATATGAAGACCAAGCTGCACATCTGATACATATGTGTGGAGAGGCCTAGGTCCTGCCCCGGTATGTTCTTTGATTGGTGGTTCAGACTCTGAGAGCCCCAAGGGTCCAGGTTAGTTGGCTCTGTTGATCTTCCTGTGGAATCCTATCCCCTTGGGGACTGCAATCCTTCCTCTTATTCTTCCATAAGAGTCTCCAAGCTCTATTCACTGTTTGGCTGTGGGTGTCTGCACCTGTGTGAGTCAGTTGGTGGATGATACCTCTCAGAAGACAGCCATGCTAAACTCCTGTCTTCAAGCATAACAAAGTATCATTATCCCATAGTGTTAGGGATTGGTGCTTGCCCATGGGATAGGTCTCAAGTTGGGCTAGTTATTGGTTGGTCATTCCCTCAGACTCTGCTCCATCCCCAATCCCTGCATTTTTTGTAGACAGGATAAGTTTTGGGTCAAAAGTTTTGTGGGTGGGTTGGTGTCCCTACTGCCACCTAGGATCCTGCCTGTCCACAGGAGGTAGCCCACCCCCCCAAAGCCGTTTCTTAAGCTCAGTATTGTTTGGGTTGGCAATTTGAGCTGAGAGATGTCAAAATTTTTCTAAGTAACTTTGGCTAGGCTCACTAATGTGCCACAGTTTACAGCAGGTTATCAGTTGTATTGTCTTTCCGCTAGATAGATGGATAGTATGACTCTGCTTACCTGGTGTCAAGGTCCCAGGATAGCAAATGAGCAAATCTGCCCTTGCAAGCAGTTTGTAAACCTCTCAGCCACATTTGCTGTACTCAAGTTAATTGACCAGAGCCAGTCATGAAATCAAGTCCAGATTCAGGGTGGAAGAGCACAGAGCACGTTCATATTCTATGTCATATCTCCCCTGATGTATTGTAGTTTTCTACAATTTTTCCAACCCCTGCATACTTCTGTTTCCTTCCTATTTGTATATTGTTATTTTTTGCTGCCTAACAAATTTCTCTCAAATTTAGCAGCTTAAAACAACAGTTTTTATTTCATGCAGTTTAAATAAGGGTTGGGGATTCAGTAATGGCTTCCAAGTGCTGGGTGATGCTAACTCCAGGTCTCTAACAAGGTTGTGTGGAAATGGCAAGGGCTGCAACTGTCTAAAAGACTGGATGGACAGAATCCACCTCCAAATCCACTCACATGGTTCTTGATGAGTTTTGACAGCCTGGATTCCCTGCACCGGCTCTTTTCATAGGGCTACGCACAACCACAGTGCCCATTTGTCCCAGGATAGCCCATTTGTCTTAGTTTTAGCAACAAAAGCCCCACATCCTCCAACACTTTCTATTCCAAACAAGAGAAAAGTTAGCCCTCCTACTGTCAACAAGGCAGCTTCCTTCCCCCAGGACAAAAGGAGAGAGATTAAGATGGAAAAGTCAAGAAAGAGGTAGCAATCTTTTTAAACCTAGCTGGAACTTATCTGCCACCACTTCTGCTGTGAGTAATTGGTCACATCAACAAATCCTGGTACACTGTGAGAGAGGACAGCACAGAGGTGGGATCTTAGGAGCCGTCTTGTTGGTGGCTACCACAGTGCATTTAGCTTTGTGTTTTCCATGATAGGGGCTGTCCTCAAATGTCACGGGATTTGAGGCTGTATTTTCTTATCCTATGAGACACTACAGAGGTTTAGAAGTCTTTTGCACGCAGAGAGAATGCTCCTAAAGAGTAATATGTAAAAGCCACTGTGGGAGGAGCAGAACCATCAGCATCTATTATCTTTTTACAGTTATAGAGAGAAGAACTGTCTTTTCTGCTCCGTAGGAGGATACCTGGTGACTTGGCATTCTGGGAGTACAGAGGTGAAGAGCTAGGATATCTCATTTATTAGACAGCCTTTACCTAGGTCCTTATTGTGGTTCAGTGTCTCACTCTTATCTTCAACATGCCTAGTTTCTTCAAACCTCCAAGTTTCTCTGGCTTGGTTTGTGTAGAGAGTAAACTCTTTTCATTAAGTCGCTTTAGGCAACTGAAGTCGATGCTGATTGAAGAGAGACCTGAGATTCCACCAGCACTTCCTTCAGTTTATTGTTAGGGTGTTTTCTAGATTTTAATTAGAAATAGCTGAGAGGAGATAACAGACAGCAGTCCAGATTGCCTTACATGGATAGTTGTTTTTCAAAATGTCAGAAGTCCAGAGAATTGACATTACAAACATTTCTGTATTAATGTTCATTTTGACTAGAGACCTGTCTGCTCCTGACAGCTTCCTGTCTTGGATTCTAAGAAGAAATTGAGCATCTTTGGAGTTACTACAGTTGTGGTGAGACAGCCACTAGGCAAGAATTGCCTCTTCATCTACAGACAAATCACTGTCCAGAAAAGGACACACTTACAGAATGGTTGACTGATTATATCTGCCAAGACAGAGTAATCAGCCCATAATAATTCTGCATCACTAGGTCTGTCAGATGATCCTGGGCCAGAAGGCTGAAGATCTGATGCTCCAATGTTTTGTAGTATAGGGACTGTCCAGGTGTTCAGCAGTCTCTATAAATTGGCTAAGTTTTAGAAGGTATGCTTTGTGCTTCCCATAATTTCAGTTAACTCAGTCATTCTGGATTTCTGACAGGGTTGAAAACTTGTAGTCATAGCCAATCCTGGCTATTTACTTTGAAAGAAAAGATTTGAGAGGATGGTTTTCAGCTGACATTCATTCTAAAGCCAAGAAAAAAGCCAGGTTCAGAACTAAGTGTTTTAGTTAGGAGAGATGACAGAGGTTCTGGTTAGTCGACAAAATGATAGACTGGGTATTAGGTCTATCTTGCACCTTACTGACACAAATTGGTATAGTTATGCTCTAACTGTATTTTGAGAGAAAAGTTTTATTTTAACAGGAAGGGTGATATGTAGGAGGAGCTAAGGTGGGAGGAGTATGGAGAGGAAGAGGAGGAGTAAGGAGAGGAGGCAGAATAGGAGAGGAGGAGCTAGGTGACAAGAGAGAAAGAGGGAGAAGGAGAAAGAGAGAGAAAGAGAGAGAGAGAGAGGAATATGGAGGCAGATGTTCACGTGTCTCTGCCAGTCAAAGATAGTTGATATATCTAGGTTGGGTATTGGGTTACTCTTCTGATTGTATGGGTATCTTGTTTTTGAGTATTACCAAACTTATAAAGCCTTTGATTAACATTTTAAAAAATTGTATAAAAGCAAAAAGGAGAAGGGGGCATGGAATAGGGGTTTTCTAGGGAGGGGAAATGGGGAAAGGGGATGGCATCTGAAATGTAAATAAAATATCCAATAAAAAATAAATGAAAAAAAAGGATTGATTGTGTCCCAACATCAATGTCAGGCCTCTTTATGCATATGCAAACATATGTATGTGTACCTCCATACACAGGTGTGTATTCAAACATGCATATACACATGTATACATATCAAATAGATATATATATGAAAGAAAAGAGAGAAGTAAAGGTCCCTCTCTGGCAGTGTTACTTGTACTCTGCATTATAAATGCTGGTAGACGACCATGCATGATAGCTCAGTTCTGTAACCCTGAACTCAGGATTCTGAGGCAGGATTTGGTGTGATTTCAAGACCAGCCTGAGCTACATTATGAGATCCTATCTCCACAAAAGGAAATAAAATAGATTCTGGAAGCTAAGAGTTTTATCTATGTGTTTGTTTCAAAGTCCGTTCTGCCATTGCAGGGAAAGAACTGGATGTTTTTGTAGGGTTGGCAGATTTGTAGAGAGAAGTGTTTGTTGTTAATGCCATGAGAAAGAATCACTAATCAGCAGTTAGAGAACAGAAAAGGAAGGAGGAATGGTGAGCTACACAGTGGTCATGTTCAGTTGACCAACAGAAAGCTAGTAGCTTCCAGCATAAGAAAACAAACTGTGCAGCCAGGCGGCTCTATCCTCTAGGCCTGTGACGTCCTTGGGGTGTGTGTGTGTGTGTGTGTGTGTGTGTGTGTGAGAGAGAGAGAGAGAGAGAGAGAGAGGGGGGGGGGTCTCATCACCTCACCCTCTGTTGGGCAAAGCTCACAGGATGTGTCATATGGCAAGGATTTGGTCCAATGGTGAAACATATTTTTAAACTGAAAAAACAAATACACTAGCCTTGTTTAGGACATTATCTCCAAGCTTAGAGATCTTAGAGAAAGACTTTCAACTTCCTACATAAAGGAGTTAGGTCTCTCTGCTGTGCAGACCAGTGTGGGTCATGAACTCACCCTGTGTGTCTGTAAGACAAGCCACCACAATGCCAGCCCCACTGACTCTCTGATCTCCTGTCCTTTTTTACTGTAGTTTCTTCAGGAGGATAATATGGAGACGCTTGATGAGATTGTCAAAAAGTACCCTTGTGCCTTCCCCTGCTGGGTAGGGCCCTTCTGGGCATTTTTCTACATCTATGACCCAGACTATGCAAAGATATTTCTGACCAGAACAGGTAAGGAATGAGATGAAAATCTGAGTCCTAATCCTGCTAGGAGTTGCACATGACCCACAGGCCCAGTCTGAAGCAAAGATTAGCCGTGGGGCTGGAAGACAGCCTGAACAAGTATGGACAAGAGACAGATCTGCCCTGGCAAGGGGAAGTCCCATGTATCTCCCAGTTCCTTGTCTAATTTTGGCTCCAGGGCCCCATAAATCCCAGCTGCCCCAGCAGCATGGCCAGAGGCTTCTTTTGTCTCCTTGCTTTTGGGACTTTTGAGTCAACAACACTGATTCACACTGCATTATGAGCTTGTCTTCAGAGGAAATCAGAAACCTACCTCTGTGGGTCTGAACAGAAGCTAAGGTGATGAAGTGTTCACTTACCAGCCCAGACTCTCGGTTATGGTCCAAATTGCTCTCTTCCTTTGCAGAGGAGAGACCACTCCCTCTATCCATCTACTCAATCCATTTACAGGATTCCTATACGGATTATTTCATAATATAAAACTAAAATGGCCATTTTGAGCTCTGCTACTTCCATTAATCACAAGCACATCAAAAGGCCTTTGTGCCTCACTATCTGATGTTTTCCAACAAGCACACACATCCTAACACCTGTTCTAGAAACTTGCCCATGCCCTAGTGAGCCAGCACTGTTGAAGGGAATAGCAACCAGGGAGAATATGAGCTTAGGTCCTGGAACTCATTCTTCTGGGAACTGAGTCAAGACTTGGATTTTCCCAGCCTCCACTCCAAAGCTATAGAAAGTGAGCTGGGATTCCCTCCTGCCCACTGTCTGCACTGAGTGCAGGCAATGGAAGAAAGCCTCCCCCAACTTGAACTCGTCATGAATGTTTTCCCTAATGCAGTCTCCTCTGCTTGGTTCTACAGACCCAAAGACCCAGTATCTGCACCAGCTCATGACTCCGTGCATTGGTATGTATGTATTCTCACTCCAAGTCACTCTTCCATAGCAGAGCATTCCAAAGAGACTCATATCTGAACTCAAAAGCATCAAAAATGGACATCAAATACATGTGACATGAATCAGAGTGGGGGACCATGTGGGAGAAGGAAGAGAACAATCCAGAGGGAGGCAGGGGACACAAGGGAAGTGGGGGTAGAGAGAGGCAGGGGACACAAGGGAAGTGGGGGTAGAGAGAGGCAGGGGACACAAGGGAAGTGGGGGTAGAGAGAGGCAGGGGACACAAGGGAAGTGGGGTAGAGGCAGAGGGAGGAAGCAAGTGAGCAGCAAGTGTAATGACAGATAAATATGAAAATTCCATGATGCAAGCCAGTGTTTTGTATTCCCGCCTAAGAATATTATTTTTAAAGTTTAAAAATGAAACCTGGAGACACGAATTCAATCCCCATTACGTACATAAAAAAGAGGATCCTGATGGTGTGCACTCGCAATCCCTGGGAAAGCAGGGATATGCAGGTCTCTGGGCTGGACAGCCAACCTAACCTACAGGTAAACTCCAAGCTAGTGAGAGACCCTATCTCAATAACAACAACAACAACCAAAAAAAAAAAAAAATACCCACCAACAGTGGGTGACACATGAACACACAACATTTCTAAAGAGTAAGATCTATGAGGAGAGTCATCTAGGAGACAGTTAAAGGTCAATCCAGTGTCAAAGGTCAACCCAGCAAAATGTCACAGAAAGCACCCTTGCCTGTTTCTCTCCTCAAAGTCCCACTTTCAAGGAAGCATGTGTGTGAACTCTTCAGTCTTAGCCCCACTAAGGGAGGATTTAATCGTCTCTTCTCTCACATTTCCTTATATTTTTCCTTTCTTTTCAGAATTCTCTTATTTTTATATACCTCTCAGTAAAATTTTTCTCTGACGGGCAGTTTTGCTTCATCCTGCGAGCAGATAAATTAAGCTGCTTTCTTCTTGCCATTGATATTTATTTTAGACCAGGAAGGAATTAAATGAAAGAGTATAGGCTTTGGACTCAGAACCCCATAGATTCACACGCTGCTGTTCATGCCAATAGACTACTTGAGCATGAGCCTAGGGAAGAAATTTAATCTCTCTCAGACTCGTTTTTCTCGTCTTTGAAATGATCGTGAGAGTCCGTGCTGCGGCTGCTGAGACGTGAACGCCGCATTCCCAGTACCTTATGCAATGGCTGGTGTTCTAAGAGCACCAAACCAATGCCACCAAACAAAATGCCACGAACCTGGCATTTTGTTAGCACTCAGAAAGGGATGTCATTCACAGAATCCCAGCACTGAGAGAGGGAAATGATCACAAAGTTTCACCCTAACCTAAAAATCATTTGCAATTAATACTGAGAGAGGGAAAATCCGTGTTCTCCAGTGGAGTGTCACTGTGTGACTTAACCACATTTCAGGGTAGGGTCCACTCCCAGGAGTAGATGGCCAACACAAAACAGACTCCATGGTTTATTGTGCACTTTGTTTTGGTTTGGTTTCATCTTATTTATTTCCTCTAGTTTGTTCATTTTGATCTTCTTTCTTTCTTTCTTTCTTTCTCCCTTTTTGTTTTTGTTTTTGTTTTTGTTTTTTGTTTTTTCGAGACAGGGTTTCTCTGTGTAGCCCTAGCTGTCCTGCAACTCACTCTGTAGACCAGGCTGGCCTTGAACTCAGAAATCCGCCTGCCTCTACCTCCCAAGTGCTGGAATTAAAGGTGTGCGCCACCACTGCCTGTCTACATTTTTTGTTTTTTGATATTTTTCTTTTTTGAGTGAAAGGAGAAAAAAAACATAAAGTTGAGTAGGCAGAGAGGTAGGACCTGGGAGAAGTTTGGGGAGTCCAAAAATTATGATCAAAATACATTGTATGAAAAAATGTAAAGGATGTTATTCAAACTTAAAAGTCTTACCTTCAGGTTAAGTGCCTTGTGTGTGCATGCCTTCACTGAGTACACAACGTAGAATGCCACATTCCATCCCTGTGGAACTAAGGCTCATCGGGCCTCAGGGCCTTTCAGGCTTTGGAACACTTTCTCACAGCGTTAAATGCATCAGCCCTTGTGTGAGCATCAGAGCTGACCGTCCTCGTCTGTCAGCTTCTTGATGCGCTAGCACTATGACTTCCTGTCTGCTCGTGAGTCAGTGGCATCAGGCTGGCTGTGCTCCTCATCTCCCCTCACCTAATAAAATGCATGAGGTTATGTGCATTTTCTTCCTCAAGGAAGAGGACTCCTGAATTTAGATGGGCCCAGGTGGTTTCAACACCGCTGCCTCCTAACTCCTGCATTTCATCAGGACATCCTGAAACCATGTGTGGACGTGATGGCCCACTCTGTGAACGTGATGCTGGTAAGTGAGACACTAGGTTAGACGTTTATATAGTGGATTGGGAAAAATCAAAGCTGATTTCTAGAAACTAATTGTAATGCAAGTACCCGCTGAGTCATGATGTCTATGTAAGCCTTTCCTGACTTCTTCAGGTGATTAAAACACAAGAGCGGGTCCTCTGCCTTAGAGTCTAACACAATGTGGTAGTAAGACTCAGATAGCAGGTACTGTGGGAAACAGGTAAGGAAACCACGTGCGGCTAACTGGCTTCAAATTTCAGATTTACCTCAAATATAAGCTGGTTTGCAGAACAAGAAACCCCTAGGCAGAGTGATATGAGCAAAGCACTGAGGAAAGGGTAAGTGTCTCTCATAGGTGGTGGGGATCTTTAGGTGAGTGGCACCTTCCAAGGGGGCCTTCGAGGGCCACCCCTCTTGCATGGCTTTCTGGTTTAGAGATGAGTTTTATCAAAAGATCTATTGACATAGACTTTTTTAATGTTAAAAGCAGACAACTAATTATTAGTTTCTTCATAAACTTCAAATGCCACAAAGCCAAATTTCCTTACTTAACTGCAAGCCCATATTCTGTTCCCAAGAAACAGTTGTTACAGGCTTGTGGCTGGGACAAACTTCTGCAGGAACGGAGTGGGACACTAGGGAGGAGTTCTCAAGGCAGAGACTGGGAGAACACCAGGCTCAAAGAAGAACAGGGGACAGGGAGCTAGGTGGGGGATAGCATCTTCCTCATCTCTGCTCAGTGCTTGGAACAATTAAGCTCCACCAGTGACCATTTCATCCCTTTGTTTCTGCCCAGTGTATTTCTCGGGCCCACGTTTCCCTGATCACATACTTCCTCCTTCTGCTGAATGCTTCCAGAGCACCTCGAGCTCCTTCCTTCCAAACCTAGCACATGGACTCATCAGCTCTCCTCAAATGCCTGAGTTGAAATATCACACTGAATTCTATTAATAGGTACAACTAATATATAGTCATTAAAAAAAACTGATTCTTTAAAAAGGCTAACCCCCTTAACTATAAGCCATCAGACCAAATAGTAGACACTTCAGTGAATGGCTTTCAAATTCTGCTTTGTATTCAGTTTCCAACCATTCAATACCCAATTTGTCACCAGTAGGTACTCAGCATTCAGCACCTAGGCTGACACCTGTAGGTACTCAGCATTCAGCACTTAGGCTGACACCTGTAGGTGCTCCACAATATAGGTTAAACTAAATTTAAAAATTTCCATTCATTTAGTTTTTTGGGTTTTTTTACACTTTTGAACTTTAAAAGGCTATGAAAAATGCATATGTCTTTTTTTTTAGAGATATAAGTTTATTTAATCTTGTGAATCAAATCATTCTAAAAGATGTATTTCATTCAAAGCATCATATCATTTTTTGGTAACTAGAAATACAGAGACATTAAAGTTCGCAAAAATTTTTATCTAAAAAAAGTGTTTGTTGTGATAAATGCATTTATAACTGGAGGATGGGCACTTTGGGTAGGTTAGCAGTCAGACAATACATTTCAGGCTGTGTGAGTAGGCCTCTTTCTGTGAGGAAGTAAGAGCCAGCTCCCTGAAGCAACGCCTTTCCCAGACCTCTTTCTATTCTCAATGTTTGAATCAGAAATATGTTATTGTTTTTATTTGCAACTTTAAGTTAAATATAGTTATTGCATCTTCTCTTCCTTCTCCCATCAACTCCTTTCATGTTTACATCCCTTGCTTTCTCTCAAATCTATGATCTTTTTCTTTAATAATTACTGTTACCTATATGTATAAATAAATACAAGTACAACCATTTAGTGTTGCTAGTATGCATGTGTTTTCAGAGCTGTTTGGTACTGAATAACCATTTAGGGGGCTCATTCCTGGGGGAGACTTATTTGCCCTGTCCCGTCGGTCATTCCTTGCCTGTAGTTCCTCATCTAAAACTGGGGCCTCAGACACCCCCTTCCATGTCAGCATGTTTATTGGTGTGGTCCATAGCTGAATCTAAGATGATTTTGAAAAGCGTTCCGAGTTTATTTGAAGTGTGGTGTGATGGTTGAGAGGTGTGATGGGGTATCTAGTAAGATGGAGGGAGCCCCGAGACACCCCACGTGTTGCAGTCTTACTTAGACAGTGTGTGCAACTCTGTACCAATTGTCACAGAGCTGAGACAGCTGTTGAAAGACCATTGCCAGACGTGAAGTGTGAGTCATGCTCTTTCTCAGTGGCCTAGTGTGAGCTTCCTTCCCTCGTGCCCAGAATAAACACATGAGCGGTTTACTCCTGGCCTTCAGTTCCTGTCAGCTCAGGGTTTTGTCCCTGAGAAAATAAGGGGAAAAGCAGTCAAGTAAAGGCCATTTGATAATGGTGATGATATTGATCTTGGCCTCCTCTGGCAGGATAAATTGGAGAAGATGTGGACCACTCAGGAAACAACCATAGAGGTTTTTGAACACATCAACTTGATGGCCCTGGACATAATAATGAAATGTGCTTTTGGCCAGGAAACCGACTGCCAGATAAACAGGTCAGTGATGGGCAGTAAATGAGTTCTCTGTGATCTGAGTCAATCATTAACCCACAGCTCCATGGTTTTCTTCCAGTACCTACGAGTCGTATGTGAAGGCAACATTTGAACTTGGTGAAATCATATCTTCTCGCTTGTACAATTTCTGGCATCATCATGACATAATTTTCAAACTCAGTCCTAAGGGCCACTGCTTCCAGGAGTTAGGAAAAGTGATACATCAATGTACAGGTAAAAACACGGGCATGTCTTGGGTGTGGGGTGCCCAAATCCATACACCACCATGCCTGTCTTCTGTGTAGAAGGATAGGTCTCATGGTAAGCAAAGAAAAGAACTCTAGTTCTTAATGGAGCTTTTAGATGATCACTGCTCAAATAACTGCAACTTCTGTCCTTTCAGATAAGTGTACTCCCTCATTATGCATGTATTATGCAATTTTATTGTATGTAATTATTACTAATACATATATAGCAAGGGAGCATTTAAGATTGCAAAATGTAAGCCGGGCGGTGGTGGCGCACACCTTTAATCCCAGCACTTGGGAAGCAGAGGCAGGCGGATTTCTGAGTTCGAGGTCAGCCTGGTCTACAGAGTGAGTTCCAGGACAGCCAGGGCTACGCAGAGAAACCCTGTCTCGAAAAACCAAAAAAAAAAAAAAAATGCAAAATGTACATTGCATGTGGCTTTCTTGTGCAGTAAATTAAGTAATAATTACAAGCTAAAATGCTTACACACCATAGGCATGTAGAAACGAGTAGATGTGGGTATTAGTCAAAAGACACACAAAAGCTGGATATGGTGGAGTGGTTTTTTTATCCCAGCACTCAGGAGACTGAGGCAAGTGGTTCCTGTGAGTTTGAGGCCAGCCTGGAGTTTTGCCAAGTGAGTGTTGGGAATTGAACCTGAGTCCTCTGGAAAAGTAGCCAGTGCTCTAACTACTGAGCTATATTGGTCCAGCCCCAACAGTAACTTAGTTCACAATTTCATACATGTATACAATTTTGATTATCTTCATTCCCACATTACTTTCTCTTGTCCCCTCCCTCTCTTGCTGAATCTCCTCTTCCAACTACTCTCTCTCTCTCCTACTTTCATATATTTTTCTGAGTTTGCTGAGTTTAAATAGCTTTGCCTCCATGAACATGGATGAGAAACTAAATCCATGCTGTGTAGAAAATGTTTTTGAAAACCAAAGCATACTATCCTACTTATTTCCGTCTAAATTCACTTAAGGTGTATATTATATGGTAAATTCAAATAGCAAAATTGACCCCAGTTAAGACAGAAAACAAACTAATTTTGTAGAAGGTGGTTGTACATGTTCTGTCTGTCCCATGTTCTGCTTTTGTCTGTCTGTTTGCTTACTTGCTTTTAGCCCCTTTAGTTGTGTATGTTGGGTAATTGATCTCATTGGATAATTTCCATGAAAACAAAATTTAAGACCGGGGAGAAAAATGATTGGCCACTTGCATCTAAGTTTGTAATCATCTTGCTTGTCTACTGGTAGAAACTTATTTTTGGTCTCTTCCATTTGAAACTTTTGTAAAAGGTTGTCATTTGATAGAATATAAGCCACTCACACAAGTTTAATGTATTTAGATGTACCCACTCTGGACTCTGAACACAGATGTGACCCTTGTGTGGGTGCTGTGTTGCTTTATAATGTATTTGACTTTGGTTGACTTAGCTGTCCCCTTTGGTAATGAAGACCTATTACTCTATGCAGAAAAGATAATCCAGGACAGAAAGAAAATCCTCAAGAATCAAGTAAAACAGGATGACACTCAAAAGTCTCAAAATTTTCTGGATATTGTTTTTTCTGCCCAGGTAAATGCACCAAAAGACTAGACCTGCTCTAACAGCTACTGTGTGGGAGGGTGGATGAGCTAGTGCAGTCAGGGACAGGAAGACGGAATAAACCTCTTCAGTTAAATCCTAGCAATAGACTGCTGTGAGCAACTGGCTCTCAATGGAAAGACTGAGTCCTGCTAGGAGTCGGTGAATACTAACTTACCTGGTTGCCTTATTTGGAGGTTATGCAATACCTTGAATTTAGAGACTCACAGAAAAAAAAAAATTGGAAGCATGGACAAGCACTTTAAAAGAAAACGCTGATGATTTAGATAATACCTGGAAGAGTGAAGAAACTTTCCAAGTGCTTACGAAAAGCTTTTCTTTTGTAACATTGGTTCTCCTTTGTGCTCTGAGCGAAGTAGGACTCATATACGTAGTTGGTAAACTAAATCCGAAGTCTTGATTTGAAACTATAGCCTTCTGTAAAACTATTGTTTTGATGGTGTCTCCAAATATCTGTGATGCATGTTTCATCCAGGAATCTTTGCTGGATGTTGTAGGCTGAAGACGAAAGAGCCTTCTCAGATGCTGACCTTCGGTCTGAGGTGAACACTTTCATGTGGGCAGGACATGACGCCTCTGCAGCTAGCATCTCCTGGCTCCTTTATTGCCTGGCTCTCAACCCTGAGCATCAAGACAAATGCCGGACAGAGATCAGGAGCATCCTTGGAGATGGGTCTTCCATCACCTGGTAAGATTCACAGCCTTGAGTATGTCATGTCACCCTAGTTCTCTTCTTGGGATTTTGCTTATTTCTTATTCTGGTGCTTTAATGACCACAGTGTCCCAAGGTATGGGTATGTCAAAGCAGAGAAAGCAGGCCACCACTTGTCTCTTCTTTCTGAAGAATGACCTGAGTTAATCCTATCTTCTGCAAAAGAAGTTCACTATCCAGAAATCATTCATCACTATTTTTTTTCTACACAATGTTGCATTTGTTTCTTTCATCCAAGCTCTGGCACATGTGAAGTGAGGAACTGACTTTAGGCTCGCATTTGGAGCTTCAAAGACAAGGCTCTACATGGACTCCTGTGCTGAGAAAGCTGGAGAAGTAGACATTAAGATGGATGTAGATACGCCAGCCCACCACCTGGTCACTAGTGTCATACTTCAGGAGAGGGCAGACTTTGAACACGATATTAAATAGTACACTTAGTTATTGAGTTTTAGAAAACATAGACTGCCAAGCAAGGTGGCACATGCTTTAATCTCAGCACTTGGAAAGCAGAGGCAGGGGGATCTCTGTGAATTCGAGGTCAGCCTAGTCTACAAAGCAAATTCTAAGACAGTCAGAACTGTTACACAGAGAAACCCTGTCTTGAAGCAGAGGAGAGAAAATGTAGACTGAGGACATTTTAAAAATGGAGACACTAAAATAATGTCTAAGATTTGGTACAGACCTTGTCCTCAATGATCTGTAGTCTAAGGCAAGAGAGAGACCATCATACTGTAAATTAAAGTACTCCTGGTAAGGGAAATGACACGGATATTTGCTGACCACCAGATTTAGAAGACAGATTCCTACCCTGGCCAAGGATGGAAGCCCATTGAGGATCAACATGTCTAGGAGAATAAACCAGGAGAAAGTCTCAACTCTACTTCACCAGACTTAACATATTTTGCTGTTAATAAAGTTTAGATAATGGACAAACTCCTCAGACCTGTTGTTTGAAAGAAACAATGTATCCCTGATAAGTCATCACCACTACTCTAGTCAAAGGTACAGAATATAAGCACGTTAAAGACCACTGAGCCACATTTCACGAACAAAGATCAGCTCAGAAAACAAAACTTGAAGTTCTAAAGGGAAACGAGATTTCACTTTAAACATAAGGAACCAAGGAAGATGGCTCAGCCACTAAAAAAAAAAAAAAAAAAGCCAGGAGCAGAGGGCCAGCAAGATGGCTCAGCCATAGAAGCCTGTTCAGAATCTAATCCTCAGAATCCAAAGAAAGAGAACTGACTCCACAGAGTTGCCTCCAATCTTCACATGTATACCGTGGCATATGTACTACATATATACACACACATGCATACACGAATGCACACACAAAGCCATCTATATAGCATAAAATACAATGTTAAATCATGGCTTTTTACTGATAAAAAGTGTGCATGTTTGTTTGCATATATAAATTTATAGTTTACGATATGCTATTTTGACCCATTTTTGCATTTTGAAATAACTAAACAAACAGGCATACCCATTAACTCCGCAACTATTTTTGTGGCAAGGACATTTAAAATATATTCATTGAGCAATTTTTAAATATACAGCAATACGTAGGGGAGGATGGAATTGTCGGGCACAGGCGGGAGAGGAAGTCCTTGGTCCAGTGAAGGCTGGATGCCCCAGTGTGGGGGAATTCGTGGGTGGGGAGGTGGTAGTCAGAGGGTGGGTGGAGGCACATCCTCACAGAAGCAGGAGGAGGGGAGATGGGATAGGGGGTTCCTGGGTGGGGGGGAAATGGGGAAAGGGGATCACATCTGAAATGTAAATAAAATATCCAACAAAAAATAAACAAAAATAAACAAACAAACAACAAAGTATTAAGCACAATTACAACAATGTAGCTCCCCCACATCTAACTGAGATTCTGTGCCTCTTACCAGTCACATGCCTGATCTATGCTACCCCGCTCTCCCCACTCTCTTCTTCTAAGACTCCACTCCTTACAGCCAGGTGGAACTGGGTTCACAGAGTGTTTGTCTATGTCTGACTCATGTTGCTTTGTATAATGTCCCCCAGGCCCATCGATGTGCTGACTTTCTTTTTACTGGCACACAGCTCTGTGCTGTGTGTGCACCACGTTCTTTATCCACTCCTCTGATCACGACCCTCAGGCTGATAGTTATCGGGACTGTTGTGAATACAGCTGCAGTTGCTACAGTGACTTCATTGCCTTTAAATATATACTGATAAAGGAAGTTCCTGGATCATGTGCCACTTCTTTTTGTAATTTTTTAGGCACTTAATGCTGCTTTCCATTTGGTTAACACTGACAGTGTACACAGATCTTATTTCCTCTGAATCCTCATGAACATGTATCTCTCTTCTCTCTGACATGTGTGAAGTGATATCTCACTGTTAGCTTTAATTTTTATTTCTCTAATGATTTGGGATGTTGAGAACTTTTGTCACATGCCTGTCAAGTGTTTGTAGGTCAGTTTTTGAGAAACTGCCTATGTAGTTTCTTTGCATGTATTTTAATCAGTTTATGTGTTTTCTTGAGTTATTGAGGTCTTTATATATTTTGAATATTAATTCCTTGTCATATGTGTGATTTGCAAATGTTTCCCCGTTTTATAGGTCATCCCTCTATTATTTTCTTTGTCATAATAAGGAATTTTTTCACTTAATATAAACTCATCTCCTTTTTTGGTTTTGCTGCTTATACTTTAAAGAGAAAAACTCAAAATATCTTTGCGATGTCAACAAGCATCTCTCAGCCAGTGGTTTCTCGAGGAGTTTTCCAATCAGATAGTATTTTAAAATCTTTATTCAATTCTGAATTGAGTTTTGTGCACAGGATAAGAATCTCATTGTATTCTTGATGTGTATATCTAGCTTTCTCAACATCAGTCACTGAACTGAATATTTTCCCCATTGTGTGGTCTTGGTACCTTTGCTGAAGATGCATTGTCCATAAGTATATGTGTAGGAATAGGTGCAGGTGCGGGTGCAGGTACAGATGTGGAATTCCAGGCTCTCCGCCTGTTCCATTTGTTTTTTTTATTACTACAGCTTCACAGTAGTTCGCCAGATCAAGCATTGTCTCACACAAAGGCACTTTGAACTGTAAAATTATTGTTGCTGGAGAGACGGGGGTCCAAGTGGGGAGCCTCCTGTCCCATCATCTCACTGACTAGTCTGTTTTTATTTATTCACTAAACTTGGAAGACTGGTATGTCTGTTTCCAGCATGAATTCAATGCTTGATCTAGTCTGTTGTAATGACTAAAGAAACAACTAAGGCTGGGTACAGTGCTGCATGCCTTTAACCCCAGCAGGGTAGGCAGATCTTTGTGAATATGAGACCACTATGGCCTACATAGTGAATGCCAGGACAGTCAGAGCTACATAGTGAGACCCTGTCCCAAAAAACAAAAGAGAAAAAAGAAAAGAAAAAAGAAAAAGAAAAGAAAAAAGGAAGAAACTTAGTATTGACTCTTCTTAGTGTTAGTTGGTTTAAATTTAAAAACAGCCATTGAATCTTGGCCAGGTTGGAGAGAAAAAAAAGTCCAGATGATTTGTTAACTATTCTTTCTTTTAAGGAAAGAAAGGGGAAAATACTATAAACAAACAAACAAACCACATGTTCAAAGATTTATTCTTCTATAATTATGTGAATGTGGGGGTTTATGCACATGAGTGCAGGTGCCATAGAGTCCAAAAGAGGGTGTCAGATACACCGGAGCTGGTGTGGTTGTAAGCCATCTGGCATGGGTGCTAGAAACTGAACCCAAGTCCTTTGCAAGAGCAACAAGCACTCTTAACTGATGAGCCATCTCCAGGCAAGAACAGGAAACACTCTTAAATGACAAGCCATTTCCAGTCTTAGACACAAAAAAAAAAAAAAAAAAAAAAAAAAACCAACTCTATAATATACCTACTGTTTTCACTAATGAAATTTACATATGGCCTTCAGAAAATCTTAAGCAGTTTCTCTCTTTGGCTCTTTGTCAGGCCACTTCTATATTGGCTTAAAATTCTTTTCTCAAGAAGATATATGTAAGCTATTCAGAGAGTTCCAGGCCATTGAGGGCTACATAATGAAACCCTGTCTCAAAACAACAACAACAACCAAAATTCTTTTTTGCTTTTACATTGATATGGGCAAATTTGTTTTTCTTAGTTATGTTAAGTCCAGAATAGACACAATTGCTCTTTTATTTCCTGGCCTTCGTGAGGAAAGAATACAGAACTTAGATTACACATTTTTACAAGGCCAACACCTACATTAAAGTAATTTGTCAGAAAAAAAGAATTAGAAATGAGACTAGGCAAAAAATTAGAAATGAGATTAGATTTCTTGATCTCCTTTGACTTGCTAGTATGCAAACAAACCCTTTCATCCTTTCCCTGCTCTCACTTCAGACTTATTCTGTGGGAAGAGTTCTTTTCATCTTGAAGGCAAAATCTTAAGGAATCTCATAGAGCCCCATCTACTTGCCACCCTCGTGCCACCCTCGTGCCACCCTCGTGCCAGTAACTAGTCTGTCTGTCCAGGCATCTCGAATCATCATCCACATCCTCATCCACTTGGAGCCTCTCCCTCCATCCCACCTTGATCCAGGAAGCCAGCAGAGCGAGAAGCGTTTGTTGTTGGCTTATCTTATTGACCAGCTTCTCCCTATCCTGAGGTCCTGATCCTGGATATGATCAAATCCAGTATGAAAGGGAAAGCAGTTGGAACTACCATGGTCATGCCAAAGGTTTGGCAAATACTTTGTGTTCCTCCTTTTTCTCAGCTGTTACATCTGCAAGCATATTAGAGACTCTTTTTCTGGAACTTTCTAGTGGTGACTTGCTGTTGAGGTCTGCACTGCCCAGCTTGGGGGCCACTGTGTCCCACCCGAGCTCCTGCTCCGGTCCGAGGGTCAGGGTCTAGCAAGAGAGAGAATAGGGATGAAGGGGAAGAGACGAGAAGAATGGAGACAAGACAGAGGTTCTGATCAAGTCTCAAGTCTCGTTTATTGAAGAGAAGTCCGGGTTATTTATATGCTTTGCCATGTGCCTGGCAGGCGTGGATACTGCGTGTGCCTTACAGGCATGTATAGTGTGGATAGCATGTGCACTGGGTGCCTTGCAGGCATGGATGCCACGGGCGCCTTGCAGCTAGGGGCACTAAACAACAAAACAAGATATGTGGGATAAACAAGATGTTTATCAGAGTGTGCTCAGCTGTTGTAGGCTGTTGAAAAACAAGTCTCTTGTCAGGGTATATGACTCGAGATGGCTGCAAAGATTATAGCTGCTTTCTGCTACGAGTGGGCTCCCAACAACTTGTGGGGCAGGGAAACTCTGGACACAGTGCTTCACCAGCTGGTCTGCAGCTCTCCCTCCTCCGGTTAGTTCACTGATCTACTGGACATCCTGTGAATCTCCACCTTGCTTCTGTTACTCCCCACTACCAGTCTATCTGTTCTGAGTCACTTGTCATTCATTCTGTTCTCCCCAAACTCCAGGGAACACATGTCAAATCCTCTAAGTGACCCCAAATAAGTCTCCTTTGTTTAAGATGAGTAGCACACCCACTCCATTTTCTAAGGTGCCTCAACGTTTCAACAATTCTCTTTCAATGATTCTTTTCTCTCTTAAACTTCTTTAGCCTCTTCTTCAGTCTTTAGCTGTTCCTTGTACATTCTTCCTTTACATGAAGAGCTAAGGGTTGTAACACTGCTTTTCAGAAATCCTGTTGTTAGGCATCTGACATCTGTGTGTCTATCACCTTTGGGACTTCAGTTGACATGGAAACAGGAAAGACTACACTTTAACATGGTGCTATATAAACCTATACAAAAATCACTTTACCCCATCAGTAATGCTTACCAGGAAAATAACTCAAATAGAGAACAACAAATAACGAGTGGATCTGAAGTCGAGGTCACTTCCTGCCTGCTTTGTCCTCACAGGGAACAGCTGGATGAGATGTCATACACCACAATGTGCATCAAGGAGACACTGCGCTTGATTCCTCCCATCCCATCCATCTCCAGGGAACTCAGCAAACCCCTTACCCTCCCAGATGGACACTCGCTGCCTGCAGGTCTTCACGTTGTCCTCCTAAGCATGAGATTATGAAGTTCACAGTGACGATGATTCGTAGGATTTGGAGCACTGGGGAACCTCTGGGTTAGAATTAGGCAGCTACTGAAAGGTCAGAGGATAATTCCTCAATCATATGTGAGCTTCAGTGACCTTTCTAGGCCACATGACCAATTGAAAATCTGTTAGGTTTCAACCTCACTTTAAGAACCCCAGCCAAGGGTTTCGTCCATTATGGGACATTGTCTCTATGATAATATTTGTGAGGCTGAGTGTGAGATCCACAGGACATGAGCATCATTATATTAATGTGAGAAGGGGAGTCTTTATCACCATATCAACCTTAAAAGAGAATAATACTTCTCATTTTCCCCTTGGAATGTAATCTTAAAGGACATGTGGTCAGTACTCTACAGTTTACAAGCACGTCTGCAATATTCTTAATCTCTCCAAAAACCCATTGGGGATCCCATATATGCACAAAAGGTTAACAGACAGGAAGCAAAGCTAAAACTCATAGAGACCCTGTACTTCCTAAGCCATGTGCACATGTCTGGACAGGGCGTGTAGGTGGCAGTAGGATCTCATGGGACACTCTTTCATTGTGCTTTAGTAGCTACAGGTCAGCAGGCGTGCTGAGGCCAACCCTTCAGCCTCTGTAATCTTGTTGACAAAACCAGAATTGTTTTGGATAAGAAAATGATATTCAAATTCCCTCTCCTTTGCCTTTTTTTTTTTTTAAATCGCCAACCATATCAATATTTGCCCCAAGTCTCCACCTTTATGAATGTGCAATGCCAAAAGAAACTCAGCACGGGGAGAATAGCAGAACTGTCTCTATGAAGTACTGTCTAGCTGTCAACAGATACTTAAGTAATTTCCAAACAAAGCAGAAAGCTTAAGCACAGTTTAGTGCTTTGGTGGGACACTGACAGCTTCCTATGATAAAATTATGAATTAAATAAATAACTGCTTTGAAAACTGAAGTTTAAACCCAAGCCCATCTCCACCCTGTCTTTCCCGGTGGAGCATTGGCACACAGCTCAGCAAGAACTAGCTAGCTCTTTTCTCCTGGATAAAATGTCTTGGCAGAGAGCACACTACAGCAGCCTTTGCTCTGTTTCCCTTCTGCCTCAGGAATGACTGTGGTTCTTAGTATTTGGGGTCTCCACCACAACCCTGCTGTCTGGAAAGACCCAAAGGTAAGATTGTCTTCTGTGGATGTGTTTCAGAGAGTGATGCTGAGTGGGTCATGGATCCACAGCTAATCATGCAAATGGCTGTACCATGAAAGTAAACAACACTAGGCAAATAAACATAAAAGTCAGAAATGTGTAAAACTCCCCCACTAAACGTCCTCATCTCATATCCTTTATCTTTACTGCGATCTGAAAGACCTTAGTCCCACAATCTGCTCCCAACTGTCACTGTCTCTGTCTTTCTGCTACCTGTCTCTGTCTTCCCCCACCTGACAAGCTCTTCCGAACCCCTGTGGGGGGTGTCGGGGTGATATCTGCAGGACTGTGGCTGCTCAGCAGGGTAAATTGGGCAGCTCAGCCTCTCTCTTATTGTATGAAGTCATCAAGATCCTGGTGATACTGATGTCACATTCAAGTTGCTCAGCTCTGACACTCTGTTAAGAAAAAACCTATTTGTGAAGATATGGGCAGAGTTTATGGAAAGCAAACGAGAATGGATACCTTTCAGAATCATTTATCTTTATCTGGACCTGACAGGCCCCAGAAGGGAGGGTTACAGAACCTGCAGGGAAAGAGTCAGGAGCAAGGGAGGAAGCATCAGCTAAGCCTATGCAGTAGAGATATTGCCAACCTAAGACTGTCAGCAGGAAGGCGCCGATGAACACCCCAAACTCTCTGCAGCCAGTCTTCAATTCCCCACCAGTGCCTTGTATTATCAAAATCCAGTTGGAAACTACAAGAGTCAGCTGCCTGGGGGCCAGAACAGGCTCAGAAAAAGAGAAAGGAGGGCAGAGACAGGCAAGGAGATGTGTAGCAAACCTGACTAGATTTAATATTCTTGAAATTCAAAACACAAGTCCTAGTGTTCTGTGTAAACCACTGGGGCTTTAGATGTACTCTCTAGACTAGGAAGCTGGACCATTACGTCTCGTTTGGGTTAGGCTTCTGAGTGTGTGAACTCTTAGACTGGCTAGCAGACAAGTTGAGCAAGAGCCAGATAAGCCCTCCAAGACTATAGAGGTGTTATTTATGTGACCACTGAGCGACTTGGCTAATTAGAATTGCAATGTAGAGTTTGAAGACAACTCTGTCTTCTCTCAAAGTGAAATATTTTTGAAAAAGAGAGATGTGTACATCTCTCAAAAGTGAGATATTTCCCTAATATGTTGAGTACATGATAAACTTTTGTTCAATGAAATCTATTATTAAAATTAATGTCCCCCAAAAAAGCCACGGGGTAGTGGTTCATGCCTTTAATCCCAGCACTTGGGAGGCAGAGGCAGATGGATCTCTGTGAGCTTGAAGCCAGCCTGATCTACAGAGCAAGTTCCAGGACAGCCAGGGCTACACAGATAAACCATCTCTGAGGAAAAAAACAAAACGTAATGTTGTCTTCTTAGCATGTGGGCAGCAGAATGTTTTAAATTGCTTCTGTGGTGTGTGTTTTTGTTCATCAGCAGTAAGTAGCACCTTTAAAATGTGCTGTTGGCAAGATGGGGGTGTCTTCTCATTTCAGGTCTTTGACCCCTTGAGATTCACTAAGGAGAATTCTGATCAGAGACATCCCTGTGCCTTCCTACCGTTCTCCAGTGGTCCAAGGTGAGGTGAACATAGAGCTGTGGGGGACTTGCACAAAAAGCTTACTTATGTCTATCAGCCCCTCAGCTCCACAGATTCCTTCCCAGAACCCATCTCTTCACAAAGAACAATGCTTCTTTCTGTCACAGCCCACGTGAGTTAAGCCTCAGGAAGCAATCCTGCAGTATAAATATTGCTCACAGGTTCAATGTCACCTTCCCTTACAGAAGAAATATGTTGTGGGTGACTCCAGCTGCCACCTACTCTAGGGAGGACATCGTATCAGAACCTCTAAGTCCACAGTCTTGCAGGGAAAGCTATAAACATAAAGCCCAACAGTTTCAATAATATTTGGTGTGAAAAATCTGCTTTACTGTTGTGTGGTATAAGAGACTTTTTTTTTCCAGGAAGAAGTAACACAAACATAGCTACTCACACTCAGAAAAATTACCTCCAACAGACCAAAGTAAATAATGTATTAGAGTCTACTTTCCTGAGACACCATGGCCAAGACAACTTATAGAAGTTTAGTGGGGCTTATGGAGTCAGAGGGTGAATCCATGACTATCATGAACAGGAGCAAGACAGTAGGGATGCAGGTGTGACACTGGAGCAGTAGAAGCTGAGAGCCAAAATCTGATCTAGCGCTTAACTGGGAATGGTTTTTAGAACATCAAGGCTCATCTCCCAAAGGCACACATCCTTCAACAAGACACGCCTCCTAATCTGTCCCATACTGTTCTACCAACTGTGGACCAAATATTCAAACATAAGAGCCTATTGAGGGCATTTCCATTCAAACCACCACACGCTCCATCACCCAAAAGCCCAAGCCAGCACAAGTGACCGTTCACAAAAGCTGTCACCCTGGAGCTCTCTGCACAACTTGCAGGCATCTGAGCAAGTCTGAGAAGGCTCTGGATAGCATAACTGGTCAGTCTCCTTTCCAGCATCTCTTTACTGCTTCTATAACTCTGGGAAGGAGCCTCATGAATCTCCCAAGTCACAGCTTGAAGTCAGTTCACCTCTGGAGTTTCATAAGTCCCTTCCCTCCCTCCTGCAGAGAATGTTTCAATCAGAGGAAACTGCTAAGGAGCTGTGGGCTCCAGACTTATTATTCTAGAAACTCACCCCTTTCTCTCCTTCGGTGTCTACAGGAACTGCATTGGGCAGCAGTTTGCCATGCTGGAGCTAAAGGTGGCCATTGCTTTAATTCTGCTCCGATTCCAAGTAGCTCCAGACCTCACCAGGCCTCCAGCCTTCTCCAGCCACACTGTCCTCAGACCCAAGCATGGAATCTATTTGCACCTGAAGAAACTCTAAATGTTAGCTACTAGGGGAAATGACTAAATTTCTGTTTGTTGTTAAGTTAGCTTTTTAGCCAATGGTCCAGGAAATGGAGAGGAATCTAAGGCTGGTGGAAGACTGCACGACTGCTGGTTGGGGCATCTCTACAGCTGTACATTAGCCAAAGATATTTTCAGGTAACACGTGTGACCCTGGATATGTATAACTTGGGGAGATTGACAAATTATTTTCTAATGATTATTACCAAGCTTATCTGAAGTGGGAATTTCTGAGTTCACTGGAGACACAGTTACGCCATGTGATGTCTTTCTGGAAGCTATCTTATGATGCAGACACATGGAAGGATGTTTCGCTGAGAACAGACACATTGTGTTTGAGCGGATATGTGATGTTTGGAAAGAATAAAAGTACAACCCAACAGTGGACACGCTCTGGCATTGGTTCACCTTGCTTTCTTCATTGACCTTCACTTGTCCTGACTCCATAGAGAGAAACTTACCAGCTGCTTCTTATCACTTCAGTGGACTCCTGCCAGTTTCTTCTGGGTCGAGCTGCTGCTGATTTGTGTGTAGTCTTTTGCTAGTGGACTGGACTGCCGACAATAAAGATTGGAATCACCTCAAAGAACTACTTCTAAATAGGTCCATGTCCCCCTTGTCCTATTAATGATCTTCCTCCTCCACCTTTGGTCAGTGGGGTATAAGGGAGGTTGAAGCGTTAAGAATCTTTATTAATGTAGGCTTTGGAAAACCTAAGCCTATACCTATCACTAGGTGACATCTATGTATTTTCTGTTTTTTAATTGTTTTGGGAATTATACAAGTAACAGGATTTATGCTGAATGAAAGCCATTTCCAGCACTAGGAGGTGAACATAAAACCCAACCTCACCTGACCCACTGCCCTGACAGAGCCTACTGCTTTTCCTAAAAACAGAATTGATATGCATTCTTCCTGACTCTTCCCTGCAGATTTCATAAATAATGAGTGTGTGTGTTCTTAGACATGTGAACATATTTGTATTGTCCTTGCTTTTTCTCACTTAATAAAAAAAATCACCCTAATCCTTATCACAAGGTTGTGATATGTGAATATTATATGATTCATTTTAAAATATTTTTACTATTGAATAATTAAATTAGTTATAATTCTTAAATGTATTTATTGACCTTTTCTCAGTTCCTCTCTCTTCTCTCTCTCTCTTTCTCTCTCTCTCTCTCTTTCTGTGTGTGTGTGTGTGTGTGTGTGTGTGTGTGTATCCATGTGTATCTGGGTGTGTATTCACATGTGTGCACATGCATACAGAGGCCAGAGGTAAGCCAAGGTATCATTTTTCAGGTTTCATCTGTCATGCTTTTTTAGACAGGATCTCTTACTGGCCCAAAGCTCACCCAGTAGCTTAGGCTAGATGGCTCCTGAGCCCCATGATCTGCCTGTCTTTACCTCCTCAGCTCTGGATCACAAGCATGTGCCACCCTTCCCCCATGCCTCATTGTTTCCACATGGGCTCCGGGGATTGAACTCAAGTCCTCAGGCTTGCACAGAAAGATTTTTACCTATGAGCTACCTATCTAGTCCCTATCTTTATGGAGACAACACTATCTTTGGTTTTGTATGATGCTTTTTCTTAGTTACCCATATATTCTTCATATATTACGGATAATAATTCTTGTTTACAACTTTTCTTTGTAATATTTCAGATTCCTTTACTCTTGTTAATTTGAAGGCATAGTTCTTTTACATATGACATACTTTAATTTTAATGATGTAAGATGTGTATGCACACTTTTCTTTATGGTTTCTTGGTTTTGAATCTTAAATAAGAAAGTCTAAATTTAAACTGTTACAAAAATATTCTACTTACATTTCTGGCACTAACTATTCTTATGAAGCCTAAATGGGAACTGCTTAATGATTTACAAGTCCATCACTCATTGGAACCCAATCAGAAATTAGATTAGTTTTTAAGTATACAAGAAGCCCTTTAAAGGGCTTTCAACTAGAGACAGAACTAGAGTGAACTGCACTTTAAGAAAGTTTTTCTGGGCATAGTGATGCATACCTATAACCCCAGCACTTGAGAGGCTAAAGCAAAAGAGTCATAAGTTCAAGACCAGTCTGCTGGACTACAGAGAAAGTGTGTGTGCTACAGAGAAAGAGAAGTGTGTGTGTGTGTGTGTGTGTGTGTGTGTGTGTGTGTGTGTGTGTTTCTATCAGAGGAGAGAACTTCTGTGTGTGTGTTGCATCTGTTGCATGGATAATGAACAAATGATGACAGGATAGAGGGGGACAAAAGGAGAAAGCAGAAGAAAGGGACACCATCAGAATACTAGGTCGCAGATTAGAATAGATGCTGGATACTTAGCTGGCAGAAAAGAGACCATGATCATAAAGGTGGCTTTCCCAGGACAAGGCTCATCCATTGCTAACCCCTGAGACTTCCCCAAATGTGGGAAACTTGACTTGTAGTTGGGGACTGTGTTCATGTTCTCCCCTGAATTAGAAGGAAAAAAAAGTAGATGGTGCTTGCCAAGGATGGTGGCAGTGAACTTCAGGGGAAATCAACATGAAGGTGACTTTGATGGCATTTAGGAGAGTAAAGAACTTGTAGATTGTCTGGAAGTGTGAATAAAGAGGCAGAATCCAAGAGTTGAGAAACTGACCACCGTCATCCTGTCCAATTACAGGAAGACTTCAGAGAACCAGCCTCCTCTCCATCAGTCCATTTTCTGGAAATTTTAATTATGGGGAATTAGGGGGAAAATCAGTCAAAGGGGCTAATAAACATGGCAGCCTAGTACAAGGAGGGATGACATGTGGAGCCAAAAATTCCCTTCATCAAACAGAAAATCTACTATCTCAGGATTAATAAAAGCCATATATCTTACTAATAGTATATGAAGAGATAAAGAAACGTAGCCTCAAATGTAATGATACCAAATCTCCCTACAGGTGCAGCTGGCAGGTTCACACAACTGTAACATGCTCTTGCTTTCCTGTTGTCTCCTCTGTGCCCATATGCAAAGCTGCAGAAGCTGGAAGCTATGCATACCTGGGGGAAAGATCCCCTTGATTCACTGTGTAATTGGTACTTAACCAAGTAAGGCTAAATAGGAGCTTCACTAATTACAGCAACTACGGCCCTGAGTGCCTGAGCTACTCCATAACCCACAGCAGTGAAGATCCCAGAGGCTTCTTTTACAAGCTAACCTGTGGCCTGCTGGAAAGTTGGGTGGTTCTTGATCCCTGAGTTCTACAAGCTGTGACAGCATGTGATCAGCATCGCCCCAGATGCTGTTTCTGTTTTAAAGGATCCGTCACAGGGATGCCTACATTACCATCTGTTTATAGCAGAGATTGCTCAGCATCCCTCCCACATCCTTTGACCACTCCTACATAAATAGAATTTTTAGCTGGGTACATAGCTGCCAGCTACAGAGTATATTCTCTGTCTCTCTCATCTCTGTATCTGTCTTTGTCTCTTGGTCTCTTTCTCTGTCTCCCTCTCTCTCTGTCTCTTTGTCTCTCTCTGTGTCTCTGTCTATCTGTCTGTGTGTGTGTCTTTCTGTCTTTCTCCTTCTCTCTGTTCCTCTGTCCCTCTGTCTCTGTGTCTCTCTGTCTCTGTCTCTATCATCTCTGTATCTGTCTTTGTCTCTCAGTCTCTCTCTCGGTCTCTCTGTGTGTGTATGTGTCTGTCTGTCTGCTGTCTGTCTGTCTTTCTCCTTGTCTTTCTCTCTCTGTCTCTCTCTGTGTGTCTCTATCTGTCTCTCTGTCTCTGTCTTTCTGTCTCTGTCTCTCTCCCTCTTGTGTGTGTGTGTGTGTGTGTGTGTGTGTCCCCTTTCCTTCTCTGCATATGTGTGCACATACACGTGCATGTGTATTTGTGGACCAAAGACCAACACTGAGAATCTTTTTCAATCACTCTCTACCTTACTTTTAGAGACAGGGTCGCTCACTGAACCTGGAGCTAGACCCAGGGTTCGTCCTGTGCACAAGCTGCAGTGCCTAGCTTTTCACAGGATATTGCAGACCCAAACTCAGCAGTAAGCGCTTACCAACTGAGCCACTTCAGCCTGATCTTCCAGTGAGATACATCATGCTTTCAAATATTAGGCAGAACTATGAAAAGAAGTGATGTAGTTTATCTCAGGCTAATATCATCGAAAGGAAAGGTGTGTGCCGTCTACTTCCTGTTTATTTCCTTATTTGAAGACAGATGTGGTGACAGAACCTAGAGCCACTAACTTATATTACTGCCTGAAAGTTGTGTGTTGGAAGATGACAGAATAATGCAGACAATGCATAGAACAAAGCATCCCACTAGCTCTAGGCCTCCTCGAGGCTTCAGTGTACAAGACTATTAAATTGTCCTAGTGAGAACTTACTGTTATAGTAGGCTATGTAAACAATGTTTTCCTTTATATCTCTCTAAATAATCAAGAGCTCTAAGCTTTGAAACTTTTTAAATGTTCAACTACTTGTCAAAACTTTGATGTTAAAATAAACTCCAGAAAAGAATGGAGTGACTTCCATACCCAAACAGCCACTCCCAAACCAGGACTGGCATAAAGGAACAGACATCTTAAAGGAGCCACAGAGGCCTGAACAAAACACCATGACTTGTTCACATTGCTCTCCACCCCCACCCAACCTGGAGAAGCAAAACCTGATGCTGTTTCTTAAGCACTGGTCTTGGTTTTGCCATGTAGTTTAGCATGCCCCACAAAGCTGCAGATCATGTCATCTCTTACTCTTCATCTTCTTTAAAGCTTGCGTCTTTTAACAAATCTGAAGAAATCATGGCTCCTCCTCTTCGAATCTTGTGCACAAAAGCACAGAAACACAGTTTGTCTATGGTGTAATGGTATTGGCCAATCCAAGAGCCCATACCTGGACCTCACTGAAAGTCCTTCTCAACTTTAGTGGAAAACGGCCAGAATTAGTAATGAACCCATTGGTTTGAGGGTAGAGGAAAGTCACTCACCCTTAGGCACATCTGTCTCAAAATAATCTCAGAACACAAACACATAACTTTTATCTCCTGGTTGAATTTTTAAAATGTAATCAATTACATATAATTTCTTATAATTTCTATATAACACACGGTTGGTTTTCAGCATCCCTTTGCCATTATTATAGAATATAGTGTGTATATTCCCCCTTACAAGTGGAACAGTAGTGTCTCTGTCAATCTTTTCCAAAATATTTTCTATTAAGCCCTGTGGGTCAGTGGGTAGAGTGGCTGCCTGACTAGCACAAGGCCCTGGGTTCAGTCCTCAGCACTGAAAACAAAAAGACGAAATGTCTCATAAGAACATTGACTGTGCTTCCTTCCTTCTTCCCTTGTTTCTCACTCGTTGTTCTATGACTATGCTGTCCACCAACTCAAAGGCCTCTGCTAGAACAGTGCTCTGAGATGCATATCTGATGCCAAAACAGGTGATGCAATGACACTTAGAGGACATCCTTTTTCTTGCTTCATACTTGTAACATGTGTTTGTGGAATCCAGATCTCTATCTAACCAAACCTAACCACACAGCATCATTAACTGTAGCCACAAGTTGATTCTATATTTACCCTGTACACTACCACCTGGCAGTGTAAAATGAATGAAGGAACACCAACCAAAGACTGTCAAATACCCTTAAGAATGCCCAAGTCAGCCGTGATAGATTGTAGAACGATGAAAGGTAGCCTGGTTTCTGGTGGAGAGCCCCTGAGACCCCACAGAATCCCCTGCAAGGGACCGCAAGCATTTCGCCACACTCTCAGACTCTAGGCTCCTGACACGAGGCCACAGCCCTCCATAGATTTGTGTCCTTTAGTCAAGTAGGGCAATAACCCCTATCCCCTTCACAGGTAAAAGATGTGACCACAGCCTCAAGACAGATCTCCACATTAATGAGGTACCTAAAGGCCAGAGGGCGCAGCCAATTAAGCATTCCCTCCCAGACCCTCCTCCCTGCAAAGGTATTTAACCTCAGGCCTACTCTAAGAAAATGGGGAACAGTTTCTCATCTACTTTTCACTATGACAATAAACATCTTAAGACCATGGACTGTTTTACTTCTTCGGGATCCACCGTAGGGAACAGTGGAGCCGGCCTTTGTCTACAGAGCCGCTGTCTAATCTCCCGAAGAAGACCTCTCTGCATTCCCAGCCACAGCAACCATCAATCCAAGAAAGCCAAGCGAGCAGCTGTGACTAAGCAAGACTCTCATCCCCATGGGACACAGTCAGAGCTTCTCCCTCTTTCTCCCCCTTTGGCCACTGGCCAATCCAGCCCGTATACCCCCACTTGGTTCTTGGCTTTTCCGCAGCTCCTCCCAGCAGGCTTGGAGGCCCAAGAGGCTGAGAACCAGACTAGCTAGCTCCGGCTCCCTGTGGGACCTCAGACTGCGCTTGTATCCCCGGAGCGGGATCCCGTGGCTTCACATTGCCCAACGCCCACCCAGTGCCAGTGTGGGGAGAGCACAATTAAATTTCCCGCACTTCTGTCTTCCCCAAGTGGCCTAGCCCCTTCTCGAGACAGACGCGGGACCCACACACACACAGCAACCCAACAGTAGCTCACACCTTTAGTTCTATCCCTCAGGAGGTAGATCAGCAGCAGGCAGATCTGTGAGTTCCAGGATAGCCAGGTGTATGCAAGTTCCAGACCAGCCAGAGCTGTGCAAAAGACATAGAGAGAGAGAGAGAGAGAGAGAGAGAGAGAGAGAGAGAGAGAGAGACACCATAGTTCCCTGAAGAGCACAGACAGATGCTAATAATAAAACCTTTCCACAAGGACAACACTAACTCTGGAAGACCCAGTATTTGCAATTAATAACTTATAATAGAAAAGGTACTGCATGTCACCACAAACAAGTGGGATTTATTTCTAAAATGGAAGAATGATTCAACATAAAAAAAAAAAAAAAAAAACTGGTCAGTGGAATTCACGTTAACAGAATAAAGATGTGAAATCACATGGCCATCCCAACTGATATAGAAAAAGCTTTTAGTAAAATGCAGCATTTTTTTCTAGTTTAAAAACCACACTCTATAAACTGGGATTAGAAGGAAATGCCTCATTTAAACAAAAGCCTATGCCTTTTTTAAAATCCACAGGAAATATCAGCCTCTATCCTGAAAGACTGAGGACTTTCTCCTTACATCAGGAATAAGACATGTTATTTCGACATTTTTATTCAACATAGTACTAGAAGTCCCAGCCAGGGCTTTCCTCAAACCTCCCTGTGATTCCATCAATGGGTACTCTTCCCAGACCTCAGACTTTCTTTAAGCCGCAGTAGAGTGGAAATTTCTGGTTCTCAGTTAGTTTTGTGAGAGCTATGTAAACTGTTCCCTCTGCTGTTGAAGGCACATCAAGCAGTGCTGGGTCGGGGAGTATTACCAAAAGAAGCACTTGACAAAGAGGGTGCCTCTTTTGTAAACAGCTTTTGGAAAGTATTTGCCCTCAAAGCAAACTGGAATCCCATGCATAGACTGTTCCCACTGCTTAGCAATCAAATGTCAATGGATTCAACCCTTAAGAAAAAGCAAGAAAGCATAGACTTTGGAAAAGCCTCAGAAGGACTCAGATTCTCTGATGGGGTAGCTCTATTCCTGGGAATTGGTCCTAATAACACCCATAATGCTCTGGGGCACTGCTGTATAATTATGGGAGAATCATAATGACAGAGACAATGTCAGAGCAGAGAGATTTATGGGGAGGAACCGGAAGCTAGCTCTCAGCTCTACCCCGGACAAAGCACTGAGGACTTGGAGGGATGAAAAGAGCACAGTGATCAGGTGCCCTTCAAGGAAGTGCAAGCTTTGGGTGTGCTTTCCAGGCACGTCTGATCCAGATGGGCTCCAGACTAAGCCTAGGCTCCCCCAACCCTCCATTTTAAAAGGGTCCTTAGGAAGAAGTAAACAAACTCTGATACTACCAAATGAGCCGTGTAACAGGGCTGGGATAGGCATGGCCAATGGTGGGCAGGCAGTGCTAGATCTATACATAGTGACCCTGGATCTACAGAATAGTAATTCTCGAACTATAGCTTGACTCCAGACTGCCACAGCAAATGTGAAGCGCATCCTAATTTTAATGTCCATTTAGAGATACCTGAAATGTGGAAAGACTTGTTCAAGCTCACACAACCAATGTAAATGTCTAGCTGAGGCTAGACACACAGATGAGGCCAACACATAGGTATTCATTCAACAAATTCAGCCTCTATCCTGAAGGACTGAGGACTTTCTCCTTACATGTGGAGCACTTCCACTATGCAGGCACTGTGCCTGCATTTCTGTAGATGCTTGGCCCTCCAGGAGTTCACAGACCAGAGCTTGGCGCATCGGATGGGTGTGGTATGCCAAGAGATGTCAGAGAGACATCCTGGAGGTGGTGAGGCCAATGGAAGAAAAACCAGAAATTCTAAGCATGGTCAGCACAGGTACTGAGGCATGAAAGAACATGATAGGGGAGGGGAAGTGGGGAAAGTCTCAATGTTGAGTGGGAGAGAAACAGCTGCCAAGGAAGAAGGCTGAATCACAGTGTGGCCATCTAGTGGCCACTATAGGCATTGCAGACAAGACGCTAAGCGAAAACTGGAGGGGCAGTTGTTAACGTTCAGTATGCATTGACTGTAGGCTTTCTGAAGTCAGGATAACTCTTTAATGATTGCCACAGCCTCATAGAATGGATATTATTTAGTTCTAATTTGCATACATTGGTACTGAGTATCTTAGTCAATAATTTTACCAGCATCACAGATGTCCAAACCCAAGCCCAGAAGAGACATCGGGCTACTCATGTCTTGGAAGTGTTCAAGGGTCACCCTGTAGACAAAGGACTGGATCCTGGCTGAATCTTCATGTTGAAAGATTTCTCTAACTACAGCATGGCAGAGGCCTGAAAGTACAGAAGAAAGATAAAAAGAGGTTGCTGCAAACATCTAAGCAAACCATCTGCTGGATCAGGGAAGCTATGGGGTAGAAGGGAGTGTGTCAGAGAGTAAACCATGATAGAGTTGAGGCAGAGCTGGAGCGGCCCCTGCCTCAGGTCTGGCGATTGGGTGTACCTTAACAGAACTAGGGTCTCTGCTAGGGAAGATCAAGAATTTCACTGGGGACCTAAGGTGCCTGTGGCATCATATATGAGGAGACGAGGCTGGAGCTGCTCATTTGAAGTTGATACTTGCTGTAAAAGAATGAAATAGATAAGGTTCCCATGTCAATCATCCAACAAACTAACAGGACTGTGTTGGGCATTTGAATGTTACAGACATGATCTCTGTCTCCTGGGGCTCTAAATTGGTCATCTTGACCAAACAACAGCACCCACCCTCATGTGTAAAGGTAATCCACTAACCTGCACCACTAACCTGCACTGACACTGAGTAGCCAAGTAATCAGGCTTAGGTGCATAGAAGAAAATGGCTGCTGTCTTATTTCTCTGAACACGGGAGACTCTAGGACCATTGTATCCTGTAGCACAAGGTAGGACTAAAATGTCCTTGATGAGAGCAGTCTCAAAAAATGCTGTAGACAGACAGAGTGAAAGCAATGGAGGTGAGGTAGAAACCACAAGTGAGAGCTAGAGCCTTCTTGCCTTCTTAAAGGACGTCCATCCATCCTCCCAGATGTGCCAACCCGAAGGGAACACACGCTCTGCAGTAGCAAGCATCTTTCTTCTTCAAGCTTCCACTTCACCTGCACACATCACAGGGAGCCCATCTCTGGGGCAGGGTAAAGAATGAATTTAAAGTCAAAACACCAAGGTTCAATGTCCTCAGCTGGCTGTGGATAATTTTTTCCTCTAAAAGTGAGCTATCCTGTGGATATCTAGCTGACGGTCAGAAAGTGCCCTACATATACACAGTAGCTCTCAAATGCTGTGTCAAAAAGCGCCAGCGCCATCCCCATCTCTAGATTTGGGTTCGAGGACAGGCCCTTCTCATCCTCTTGCTCTAGTTGTCTAGCCCAAGGGATCTAACATGCCTTCTCTAGTCCTTCCCACCCCTCTCCTTACCTCCCCACAGTGCTCTGTGCTTCTTTTCCCTGGTGCCAGCCCCAGCCTCACCATCCTCATCCTGTACTACCCAGCCTACTGCTGGAATAATCCAAAGGCCTGGTTATTTATTGATGGAGTCCACTATATACGTGTGCTGGCCTCAGTGCTGCAGAATGGCTTTGCGGAACCAGCTCTAGAATGATCACAGCCCTGGAGGTGTGGTTCTGGAAAGCAGCTGGGTCCTGCATGGTACATGCCCACCAGTTATGGTTGGGAGTAGTGAGGCCCTCTAGCCTGCCTCTTATCCATCTCCACATGTGACCCTGGACAGGTACTGACCCTTACATGATGTCATATTAATCAACTAGGCTGTGATTCTAAAAATCTGACTAGGTATTGTATCTAATTTAGTTTATTATATAATGATGGATTAATTTTACAATAATTGCGAGCAGTGGTGGCGCACGCCTTTAATCCCAGCGCGTGGGAGGCAGAGGCAGGCGGATTTCTGAGTTCAAGGTCAGCCTGGTCTACAGAGTGAGTTCCAGGACAGCCAGGGCTACACAGAGAAACCCTGTCTCAAAAAACAAAACAAAACAAAACAAAAAAATTTTACAATAATTAACATGCTGTGCACTGTGTGCTGGGTGGTATTCTGGGTTTTATATGCAGTCCTTCTTTCTTGCTTTCTTGCTTGCTTTCTTTCTCTTTTGACATGGTCTCACTATGGAACCCTGGATAACATGTAACTTATTATCTTATTGTGTGGATCAGGCTCAAACTCAGAGCTCTCCCTGCCTCGCCTCCTGAAAGCTGGGATCAAAGGTGTGTGCCACCAAAAGTTGTGGGAGTGACCAGCCACTATGTGGTTGGGTTTAAGACTCCATAAGATGGATCCCAGGTCTGGCACTGCTTGAGTGTCCCAGAATCTGAGATAGGCCATGGACCTAGAGGAAAGCCAAACACTGGTACTGCTAAAGAAACGTGGCCATATAATGACTTTTTTCTTTAAGATGATGATTTATTATATAAAATTATGATTGGCAGAATACAGAAAATTATTCCTTTTATCTTCACATATGTAATACAATTACCAGGGAAAGTGTTAACATTTGGAAGAAGTTATTACAGATTACCAAAAGGTACTCATTTGGTGAAGTCGTTCAAGTTACAAATTCTAAATAAATATAATGCCCTCCAAAATACATGAACTGTAAAACAAGCATGAAAACAGTGATCTTAAACAAAGATTCCTTTAACAGAAAACAGCCAATGAGAAACACAAGAAAAATGTTGCCAAGTCGTACTAAAAAGAATCAATCAAATATTTCCTTTATTGGGATGGTTAAACTAAACAAAACATAAAACTAACCAGGCAGTGAAGACAGTATAGATGGTTGTTTTTCTACGGATGACAAAGGTCAGGAGGCCAGGCATGCGCTGTAGACCAGGTGCCTTTCGTCACACTTACTCTGGCCTTCTACTGCTACTCAGAGGTAAAGGAATTTACGCATCAGGAAGGGAAGGAAAACCACCTGAACTGGGCAAAACCTTGTCTGTGAACACAATCAAATTCATCTCTAGTGTTAAGAGTAGAAAAATCTGCTGGACGGTGGTGGTGCATGCCTTTAATCCCAGCACTTGGGAGGCAGAGGCAGGCAGATTTCTGAGTTCGAGGCCAGCCTGGTCTACAGAGTGAGTTCCAGGACAGCCAGGGCTACACAGAGAAACCCTGTCTCGAAAAAAAAAAAAAAAAAAAAAAAGAGTAGAAAAATCTGCTTGCACAGGATAACTCTGTATGTCAGCAGCAACCAGGGCAAAGGTTTTACTGCCAGGAAAAAGCAGCGGAGAGAGCTCTGATAGGTTGGGACAGTCATAGAAAAGTGAAGTCCTTTACAGAAAACATTATCATATCACTACAGTCTCATTTGTAATAAACAAAATCAACTAATTAAGTTTGCAATTAAACTATTTTAAAAATAAAGCTGATAAATGAGAGCACACCATATGAGTCACGTTGGATTATTGTATGCTAAGTCCTAAGTGCTGTTAGCAAACACACATGCTACAAAAAGAAGAATTGAGAGTTTCACATTTCAGAGTTCCTGAGTCTTATCAGGGAAAAGGAATACCATAGCCCCAAACAAAACAGCAATAATACAGCAGCCAGCACAAATGTGGGCTTTTTTGTTAATGTTTATGGTTTTAAGGCTGAAAAGATATAATGACTCTTAGCAACATTCAGACACACCCATAGATCAGGTGCTGCTCAGCAGTCACTAGAGAGGCTTCCTCCTGCAGGACGCGGGAACCAGCACAGAGACCCACAACTGGACAAGGTGCAGAAAGTAGGAGACCTTGAAACACTCAGTCCTAAATGAGATGCCTTTATCAAACCCCTCTCCTCAGGGCTCAGAAGGCTATGCAAAAGAGGAGGCAGCAAAAGAGCCTCCAATGAGTAAGAGACACTGTAAGAGCCAGAGTAGGGGAACACCAAGGAAACAGTGTCTTACAAACACAGCAAGACTGATGCACATATGACCTCATAAAGACTCTGGCAGTATGCACAGGGTGTATGGGATACACAGAATGCTTGGGATACACGGAATACACAGGATATACGGGATGCACAGGTACAAGCCAGATGGAGTCCCACTGCTGAGAGGAGAAATAGGCATGAGCCCCGATCCCTAACCTAGAATCTATCTCCAATTGACAACTGCTTGAAAAGGAAGGATCAGCTTTCTCCAATGGAGTCTCATTGAGCATACAAACCACTCTTAAGAGAGGTCCCATGCCCAGGAGTAGATGGACAACATAAAATTAACTCAGTGATACCTTTAGAGATGCTTGTGTCAAAATGCTTTATCGGGGCATTTGGTTTGGTTCGTTGTTGTTTTCCAACATAATATTTTTATTGATTCTTTGGGTATTTCACATCATACACCCATCTAACACATTCGGCAGAGTCCTTCCCTGTCCACCCACACACAGCCTTGGGACCTCTTCCAGAAAACAAAACAAAACAAACCTTGTGTTATCTATATACTCACTGGAATGTGGTCAAACTCTGAGTCTTTGGCCCCCTGCATCCCTGCTGGAAGCCATCTATTGTGGAGAGCTACACTCCAGCTTCCTATCACAGTTTTTAAAAGTTCTCTTCAATGGCTTCTTGGTTAAGCAGGTTTGGGGTTTGTTTTTGTTTGCTTTTTTTCATTTTTTATTTTTGTTTTTTGAGGAGAGTGGGGTAGAGGCTGTCACAGAACTCTTCCATGTCCCTCTTTCTCAACAGTGCATCTGCAGCCATTGATGTCACTGCCAAAGTAGCTAGCTTATTGGTCTTTACTGCCCACAGAAGCATGGATCATGGGCTTCCATAAACAAGGATCTCACTTGCAGTAGGGCCACTGACCCAGATAAAACCCTTTACTGAAGCTGGAATCACAGACATCATCATGGCTTCAGGCCACAGCATAGACCACAGGCATCGTCCAGCCTTCAGCAATCAACACAGACCCAGCCACAGTAAGACCATAAACCCAGACATGGCCCTTGACAGCATCAAGGGTCCAGACATCACCATGGACCAAGGGTGGCAGCACAGGCCACCCATATCTGTCTGGCCCCTGGCAGCAGCGTTGTCTATAGACATAAACGTGACTTCAGGCTGCAGCACAGACCACAGATATCAGTATGGCCTTTGGTATGGTCTTCAGTGGTAGCACAGGCCACAGGCCTCAATCAACACAGACCAGGCCGCAGTTAAGACCATGGACCCAGACAGGGGGCTCTCTGCAGCAGCACAAACCTGGACATCCCGTGTGGATGCCAGTCAGCTAATAAAGACTTTCTATTGGCTTACACCCATATCCAAGCAGTCTCCTCTAGTGGATACCTCACAACAGTGTTTCCTTTACTATTCACACCATCTCTGTTAGACAACACTTACTGCCTCGTTTCAATTCTAGGGGTTCTTCAAGTACTACTACAAGTTCAGGCTCTCTTGTTTTGTTTTGTGTTTCTCTCTCTCTCTCTCTCTCTCTCTCTCTCTCTCTCTCTCTCTCTCTCT